>CM070738.1:30124438-30740894 GCA_036346245.1 Bonia amplexicaulis | reverse complement strand
CGGCCCTGGGCCTAGCGAGGTCGCCGCGGCGGCGGCGGGCGGGGAGGCGGAGCCCGGCGCCACGGCGCGGGCGAAGGAAGCGGACCGGGGCGCGGCGGCGGAGTAGGAGGTGGGTGCGGCCGGGACGGCGGAGCGGAGGGCGACGTAGGTGAGGCGGAGGGTGGCCATCGCGTCGCGGAGCGTGCGGTGGGGAGTGGTGGACTCGGGGGTGTGGCTCGGCTTGGCTTTTGTTTGGGAGGAGGAGAGGAGAGGAAGAGGGATTGGGTGGGGATCGGACGGTGCGGAGGTTCGAGGGCGTGCAGATGTGTGGCGGTAGTGGGATGACGTGGATAAGAAACGGATGATTGCGTGTGGGTAATCAACTAATCACAGGATAGGCTACAGCGGCGGCGGCGGCGGCACGATGGGGCTGGCCGTGGAGGACGCGGAAAAATGCGAGGTAACCGTCGCTCTTTCACCTCGGTCGGCACGGCACGGCACGGCAGAGGAGAGGAAGCGCACCGCGGTGAGATGGCTCGGCGGCGGCCTCAGCGACCGGTTTCGTGGCCTGTGACACACTGGCCCTGGAGCGTAGGCCAACGTATGTTTCCAGACTCCAGTTGCTATAGCAGAGCAGGAGGTTTTGGGTTCAGAAACGGCCATACCATTACCAGGCGTGCAGCATTTGATGCGCCATTCTGTAGGTCAAAAGGTACAAAATTAGAGGCTCGTTGGTATCATGTTCTGCCATAGAATCAATTTATTTGTAGATAATATTTGTCAATACCACTCCTTTGATCATGTAGCTCCTCTTTCTCCTTAACGAAACCACAAAATCAGTGACTACCTTCATATCATACCCACTTTACTTCTTTGCAATCTTTCTTATTCCTCATCAGCTCAACCAAACGAAATCTCATTAAACGATTCTTTAGGTTCTGTCATTTTCAAACTCATGAACTGAGCTCAAGGGCTACCGTTTTGTTGGAAAAGAAAAACTCAACAGCTTCACGTATTCATCATTCCTCCCAGGTTAGTTTCCGCATAGTTTAAACTGAGAAGGCAAACGCATATCAAAGCTAGCAGCACAACAAGGCTGGGGAAAACATCCCTTTATCTAAGCAAGCAACAGGCAGAACTAGTCAGCTGTTCAGTTCAGGAAAAGAACAGTAGACGACCAAACTTAGATCATTCAAATGCTTTAGAGATATCAAGGTACAAGCTTTAATCACAGCATGAGTAATCAGATCGTTAGACAACCTGCCTGAAGCGAACATGATGTAACATGCTTACATGTCAACAGATATCAGCTTGGGAGGCAGAATGGACCTTCAACATCTCCATTTCAAGCTCTCACAGAGTCACAGTTGGAATCGAAAAGTATTTACCCTGCACAAGTAGCAGCATACGTGTCTGCAAGTCCTCGAACACGCTCAGTATAATGGTCAAGGAAATTATCAACAAATCTCTTCTCGGATAAAGAAACCACATTGTAAAAGTCAATGTATTTCTTCACCAGCTCCTCCTTCAGAACCATCATGATATAACGCGGTGGCATTAGCCAGTCAGCCGCCTCTCCATGCCATAGGTGAGAATTGACGGTCTGTGCACGATGTACCAGGCCTCCAAACCAACCTCCACCCTCAGGAGCTCCACCATGCGGCCCAGCTTGCCCTCTGACAAAACCCAGAATGCTTGGCGACTTGCACACCGCCAACTCAGCCTCGGAGCATCCAAGAGCCCTCCTCAAGAAATCCATTTTTGCACTAATATCCTGGGACAAAAGTTGCAGACGGTAACGAGGTCTTTCTTGAACATCCTTCTAGATTTTGCTAACCCAGACAATCAAATGAAGATAGTTATCAACCCACGAATTTTTATTCCATGGATGACTTAGGTTACTAGGTTCCAATTTTGGATTAAACAAATTTAAAAATGATTTCTTTTTGCAAGAATGATTTCAATCAAATGTTCATTTGCTTGACAACAAGAGACTAGTCTTCACAATGAAGTCTTCTGCAGTACCTGGTACTTAAAATACTAAATCTTTGAAGGGATAACTCAGTTACTGCCTAAACTTAATCAGAGCAGGAAAAGAAGAACATCAGAGCACCAGAATTAGATCATCCAAATGCTTCAGATATATCAAGGTATAAACTTAATCACAGCATATGAAAAATCAGATCACTAGAAATCATGTCTGACATGAGCAAGATGTACAATGTTATCGTACCAACAGATGTCAGCTTGGGAGACAGAATGGACCTTTAACATCTCCGCTTCAACCTCTCACATTTGGATTTTTGGAAGAATTGGCCCTGCACAAGCAGCATCATAAGCGTCTGCAAAACCTGGGACACACTCGTTGTAATGATCAAGGAACTTCTCCAGAAATTTCTTCTCCACTAAACAAGTCACAGAGAAAAATTCCTCAGTCTTCTGCAAAACCTGGGACACACTCGTTGCATTCAGAACCTTTATGACCCTCAGTGCTATAATTGAGTATCACCGAATCATGTGGCACGTCATGCTTCTCGGCACGGCGCTCGCCACAATTTACGAAACAATTTCGCGGAGTACTTCTCCAGCTTCTCCAGGTCCGCCACGGTCGCCTCGAGGGTGCCGTTCTCTGAGGCCACCTCGGACAGCGCCGACGCGTAGCTCTCGGCCGCGGAGTCGGCCACGGCCCTGGGCCTAGCGAGGTCGCCGCGGCGGCGGCGGGGCGGGGAGAGGCGGAGCCCGCGCGCCACGGCGCGGGCGAAGGAAGCGGACCGGGGCGCGGCGGCGGAGTAGGAGGTGGGTGCGGCCGGGACGGCGGAGCGGAGGGCGACGTAGGTGAGGCGGAGGGTGGCCATCGCGTCGCGGAGCGTGCGGTGGGGAGTGGTGGACTCGGGGGTGTGGCTCGGCTTGGCTTTGGTTTGGGAGGAGGAGAGGGGAGAGGAAGAGGGGATTGGGTGGGGATCGGACGGTGCGGAGGTTCGAGGGCGTGCAGATGTGTGGCGGGTGGTGGGATGATGTGGATAAGAAACGGATGATTGTGTGTGGGTTATCACAGGATAGGCTACGGCGGCGGCGGCACGATGGGAATGGTCGCGGAGGACCACGCGGAAAAATGCGAGGTAACCGTCGCTTTTTCACCGCACCGCGGTGAGATGGCTCGGCGGCGGCCTCAGCGACCGGTTTCGTGGCCTGTGACACACTGGCCCTGGAGCGTAGGCCAACGTATGTTTCAGACTCCAGTTGCTATAGCAGAGCAGGAGGTTTTGGGTTCAGAAACGGCCATACCATTACCAGGCGTGCAGCATTTGATGCGCCATTCTGTAGGTCAAAAGGTACAAAATTAGAGGCTCGTTGGTATCATGTTCTGCCATAGAATCAATTTATTTGTAGATAATATTTGTCAATACCACTCCTTTGATCATGTAGCTCCTCTTTCTCCTTAACGAAACCACAAAATCAGTGACTACCTTCATATCATACCCACTTTACTTCTTTGCAATCTTTCTTATTCCTCATCAGCTCAACCAAACGAAATCTCATTAAACGATTCTTTAGGTTCTGTCATTTTCAAACTCATGAACTGAGCTCAAGGGCTACCGTTTTGTTGGAAAAGAAAAACTCAACAGCTTCACGTATTCATCATTCCTCCCAGGTTAGTTTCCGCATAGTTTAAACTGAGAAGGCAAACGCATATCAAAGCTAGCAGCACAACAAGGCTGGGGAAAACATCCCTTTATCTAAGCAAGCAACAGGCAGAACTAGTCAGCTGTTCAGTTCAGGAAAAGAACAGTAGACGACCAAACTTAGATCATTCAAATGCTTTAGAGATATCAAGGTACAAGCTTTAATCACAGCATGAGTAATCAGATCGTTAGACAACCTGCCTGAAGCGAACATGATGTAACATGCTTACATGTCAACAGATATCAGCTTGGGAGGCAGAATGGACCTTCAACATCTCCATTTCAAGCTCTCACAGAGTCACAGTTGGAATCGAAAAGTATTTACCCTGCACAAGTAGCAGCATACGTGTCTGCAAGTCCTCGAACACGCTCAGTATAATGGTCAAGGAAATTATCAACAAATCTCTTCTCGGATAAAGAAACCACATTGTAAAAGTCAATGTATTTCTTCACCAGCTCCTCCTTCAGAACCATCATGATATAACGCGGTGGCATTAGCCAGTCAGCCGCCTCTCCATGCCATAGGTGAGAATTGACGGTCTGTGCACGATGTACCAGGCCTCCAAACCAACCTCCACCCTCAGGAGCTCCACCATGCGGCCCAGCTTGCCCTCTGACAAAACCCAGAATGCTTGGCGACTTGCACACCGCCAACTCAGCCTCGGAGCATCCAAGAGCCCTCCTCAAGAAATCCATTTTTGCACTAATATCCTGGGACAAAAGTTGCAGACGGTAACGAGGTCTTTCTTGAACATCCTTCTAGATTTTGCTAACCCAGACAATCAAATGAAGATAGTTATCAACCCACGAATTTTTATTCCATGGATGACTTAGGTTACTAGGTTCCAATTTTGGATTAAACAAATTTAAAAATGATTTCTTTTTGCAAGAATGATTTCAATCAAATGTTCATTTGCTTGACAACAAGAGACTAGTCTTCACAATGAAGTCTTCTGCAGTACCTGGTACTTAAAATACTAAATCTTTGAAGGGATAACTCAGTTACTGCCTAAACTTAATCAGAGCAGGAAAAGAAGAACATCAGAGCACCAGAATTAGATCATCCAAATGCTTCAGATATATCAAGGTATAAACTTAATCACAGCATATGAAAAATCAGATCACTAGAAATCATGTCTGACATGAGCAAGATGTACAATGTTATCGTACCAACAGATGTCAGCTTGGGAGACAGAATGGACCTTTAACATCTCCGCTTCAACCTCTCACATTTGGATTTTTGGAAGAATTGGCCCTGCACAAGCAGCATCATAAGCGTCTGCAAAACCTGGGACACACTCGTTGTAATGATCAAGGAACTTCTCCAGAAATTTCTTCTCCACTAAACAAGTCACAGAGAAAAATTCCTCAGTCTTCTGCAAAACCTGGGACACACTCGTTGCATTCAGAACCTTTATGACCCTCAGTGCTATAATTGAGTATCACCGAATCATGTGGCACGTCATGCTTCTCGGCACGGCGCTCGCCACAATTTACGAAACAATTTCGCGGAGTAGGAAAAGAGGTTGGCAATATCACAAGCAGTTGGCCGCAGGTCAGCAATCAACAGTAATCCATGTCACTGTTAGAATATAGAGAAACAAAGCCACCCTATATCAGGGAAATTGAAATGAAATTGGATGGGGATCTGGACAGGATCAGGTGCCGTACTAATTCTAGCATTCACTTCACCACCTGTGACATTACAAACGCGACAGTATAAAAGCATCTCAAGCCATCGGAGTATCATACTACAATTCAAGAAATAACAGTTGGGTAAAATGAAATGAAATCCAACAACACTGAACTGAATTGCAGCAAGTATAAGTTACACGTCTATTATGGGGGGCGTTCGTATTACATTTTATTTATAGCTTTTGACTGAAAATGAATAATAATAGCTGAAAGAAATAGCTTTTATAAAGAGATAGGCTAGTAGTGGAAAAAGTATGTGAGAGAGATATATGTACGTGATGGGAGTGAGAGGAGTGGGGTGCACCATCATGCACCCGTGACCCCCAGTCTTATCTCTGGAGTGAGACGGTAACGAGAGGAGTGAAGAAGATATTTCGAGAAGCTGGGTGTTCATATTAACTTTTGGCTTATCTAAGCAAAAGCTAATGCAAACATGGCCTAT
Organism: Bonia amplexicaulis; assembly: GCA_036346245.1. Taxonomy (NCBI): domain Eukaryota; kingdom Viridiplantae; phylum Streptophyta; class Magnoliopsida; order Poales; family Poaceae; genus Bonia; species Bonia amplexicaulis. Next base: position 30,735,095 of record CM070738.1, on the reverse strand, counting down.
ATCTAGCTTGTACCTAGGGGAGAATATACCTTGTACAATGACAGCTTGATCTAGCCTTCTATATTCTCTACTCGATGTCACGTTGATTTATGTGTCGTGGCTCTAATAACTATAATCTCATGATGATTAGTTTGTTCCTGCAATATTCATGCCATCGACAACTTACCGAAAGACACCTGGAGTTGAATACGCCCAACATGCCTCATGATTAGCACTTAATTAAGGTTATGATTAGCGCTAGTTAATTATGATTAGTATTAATTAAATACAATTAACACTAATTGAAATGCTAAATAAGCATGTACAATGTCTGGCCGGCTTGCTGCCGTGCAAGGGGGCTCAACAAGTGACCTACCGAGCTCGATAGGTCTACGGAGGGGGCTAGATTTACAAAAAAACGGACATTCGGGGGCCGAATTTAAAAAAAAAATGGGCATAGTGCCATTTGTATGAACAATTCTGGATGGAGGTCTGAGAAGGGCGGAAGTCAGGGACGCCCGTGACAAGTCGGCTCTCGCTCACTTTGACAACCCCTGCTAATTAGAGGGTGTTCGTATTGGCTTCTACTTCGAGAAGCCAGAAGTTAATATGAACGCATGGCTTCTCGAAGCGACTTCTCCACTTCTCTTCCTCCCGTCTCGCTCTGAGAATAAGACAAGTGTCATGGATGCATCACGCACCCCACTCTCGCGCACCTATCTCTCTTTCATGTTTTTTACCGCTCAATCCCTCCTTCTAAAAATCACTTGATATGGATAAATTGAGATATATAAGTAATGGTTCGATATATACACTTTATATGTCTTATGGCTATTGTGCTAAATACGCTATGCAAAATATGGGAAACAATAAAACAATTGATGAACCAGAACAGGTGGATGCGGCTGTGGAAACAAGGCGAAAATCGGATTGGTGGTAGCTGAAATTTTGTGGTGGAGCGAGTTGCGGTACGGATGAAGACAGCGACGACAGTAACAGATGCAACTTTTTTCTTTTCAGTTTTGTCGATTCAATGCAACAGCAACTAGAACAATCTAACACGTGGATTAAAATATGATAATGAAAACTAAGAACAAATCAAAGCACAATGATCAAGGTATGTGATGATGATATTTTTTGTGAGGTGGTTATCTCGATTATAGGACTGAAAATAAATATGCCAGTAACTAGGGTAAATAATCCTACCGTGTTAACCCGGTGCTCTGATACCAAGATGAAGCGGGGAGCCCGATCTTCATGGCGTAGAATCAAGAATAACTTTGGATCCGTGTAACCTGACGAACCGATAGCGTCAACCATTGTCTCAATACAGCAACTTACGATAAAAGAATTCACCCAACCACACGCTTCGATCCTCGTCTACTCGGCTACGTGTTCTTCCTGCAAAAACCTGATGAAATCACAAGAAGAACAGGGTAATATTCAAATTGGAACTCCTTGTTCTATTAAAGGCGTTGTAGCATAAGCTATAGAATCAAAAACAAAAGCTTTAATATGAATAATGTTGTCTGTCTTACTTTGATAAGATACATGGCCTATATATAGTTTAGAGACACAACTGAAAAGAAAACTAACCGACTTAACCAAAAGTATTCGGAAAATATTTCCTAACTAATTAGTTATCCCAGTTTGTGCTGATTTTGTTTACTACAACCCTACAACCACGTAGGCACAGCAACTTGTATCTTTTGGACTTATGGCTTTTCGTTTTTGACTTCTCAAAAGTCGAAACAAATAAGAGGGTTTTTGAAACGGATTCTCCAAATAGCCTCTCAAGCTTAAAATCGTGTGCGCCGTCCGTATCGGCGTCTCCGTCATTTGCTACCGTCTCGAAAAACACAGACAAAATCTATCAACCGCAGCCAAAATATATCAGCCGTAGCCTAGAAGAAGAGGGCCATACTTACATGTTAGCATGTTAGTACGAACTGAGTGCTGAACTTTTCTGTAATGACAGTTCTTCAAGCTAAACAATCATAGCATTTCTTCAACCTTTGAGCTATTTAATCAAACACATACACCGCACTCCAAACTTTGTACCAAGAAATTAGTTGTTGGTAAAGGAATACTCGGTTGATATTCTGGTAGATTAACAAACGACACATGACTAAACTTTCATCTCACACACATGGATATCTGTTTGCAAATGTTCTACATAAGACCCTGCCACATCGATCCATAAGAACTCAATACAAGTCCCAGAACAGGATTGCATACTTGAAGGACACACTTCTACATCAAACAATGAAATACAAAGATGAAATAATTTAAGGGCTAGATCAAGGTTTCTCCAGAATTTCCGCCGGTGAAGCCAGTAGAGAAAATGGTGAGGCGTAAAGGTAGCAATCTAGGCATGAAATTATGGTGCAACCTCAGGTCCCAACAACAAAACCAGTGCACTCATTGAAGTAGAATGAGTGTACCGAACTGGTAATTTTAATTAGCAATCATACATGTCTAAGCTTATATACGAGGTGTTCAAACAATGTACCTGCAAGACATCACATTTATAGATACACCAGCTATCAAACAAGTTAGCAGCACTACAAGACTGGGGTATAAAAATAAAAATTCCTTTAACCAAGCAAGCTGCAGGAAAAATCAGAGGGTATGTAATGCATGGACTATAAGCAGCAAATCTAAGGCATAGCTGCCTTCCTGAAGCTCGTAAGCAGTATATACAGGCAAGTAGCAATATATTGGTTGCAACTTGCAACCAATGTAACTTGTAATAACTAGCCAACATATTGGATAACTTGTAACAACATAAGATGAATCAAGCCTTTTCTTGGGGAACCTGTGAAACTGGTCATCTGTCGTTATGCCGTGTTGCAGTGCATGGATCATCTGATCGATTTCAATATACAGCAGGCAGGATTCATACAGTAAATATTATACATGCATCTAATTCTGACATGTTCTGGCAGCAGAAGATGTTCAAACATTCATGCTTTGGATAAATAAAAAGCAAAACCAAGGAAGATATTGAGATTTATTTCCAGATTGGAACATCTTTCTGGATAACATATTCACCTGTGCAGTGCGCAGAGATATTTTAGAGAATAGCTCTGCCTTACGATAGAACAGCCATGTTTAAGTGCAAAACCAAGGAGCCAGGGTTTCTTGTCACAATTCTAGTAATCAATATACACTGCAATTACTAAATGATAAACAGCCCGTAGCAGGTATGAACAGCTAGAAAACAAATCACGAAAAGTTATGTCTGTCTCTCCAAATAAGTCACAGAAACATTATGTTTTGCTGTCTCTGCAAACTTCTACAAGAGTTGTAACATAGATATCAAATTCGAATCAAACCAAGCTAGACTAGATATCAATGGTAGTCCCTGTTAGAGATATGATAGAGATATCAACAGATTGCATTGTATTAGGATAGTTTAGATTCTTTCCATACATGTACTCTTTCCTTATATGTATTCTTTCCATATTTGCCATCCTGTACTCGTGTATATATATCGGCCCGTTCGCCTCATATGAATACAAGCGATATTCATAACAGTCCCAAGCGCTGCTCATCATAAGAACCATCAAACTTTTGTCTTCCCTCTTTTCTTCCCCTGGAACAGCTTTGATTTGCTTTTCCTCTGCACAATAGAAGAATATGTGTCCCCTGCTTTAATTTCAGCTTCCTGCAGAGCATCCAGCATTGGTACTTCGCCAGCACAAGCTTTAGAATAAGCTTCTATGAGATATGGTACACGCTTCTTATAACGGTCCACAAACCAAGATTGAAACTTCCTCTCAGCCAAGATAGCTAGAGAATAGAAGTTCCATTTCAGGAACACCAACTTCTTAGACCTAAGAACCTTGATTAAGTAAAACCGGGGCAACAACCGCCTCTCCAAGCTATATGTGAGCAATGTTGGTTTGCTGGCTATTTTTGGTGCGTCAAGGCCAACTTCTTCTGTCAAGAACTCGATATGACCTTTAATTCTGTCCTCCGACATAGTCAGAACCTTCGGCTGCTTGCTCACAGCCATTGACACATCAGCCCGCGACATCCCAAGCTTTTCCAGAAGCCCAATTTTTGCGTCGAACATCTCTCGGGAGAGGAAGGATACCTCGACTAGCACACGGCCAAACAGTGGCGAGCTCCTCGGCACGCCTAGCTCATCCACGCGAGCCACAATGTCCTGGACGACCTTGGGGTTCATACTGAGCATCCGAGAAGCGTACACAAACAGCCTGGCAATGTCACAGACACTTAGCCCGCATTCCTCGAGGATAGCGATGTTGGGCTTGGCCACCTTCTCAAGGTGGGAGCCTAGCAAGCCGGTGTTCATCCTGAGGGCCGGGAGAAGCCGGTCGTAGGAGCCGAAGATGGTGAGCCCGAAGCGGAGGTTGGGGCCGATGGAGCGGGAGCGGAAGGAGGCGCGGGCGAGCGGCACGAGGCGGGCGATCTGGGAGGGGGAGAGGCCGAGGTCCCAGAGCTGAGCGGTGACGGGGACTAGCGTCTTGTCCACGCCGGCGCAGAGCAGGCGCGGGTCGGAGGCGACGGCGGCGGCGACCTCCTCGATGCAGAAGCCGAGTCCCGCGAGGAAGGCGAGGACGGCGTCGGGTTTGGAGGGGGACGTGAGGTGGGAGAGGCTCTTGGAGGCCTTGAGCGCCTGGGATGGGGTGAGGTGGCAGGTGGCGATGAGGTAGTCCTCGACGGCGAAGTTGCTTTGGGGAGTGGTGGTAGTGGTGGTGGAAGAGGAGGAGGAGAGGAGGCGGTGGAGAGTGAAGATGGTGGTGGTGAGGGGAGGGGGTGGGGAGCGGAGGAGGGAAAGGGCGTGCTTTCGGATGTGAAGCACGGTGCTGCAGCGGCGGAAGCCGGGGGAACCGCCGGTGGCTGGTGGGCTGCTCCGAAATTGTTCAAGGCATTGTTGGGACTTGGGAGCTGGTGCTTTTTGATGATGCGGCACGGATGCTAGTGCCTCGTGAGAGACCACCTGGAGATGATCTTATATTTATAGTGAGTAATTATTTTTTATTTTAAAAAATTGAGTTTCTTTTTTATATTTATGCTGTCACTGTAAAGTCGTAAGTTTTAGAGAGTGATCGGCAGACCGTTTACGACCACGTTGTGCCGCTTACGACCACGTTGTGTGTCGTCGTGGTCAGCTGGAAGATTTACGACCACGTTGTGCCGCTTATGACCATGTTGTGTGTTGTCGTGGTCGGCTGGAAGATTTACGATCACGTTGTGCCGCTTACGACCACACTGTGTATCATCGTGGTTGGCTGGAAGATTTACGACCACGTTGTCGGTAGTCGGACACTTCCATTGGCCATGGTCGAAAGTCGGAAGCTTCGGCTAGCCGTGGTCAGAAGTGTCGGCTGGCCGTGGTCAGAAGTCGGAAGCTTCGGCTGGACGTGATCGGAAGTCGGCAGACGGGCTGTCGACCACGTTCGGAAGTCGGCAGACTTCGACCACCTTCTCCAGGATGGGAGCCTAGCAGGCCGGTGTTCATCCTGAGGGCCGGGAGAAGCCGGTCGTAGGAGCCGAAGATGGTGAGCCAGAGGCAGAGGTTGGGGTTGGAATTAACACTGAGCATCCCATCCGGAAAAGGAAATAAGAATTCGATCGACAGCGGTGAAGAAAACCATCGAGCGGAGTTAGTTTCAAGTCGGTTTGTATCCAAATAGTATTTTGATTCCTAGTCCATTTAGGATTCCTATTTTTATAGAGTTAGTACTTGCCATATTTCTTGTATTGCTGATACTATATAATGAGGAGAAAACGAGGAGCTAAATCGCCCCAACCAAAATTGTCTTGCATCTTGTGTTCAGTTTTTTTGAAGTCTCCCGGAAACGCTACAGTAGTCGGAGGTCCGACCGCCGTTTATCTTCCGATCTAACCGCCGTCCTCCACCCGGTCTGACCGCCGTTGTTATCCTGGTCTGACCGCCGGAGCTCTGTCGGTCCGACCGACGTTCAGTTGTCAAGCTTCAGCGCTCGGTTGCAGTTTGCAGAAAATTGAGCGGTGTGACGTTGGTCTAAAGTTCAAAGCCTTCAGGGCCGATGGAGTGGGAGCGGAAGGAGGCGTAGGCAAGCGGCACGAGGCGGGCGATCTGGGAGGGGGAGAGGCCGAGGTCCGGGCTGGCGGTGACGGGGACTAGCGTCTTGTCCACGCCGGCGCAGAGCGAGAGCGGGTCGGGCGGCGGCGGCGACCTCCTCGATGGAGAAGCTGAGGCCGACGAGGAAGGCGAGGACAACGTCGGGTTTGGAGGGGGACTTGAGGTGGGAGAGGCTCTTGGAGGCCTTGAGCGTCTGGGATGGGGTGAGGTGGTAGGTGGCGATGAGGTAGTCCTCGACGGCGAAGTTGCTTTGTGGAGTGGTGGTGGTGGTGGTGGAAGAGGAGGACGAGAGGAGATGTTGGAGAGTGAAGATGGTGGTTGTGAGGGGAGGGGGTGGGGAGCGGAGGAGGGAAAGGGCGTGCTTTCGGATGTGCAGCATGGTGCTGCAGCGGCGGAAGCCGGGGGAACCGCCGGTGGCTGGCGGGCTGCTCCGAAATTGTTCAAGGCATTGTTGGGACTTGGGAGCTGGTGCTTTTTGATGATGCGGCACGGATGCTAGTGCCTCTACAGTTTGTCATCGCAGAAATCAAGAAACTGAATGCGACTTTGCTGTTACTAGTTTTCACAAGGCTTGTGATTGGAGTACTTCGTACCAACAAAAGTACAAACACTCGGTTACTTCTTTTAAGACACTTGCAGATAGAATTACAAGTTCACAACGTGAGGTTCGTCAAAAATAACATAGTGAGTTGCAGAGTACACACACATCAGGAGTATCTCAGTGCACTGAGAATGAGATGCGATTATAGTTGTTAGTCAGCGAAAATTCAGAACATGGACACACAAGAACAATCGAACAGGACCCTTACATAGCGCCTCTCCGGTAGGCAGTAGCTCCCCTTTTGCAAGCAGCTGCGCACGCGTCGGCGAGGCCCGGAAGGGCATGCTAGTGACTGACGGTGTACATACCTGCTCAGAAGCCAGCTTTGCCATCAACAGAGACTCAGACGTATGTTGAACGCCGTGTACTCATCTTCCATCCTCGGTGTCCGATGCCAACCAGCTGGGCAAATATAGTAATCCCGACCATAATTGAAAGTCTGAACCTTGTAGGTCATAGTCCGTAACTAAAGCCAACTGAAACATTGAAAAATGCAATGCAATGAGATTACGTAATAACATAACTGAAAACGTCCGAGGCAGGCAATCCTGGCAAACTGGCAATGCCAGATTATTTCACGCTCACACCAGCGTTTAATGACCACAAAAGCAGCTTAGGAGCCATACTATATGATTAATATCTTAAAACAAAACAGTACTGTGCAAAAGCAGCAACATTTACCTGCAGATAATCTTGCGCAATCTACACTAGCTCTCCAGCCTCTCATGGGTTATACACTGGGCCGTTCCTTCTCGGCGGCGGCTGCTTCATAAACCTTGGCCAAGTTCGGGACTTTGACCAAGAAAGGCCTTACAAACTTGGCCACGAAGTCCTCCTCTGTAACGGTGGCAATGTTGGTGAAATCCCGGCCGCGCCAGAGCCGCCGCGCCTGCAGCACCCTGACCACCCGGAACCGCGGGACGAGCCGCCCGTCCAGGTCGTACCTAAGCAGCGCCGGGAAGTTGGCGACGCGCTTCGCGTCCATCCCGACCTCATTGCTAAGGAACTCCCAGTTCCTCTGCAGCCGCTCCACGGAGACCATCAGCAGCGTCGGCGTCTTGGCCACCGCCGTCTGCACCTGCTCCGCCGTCCACCCGAGCTCGTCCCTGAAGAACGCCACCTTCCAGGCGACCCTCTCCGGCGTCATGCAGAACGCCGCTACGATCGCATCCTTGAATGGCCGCGTCTTGCGCGGCACCCCGAACTCGTCGGCGCGCGCCAGGACGGCCTCGACCTCCGTCGGGTTCGCCACGAGCAGCTTGGAGGCATAGAAGACGCAGAACCAGCCGATGTCGTCGTCCGTGAGGCCGCCTTCCTCCTGGAGGAGCGCGATGGTGGACCTGACTATCCGGAGATCGGTGGTCAGGAGGGCGGGGTTGTCCTTGAGTGCGCCGACGAGCTTGTTGATGCGGCTGCGGAGGTAGGGAAGCCAGAACTGGACCCTGACGAGGAGAGTGCGGGAGCGGAATACGGCGGCGCCGCAGCGCGCGACGAGGAGGCCCATCTGGAACGGGGTGAAGCCAAGAGCGCGCAGCTCGGCGACGCGGGGAGCGAGGGTCTTGGGGACGCTGCAGGTAAGGATCTTGGGGTCGCGGGCGACGGCGACTGCGATGAGTGGCTTGGAGAGTTCGAGCGCGGTCGCGAGGAAGGCGAGCACTGCGTCGGGCCTGGAGGGGGACTTGATGGCTGAGAGCTCCGGCGCGACGCGGGCGGCCACTCCGGGGTAGAGGTTGCACTTCGTCACGAGGTACTCTTCCACGGAGAAGGAGGAAGACGTCGTGCTGGCGTCTGTGGATGCGGTGGTGGAAGTAGAGGTGGAGGAGGTGGGGTGGTTGTGCAGGGAGGGGCGGAAGCGGGAGGAGGAGGTGGAAGGGGACATGACGGGGGTGGGGAGGAACGGGTGCCCGGGGAGGAGGAGCATCGCTGCGACACCGGCGTCGAGACTAGAGATGAGCGAGCCGGCGGATGGGGATATATCGATGGTTGAGTGGTGCGACCTTGAGGCGTCAGCCCGTGCGGCCGTGCCAGTTTTTCCCCAGAAATGACGGTTTTCTCACCCAAAAAACAACCGCGCACTGGTGCAGCCCGTGGGCCGCAGGATTGCTTCGTGCTCCGCAAGTTGCAACGTTGTGCGGAAGAATTACGACCAGCTTGTTGGAAAGCAGCTTAACCTGGTAACGGAGAGGTGGGTTCGGTGGAGGCCCATCTTATTGTGAACTAAACCGGGCCGACTGGCACAACAACTAGTAGTCTAGGGCCCTTTCTGGTAACCGTTTTGTCTGTGTTATTTGGGCCAAAAGCTTTGTCTTCTGCGCCGTTCCTTTTTGCCTTGGATCAGTCTGAATTGCCCAAAATCCCCATCTGATCGCCCGACACGACCTATGAATATCGCAAGGCTGTCTAAAAAAAAAGAGTATTGCAAGACTGTTTCGGCGTGTTTACCAATATAGCACGATCCGTCACAGGTCCATTTCGCCTACTTGTTTCGTCTCATCTTTTAAATGCAGTGCAAATCATGCCAGATTGGGACCCTCCGTATGCATGGATTCGTGCATGTCTTCCAATTGGATTAGTCTCGATAATGATCTATCCATGCAATTAATCAAATGGAAAATGTAAATTATTTTCCATCCATTCGAAATGTTAACAAACTTGAACACCATTCCTGCTAGTTAGGGTTGAAAATCGGTTGGATACAAGCGGATATTACCCTTTTTCGTATTTTAATCTATATTTTTACTCTAAATTTAGATACCCTAGATACGAATGTGAATACGGATTTTTGGAATAAAATCTCGGTCTAAATGCAGATCAATTATGGATACCTTGACGGATAGCTAACACATAAAAAAGATTAACTTCACTCAATTAAGCAACAAATTAGAGAATTATTTATCCTATGTAACAATGTAAACATAATTGCATATATTATACCTCATATATTTATATTATATATTAGTTAATGACTAGAAAACCATAGAGGATGTTAAAGGATATTGATGTTTCTATATTCATTTTGATGTTTTATCAGTTATCCATTTTGTTGTCTTATCGGATATTTTTTTGGATACCCTATCAAATACGGATTCGGAGTGGATCCCATACCCTAACCCATATCTCGTAACATTACCCGGATACAAATATAGATAATATCATGCGGATTTTTCCAGATACGGCATTGGATGGGTGGGAATTATTCACCTTTTCCACTGCTGGCGCTAGTATCATCACTATATTAAAGCCAGGGGAGTCCACGGTTTTTGAGAATAGCACCTTACGATTTTTCAAAATTATGTAAGAGTCCTTGTTTAATTACGTACATGTCATTATAGGTCCTCAGTTTTTTTGCGAAAAAGACCTTTGATTTTTCCGAAATTACGCATATATCCTCGATTTTTTTAAAAAAAAACTTCCCGCGAATTATCGTCTCTTTTACTTCGGTCCTCACGGTAGCTAGCACGGCGTGCCGCCACGCTTAAGCTGGTAGTATATTTTGTTTCTAGAGGGAAAGCTTTGCTCTGGCAAAGAGCCGGCTCGTTGGGATGCACGCCCACATTTCATGTCGTGACTCCGTGTGGATTTGTCGTGGAAGAACAAAATTGGAAGCTAGATGCACGACCGGTTCGTTATCCAAACTGGCGCTGCTCAAGGCTCCAGGGCTCGCCATCACTACGATTTCTTCGTACGTCTATCAGTCTATCAGAGTTTATGTGATAGCGAGCAGGCGTGAGGAATTTTGAGCGGAGAACCAATTAATGCACTACTAGTGATAGACCATCTGTTCAACAAAACAAACTGTACGACGTTTATTTTTCTTCGTTCCTGTTGATAAATTGCGCTGATTTGCCAATTTTTCCCTGATACGTATGCATGATGAAACATCGACTGCAGATAAAGAATGCTAACTACACCAGGCTCTGCCACGAGAAGACCATCCTCACCGTGAACGGCCAGTTCCCCGGCCCGACCATCTACGCGCGCAAGGGCGATGTCGTCGTCGTCAACGTCTACAACCAAGGCGATAAAAACATCAGTATCCACTGGTAAACACGTTGCAAAAACGGCATGAACCCCATCGAGCCCGGCAACAAATTCACCGACCGGATTATCTTCTCCGAGGAGGAAGGCACGCTGTGGTGGCACGCGCACAGCGACTTCGACCGTGCCACCGTGCACGGCGCCATCGTGATCCACCCCAGGAGCGGCGCCACCTACGTACCCCTACAAGAAGCCGCACGAGGAGATACCCATCATCCTCACGTACGCGCGCGTGTGGTGCAACGTTGCCTGCACGCTCATGCCTCATCGTGCAACGTGTTGTTTTAGTATGTGAGGTTTTATCTGCTGGGGAGTGGTGGGACGGCGACGTTGGGCAAGTGCTCGCCGACGCCCTCCGGACCGGCGACGACTTCCAGCCTTCGGATGCAAACACCAAATACAGAGTCTACTTGCTTATTTGCCACTGGGCGGCACCAGGTCTGCTGTCTGGTAGCTAATTAGGCTCATCTCTATTATTGTTTAATCATCTAATTTAATTATTTGCTATTTAAATAATTTTTAGAGGTAATAAAATTGTGCAAAAAATTACATAAAACTTACACAATATATCACACTATATATGGAAGCTCTAAAAAAATTCGTAATTTTTCACGACCATTTGCTACCTCTAAAAATTCTTAAAACAACACATAACTGTTTAATCGCCTGGTTAATTATGTGTCGTTCCAATAATTTTTAGAAGTAGCAAATATACGAAAAATTACAAAAAAAATTACACAACATACCACTATATCTCAGGAAGCTTCACAAAAAAACATCATAATTTTTTGAGCTCATTTGCTATGTTTACAAATTTAAAAATTTATATATTACGAATTAGGCATAAATAATTTTTAGAGGTAGAAAGTGGTGCAAAAAATTATGTAAAAATTTAAAAAACGTATCATACTATATATGGAAGCTCCACAAAAAATTTCGTAATTTTTTACGACCATTTGCTACCTCTAAAAATTCTAAGAGCGACGCATACCTGCTTAATCGCCTAGTTAATTATGTGTCATTCCAAAAAAAATTAGAAGTAGCAAATATTCGTAAAAATTTGCAAAAAAATTACACAACATACCACGATGCCTCAGAAAACTTTACAAAAATGTCATAATTTTTTGAGCTCATTTACTATATTTACAAATTTAAAAAATTATAAATTATGAATTAGGCAGATGATTAGCCCGCTTAATCACCTGCCGTCCTATGGGCGGGCGGCAGGCGCCTGCCGTCAGCTCACGGAGCGACAGGTGCCACGCGTCGTCTGCTCCGCGCTGCCGCCTGCCGACTGGACGGCATAAACGATATTTTTGTAATTACGCTGCGCATACGGTTATTTTTGTAAATACGATGTGAAAACGCGTCAAAAATAGCTTTAACTTGCTATAGGCACGGCCCCACGGCAGTTCACGAAATGCAGAATCTACTTGCTTATTTGCCTTCTGCAGGGAGACACTGTAAAAAAGAAGACGACGACATGCGCGTATGTAGATTCTGCTAGCTAGTTTGGCGTTTCTATGTACTATCCTTCTTCGGTCGCTAATTCCTGTCCAAGAACTAGTATATCGCCGTTTACCTGAACCAAAGAAATTTCATTGGTTTCTGTTAAAGTATAAGTGAATTACCCATATTTTCTCATCAGCTTAAGCTTTTGGGTGAATTGGTTGGTGCATGCAACTCAATATGGTATCAGAGCCAAGAGGTCCTGAGTTCAAGACCTGACTGACGCAATTAAAAAAAATTAATTGCAGTCCACTTCTATTCCACGTGTTAGATCTAAGCGAACCTACACGTGAGGGGGAGTGTTAAAGTATAAGTGAATTGTACATCTTTCCTCACCAGCTTAAGCTTTTGGGTGAACTGGTTGGTGCATGCAACTCAATAGTTTCTATATATGCTTACATTGACGGAATTATCGTTGATCGAAACAACGGGCATGTATTCTTCTGAAAAGAGAGAGAGAAACACACGCGTGCAAACATATCTGCAAGAGAAGAATGTCCAACACAAGTTGTCCATTGACGGAGTATGTCATACTGTTTAAAGATTGTTTTTCCCGTGCATGTTCAATACGTTTTACTCACGTTTTGCACGTGCCTTCAAATGTGGACGGCTTTTTATATATAGTAGGTAAATGCTCATACTTTGCCACGAATTAAAAAATGTACTATATTACCCTAATACGTCGAGTCTTGACATGGTCTGCCTATCCCACATCCTCGACTTCACCTCCGTACTAGGTCGAGCTTCAGCCAAGCTAGCGGCACGCCTCTACCAACATGCTTGTCCTATACCATGCCCTCGGCTCTGCTGTTGTGCCTAGTCGAGCTTCATTGTGACACGTTACAATTTGTGTTTATGTTGTTTGTTAGGGATGATTCTTTCTTTTTTATTCTTAGATATTTTTAGGGGATGGAATTTGATTGCTGGGGAGGTGTTTATTTTTGTTTGATGAGCTAGCATATTTTTTTCTATTTTTAATTTTTTTAAATTTAATTACACTAAATAAATCACCTTCAGTTACAGTGAAATTTCAATCATAAGTCACAGCTTTTCAGCCCAACCGAACGGGGCTACTAAGTACTGCTGGTCACAACTGTCACGCATATGCAATGTAGTGCAGTAGCAGTCCTATATCAGGTAGCTGCATCGACCGGTGCATGCACGATGGAAAACATACGGCGACTTAATTAATTATTAATGGAATTGCATAGACCAGAAACTAAGCTTAATTTATCGACCGGCGCCCACTGCAATCTGCATGCACGCATACACCAAACTTTCCTTCACGTCGCGCGCGTATTCAATGGTTTCTTCTATCTGCATCGATCACAGTTTGACAGACACAATTGAAAATCTCCTCTCGATGAACGGCCGGACATGTATGCACATGCCATGTGTCTTGAGAACTCGACTTTCTAGCTTGACCCGTTCCACGCGATGCATTTTTTGTTTTTTCGATTAGGAAGGCTATACCATACAAGCCTCCGGCCTCTGCCTTCAACGCGATGTATTAATCTACTGGAAATGTCGTTGTCAGTTGTCGCGAAGGGTTCAAGGCTTGGACACCGTCGTCGCTGCAGCAACAAGCAGGCATGGCTACCAATCAACTCACCCTAACCATTTTCACGTCGCGGCTGCTCGAGCTAGCCATACGAAACATGGAAGAATCGACAAGCCAATAATCTGAACAGAATAGTCTGATGTTGAACCATGCATGCATCGTCACCGGCTCGCCGTGTTCTCTCTCCCTATAAATATCTCGTGCATCTGCTTATGATGGCCATCACAGTCAAAGCTCACGTACATCCCATTAGCTACTACACACATTCAAAATCTGCTTTCTTAGCTAGCTCGATCGTTGATTTCCCACACTTCACGATCGAATTGAAACCTGTCCGACGATGGGTGTAGCTAAGAGACCCGCAGTGCTTTGGTTACTTGGTGTGGTGTTAACATTTGGAGTTGCAGTTAGCCCGGCTCAGGGCTCCAGGACTCACCACTACGATTTCTTTGTAAGTCTACTTGCATTTATATAGCATTTTCGTTTGTATATGTGTTCTAGAGCTCTATGGATATATGCATGCATGCATTTACTTTGCATGTAAACAAGCTTGCTGATTGGATGCCTGCAATATTATTTCGTGAAAGGACATACTATATGCAACAGCAAAAAAGAAAACATATTTTTGATAACATTATTTTTCTTTTAGAGCAACTTTATTAATCACGCATGTTGTCTAGAAATCCTAGTGATTTTACTAAACACGCTGAACTTACACTCCCCATCTCTTGTGGAAAATCAACAGTATATGCTAGCCAATTTCGGGTTCTCTGACACCTCAAAAGTAAAAAAAATCGCTCTGTTTTGCTAAATTAAGTTCCCTACTGATAGCGATCTTTTAAAAAAAAATCCATGATAGTGGTAGATATACGTAATTGCAAGAAATGAATTAACGACATATATACCTCGTGTGATATTTTGCAGATTAAGGAGGCTAACTACACCAGGCTCTGCCACCAGAAGACCATCCTCACCGTCAATGGCCAGTTCCCCGGCCCGACCATCTACGCGCGCAAGGGCGATGTCGTCGTCGTCAACGTCTACAACCAAGGCGACAAAAACATCACCATCCACTGGTAAGTTAGCTCCGCCGTTTACATGCATCTCCTGCTCCTGAATGTAATCAACAAACGTTCTCACGCGACAATGCAGGCACGGCGTGGATCAGCCGCGGAACCCATGGTCGGACGGGCCGGAGTACATAACGCAGTGTCCCATACAGCCAGGCGCCGACTTCACCTACCGGATCATCTTATCCGAGGAGGAGGGCACGCTCTGGTGGCACGCGCACAGCGACTTCGACCGCACCACCGTCCACGGCGCCATCGTCATCCACCCCAAGCGCGGCACCACCTTCCCCTTCAAGAAACCGCACAAGGAGATACCCATCATCCTCGGTATGCAATGCATATGCGTATAACGTTGCTCGAACTTGCTTGGATGTATGACGAGTATGATCAAGCACTACGTTGTATTAATCCGCGCAATTTTGATTCGCAGGTGAGTGGTGGAATGAGGACGTGAACCAACTGCTCGAGATGACCAAGCGGACAGGCGGCGACGTCAAGCCCTCGGATGCGAACACCATCAACGGCCAGCCCGGAGACCTGTTCCCGTGCTCGAAGGACGGTACCTTCAAGGCACCCGTCGAGCACGGCAAGACCTACATGCTCCGGATCATCCACGCGGGGCTCGCCAACGATCTCTTCTTCGGCGTCGCCGGGCATCGCCTCACCGTGGTCGGCACCGACGCTTCCTACACCAAGCCGTTCACCGTCGACCACATCTTCATCGCACCGGGCCAGACCAAGACCGTGCTGCTCAAGGCCGACCGGGCCACGGACGGCTCGTCATCCAGCCGCCGGTACTACATGGCCGCGAGGACGTTCTCGTCCAACACCGGTATCCCATTCAACAACAGCACCGCCACGGCCATCTTGGAGTACACGGACGCCCCGCCCGCCTCGCGCGCGGGGCCACCGGACTTCCCCAACCTGCCGGCCATCGACGACATTGACGCGGCAACGGCGTACACGGCGCAGCTCCGGTCCCTGGGCAGCAAGGATCACCCGGTTGACGTGCCGAGGCACGTCGACGACAGCATGCTCGTCACCATCGCCATCAACGTGATCCCCTGTGGGCCCAACCAGAAGTGCGATGGCCCCGACCGCAACCGCCTCGCCGCGAGCCTCAACAACGTCAGCTTCGTGAACCCGTCCGTCGACATCCTCGACGCGTACTACGGCTCCATCCGCGGCGTGTACGAGACGGACTTCCCCAACAGGCCGCCCTTCTTCTTCAACTTCACCGGCGACAACGTCCCCACGGAGCTCTGGTTCACGAAGCGCGGCACCAAGGTCAAGGTGCTCGAGCACGGCGCCGTCGTGGAGGTAGTGTTCCAGGACACGTCCATCCTCGGCGCCGAGAACCACCCCATGCATCTGCACGGGTTCAGCTTCTACGTGGTGGGACGAGGGTTTGGTAACTTCGATGAGCACAAGGACCCGGCCACCTACAACCTGGTCGACCCGCCGTACCAGAACACTGTCTCCGTGCCGAAGGCCGGGTGGGCCGCAATCCGGTTCCGTGCAGAAAATCCTGGTGAGTTATTCAGATTCTTTTGTTCTGAATTATGCTATCTTTGTTTCGGCTTCATATATCAAGGAGACATACTGCCTATCTACTACGAGAAAATATAATATAATTTTATTAAATATTATTTATATTTTATACATATACATGCCGAACTAATAAATATTGTGAAATAGATAGAGTATGATTTTTTTTGGAAGGTGTCATGTGCAATTTTCTGTAACTTCTGTTTATTTTTCTTGTTTAGGTGTGTGGTTCATGCATTGCCACTTTGATCGCCATGTGGTGTGGGGGATGAACACCGTGTTCATCGTGAAGGACGGCAAGATCCCGGAGGCTAAAATGATGCGGCCTCCTCCTGGCATGCCAAAGTGCTAATGACCGTGGTTACATGGAGCATGGCAGCAACATGCAACACGGCTCCACTCATTTCGACTTAAGCTTCTGACTTATTTTTTACTATTTATAAATTTCGTCTTTTTCTAGTTTTTGTTTGTTTTTTTGAGTTTTTTTGCTGGTTCTTTTTCATGTATTCGTTTGCATCATCTATGACGGGCTAACCTATTTTTTTATTTTTAGATTTTTTTAAATTTAGTTACGCCAAATAAGCCAACATCAGTTACAGTGAATTTCAGCTAGCTACAGTAAAATTTCAGCCATAAGCTAGCTTATTTCAACCCAACCGAGCGGCACAATCAAGCAAAAAATTTATTCTTTTGTCGATTCATTTGATTAATTAATTATTATGAAATGTTTAAGCATGGGCGCACAATAAATGGTCAGTTGAAATCCCTGTAAGTAGTGACATTGATGTTTTTCTTATTTGATTGAACGAAAAAAAAGTCGTATTGATTGTTTTGATGGATTTGTTATTAATTTCTAAATGTAATTAATGATGCTTTATTGTGGATTAGTGTTGTGTATCTAGCAAAGATGTGTATCTTGGCTATGTCTACTACAAAAGGTTGAACCAAGTCAGCTTAAAAACCATTCTACACAACTATTCAGCACGTAT
The DNA here is from genome assembly GCA_036346245.1 of Bonia amplexicaulis. Classification (NCBI taxonomy): domain Eukaryota; kingdom Viridiplantae; phylum Streptophyta; class Magnoliopsida; order Poales; family Poaceae; genus Bonia; species Bonia amplexicaulis. Next base: position 30,717,700 of record CM070738.1, on the reverse strand, counting down.
TTTGCTTCTGGATCTCAAGCAACTATTGACATAGCTATTTTGCTATATGCATTCCTTATTTGTATTCAATACTATTTATATTCCTCGTAGAGGCTCAAGGCCATGGCAAAGAGAAGAGACACCGCCACACCGGGCGTCGTGTGGTCGCTGCAGCCTGTAACTCGCAGCCATCATGCCAGAGTCAACGATGCAACAAGCGCGGCCGTGCACGCCTACAGGCGGACCCAGAAATAAAGCAATTGGGGGTCTAACTTATAGCATAATAGAAATATCACTAGTTATAATTAAACTAGATTATAGCAAAGTACATAAACACTAACACAACAACTGATATTATAGCGAAACAATCTAATGAATGCTTGAGTCTAAGATATTGTTACTTTCAATATTTGCTTTTGACCGCCGCAAATGCTACGCCCGAGATAAACCGTACCTCCCCTCTGCCAGCTCAAGCCACCGCACACCTTGTCGTAAACCTCACCCCACCACCTTGCCGACCACCCTACTCTCACTTACATACCACCGCCTCGCCGACCTCCCTGCTCTGTCTCTGCTCTCATTCTCTCTCAGCCTCCACCTGACATACCACATCATCTTTTGACCGCCGCAATGCCATGCCCGAGGCAGCCTATACATCCCCTCTCCTAGCCGCGCTGCGCCCTCCCGCACCTTCCCAACCTCTGCCACACGCCGCCGCCACCTTAGCCCCGCCCCTATGCCGAACCAACATGGGGTGGCTATAAAAGCCCGAGAACCCCTCCAGACATCACATAGGCGTCCAGTGAGACACCACCACATCCCAATTGAGCTTTTGACCGGAGCCTCACCGGCGACCACTTGAAGACCTCAAAGTAAGCTAAGTCTCAATTCCGTTTATTCAATTAATTACATTTCAATTGCTTTTGCCTGTAGCTCCTTTATGCTCTTAGGATCACCACCGAATCACTACCTTAACCCCTCGAGCCCCTTATCGCACTTGTGACTAGCGTCGCCGCCTGACCTTGAGACCTCACCATGGACAGCTTGGCTCGGCCATCCCCGACCACACCCGAACCCAAAAACAGAATCTTCATGGCCCCGGGAACCCATTCATGGTCGTTGACTGTTGTTTCGACCACGGATTCTCCAACCATCCCATCGCCTAGAATCACCGACCGCTCCCTTGTTTGAACTCTCCGACCACTCCCCTGTTTGAACCCTTCGACCTCTCCACCGCTTGAAGTCTCCGATCACCCTGTAGTCGAGAGAAAATTTGATCGCGCCGCTTCGAGTCCTGAGCAACACCAGATGCTATCCAATCCCCGCAACTACTCGGATATCGCCCGATCTCAGTAGCAACTCGTACACCATTCGATCTCCGTCGGCTTCGCCTTTGAAGTCGAACCTCGACCATCCACCCAACTTCGTAGTCGTACCCGAAACTGCTACGACTACTTAGTTGTCGTTACGACCACGTTGTAGTTTACGACCACACTGTCTTTACGACCACGTTTTAGTTTACGACCGCGCTGTCTTTACGACCATGTTGTCATTACGACCGCGCTGTGGTTTACGACCACACGGAATACTCGGTTTCAGTAGTAATAACCCGATTACGACCATGTCTTTCAGCTCCACAAACACCTATGCTCGTGAGCAAGATTTGTGCCAACAGAGACACCCGAGTACTCGTAGAGTTCTCCGAGTACACAGCAACAACCTGATGCCTGTGGCGTTCTTTTGTAATGTAATGTATCTAAGGACCGCACGCCCCGCTGTAAAACTTGGTTGATAAGCCGTTATCTTGTAATAAAGTTGGTTTTTGAATTTGATCATGTATTGGCAATGGTGTACACTCGACTGCAATACCTTACAGCTAAATAGTACTGGACAGTTGCGAGAGATTCACGACGCCACTAGAAATGGGGACGTTACATAGGTAAATATCAGCTAAGGCTTTATATTAATCCAAAATCATTTTACATTTGCATAACGAAGAAGACGTCCCATCTCGTCTTAAAAGAGACATTTCTCTTTGTTTTGGTGTCAAGCCTATGGCGGAGACATGCTTTGTTGGCAGAATTGATGTTTCAACCCTCTTCTTTCCATATCATCTTATCTTCTTTACTTTATTTGCTGGACAAATGTAGCTACCTAACATTCTATGATTGGTATCACTTACCATTGATTTAATTCGTTTTCCCTTACCTCTAAAAAGAAACAGGAAAAGGAAAAGATCATTTTGCAGGTACAATTCAATCCAAACACAATTTTTTCGTTGCGTTGTGGGTCCAAGATCCAACCATCACTTTGTCATTAGCAATCAAGCATATATGATGATGGCCTGCACCTTAGTAGCAAGTACTAGGTCTATGCACAAATGGAGTTGACAGGACCATCAAGGACAATCATACCATCCACTTCTCAGCCTCGATCCTTTTGGCCTAGGTTCGCATCACAACACGTGTAAATACTTAACTAAATAAGCCTGTTTGCAAATGGACAAAGTATCGACGATACCTTGTTGCCAGGCTAGTCTAATGTGTGGTTTAAATTAATTTATAATTAAAAATATACTGTAGCTAACTAAGAGTATACTGTAACTGATGGTGGTTTATTTGACGTAACTAAATTTTAAAAATTTTAAAAATAGAAAAATAGGTTAAACTATCACGGATAACACAAATAAATATGGAAAAAGAACAGACAAAAAAGCTAAAAAACTAAAAGTCAGAAAAAAATGAAGTTTAGAAACAGTTAAAAATAAGTCAGAAGTTCAAGGCAAAATAAACGAGACCTAAAAACGCAGCTGAATAGTAGAGTAACAGCACCCTAGTAGGTGCAACTGAGTGCCTATAAGCTCTCTTAGGTTTTTTTTTTGGAAGGCCTATTTTTGGTCCATACTAAAATCCTATTTTATCCATATGAATTCCGGTCAAGAATGGATCTCTCAAAAAGCTCTTTACGGGGAAAAAAAATACCAGATCATCGTCGAAGATGTTTGCGATGTTTGGTGCTCAATCTATTTGTAAACTTGTTCTTTGCTCTCCAGATGATCCTACCTCATGTAATGGGACTTGTAATCTGATTTTCAAAGATGTAAAAGGTTGAGCTGCATAATGACAAGCGCTTCACTCTTTTGAAAATTTATTTTGAGACTAGACGTAGCTTCATAAGAGTAAAGCAATAGCTTCATGTTCACTGCATTATCCGTGTTATCATCCATTAAAAGGATTGTGTCATCTGCATACTTCAGGACAACAATCTCATTTTTAGTTAAATGTGGCATCAAGCCAGTAATCAAACCATTTCCCTGGGTAGTATCAATCATTTTAGCCAGGCTATCAGCGCTACGCGCGTGGTTACCATAGCACACGGGCAATATCCAATGTGTATAGCACATGTGTATTGTTCGCTGTGGTACTGTAGCATGCGTGTACTGTTTACCCGTGATTAGTTTTTTTTCTTAGGGATTAGATTGATTTTGTTAGTTTGGAAGTTTATTTTCGGTTAGTTTGTTTCTTTAAATTAGAGATTATTTCTTATGGATCAAGTCAAGTTATCCCTATAAAAGAGATGTTGTTGTATCTTCTTTTATCAAGTAAGGATGAATAAACAAGTCCCTAGTCTCTGAAGTCCAGTTGTGGTCGTTCTCTTGACCAGCTAGTCTAGATCTACTCCTCCCTTAATCGGTGCCCTCTTCACCTACTGCCGTTTTACTTCAAGTCATCGCCATTCGACTTCTCTCCGACAAATGATTACCCTCTTATTGTGCTAGTTCACAACAATTGATATCAAAGCCACCACTATGGTTTCTGTTGCCGAGTTATCTCTACTAGACAACCTAATGGAGCAGATAACGATGATGTTGAAGATCATGCACCAACAGATTCATCCACCCCCATCGAATGAATTTGTCACCTATGTTGCAGCTCGAGGATGAGCTGTTTCACCGGGAAGGGCGTAATGTTATGCGCACGGATATTGTAGCACACGTGTACTGTTCACCGTGGTTACTGTAGCACGAGTGTTCTGTTCACCTGCGATTAGTTTTCTTTTTTAGGATTAGATTGATTTGGCTAGTTTAGAAGCTTATCATCAGTTTGTTTGTTTCTTTAAGTTAGAGATTATTTCTTAAGGGTCAAGTCAAGTTGTTCCTAAAAAAGGATATCATTGTATCTTCTTTAATCAAGCAAATGAATAAACAAGTCCCTAAAGTCTAGCTGTGATTGTTCTCGACCAACTATTCTACATCTATTTATCTTTCAATCGATGTTCTCTTTATCTAACGCCATTTTATTTTAAGTCATCGCCATTCGACCTCCCTTCAACAGAAGATTATCTTTTTGTTGTACTAGTTCACAACAATCAGCAGCCAAAATAAAGAGAAAAGGAAGCAGTGAAACACCCTGCCTCACTCCTTCGTGACTGAAAATATGGACCAGTTTGGTTATTCAAATCTAATTTTAATACTATGCCTTTTTTATTTTTACCTTTTATTCCATGAATAATTTCCTGAAGGCACACCAACCATAACAAGTACGATTATTATTAGTGGAAAATAACAAGATCAAGAGACCAGGATACATATAATTCCGTGCAGGAGAGCATATAAAAAAAATCAGAAAGCGAAGCAGACAAACAATAGCATCAATCACAGAAAACCAGGCTAACGTAGGTCCAAAGAGAGTTTTTCGTTATGCAACAGAAAGTCAGTGATCAATTTCTAGGTTTCATCGTAAACCTAATTGGTTACTTCTAATTACGTAAATCAATAGTTTAAACCGCACTCAAAGGTAGAGCATTTTCTATTAATATAGGAACTTTTGTACCAGAAATAATAGTATCTCTAATTATAGCCCATTTGGGATGAAAAATATATCTATTCTCACTATCTTCATAATGTATAAGACAAATATATGTATTTTGATTAGGATCGTATTCTATGGTTACGATTCTACCAGAAGGTTTACTGGCTAGTGGCTACTCCTACTGCCGACTTAGAAGTGCGTGTAAGCACATCCTGAACTACTGTTAACACTTCTTAAATTGCTGTGCTTTACTAAATAGGCGTGCTCCGACGAACTTCGACTTATCTCTTCAGACTTCTGGAAGATAGACTTCTCGAGCATAGAAGTTACCTGAAATATATTAGCCTTTTAATTTTAGATTTTTTATTTTTTATATTCTTTTATATTATCTATGAAAATATGTTAGTACTTTTTATTTTTCTTATTTTTACATTGAATGATTCGAAAAAATCTAACTATCGCTACAATGTAATTTTAAATAAAAATCAATAACCACATCTGTAAACCAAAACTTAAAGCCGTTTGGAGCGGGATGATAGGAGTAGATTGCATTATACTAGTAAAAGCACGCACGCACGTATGCTGAAGCACTACTATACTGAAGCTAGAACATTCGACCGTTCTGAAAAAAAGTTTAAATATGAAGAGCTATGAACACCGGAAAGATTAAGGAGAGATGATAAAATACAATTAGTTCAACAATTAGTAAAGTGTTTAACATATGGCTAGATATGTGGGAGGATGAAGTGATTAGATTACTAGATGTAGCATCTATTTCAATTGGAGTTGTTAAAATATACCTAAAATGTGTATTCTCTAACCATAAAAAAAATGTAAATTGATAAATTTTCAAGATACAAAAGTTCGTGTACAAAATACAATTTTTTTCCCACTGGGGTTTCTACTTGTAAAACTCCAGTACTAATGTGGAAAAACGCCAAGGGTAATAAAGACTACAGTAGACACAAAATATTTTATTTGGAGTCAAATTTCTTATCCAGTAGAAAAAAGGAAATTAAGGCTTCGTGTGGAACACACGAATTTCATAGCATTTCCATTAGAAATTATGCTGTTTTATGCCATATTCTTGCTTTCGGAAAATGCCCTACGAAGATATCCTAAAACAAAATTAACAAATTACTTCTGAATCAAATGTGGCGGAGTTTGGTGATGCTCAGTTAGACTGAATTTTTGTGATTTATGACTGAATTGTTGCTATAGCTAGCTAAAATTATACTATACCTGATGGTGTCTTATTTGTTATAATTAAATTTATAAATTTAAAAATATAAAAATAGATTATCCCAGCATATATAATACAAATGAATAAAAAAAATCCGATAAAAAAGTTCAGAAAAGATCTAAAAAATCAAAAATTGAAGTCCAAGCTCAAACGAGCCTGCTGGCCACCAACGTGTTGACATATTCCATAGCCGCGGAAGATCTGGGCAGCCCTTCGTTGTCCGCTCCCCGCTAGTACCTCTCGTGGGGCCCCCACTGCACACGCGGCCAGCACGTGCTGGTCTTGTTACTGTACGGCGCTTCGGGTGGAGAGGCTGACCAGGTCAAGAAGCCGAACGCATACAAAAAATCACAGGCACACGCGGCCCTTCTGCTAGCACGATCCTCTGCCTCTGCCTCTCCATTCAAAGGAGCATAGCACTGGTAACCGTCCGATCAGATATCGACGCTCGAGAGCAGAGGTAAAGAAAATTTTGAATATCTCGCGATAATTTGAAAGCTTCTCGGACAATCAATCTGGGCCGTTTGTGTCATGATCCCATGGCCAAAAAGCGCCTAAAGGCGCGATACTGTTCCAAGGAAAGGCAGAGGATACGCTTCCCGTCCCGACAGCTGCTTCGTGCCCTCCCACTTCCAAGTTCCACCCACCGCCGCCTGATGCGCCGTGGCCCCACCGCCTCAGCACCGCCGCGCTCCCGCCGCCGGAGAGGGCGCAGCTCCTAGTCCAGCCGCCTCCCCCTCCCCTCCACGCGCCCTCACCTCCTTCCTCCCCTTCCAACTCCCTCCAAGCGTCGTCGCATCGCGAAGACCACACACAGCCGGGTTCGCCGCCGTCGATTGGCGCCTCGAGGGGGAGTTGAAAGTTGTAGTATCAAGGTGAAAGTCTCCAACTAATCCAGTTGACAGTTAACCCGATCGAAACCTTTTGGTTTCTGGTTGAAAATTGGGGGTTTCTAGCTGAAAGGTTTTCATTTTTCTAGTTGAAAGTTTTGAAATATTCTAATTGAAAGGTGAAATTTTTGTTTGAAAGATTCAAAAGTCTAGTCGAAAAGTTGATTTTTTCGCAACTCGAAAGTTTTAGGGGTGCTCTTTCTTAAAAAAAAGTTCTAGGGCGGCGGTAGCGGGCTGGAGGCGAGGCGCCAGCAGCGGTGGAGGAGCCGCAGGGGGTGCTGGTGGGCGGTGGCCGGTGGGAAAGGACGGGCAAGAGCTAGGATGGCAGTTGGAGAAGACGAGTGGGGGACGCTGGTGTTGGGCGAGGTGGGGCGCGGCGGAGCGGCGTCCGCTGCCTTCGTTGGCAGCGGACTTCCGCGATATAGCAGAACTCTATCTCTCGTAGGCATCGTCCTTATGCTCCCCTCTGCTGGACTGGCGTGGAGTGGAGATCCATCCGAACTTGGATTGATTCACCATAGGACTAGATGCCCTCGAATCTTGTGGCTTTTAAATTGGGGGAAAATGAAGCTTTACGAAAGAAATAAGTTAGTTTGGTGAACTTCAAGCTATACTATGCATATATAGAAAGTCTGGCGCATAATATGCTGATTTGCATGATGGGCGACATTTGTTGTGGGCTAGATGAGAGTTTGGTTGCGCAATTGGGATTGCATCCTTGTTAATTAAAGATAAAAACCTTTTTTAGATTAAGATGATACCTTTTCTGTCTAGGAAAAAATATTCCAGATATCGCTGACATGTTCTGTAAATGCCACAGGTGACGCTGTGTGTTTGATGTCCTCTGTTTCTTGATTTGGATGTAACAAGTTACCTGCGTTGTAAGCTTTATTTGTTAAACAAAGATAAGCCAGTAGGATTTGCACGTGATTGGGAAAATTAGTCAAGACGGGCGCTCTTTGCTGCGTGGCCGCTCGGCCACATGGGACAAAGTCCAATCTTGCTAGCAGAGACTGTTCCATGGATCCTACAGAGCCTCGTTGGCGGATGAATTCGAGCTTCTCTCCTCCGATGTCAGGGAGATGGGACTGCAGGTACCCATCAGACGGATTGCCCCATAGGGTTCATGATGCTCCGCATGATCATCCACCTTATGTGTCATCACTATCATCGCATAGTAAAGGAAGTAGAAGTGCATTTGGCAGTGACCAGTACCTGAATCACCACCATTCTGTATCTGATGGAGCACTTTCTTACTTTGGTAGTCCTGCCGACAGCCTTCAGGCTCCACGCTGGACACCCTCTCTTGAAAGATTTGATCTTGGCGAGTTCTCTACACCTGCAGGAGGTACATACTTATTCCTGATTACATGTGGTGGATGTGGACATGAATTGAATAGCCACAGGACCTGTTTGTGTTTTGTTTACTATGTTTATCTCTTCATAGCATTTTGACTCGCTGAAAAAAATGACTAATTACTAACTAAATTCCATCGTGAAAACATTTGGAAGCCTTACATTATGACATTATGCTGTAACATAGGTTTGTCATGTAGTATGAAAGAGCATTACTGGATAGGCCCAGCTTCTGCTTGCAAATAGTTTGTTTTAAAGGTGACTTAGAGTCACCGTGTTGATATTGGACTTCACCATTCTTGCTTGATTCATCTGCATGTTCATATGGTAATGTGCCGCATTGAACCACATACAAATGAAATCTTATGAAGAAAATGTGTACCTCTGGATCTGGAGAGTATCTATAGTATTTTCCTTTTGTAACGATATCTTCCACATTTTTTGTAATTTACTTCTAATACAGTTATGATTTATTACAAACATGTCTTCACATTAAATAATTGATGAGACAATTATGAGTTCAGTTGAGTGTACTAGCCACTTAAATGTGTACTTTTATCACCAATACTAGTAAGATGCCCATGCGTTGTAACGGAGTTCCAAAAGAAGATGATACATATAATCAAATATGACCAAAATCATATAATAAACATTAAAAAGAGGGAGGCATCTTATCATCAAGAGTGAGGTCAGCGTGGCCATATCCGCCATTGCCAAAATCGCCGCTCCGGATCTACCCTCCTTGCCCCTGCTGGCTTAGCAGTTCTTCCTCACCTCTAGTGGTGTACACCTTAGCCGAGCCGATGTACTTCGCCTCCCTGTTCGTCGTTCATGCCAGTGTACTCCATGTCATGATCGTCGACCTCGGCGGTGTACATTTCCGTTCCATTGTCATTCTCGGTGGTGTACACCAAGGCCCTGTCATTCGTGCCGGTGTGCTCCTCTTCACCACCGAGTACCGCTTCGTCTCTCTCCTCTTCATCGTCCTAGTGCAGTAGCAGCATGGCGGCACACGGGAGGAAGGAGTAGCGGAGGCTCCTGGGGGCTGGGATGAGGGACCAAAGGGGCTGGCTGACGACACAGGCTCACATGTCGGTGTATGCTAAGAGGAGATGCGGGAGTGCATTGCGGCGGGGAGAAGGAAGGAGGATGTGGTGAATGGACAAACTACCCTTTTTATATTAGTAGAGATATGATAACATGTAACTGCTATTTAGATGGCCTAATTATTTTCTAAGAGATTTTCTTGGTACACACTTGACCATTCTCTTCTTAAGCTCTTATAATCTTTTTATGGGATATTATGTCATTCTTTTCATACAGCAAATGCTTCATTAAACAGTACACGCTCATCTGTATCAAGGTGTTAGTATTATGTCTGGTATGTCTGGCATGAATCGAACAAGATTTAAACCCAAATAATACTATCCCCATGTGAAGAAGAGATGAGTATGGTATGAAACTTAGGGAGTAAAGTCCATAGTGGATAAATACAGGTTATTGAAGAACTGCATTTAGATACAACACAATATACTTGAATCATAGGCATAATGGATAGATATCTTAATGTAATTCAGAGACACATTATTTACATACAACACAATATACTTGAATCATAGGCATAATGGATAAGTATCTTAATGTAATTCAGAGAGACATTGGAATAGGTGGTTTTGCAGATTAGCTCCTCAGTTTCCAATTGTGTTACTTTTCATCCAACACTATTTACCCTGTCAACTGAATCTATTGGTAGTTGTTAATTTTTTAACCATCTATATAGAGATGATCATTGGTGGTACAATTAAAGACAGCTGCCTCTGCATTTGCCCAAAATTTTCTCTCTTGATGACAACCGGGTGTTTTCTTGCAACAATTTGAAGCAACTAACCAGGCATTCCTTGGGTGGCTTCCTGTTGAACTAACATTTACTTTCTTCTTTGGGACCAGGATCAAGACCGGAAACTTCTGATTATCCCCAATCCAGCGAGGTAGGATCCATTTTATTTTCATTCAGTATCTCCCCAGTTTTCTGACATTTGGCATATTTTAAAGCAAAATTAGCATAAATATTTGCACTCTGTACCATAGTTCTGACGCTTACCTTCATTATATGCTGCAGAGGCATTTAACTGCTGTGAGAAGTTTCAGTTCTGCATCCCCCTTCTCAGAATCAAGTCAGCTGGCATCTTCTGGTAAGCAACCAGCTCCACATCTATCTCGCAATCATCTGGGGAGGCGGCCGTTCATGTCAAAACCAGTCTACCCGCTAGTCTTCCAGAATCCAGTGTCAGAAACAGAAGCCTCCGGGATGCCTGAGGCTAGTAATGCTGGGCGAACAACACCTAGTGATGACAGCCAAGCTTCTCCTGTATGGAGACGCAGCTTGGCAAGTCCTGAGCTCAAGTTCCATAACGCATTGAGTGAGCTTCGGAAGATGGAGGCTTCGCCTGAACCAAACACAAGCTCAAGGAGGGAAGGATTCAGATGGAGCAATGCTAGCAGTTATGAATTTGGATATGATGGGGATGCCATTGACATTTCAGACCATATCAGCATTGAGTCCCAAAGGTCCCCAACAAGTTCAGTGAGATTTATTAAGTGTGGCTTATGTGAGAGATTCCTGCGGCAGAAATCACCATGGACCTCAAATCGGATTGTTCGAAGTACTGATATGCCAGTAGCAGCAGTCCTTCCATGCCGACATGTCTTCCACGCAGACTGCCTGGAGGAAAGTACTCCCAAGAGTCAAGTCCATGAACCACCTTGTCCCCTGTGTGCGCGAGCCACTTACGATGAAGGCTGCGTATCATTCTCGGAACCTCTGCATGTTGCCATCAGATCGGCTCCCAGGAACCAAGGGATTAGTTTTTCTTTGGGTGGTGCTGGTGGGAGTAGCAGCGCAAACCCTAATCGCAATGAGCATGTCCTGAAGAGAAATCAGTCTGCTCTTGTGCCGAGGCGCAGCGGTTCACTGTTCCGGAACCGTTTCAAGCAGCAGTTCCCCTTCAAGGGGAGGATTGGGAAGGACCTCTTTGGTGGTAGAGTTTTCAAGAAGGTTGGATCGTCGTCGTCTTCAGGTCAACATGACGATCGTCAACAACCAACAGCAAAGCCTGACCAACCCATGAAGTAGCTAGAATGAAGTCGCGCAAGTATAATGCGCCCTGCTGCTACTGTAGCCTTTCTTATACTTTTCTTTTGTTGAGAAGCCGTAGTACATGTACAACTTATGATAGGATGTGAAATTCAGTATCCATGCGCTACCAGTACTCGTCCGAGACGGAGTTGTTTTGTTTGGGCGGGGCTTGCCTTGCATGTGGCACATGAACTAACTGTGCTTTCACCATGAATCCTTACTGTAATCATCGACGCCTATCTTAGATTTGCTTATGCCTGAATCTATTTATGTCCTATTGAGCAATGGGCAATCTTGTCGACAGCCAGGAACTATTATCATTTGCCGCTATTGTTCTCAAGTTTTCTATGCTGCGTGCCCGCGTGCGGTTGCGTTACGCCTGCTACTACTGATTGCCTGCTTCGGTACGCCTGATATGAGGGGGAAATAAAAATCTTCACCAACCGTCCTACGTGGCTATGCACCCATGTTTTGACTTTGTATTCCTGTTCACTTCAAAAAATTCTTAAAAAAAATAGATGTAGCACATGTTAAAACATATGCACTTGTAAAACTTTGTGCAGAACATTTCTCTTGTTATTTTTGCACAAAATCTTGCAAGTGCGCGTGTACCAACATGCTCAACATGTACGATTTTTTTCAAGATTTTTTTTGAAGTGCACAAGCAAATAAACCAAAATATGCTTATATGGACGTAGGAGGCTAGGGGCATAAATTCCACTTCCTTGATATGAGCTCAATTTTGTGCTCTCATCCCTGCTCATTTGGTTTTTTTTGTGATTTATAGCTTTTTCATTATTTAAGATTTATTTTATATTATAGTTAATAGTAGTTTATTTAGCGTAATTAAAATTTAAAAAAATTAAAAAATAAAAACTAGGTTAACCTATCTCAGATAATCCAAAAACTAAAGCCCAAAAGAGGGAAACCTTTTCATTTCAAAGGATTTGTGGTTCACGCAGCACGTTCTAGGCCCCGAACGTCAAACTGTGCATCGTCATGCGCGAGTCCTCCCACTCACACCATCAGACCTTTTAATCTTATATAGTCCTATATAGCAATATCAAACTAGAGCTAAATACGAGAGTCTCTAGAAAAAATAAAAACTTATTTAAGAAAATTAAAAATTAAAAAGAAAAAACTAAAAAAAGTGTAAAATTTATACGAGAGTGAAGAAAATTATGAAGTGAGCCTCTCGCACCATTCCTGTTCTCGCCGTTAGCCATCAACCACCAGGAGGAAATTACACCACGCCTTCTCTGCCATCTCCGTTTCCCATCCCCACCGCGCCCTCCTCTCCTTCCACCCCACCGAACACCCATCCGCCTCGATTCAGGCGCGGCTCTCGAGGGAAGCGGGGGGCGGCGCGCGCGGGCAGCTGGCGTCGGCCGGCGGTCATGGAGGATCTGGGCATCGAGGCGAAGGAGGCGGCGGTGCGCGAGGTGGCGAAGCTGCTCCCGCTCCCGGAGCTTCTCTCCTCCATCGCCTCCATCAAATCCGACTACCTCGCCCGGCAGCAGGTGATGTGATCCCCCCTCAAACCCCTGTTTTTACTCGTCGTGATGTGGCCAGTTGTGGCGGAATCTCAACTAGTGGGCGAATAGATTCGGTAAACCCTGATAGGCATACTCAATCTCGCTCTGAGTGACCTCTCCCTGTAAGTTTTCGCTCTGAGTCCTGATGCGTCGCTCCTGAATTGGCTGCAATTGAGTTCGTGCTGTGGATTGCGTTAGTGTCTAATTCTCAGCTTCGGGCGATTAGATTCGCCAAAGTGCGATTACCAACTAGTTATTTGTGTGTAGTTGCGCTTGCTTATGGTGAAATGTTTGAGAGGTGGGCTGATTCGAACTCGTTGCCACTCAGTACAAGCAAGCTGTTTGTGCGAACTGGTGAGGTGGGAGGAAATCCTGATCTCTTATGAGCAAATTAGCTGAGCCTGAGGTGTTCATGGAATTTGATAAAATCTCGTGTTGTTTCTCCAAATCCTTTTCAGCCTTCAGAGTTTTATGGCAGTTGAGCTGGAGCTGTGAAGTGGTCTATAATCTCGTGTAGTAGGTTTGAGCCCTGATGGGTTATCTGCAGCCTCTGTGTAGATGAGCTTCTGCTCAAGTGCTCATGACCAGCAGTTAAGGTGCAAGCAGGCCGTTAATATGGTTTGAACATCAAGCTGTGGGGTGGCTGAATTTGGACTAGTATTTCTTTCAGAAAATCATCTCTTAATTTTCGGTATACAAACAAGACTACTGGAGAGAAGAACTCAGAACAAAAATAAGGAGATGCCATGGTTTTGACTTTTTTATGTTATTGCTTTTATTGCTTATGTTTTTTTAGTGTGCCCACCTGCTACTTTCATCTTAAGCAAATACTTGAATAATCTAAGTTAAGAATTTCAACCTGCAATTATGAAATATTCAAATTGCTTGCAGAACTTAAAAGCTAAATGCAATTTGAGGCATATATTGCCTCCTACTATCCTCAAACAAATTTCTGATCATTGCAGTGCTTAGTTTATCCTTATTTGTTTGCTTCATTCTTATGTCTACTCTTTTTCTTAGTATTTCTTTATTTCAAAAAAAAACTTGCTGTAGGCCTGTTTGTGCCAGTGCTATTATTCAACACATTCGTTATGGGGTTATCTCTTATCAAAAGGGTTTTAAAAGATACTAATGAAGCATATATTCTGTATTAAACTAGATTTGCCATCTCTTAAAAAGGTTTGGGTGAAGTTTCCTCAGTTTTCAAGTTTTGGCAGGGACATTGCCACATTGGTTGGCAAGCTTAGTAAAAAAACATTTCCAGGAAATGTTTTTTTTGGTAAAAAAGATCTGGGCATGTAACATCCTCATTGAGATATTATGAGTTTGTTTACTATTTGTATCGCTTTATATACCACTTGATTGTCTGACTATCTTTTACAAAATTTTCAGACAAATGATGCACAACTCAGTACAATGATGGCAGAACAGGTATTCCTTGATATCTACTATGAACTGACAAACTTATTGATTTGAGTACTATGATTATTCACTTTGAGTGTGCTTGAGTTATTACAGTTTCTGCTACATACTGTCATTTGCATTCCCCCCTTCATGTCTACCTTCTGGATGATAAGTTTTTTTTGTCTGTTTGAAAAACTGACAGGTTGAGCAAGCCCATACTGGCATCAATGCTCTTGCGTTATCGCAGGAAACAATAAACAAACTACATGAGAACTTCATAGATATAGAGAAGTAAGTTAATTATCTTAACCTCCACGTTTCATATGTAGACCACTTTCTTGAGGCTATACATTTTTCTTCATTTCCCAGTGCTATTTATCATAAATGAATGGCAGGTTGTGTCAGGAGTGTCAAACATTAATCGAGAATCATGACAAGATCAAGCTTCTTAGCAATGCAAGAAACAACCTGAACACAACTTTAAAGGTTTGCTGACCTTAATTTAACAATAGCATTGTATCATGATTCTACTTTCTATATGTTACCTGTTAAGGATAAGAATAGGAAATAGATAAGGACTCTTATCTATTTCCTTATATGACTTCGATCCTATTCCATATATGCCTTATCTCTATATGGCATATCATCTTGTACTCTCCTATATATATGGCCCTTTGGGTCTCATATCAATACACACAATATTCATAACATGGTATCAGAACAAAGGTTCAAAGCCTAACCTTTGTTTCTCCGTTCGTCTTCAGCCGCCGCCCCCGGGAGAATCGATCTCTCACGGGCGGCCATCTCTGACGTAGCCGTGGTTGCCTCGTGGCGCCAAGACCATCGCGCCACCTTCGCCGAGCGCCGGGCCTCCCTGGTGATCGCGGTAGCCATCTCCAAGTCGCCGGGCGGTCATCTCCAAGTCGCCAGATCCGCCTGGGTCGCCGTCGTCCAGCGCTGCAGGCCGTCACGTCACCGTCGCTCATATCTGCGTGCGCGCGCCCGCCGCAGTGTCGCCGCCGATCGCGGCCGCCGCCGAGACCATCGAGCCGCCGTACTCTTGGCCGATGGCGTCCGCCGATGACCGAGCCACGGCCGCCGGCTGCTTGGCGGCGACGACGGCGCGTTCGACGCGCTGCTGCCCACGCCATGTCGCCCTCCAACGCCGACCGCGCCGCCACCGAGGCCGCTTCCACCGCCTCCGCCTCCCACCCGGAGCTCCTCGCGATGCGCCTTGCGTCGTCATTTCTCGCGTCGGCCGGATCCGGACGCCTCCGGCCAGATCCGGCCTCTCCACCGCCGGACCCGGTCGCCTCCGCCGCCATGCTCGCCTCGGGGCGGCTGCGCGACTGGCGCGCCTCGGTACCGTGCTGCCCCGCCGCCGCCACGCCTCTACCCGTGACAAAGTCGCCCGCCTCGCCCGGATCCACCCTCTCCTCGTCGCTGCTGCTGCTGCGTGGGCGGCCTCGGCCGATGGTGCCGCACCGACCGCCGCCGACCCATCCCATGGCCGCCCGGTGAGAGGCACCAAGAATCGGTGAAGCCGACGCACTGTATTTCCGGTGACACCGAGCACGCCGGCTCTCGAGCGCCGCCCTCCGCCCGAGGCCGCGCTGCGCTCAAGCGTCGCGTCTGGACGTCCGCTCCTCCCGCCGCTCGACTCTCTCGCACATTCTGCCGTTGTGAGAAGGAGGAGGGAAACCCACCGCAGGTGGGATTAGCCACGGATGCGGTGGGCGTGGTAAGAGGTGGAAAGTGTGGTTACGTTGGCCCTAGTGTGACAAAGCGGCCAAGGCGGTAGGTGGGCCAAAACGTGTTAGGCTTAAATTTTGAGGGTGAGAATTGGTCAATGGGCTTTCAGTTTCATTTTTTTGATTTCTTTTAAGTCAGTCTACGAGTTATTTTTTCTCGTGAGTTTTTCTGCTTTTTTTTTGAGTCAGTTATTGCGTCCATCCAAAATCCGTAGTTTTTTTTAGTTCGTCTCAGTCGTGCGAGTCCACAAAATTTATTGTCAGTCATAGAAGTGTAGGATTTTTTATTTTGCAAGGCAGCAGCCGCCGCTCTACTCTCTGAGCCGCGTGCAGATCGTAGAAGTCGTCATGATGCCGCCGCTTCTCTAGCCGCCGCCCCGAGCTTTAAGGCCGCCGTGCCTTACGCAACTTGTGCCGTGTGCCGCCTCTTGAGCTTCGATCCGCGCCGTCATGCATCTATCTATTCCTCTTCGGCTTGATTTGACAGTTTATTCCAATGCTGCACGCAACGACGACCTCATCAAGACTCGGACTTCGGATTTATCTTTTCCAAATACAATGCTATTGCATACGCCTTGCATTTGAAGGGGGGTGTTAAGGATAAGAATATGAAATAGATAATGACTCTTATCTATTTCCTTATATGACTTGGATCCTATTCCATATATGTCTTATCTCTATATGGCATATCATCTTGCACTCTCCTATATATATGGCCATTTGGGTCTCATATCAATACACACAATATTCATAACATTACCTACATTTTCTTAACTTAACAATGGATCGAGCTAACCAAATCTGATATATTGATTGTCAATGCCTGGTAGGATGTGGGTGGTATGATGTCCATTTCTGTTGAAGCAGCTGCAGCGCATGACTCCTTAAGCGATGACAAAGAGTTAATTCACACTTATGAGGTTGTTTTTTCTTCTTGGCATATTGGTAAACACCATGGATATCATAATGGTCATGTCCTATTTATCTGACTTTGCTGTATGATCTTGCTTGTGTTGAAATTAGAGATTAACAGCTCTTGATGGAAAGAGGCGTTTTGCTTTAGCTGCTGCTGGATCTCATAAGGAAGAAGTTGGCCGATTGAGGTGGGATTTTCCCCTTAGAACTAGCCGCCTAAGATTAATAAATTATGCGAGACATGATCCCTGTTTTTTCTTTTCCCGTTGCCTTTCTTGTTAGAATAAGCTAAACATTTCTAACAGAGGTTTGGTTCAGTCTAAGCTCGCATAAATCAACAGTTACCATTCGCATGTACTTCTGTTAAAAGACGTTTCTACTGAACTGCATATGCAACTGCACTGCATATGCAACTGTGCTCAACCAACCATTGTCTACTTTTGAAGTTTAGTCTGTCTGTAAAACATGTAGCTTATCTACCTCCGATCATTTATGGTATCCAGTGCAGAAGTAATAGTACTATAATTCATAATATAATAAAAACCAGTTGGAGAAAAGCAAACTTACGATCCTCTATCGACCTGCTTTAGGATGACATGATTATATTTATAAGATCTGCAGAAATGGTCCTTTCTACATACAATTTTTGGAATGAAATTGCTTGCAGTATGATAGCAAATCCTGTTAGGATTAACCATAGATGTTAAATCTTTCTTCTAGCCTTTATTGCAATGAAGTGCATAACTGTAATTTACTTGATGGATTCTTTTTTCTCTCCACAGAGAATACTTTGAAGATGTTGATCGAACATGGGAAACATTTGAAAAGACATTATGGGGCCACATCACTAACTTTTTCAGACTTTCAAAAGAGAGGTACTGTTTTTTTGTTGTCACGCACTTTGTCTTTGCTATTTAACATGGTAAATGACTGAATTGCATTACTGTCTTAAGCGTATGTTATGAAAACTGAGTCGATGTTTTGTTGGCATCCTCATATTTTGGTCTCATCTTAAATTGTTCCTCATATATGCCTTGCGGAAGGCACCAAATATTAAGCCTTGCAAGGGGCAGGTTACATCAAAGTCCAGATGAAAGAATAGCTTTAAAATTTTGAAAAAAAACATTTTCCTTTGAGCAAGACAAATTTCAAACTGTGGAAAGGGTGAGGCAAGTTGTGGAATTCCTTGCATTGGTATGACATGAACCAAACAATCCCTAGAGACAAGTATAGGCAATTCTATATTTCAAGCACTCAGTTGCCTTTCCTGTTGCCTTTTTCTGTTAAGCACGAGATTGTTTGAGGGGGGTTTGCTGCAAATATAGTAAGTATTCTAATGTGCAACACATTTTTTCATCCATATGTAGAAACTAGGAACGTTTAATTCTACTGTAGCTTGACCTCTGGTTTATCATAAAGATGCCATCTATAACATGTTACTATTAGGATATGTATATATCAGGATCATTACAGAGATCCCCTAGATAGGCTAGTTGCTATGTATAGCCTAGTTTCCTTACATTAGGATTGCTTCCTTGTACAGGCGATTGCCTCCTATATTTGTACCTTCCTTATATGCCTAATTGGCTCTATATATGAAAGGCTCCCCACCCACATTAGGTGTGTGGTGATTCTCTCTATTCTACATGGTATCAGATTGATCCTTCTTTCCGCTGCCTCTTCTTCCCATCTGCTCGACACCACCGTTCCATTGCCGACCGCGGTGTGCTCTCGTTTCTTTTCTCCCTCCCTACACCGCACCTGCCCTTTCTCTCCCCTGCAGGCCATGTCCACCTCCTCCGCCAACAACTCCTCGGCACCATGGCGGCCTGAGTCCCCTCGCCTCGTCATGTTCGTCGCTCCATACGCGACAATCTCCGTCAAATCCCATATCCCGGTGACCTTGGAGCTGAAGAACCCGAACTTCAACCAGTGGTCGCCATTCTTCACCTCCCTCTGTGGGAAATTCGGCCTCCTCCCGCACCTCGACGGCACGACGGCGGCCAGACCCACTGACCCTGCTTGGGCCATTGCGGACTCCTGTGTTCGCAGCTGGCTCCTTGGCACTGTCGGGACCGACGTCCTCGGCCTCGCTGCGGCACCGGACCAGACCGCGCACGAGCTCTGGGTCGCCATCAAACGCCTCTTCGACGCCAACAAGGCCCCACGTGCCATCTTCCTGGGTCACAAGTTCCACTCCATGACCCAGGCGACTCCTCCATCGGCAGTATCGCCGGCGAGATGAAGGCCACCGCCGATGCGCGCCCGCGACGTCGGCCGTACCATCACCGACTCTGAGCTCGTCCTCAACCTTCGCGGACTCAATTCTCGCCGCCAAGATGCGGACAACATCGCCGACTCGCGCCCCACGCCGGACTTCGCCACCGCGCGGAAGCTCGTCCTCAAGGAACTTCGACTTGCCAATGAGAGCACGGTCGCCGCCCGACGGCGTTCAACGCCACGCGCGTCCGGCTTGCCGCTTCGGCCTCGACACCGCGGGTGGCGGCACTCTGCCGATCGCCGGGCGGCGGCGCGGCGGCGGCTACGGAAGCGGCGGCGGTGGTGGCGGCGAGCAGTCGGCGGCCGCCTCTGAAGAAGGGGACGGGGCGGGCAGCGGCGGCGGCGGTTCCAGTCTGGCGGCGGGCATGAAGCACCAACACCGCCGCCGCCCCCTGGTTACGCTACGACACTGGACGGTGGGCGCAAGCAAGCACCATGGCGCCGCCCGGCGAACCGACTGGCGGCCCGGCATCCTCGGCCGCCCAGCCCATCGCCCATCGCCCCGCCCGATTCTCGGTATGCGGCTCCTCCTCCGCAGCGACTGGTGGCCGGGATCAGCGAGCCTCGTCGCGCCTCGAACCAGATGTCCTCCGGGGTCCAACGTGGGTCCTCGACACCGGCGCCACGACTCACATGTCGACCTCGGATGGTATACTTGTCCTGTCTCCCTCTCCGCCTCGGCATCACGGTGGTGCAGCGGCACCATTCCTATCACATGCCGTGGCACCTCCACACCGTCTTCTCCCAACTCTACTTTTCGCCTCACTAACGTTACGGTTTGCGCCTACGTGCGCAATCTTCTTTCCGTTCGTCAATTCACACGTGACAATGATTGTTCTATTGAATTTGACGCTCTTGGTTTCTCTGTCAAGGACCAGCAGACGGGCGCATGACTCTTCACGCAATAGTGGTGGCGACTCTACACCTTTCCTCCACGACGGCGCCCCACTGCAGCCTCGCCACCACCTCATCGCTATGGCACCACCGCCTTGGTCACCCCTGGTCCTTCCGGCCTCGCCGCTCTGAGCATGTCGGTCATCTCCGTAATAAGAGCCCACCATCTCTATGTCATGCTCGTCAACTTGGCAAGCACGTGCGGCTCCCATTTAGTCATTCTACCTCTGTGACCACTGCTCCTTTTGATTTAGTTCACTGTGATGTGTGGACATCCCCGGTCCTTAGCACCTCCGGTTTTAAATATTATCTTGTTCTACTGGATGATTTTTCCCATTACTGCTGGTCCTTTCCGCTTCGTCACAAATCCGAGGTGCACCGCCACATAGTCGATTTCACTGCCTATGCTCAAACTCAGTTTGGCGCCACACCCAAATCATTCCAAGCTGATAATGGAACCGAGTTCGTTAACCATGCTACCACCTCCTTCCTCGCTAGCCATGGCATTACGCCCGCCTCGTGTCCCTATACCTCTCCACGAATGGCAAGGGTGAACGCATGCCGCACCACAAATAACACTATCCGCACAATGCTCCTTCATGCGTCCATGCCACCTCCCACTGGGCTGAGGCCCTTGCCACTGCCACTTTCCTCCTCAATAGGCGACCCTCCTCCTCCATACAAAACAATATACCCCATCACCTTCTTCACAAAACACTCCCAGACTATTCCTCGCTTCGAGTTTTCGGATGCCTCTGCTATCCAAACCTCACTGCCACCTCCCCACACAAATTAGCCCCTCGTTCAGCACCCTGTGTCTTCTTAGGCTACCCATCCTCTCACAAGGGGTATCGCTCGACATGTCCACTCGGCGAATCATTATCTCACGCCATGTTATTTTTGATGAATTGGTGTTCCCGTTCTCGGAAGACAATCGGCGGCCTCCATGCCGTCTTCACTTGATTTCGATGCAGGACTATCTTCCTCGGCGGCACCTCACGACCACCTCCATTGCTCACGGCCCTACGGCCCCCACTTCCAGCGTGGACGAGTCCCCGGAGCTCCTGGACCCGGCTATCCTCCGGTGGGCCCCAGCTCCACCTGCGGCGGGCGCCCCGGTGCACCTCTGCGGTGGCCCCCTGGTGGCGGCGGCTGGCCAGTATACACTCGCGTGCCGGCCTCCTGCCGACCGAGCCAAAGCAAATAGCTCTATGGCGCGGCCGTAGCTTTTCTTTGCACCTCCCGCGAAGACGGTGCCCCTGCTGCGCCTCCGCGACACCACCGCACTGCTTGGCCCAGTCGTGCAGCCTCAGCCGCTGCCTGCGGCGTGACGCGATCCTGAGCCGGCGGTCTCCACCGCCGAGCGCCGGCTTCTCGCCTCCGTGCCTCGCCACTCCCAAAGAACTATCGCGCAGCCGCCGATCCCAATTGGCGCGCTGCGATGGCGGAAGAGCACAAGGCGCTGATCGACAATGGCACTTGGCGCCTCGTCCTCGCCCGCTTTGGTGCGAACATCGTAACCGGGAAGTGGTGTTTAAGCACAAGCTTCACGCCGACGGCCACTCGCCCAAGACAAAGCGCGTTGGGTCGTCGCGGCTTCTCCCAAGCAGTAGGCGCCGACTACGACGAGACATTCGATCCGGTGGTCAAGCCGCCACGACACGCACTGCCCTCAAGATCGCTGCGTCTGGGAGTGGCCCATCCGCCACCTCGACGTGAAAAACGCCTTCCTTCACGGCCACCTAGAAGAGACGGTCTACTGCGAGCAGCCGTCCGACTTTGTCGACCCCGCCCGACTCGACTGCGCTTGCTGCACAAGTCCTTGTATGGACTCAAGCAGGCGCCGCGTGCTTGGAACCGGCCACCACGCTCATCTGCGCAGACGGCCACCCTCCAAGTCGGATGTCTCCTGTTCGTCTACAAGGTTGGTGACGAGTGGCCTACCTCCTTCTACGTCGATGACATCATTGTCACCGCGTCGTCGTAAACCCTTCTCCAAAGACGTCACCGCGCGCCTCGCTCGGAGTTCGCCATGACGGACCTCGGCGACTGCACCACTTCCCCAAGATCTCGGTGACTTAAGCACCGAGGGTCGCTCCTTTCCCCGGCAATGCTGTGGATCTTCTCGGCGTGCGTGCATGTCGAGTGCCACTCGGCAGCCTACCCGTGGATGCGGACCAAGTCAGTCCGCCACGAGGGCGCCCGGTCGCCGACCCCAAGGAGCACAGAGCCTTTCTTTGGTGCGCTCCAAGATCTCACCCCGACGAGGACGGACGGCCTATGCGCCCAAAGCAGTGCGCTCTTCATGCACGACCCATGAGCCGCACCTTGCGCTGATCAAGCGCATCCTGCGGTATGTCAAGGGCTCCCTGTCGTCCGGCCTGCACTTGGGCACCGGCGCCATCGACCAGCTCATTGCCTACTCCGACGCCGATCGGGCCGGCCGTGTCGACACGCCGCTCCACCTCAAACCTGCGTCTACCTCGGCGACAACCCGGTGTCTTGGTCCTCCAGCGCCGACGACGGTGTCTCGCTCCGTCTTGAAGCAGTAGTGCGGTGGCCACGCGTTGTGGCCGAATCGCCTTGGCCGCGCCACCGCTCAGAACTCCACATCTCGATCCCGCGTGCGACGGTTGTCTACTGCGACAACGTGAGCGCCGTCTACATGACTGCCAACCCCGTCCACCATCGCCGCACGAAGCACATCGAGATCGACATCCACTTCGTCCGCGAGAAGGTTGCTCTAGGACAGTTCCGAGTTCTTCATGTTCCCTCTGCGTACCAATTCGCAGACATCATGACCAAGGGTCTACCCGTCCAGCTCTTCACTGATTTCCGAACCAGTCTGTGCGTCCGTGATTCTCCCGCTGCGACTGCGGGCGGGTATTAGGATATGTATATATCATGATCATTACAGAGATCCCCTAGATAGGCTAGTTGCAATGTATAGCCTAGTTTCCTTACATTAGGATTGCTTCCTTGTACAGGCGATTGCCTCCTATATTTGTACCTTCCTTATATGCCTAATTGGCTCTATATATGAAAGGCTCCCCACCCACATTAGGTGTGTGGTGATTCTCTCTATTCTACAGTTACAGCTTCTTATCTATCGACACATGCTTTCAATACTGTAGATGGTTTTGTTATTTTATCCAAAATATGGCTGACCAAATATTGCAAAGGTAAACTAAGATTTACATGCTCTAATTATATTTAAAAGTATCTGATGTACAATGTACTCCGGTATTTATACTTCCACTCTGCTTTTTTTTTCTTTTGCAGCCCTCAGACTTTGGTTCGAGCTTTAAGGTATGTCTCATTCTTAAATATGTACTTCAATTATTTTCAATAGTCAATCTTGAAAGTTGGATGGTTGTAATAGCTCATAGTTGAATACTGTTTTGCCATCATTTCTCTTGTGCCGAGTGACAATTTCTTCCTTTTTTCGGTTCCATTTGTTGAATGAAAGACTATTACTGATTTATGAGGGAAATAATTTATTGAAAATATAAGTTTGTTGCTTTAGAGTTAGAAAATTGGTTGCATTGTCTTCGCTTCCTATTTATTTTCTAGCTCACACACACGTATATGATGTATATTATTGCACATGATCCTACAAATTCACATTCTTATGTCAGGGTTGTTGAAATGCAAGAGATCCTAGATCAACAACTTGCAGAAGCAGCAGCTGAGGCTGAGGGTGCAGGCGCTATGGCGACAATAACAAACCAACATAGAACTGCAAAGTACGCTGTTTTCATTCTTCTCTTCACACAATTTTCTGTACTCCCACTAGGCAGTATGATATCATATCTTTCAAGTTCCAGAGGAGCAAAGCCATAACATCTTTCAGGATACAACATTTGCTATTACCCTTTACTTTCATGCTATTATAAATGTACAGAAGATAGGAACACGTGGTGCACTTGTGTTCATTTCAGCGTTTGCATATCTATGCACTTGTGCCTTATTCCAGTAAATGAATTCACCTGTAAGCAGGAAGCATATCAGCCATTGTAGCATACTGTCCTGATGGACCTCATTTCACAGCAGACTGGCTAGATGTGGGTCGACGCTTGACAGAGCAATAAATTCGAGCTATTGTAGTATCTTTTACACAACCTTGCCTCCATTTCTTCTTTCATGTAAGGGTTATCTTCTGGAGCAATTGTATTGGTATAATTTAGTTGTTTGCTATAGACTTGCTGAATTGCTTCTGCTATCGATTGTATTGCTTTTCTATTGTATCACACGACTTGACCCTTTAGAACTGTGCTTTATCATCTTTAGATATCTGTTATCAACCATCAATCATAACATATGTGAGAACCACACATAATAGTAATCATTTCACCAGGTTATCTCCTATTGATTGCTGATGATTTTGACTCACCCTTCCCCAACTGTAGCAGAAAAGGTGCAGGGGCAACATCTACGCCAAGAATGGGCAATCAAGAGAAATTGAAGGCCCAGGGTAAGGGCTACAAGGACAAATGCTATGAGTGTATCAGGAAGGCTGTTGAGACCCGCTTCAACAAATTGCTCACTGAGGTAGCACTTAACTTGATACTGGATTCAAGATTTTATTGTCTGGTTATCCGGCAGTAGCTAATGTTTTGATCACACAGCTTGTTTTCTCAGAAGATTTGATGGAGGCTTTGGAGGAAGCTAAGGCAGTAAGTAGTCTGACTTTTACACTTGCTATATTAAAAAGAAATGCATATATAGAGTTTGTTGCGGACGCATTTATTGCAAGACATATCAGCGGTGTCGGCGTCCTGGGAGCATGGCTACAGCCGGAAGCGGCATTGCTGAATTGGGAACAGGAGCCATTGGATCGGTAACAGTATCAGCAGAAGATACTTTCGCTTTGGAAGAAGATAAGCTTCATAAGTAGTTTCCTTCTCTAGGATATTATTGTTAGGATAGTATTATTATTTCTTTTCCTAAATACGATATCTTTCCTTTCATAGATCTAGGCGCCTAATATATAAAGGCTATCAATGTTTCTTGCGGAATCAATCAATAAACAACATGTTATCTCAACCGGTTGGCTAAGATCAGAGCCTCCATTAGGAGGGCGATCTAGCGCCTCCCTGGGCCTGCTATCTTCTACCATAACACCTTGGTATCAGAGCCGATGCTCCTGTGAACATCATGGACGAAGCCAAGTCCTTCGCAGATATTAGCAAGCAGTTGGCGCAAATGTTTCAAGTGGTCAGCAGCCACCAAGAGAAACTCGATGAACTGGAGAAGCGTCTTGGTCTTGGCCCTAGCCGCCAGCCGATGAAGACACCAACACAGGAAGGCGAGTACAAGGGCGGCGCCGGAGAGGCGCGGGCGATGGCGGTCGTGGAGTGTCACGTTTTCACAAGCTGGCCTTCCCGATGTTCGACGGCAAGGAGGATCCCCTGCCATGGCTGAACCATTGCGAGCAAGTTTTTCGGGGGCAATGAACGATGGAAGAAGAGAAAGTTTGCTAGGTGTCCTATCACATGACCGGGACGACATAGCAGTGGTACTATCGCTTGGAGCAGAGCAATGGCGTCCCCACTTGCCCTCGCTTTGTCGAGCATGTCAACCTTGCTTTGGGCCGCCTATCCGGGACAATCTGCTAGGTGAACTCATTCAACTTCGGTGCGCAGTCTCAATTGACGAGTTTCAAGATCAGTTCCTTGCTCCTATGTCCGTGCGATGAGATGACCGAGAAGCAACAAGTGCATATTTTCACAGCCGGCCCTCGCAATCCCCTGTAGACCGATGTGGAATTGCAGCATCCTTCCACCCTTGAGGCGGCCATGAGCTTGGCATGTGCATACGTGAAGCTATTGACGGTAGACAACACGGAGGAGTCCAAGCCAGTTTTTAAATCGGTGGGAACCCCTCAGTGGGCAGCCCCTGTCCATAGTCTCGTTGTGGCCACGACGGCCACACCCAAGGGTGGCCCAACCACAGCGCCTCAGCCACTTCTGGGTGCATCCCAAGCAAGAACCTAGCCTCGCGATTTCGCCCCCTGACGACTGAAGAGATGGCACATTGGCGTCTCAAAGGCCTGTGCTTCAATTGTCTTGAGAAATTCACCCGGGACCATGCAGGCAAGTGCTCCATGAAAGGCATTTATCTTCTGGAACTTGATGGTGCCGATGACTGGGCAGAAACAGAGGACAGCGAGGTGGAGATATCTCTGCATGCCCCTTACCGGCATACGCACGGGCAAAACCATGCAGCTTCCAGTCAAGATCAATGGTGTGCCCTTGCGCGCCCTTGTTGACTTCAGATCAACGCATACCTTCTTCGCGCAGACAACAGTCTTAACTGGGCCTGGCGCCTGAGCTGCGCTTAGTTATGAGCATCTTGGTTGCCAATGGTGATCGTGTTTCCAGTACAGGCCTCTCTGCACCGGCATCCGCATGGAGATTGATAAGGAGTTTTTGCTGGATGGATATGCTATTCCTTTGGATGGCTATGACATTGTGTTGGGCGTACAATGGCTCCACACATTGGATCTGATTCTCTAGGATTTTGACAAACTCGTCATGTCATTCTGGTGGGATGATCGCGTGACTTGGCACGACAACCAGGGAGTGCACCGCAGGCTTGTGCCGCCACTGCCAACGACATCCTGTCTGAGCTCCTAGAGGAATTGTGGATGTCTTCGAGGATCCCCACAGTCTTCCTCTTGCATGCCGCTTTGATCACCATATTCAGTTGTTGCCCCGTACTGCCTTAGTAGTTCACCCTTATCGTTACTCCCAACTCCTTAAAGATGAAAGACAATGTGACGACATGCTCCACCAAGGAATCATCTGGTCCAGTACATCGACTTTCTCTTCGCCGGCGCTCCTCGTCAAGAAGCACGGTAATTCTTGGCGATATTGCGTCGACTACCGCGCCCTCAATGCTCTAACCGTGAAGGATAAATTTCCAATACCAGTGGTGGATGAATTATTGGATGAATTGAAGGGGGCTCGGTTCTTCACCAAACTTGATCACCATAGTGGGTACCACCAAGTGCGTATGCATCCCAGGGACATGGAGAAGACTGCCTTTCGCACCCACTGTGATCACCACGAGTTCTTGGTTATGCCGTTCAGCTTAACCAATGCACCGACGACATTCGAAACGCTCATGAATGACATACTTAAACCAATTCTTCGTCATTTCATCCTTGTCTTCTTTGACGATATTTTGATTTACAGCTCCTTTTGGGCTGAGCATTTGTCATGTCAGGATGGTCCTGCAAGTCTTACGGCAACACCGGCTTGGACTGCACCGCTCCAAGTGCCGCTTCAGCGAAGAATTTGTGGCGTACCTTGGCCTCATCGTCTCCAGCCAAGGGGTTGCCATGGACCCTAGTAAGGTGGACGCTGTCGAGGCTTGGCCAACTCCACACTCGGTGCGCGCTTTGCGGGGATTTTTGGGCCTCACGGGTTACTACCGCAAATTTATCAAGGTATATGGCGAGGTGGAAGCTCCTCACCAAGCTTCTCAAGAAGGTGGCATTTGTCTGGATGCTGGAAGCTGACGCAACCTTCTGTGCCCTCAAGGCTGCCCTGGTTTTTGGCCCGGTGCTGCAATTACCGGATTTTGCCAAACGGTTCTTGGTGGATTGCGATGCGTCGTGTGCAGGGTTCGATGCTGTTTTTCATCAAGGCACAGGTCCCATTGCTTTCTTCAGTCGAGCCATGGCACCACATCACGCCAAGCTGGCCGCCTACGAACGAGAGCTAATTGGCCTTGTCAAGGCCGTTCGTCATTGGAGACTTTATCTTTGGGGCTGGCCTTTCATCATCAGGACAGATCATTATAGCCTCAAGTATCTCTTGAATCAGCGGCTTTCAACCATTCCTTAGCATACTTGGGTGAGTAAATTATTTGGCTACGATTTTGTGGTGGAATTTTGGCCGGGCCGTCAGAATGTTGCTGATGCTCTCTCGCCGTGATGAGGATGCCCTGTCAGTATGCCTCTTGCCCTGACTTCACCTTCTTTACAGCTCTGTTGCAAGAACTGTGCACACTGCCTGTCTGGATTGCTAAGCATGATATGGATCCTTGAGGACATGGCATGACCTGACTGGACTTTGGTGGACGGGTTCATTTTGCACAAGTGCAACTTGGCCACAACTTCTGGTCGACGCGCATGGCTCTGGTCATGAAGGTGTCCAGAAAACATTACATCGATTGCGCCTCTTTGTACAATTCCATGCCAATCGCCTTGTCCGCAAGTACATCCAAGGTTGTGCTGTCTGTCAGCACAACAAGACAGAGCACCTTCACCCAACCGGATTACTGCAGCCTCTTCCTGTTCCACAAACTATTTGGGCTGACATCTCCATGGATTTTGTGGAGGGATTTCTGAATGTGGATGGCAAATCTGTCATCTTAACGGTCGTGGATTGTTTCTCCAAATATTCTCACTTTCTCGTCTCGAGTCATCCCTACACCGCCAACACTGTCGCCTGTGTTTTCTTCGATAATATTGTCCGCCTTCATGGATTGCCATGTTCCATTGTCAGTGACCGTGACCCGGTGTTTACTAGTAATTTCTGGATGTAGTTATTTCAATTGGCTTGCGTGAAACTTCAGTTGAGTTCGGCATTTCACCCTAAACAGATGGTCAGTCGGAGGTGACCAACCGTATCATCACAGATTATTTACGCTGCCTCGTGGGGGATAGGCTGAAACAATGGCTTCGCTGGTTGCCATGGGCCGAGTTCTGTTACAACACCTCTTATCAGACAGCGCTGCGTACAACTCCTTTCAAAGTGGTTTATGGCTGGGATCCACCGACCTTGCTATCCTATCAGCCGGGTATTGCAAGAGTTGTGGCGGTCGACAAGCAGTTGATGGATCGAGATGCTTCTTTCAGATATCAGGGAATGCCTGCTTCAGGCCTAAGCTTACATGAAGCTTCAGTATGACCGCCAACATCGGGCGCTTGAATTTGAGGTCGGCGATTGGGTCTAGTTGCGCCTTCGTCACAGGACCACGTCTTCCATCACTGATTAAGCTAATTCCAAGTTGGCGCCCCGCTTCTATGGACCATTCCAGGTGTTGGCTCGTATTGGTGATGTATCCCATCAGCTGCAATTGCCACCGAAGGCTCGCATTCACAATGTTTTCCATGTGGTATTTCTTAAGAAGTTCACTAGCACTCCTCCAACTGACATTCCTCCTCTACCGGTCATTACTCATGGTTGTGTTATTCCTACTCCTAACAAGATTTTACGTGCACGTCTCAACCGGGGTACCTAGGAGTTATTGGTCCAATGGGTGGGCTCTTCTAAAGCCGATGCTACTTGGACAAATCTCGACGAGTTCAAGCAAAACCATCCGAATGTCCAGGCCAAGGATGAGCTGTTTCGCGGAGAGGGCGGCAGTGTTGTGGACGCATTCATTGGCAAGACATATCAGCAACGTCAGCGTCCTGGGAGCACGACTACAGCCGGAAGCGGCGTTGTTGGATCAGGAACAGGAGCCATCAGATTGGTAACAGTATCAGCAGAAGATACTTTCGGTTTGGAAGGAGATAATTCATAAGTAGTTTCCTTCTCTAGGATATTATTGTTAGGATAGTATTGTTATTTCCTTTCCTAAATATGTTATCTTTCCTTTCATAGATCTAGGCGCCTAATATATAAAGGCTATCAATGTTTCTTGCGGAATCAATCAATAAACAACAAGTTTTCTCAACTGGTTGGCTGGCTGAAGATCAGAGCCTCCATTAGGAGGGCGATCCAGCGCCTCCCTGGCCTACTATTGTCAGGGGTGGAGGGGGAGGGGTGCTGGCAGGGGCCAGGCCCCTCTCATGGTTGGATAATTTACACTATAACTTTTTATATTTTAAGGAATTTTGTTATCATCAGTGCTATTTGGCCCCCTCATCAAATGTAAATTACATTATATAGGTTATTTGCACCCCCATTTCTAAATCATGGCTCTGCCCCTGGCCATCCTCTGCCATAACAGAGTTCTAGAATTCTTACAGTTAAGTGATTGCTGGTGCTCAAGCTGTCATGGTCAACACTCGAATGTTCCATTCATATGTGTTGTTATGTTAACTTGTTATTGTCTGAGGAACTCAAAGAAATAATTGGTGTGGTTGTTAAGGAATGGAATCCACAGTACTACAGTTCATCACCGATCATGCCGCATTGTCTACTTTTTTTGGCTCCATAATTTAGCACTCGTTTGACGTAGATGACCTAAAATTTTGTTATTAGTCTTCCCTACCAGTATATCTTAATCCTACTTGTTCTGAAGTTGGGACCTGACAAAGAATAGCTGATTTTTTTTAGAAAACACACTTCTCTTGATTTACCTAATGATCTGACTTGACTTAGGGATCATTATTCTGTTCCTAATGCAATGCAGCTTGGAGATGAGCTTGGCGATATCTATGACTATGTTGCACCATGTTTTCCTCCTAGGTATGTTGATGATTATTACAAATGATACATATCCTTGGAAGAGATCTTCAGAACTATTTATTCTGTATACACAAGAAATTAATAATCTGTTAACTATAACAAGACAAAAATATGTTGAGAGCTCCTATGATGGGCCATACTATATGTCCTCGTAATTCAGTATACGGGGATGCTTCAAACTATGTATTGCGTTATAACTTTTCAATACATCAGCTCATATGTATTGCTTGTATAAAATATTGATGGCTAGGGTTCCTCATTACTCCTTGGTCGTCTTGACATGTCATCAACTGCTAATATTCTGATATGGAGCTATCCTATTCTTACTCCTTAGAAATGGTGATCTGCAGAAAGATTCCTAACTGTTTCCAACTTTCCATATCTTCCACTAACTTCTTCAAGTTTTATGTTTCTTATTTCTATACAGATATGAAATTTTCCAGCTCATGGTAAACCTATATACTGAAAGGTTCATTCAGATGCTAAGACTGCTCAGTGATAGAGCAAATGATATTCAAAATATAAATATCCTGAAGGTATGTGATTTTAAATGTCTTTTTTTTAATCCTACTAGATTTATTCTCCATAAGTTGAACATTTTGTCAGTATATTGTTTCCTTGATATTGTGTATGACCTGTTTGGCTTTCTCTCATATATTGCATATGTATTAATCGACTGCTCACTGTAGGTAACAGGTTGGGTTGTGCAATATCAAGATAATCTTATTGGCCTTGGTGTGGACGAGTCTTTTGCCCAAGTTTGTTCTGAAAGTGGTGCATTGGATCCCCTCATGAATATGTATGTAGAACGTATGCAAGCAACAACTAAGGTACTTTTTTTATCTGTTGAATTCATATTGAACTTAATCATTATTATTCATGTACTGTTACTCGTTTGCTTCTGTAGAAATGGTACAGCAACATTTTGGAGGCTGACAAAACACAACCACCAAGGAGTATGGAGGATGGAAAACTATATACACCTGCAGCCGTAGATTTATTCAGAATATTAACAGAGCAAGTGCAGATTGTTAGAGACAATAGCACAGATGTCATGCTATATCGTATTGCTCTTGCCGTTATTCAGGTATTTACATAGTTACCATTCGAGATGATTTTAGTCCTACCTAGTTTTGCTGTGCTTTGCTTTGTGCCATTTGAAATAAATTACTGAAACATGCCAATTCGATCTTCGTCTTTGTTTCCTTTATAGGTCATGCTTGATTTTCAAGCAGCAGAGAGGCAAAGTATCGAGGAGCCAGCTTCTGATGTTGGTTTCGAATCTCTGTGTGCATTGGTATGTAGCTTTCTCTATTTAGAACTCCATGTGAATGCACTGCTACTATTAGTTTCTTATTGTTTGGTCCTGATATTGGTTGAGCAGATTAACAACAACCTGCGTTGCTACGAACTTTCAACAGAGCTAAGTAGCAGCACATTGGAAGCACTTCCGCAGAACTATTCTGAACAGGTGCAAATGAGTCATTAAGCTTGCTCCTTCTTAAATGCCATTCTTTCAATCATCTTCTAACTTCTCAGGAGATGACTTCATGAGCTTTCAATTACCTCATTCATTCTCAGTGTTTTTTTACTCGAAATACTATCCAAATATCCATGGTATTAGAGCAAGGATTCAATTTCCCAGCAGGAACCAGTCTCCCGGCAAGGACCAAGAGATGAAAAACCATCCAGACTTTTTTAAAAAAAAATCCGAATCCGAATTTTGGGTGTAGAGACTAGAGAGTATATCATCTGTATTTGTCATATGGGTGTACTTAATTTGAAATGCGTAAATCTGGAGGCATGCTCGTGACCTGTCTAAAGAATAAGTATCATCGCACCTTGTACTCATGTACCTTGCTAACGGCACCAAAGCTACCCCCTTCAGTATAAAATAGATGCTAATAGAAGTCGTTCTGAGTTTTTTTAGGCAATATTTTCCACCATAATGCTGTTGGAGAGATGGGTATACAATCAACAGGGGCTAACTCAATATTAAAGTATTAACTCCTTTCTTGTTCCATGTACATGGAGCTAAAATGACAATTTTTCAGGCTGGAGGTAGAATATTTCATGGATCACAACTTGTAAATCGAACTTCTATTCTATTATCATATATCTGCAGACTTGTTCTAAATCTATGCATGGCTTGCTGCACAAATATGTCTACGCAATATTGTTACTGAAATCCCACCTGGGAACCAGCCTCACTTTGCAAAGTGCGTCGTTTGAATTGGGAGAGCAAATTGGGTGGGATAAATTAGGCCCCTGCCTGGAGCCGAGCAGATAACTGTTCTGGCCACTTTGTGGGATTTTCTGTAAGATACTAAGACATTAAATGTGAACTGTATTAAGAGGTCGATAATAACCGAAAGTTGAGAATGTGCTTTGTTGTTACAGTTTTTCTATCTTTCCATTTACACACCTTAAGCATATTTAAACTCTAAAGGCAAAGCAAAATTCTGTTGCAGGTTAATTTTGAAGACACATGCAAAGGATTTCTTGAGGTTGCCAAGGTTTGTTCCATATGCATAAGATATGACTACATATGTATAACCTCAGTCTTAGGTTTAAGAAATGAAACTTGACCTGCTAATTACTGTGGAAGTGTTTGTTGAGGTGGCCAAGGTTTATTCTACACGGATGTCTTGATTGCATATATTGTTTTGACTTATATCCAAGGAAGTTTTTAAGTAATTTTTGATGTAAAAGTTTGCAGATCCTGCCATGGGCTAGTTGTACTTGTAATTTTGCTTTGCTTGTAGAAGGTACTTGTTGGTTTTGGGCATTTGGTACACATCCAACTGTGTGCTGTTGTGGTCCTGAAACCAAGATTCCTGTTTAGAGATACTTTATGGGATTATATAGGAACTGACACACTGTGACATGAAGTGGGGAGGTAATAAGACAGACCGCTTACACAGCCACCTATTTATGCCTGAAGACTCTTACCACTGTACTTTGCCAAGATTCTAAAAAAGTTAGTAAATACTTGAATACTAAAACAAGCAGTGAACTGGTTTACTCTTGCTAGTTGATACTAGTTTCTGGCCAGTCACTGTCCAGTACTGCCGGAGAAACTGGTGTTAGTGTGGTGGGCACTGCTTCCATTGATTCAGCTGTCTTGCCAGGGATATGCTGAGAATTGGCCAAGTTTGTCTGGTTCATCTTGTTAAGGATAAGAAAAGGAAATAGATAAGGACTCTTATCTATTTCCTTATATGACTTGTATTCCTTCCATATACCCTCTTGTACTCTCCTATATATATGACTCTTTGGATCTCATATCAATACACACAATATTCATAACATGGTATTAAAGCTTAGGTTGAAACCCTAACCTCATCAATCTTCCGCATCTACTGCCCCCGGGAGGATTAATCTCTCCCGGGGGCGGCCATCTTCTTGGGCTGCGCCGCTACCGCCTCCTCGTCTTCGGCCGGTCCCCGGCGAACAATCGGCTCCGCGAGGCCACCAGGACGGACCGTCTCAGCCTCGGCGTCGGGCCCCAGCCAGCCACGGGCGGTCAAACTTCGCCGCCGCTTTTCCTCTCTCGGTGATCGCACGGCGGGATCGGCGGTGGGGATGCCACCCACGGCTCGCGCCGCCGTCACTGGGTG
Source organism: Bonia amplexicaulis (assembly GCA_036346245.1). NCBI lineage: Eukaryota > Viridiplantae > Streptophyta > Magnoliopsida > Poales > Poaceae > Bonia > Bonia amplexicaulis. Next base: position 30,683,456 of record CM070738.1, on the reverse strand, counting down.
GCTCAGCCGCGACGACCTCCATCGGCGGCGATGAAGGCCGCCACGTCGCCGAGCTCGACGCGGAGGTACGCGAAGGAGCCGCCACCACGGAGATCTCGACGGCGACCGGTAGTAGTAATCGACAAGATGGCGAGAGCGCCTCCCGCCCGTGAGCACGAAGATCCCGGCCCGATGACGGAGCCGAAGCCAACCACGTCCAGTCCCACCACGTGAGGCGCGGCGCGATCTCGTTCTCGTTGTGGCGCGCCGCGAAGACGCCGAGCTCTTCGGTGTCGATGGAGCGGCCGACAAGTGGTCCGGAATCGGGGGGTCGCAGCCAAGACTGCATGCAGATGGCGCCCACCGCGAACGACGACTCCGGAAGAAATCCTCTTTGTGCCGCAAGATGGCGCCGCTCCGGGCCCGGCAGGGGCCGGATGTCGGTGCTCGTCTCGCCGTCAGCGAGCGGCGGCATGTGGTGCCCCGTCTCCATGGATTCCCCCCTCCGCTCCTCGGCTTCCTCAGGGTCTCTCTGTCCCTCTCGGCTTTTGGTTTTGAATCTTCAGTCTTTATGGAGATGAAGGCCTGGGATGCGACGGGAGTGGGTGGAGAGAGAGGGGACCTTCGGTTTTGGTTTTGAGTCTTCAGTCTTTATGGAGATTTTTTTTGTTCGTTCAAGCCGTGCGAGTCCACAAATTTATTGTCAGTCATAGAAGTGTAGGATTTTTATTTTGTTTGGCAGCAGCCGCCGCTCTACTATCTGAGCCGCGTGTGGTCGGAGAAGTCCTTATGATGCGCCGCTTCTCTAGCCGCCGCCGAGCTTTAAAGGCCGCTGGCTCCTCTATGCTTCTTGCGCCGCCTCTTGGGTTTCGATCTGCGCCGTCATGCATCTATCTATTCCTCTTCGGCTTGATTTGACAGTTTATTCAAAACTGCACGCAACGATTTACATCATCAAGACTCGGACTTGGATTTATCTTGTTTTAGTGTCAACTCTTTTCCAAATGCAATGCTATTGCATACGCCTTGCATTTGAGAGGGGGTGTTAAGGATAAGAAAAGGAAATAGATAAGGACTCTTATCTATTTCCTTATATGACTTGTATTCCTTCCATATACCCTCTTGTACTCTTCTATATATATGACTCTTTGGGTCTCATATCAATACACACAATATTCATAACACATCTTTCAAGCAATGCTATTCTTTATGGCTGCATATTTAGACAACAAAAAGTAATTGTAGGGTTAACTAAAATTCTTGATTCTTTCAACAGGAAGCGGTCCTTCAAACTGTCAGCGTCATTTTCAAAGACCCAGGTGTGCAGGATCTACTTGTGAAGCTATACCAAAAAGGTAATTCTTTGGTAGTATCAGCATTTCACTAACAAATTATCCTTTCTCCAGTGCATTTTTTTCTATGTCATGTTCTTGGTCAAATTTGGAATTTGAAGCACGGGCAGCTCTTCTCTGTCTGTGAGAGCCTTATTTACAAGCCCAGAAAAGCACTGGGATGTTTCTAGAGTTGTATGCTTACACAATTGCAATGATTCCTTTCATCTCCATTCTATTTACTGGTATTGATGATTTTGCTATGGCTGTTGCCTGTTATTTGCTATCATTGCTTGCGCTTGGCAGCTATGTGCAAATAGTTGTTTACCTTTTGCTTGCAGTTAACATACTTTAGAAATTCTATGTTGCTTTGGCAAAGTTGGTTGTTTAACTTTGTGCTGAGGACCAAGTATAGGTATCTCAGTGATGTGTGGTTAAAACCTCCTATCTGCAAACTAAATTGAGCTACTGTTTGGATTGGATGTGCCAATGATCATATGAATCACTCTTTATCAAATTTTTATGTGCCATGCTGCTTGATTTGTAGAGTCCTTTTTGTCTACTCCGTGAGGTTAACCTTGATGAGTAGTGTACACAAGTGTTTCTTATTGAGTTAATTTGTTGTTTTCTAATATTGATTCTTTTTGTTCAGACTGGTTAGATGGAATGGTGACAGAATATCTTGTTGAAACGTTTGCTGATTATTTCGGGGATGTCAAACTGTAAGTTTTTATAAAACTGAAAATAAGTGGTATGGGATTGTCAGGGGTGTGGGCCTTGGGCCCAGCCGGTCCATTATTAGGAAATAGAGATTAGTTTCTATTTGAGTTAGAGATTAGTTTCCTTTTGTTAGAGATATAATTAGAGATATGATATTAGTTTCTATATTTGTTAGAGATATAATTGAGATTAGATTTTATCTGTTAGGGGGAGCCCATCTGTATAAGAGGGCTACCGCATGCTATTGGAATTAATCAGAGAAATAACAAAGTCTTCCTCTTCTATAGTCTCTCCCTCCTACACCGACGCCATCCGGCCATTCTTTTGATGGTGTTTACCCCTATGAACTAAGGTTCATGACAGGGATGGATGTATATTCCCTGAGAAGTGATGTGGCTTATGCTTATTGTTGTTTACCTATGCCTTCATTATGAATTTTTTAGACATAGTGTTGAGAAAATTACACCCCCACCAAAATTTGTGTCATGACCTGAAATTTACCACTAGATTCCCAAATCTTAAGCATAAATCATATTCATACATGATTTACAAAATTTGGAAAGTCAAGTGCAAATTGATAAGTTTCAAAATGCAGGTGGGAATTTGCAAAGTTTAAAAGTATAGGTAGCTCCAGTGCAATTCTTACTTACAGAAGTTTAGTTTTTATGGTGCCCCCAAAAAAAGTCCCACACACACACTAGATGCCATCATATCAGTAGTGTTCCGCTTAAGTTATGGCATGTAAATGGTTGCTTATCACTGATATCTTTCAGCACATATTTTTAAGACTTTTGGGTTTATTTTTGTAGATATATTGAAGAAAGATCGTTTCGAAGATTTGTGGAGGCTTGCCTAGAGGAAACAATTGTTGTGTATGTTGATCACCTCCTTACTCAGGTTTGCAGACCCACCCTTGGTATTGTTCAGAATAGCTGTATACTTAAATAATTGTGGCTCACTGTACCCCAAATTGAATATTAAGATTTGGAGGGATCTGAGGAACATATATGATGTATTTATGTCCCAAAAGGAAGAATTGTACAGTGTTTCCTACAACCATTCTGACTGAGCTGTTGCTATCGCAGTCCGGGTTCAGACAGCTTTTTTACTGATTACACCCATAATCTCACACTACATGTCATCTTGTCTCTTTCAAGTTGCAACTGCGGGCTGATAAGTCCTTTGAAAGAGCTTATATCCTTTTCCTTTGCACCTCTAGAAAAACTACATAAAAGAAAAAACAATTGAGAGGATGAGGCTAGATGAGGAAGTGCTTATGGATTTCTTCAGAGATCACATTAATGTGACAGTAAGTATAGTTACTGCTGGAAGTTTGTTACTACTTACAACTACATTTCTTTTGGTGTTTATTCAAAGTTGAAAGTGGTCACAATCTTATGTCGCAGTTTGAATATTGAAAAACATTTCCTGCAATAGTTGAGTGCATGTATTTTTGGTACAATACAATCAAATAGGATACTGTAATTTTGGTATCGAACAACTACAGTCCTGGACTTCTAGTCACACATTCTAGTTTGATGCTTCTATAACTTGAACCAGTTCTCTGAAAACCTGTTTTTGCATTGTGTTCCAGAAAGTTGAAAACAGAGTGCGGATTCTGGCTGATCTAAGGGAGCTTGCTTCAGCTGAGAGTCTGGATAGTTTTACTCTCATTTATACAAATATTCTGGAACATCAACCAGATTGCCCGGTAATTTCTTTCAACAAGAATACTCAATTTTGCGAATGTTTGATCACATACTATCACGAATCAGAAACAAGTAATGGTTTATAGTGCATAAACTTTGTCATTCTGTTCATTTCTTTTGATGCTCTGGAACTTGATATCTCGGTTATATAGCCTGAGGTTGTTGAGAAGCTCGTGGCAATGCGGGAAGGGATTCCACGAAAGGAAGCCAAGGAGGTAAGGACACATCACATCATATGCATCTGCTGTGCGACTTTTTTTTGGCGTGAACCAGTGCAAGTTAGACTTATGCCAATTGCCAAATTATGCTTCTTGGAAGGGGGAATGTGACAATTATGATTGTTGTGTCATTAATAATGACGTGTTCAGGTTTAATAGTACTTGGTCATAGATTCTTATTCCCTACTCATTTCTTAGGTTGTACAAGAGTGCAAGGAGATATACGAGAACTCTCTGGTAGATGGCAACCCTCCAAAGTCTGGTTTTGTCTTTGGCAAATTGAAGTGCCTAACAGCACGGAAAGGCATATGGAGAAAGCTTGGACAGTGAGGGTGCTGCGACTTTGAACAGAGAGAATTCACGTACTAAGACAAATATTTGTTTTCTGTTTTTGTGCTCATTCTTTTGTTCGTTTATTAAGCCTATAGGCGCCACACTTGTATCATACCCGTGTGTGAGCCTTAGGACGAGAAGAGCTAGAATGTATATTTCTGTTTGGTTAGCAACAGAGAATTTTGGTGTAAAAATGGAACGCTTCCAAAACCCCATTTTTATTTATTCAATAAAATGGCTAGTGATGTATTGTTAAGTGTAAGCAGCTGGGTGTCAGACACTGAAGAAATTGAATCTGAAAATGATAAGGAATGGAGGAGTTAAATGGCTGGACGGTGGAGATCTACTGATACCCTTCGTTAGGAGGATCCGAAGGTTGTGGAGATAACCAGCATGTTATGTAAGATCAACGGCTGAGATCAGTATTTACCCCTTCATTGGCATCCGGCGGCTTTGATAGATAGGAGTAATTACTGTTGATTTAAAAAAAATGTCATCTTGTCGTTTTCTACTGTTGATTTCACAGTCGCTGTGTACTTGATATAAGCAGCCGCAATTGTACTGCGAAGGACATGTCAAAAAACCCTAGTTATTTCATGTGCAACTTACTTTCCCTACTATATTTCACATTTACTCGTTCCTATATCTTTCCTTCTTCAATCGGTCTTCCTAATTTCAATCAGGATTCGGAGTAAGAACTTTGGGTCCTGACAGATTGGTATCAGAGCGAGTGATTCCTTGGAAAATTTTGCAGATCGGCGTGTTCGTGAGTGGAGAGGGTTGGAGGAGCATAGTTTCTTTCCTCTGTAAAATTCCGGATCCAGCTCGTGGAGCGCAGATTTTGGGGGGGAAGGTGAACCGGTGAAGAGGGTTGGAGAGGATCTCGATTTCTCACTGTAAAATTTCAGATCTATTGGAGGAGGCGCTAGAAACTATCATAATAACCAGAGGAGGAAGATCTGGGGTCGGTGAGGAAGGAGTGGAATCACACCTGGTTGGAGAAGTGGAGATGATCAAAGAGACAATGGTGGAGATGAGTTAGCAGTGTATAGATAGGGGAGAGTATCAAACAGTTGCAAGCACAGATGTAGGAAAGTATCACCCAGATGCAGAAATAGATGGAAATTCTTATGGGGATGGTGATGACCAAGGTTGGAAATGGAGGTCTACCAACTTCAAATGCACGGGAAGGGGGAGACAACCATTTGGTAGTAGATGTGGGGCATTCACCAAGCCTTGCATACACTTAGGGGGTAAGTGTGACTGGGCCACCAAGAACAGTAGCAACCCTACTTGGGAATAGAATCCTTGATCCAAGTGGGAGGACTGCAAGTACCCCATCCAGGTTCAGTTCCACCTTTAACTTCTGTTCTTCCTCATGTACCATTAGGAACTGCAACAGTTGCATACACTTCAGGGAATTCCTTTGCTCCATAATATGTTGCTGCCAATACTACTCATATACCTCCCTATGGAATTGCTCCAAATCACTACCCTTACTATGGATATAGCCCTATGAGATGAGATCAATATTGGGGACAGGGTTGGGCAAGACCCCCAGACATGCAATTTGGGTTTCAACCACCATGGCAGCATAACCAAGCTAGAGATAAAAATCCATATCAACAGGCTTTCAGTAAAACCAAACTAGTCTTTCCTAAGTTTAGTGGGGATAACCCAGAAGCTGAGATCAGAAAAGCAGAAAAGTGTTTTGAGTTGGCAAAAACTCCTGTTGAACAGAAAGTACAAGTAGTTGAAGTATGTTTCACTGGGAAAGCCGACCAATGGATGAGTTAGTAACAATATTGACACCACAAACATGACTTGGCCTCAATTATGCAGCATGATCTGTAAAGGTTTGCAGCAGAAAATAGATATGATGTGGCTGATACTTTTAGAGGATTACATCAGACATGAACTGTTAATGCATATATTGGTAAGTTTGAAGAAGTAATGTCACTGGTGAAGAGAAATAATTCCCATTTGAGAGAAGGGTATTTCCTGGATTTCTTTGTGTCAGGGCTCAAAGAATACATCAAGGTACCACTGAAATCATTGGAGTTGAAGACTTTTGTAGATGCCTACATGCATGCCAGGAACTATGAGAACATGCCTTTTATACAAGAGAGCAGCCACATGGTCACATGTTTCACAATCCAAAGGAGGGAGTTACTAGAACAGTAATCAAACTAAAGGGAATGTCTCAGTAAACAAGAAAGAGGAGAATGCTGCTGGGGGTAGAACAAGTGCTGACAAGTGGAATGGTGGAAAATGCTTCAAGTGCCAAGAACCATGGACTCCTGGGCATGGCAAGGTGTGCAAGTTCAAGAAGAGTATCCACCTTATTGCGGTTGAAGATGAAGAATAGGAGTAGAATGATCCCACCTTTTGTACTCCACTGACCAGTCCTGAACAAAAAGAAGAAGGGAATCAGGAACTACAAATCTCAATGCATGCTATCTCTGGAACAATTGCTGAAACTTCCACTTTCACACTGAAGGTAAAGATTGGGAATGTGACAGCAGTGGCCTTAGTTGATAGTGGAAGCACTACCACTTTTATCACTCCATCACTAGCACTAAAGCTAAATGCAAGGTAATCAATCATGAGCCAGTAAAGGTAGCTGCTGCAAATTGAGGAATAATCTTAAGTGAAGCTTTGAGTCAGGGGTGCGTGTACAGCATACAAGGAGAAGATTTCAAGTCAGATTTCAGATTACTGTCACTAAAAGGTTATGACATCATTTTGGGCGACCGATTGGATATATGAGCATAGCCTAGTAAGTTTGAACCTGAAAATCCGAGAATGCTCAATATGTAAAGGAGGAGAGAGAATAGTAGTGTTTATGGGTAAGACACTACCTAACAACAATTGTGTTGTAAATGACCCAGGAGTTACCTCCAGAAAGAGAGCACGATCACAACATTCCTCTAGTACCAGGAACTAAACCAGTGAACCTAAGACCATATAGGCTTCCCCACCATCAGAAAGATGCCATGGAAGGGCTAATTGACCAGCTGTTGAAGTCAAGGATTATTAGGCACGGTGTTAGCCCATACTCTTCTCCAGCAATACTTTTGAAAAAGAAAGATGGCACTTGGAGGATATGTATAGATTATAGATAGCTGAATACAAACACTATAAAAAAATACCCAATACCAGTAATCGAGGACTTGCTTGATGAGTTACATGGTGCTCAATAATTTTCTAAGATTGATTTGAGGTCTGGGTATCATCAGATAAGAATGAGTAGTGAAGATATTGGAAAGACAACATTTAGCACTCATGTGGGGGCATTTTGAGTTAATTGTCATGCCTTTTGGGCTTACAAATGCCCCAGCCACATTCCAAGCCCTAATGAACAAGATCTTAACCAAGTGTTTGAGGAAGTTTGTGCTAGTTTTCTTTGATGACATCATAATATACAACACAACATTAGAAGAGCACAGTCAGCATGTAAGAAGAGTCCTGACTATCTTGAGAGAGAATAAATTATTTGCAAAAAGGAGCAAGTTTGTATTTGGGCAGAGAAAGGTGGAATACTTGGGCATATCATCAGTCACATGGGGGTAGCTACTGATCCTCAGAAAGTAATACCTACAAAGGAGTGGCTGACACCTAGTAATGTATCACAATTGAGGGGATTTTTAGGCCTTTCAGATCGAAGACAAGGATGTGGATGAGTAGCCTGGATTTTTTTTACGAATAATCTATTTTTTATTCGAAATTACAGAAATATACCCGCGGCAACATTTTTACACAAATAGGCTCCGCCGATTAACCAAGTGAGGGGGCGATCGAGCCAATTGCCCAACGGTCAGGCGACACGCAGGCAATCCGCCGGCCGTTGGGCGAATAATTGCTGTCACCCGACCGTTGGGCGACTGGAGTCCAATTGCCCAACGGTCGGGTGACTGGGGGGAGGGGGTTAAAAGCGCGAGGCCGCTGCCGCCCACCACGTGACAGAAGAAGAAATCGCTCGGCCGAGTAGAGGAAAAGAAGAAAAGAGAGAAGAGAAAAGAAGAGGAAGAAGAGAAGAGGAGAGGAGAGGGAAAGGAGGAGAAGGGGGAGAGGAGAGGAATGAGGAGGGGGGAGAGGAGAGGAAGGAGGGGAGGGGAGGAGAGAAGAGGAAGAACCAAATCCTGGTATTTTTTTATTTGCAATATTGTATTTTCAGTGCATTTTTTATTTACTGTTAGTGTTAGTAGAAAACTGTAACATTGGAGAGCAAGCGACAGAGAGAGAATGGTGACCAGAATGCGCGAGGAGATGGAAAAAGTGAAGGGGGTGGGCGGTTGTATCCTGAGAGAGAGAGGGGAGGAGAGAGACAAATGGTCTAAATCAAATCGGATGGCTGAGAAGAGAGAGGAGAGAACGGACCAACCACCAACTCACACTTTTATAATAGTAAAGATAAACATAAAGATATTTTGTAGTCCGAAACCTGAGGTATTTGTTGAGCCCTCTAGTCAAATGCAGATGTTCACCGGAAGACGGATTGAAGGTAAAAGAGCATTCCAAAAACCAAAGCAAACCCAGGAAAGCCAGTGATGTTTCAGCCAGCCCAAGGAGCATTTCAGATTAGCTCACTTATTCCATTTTTTACAGCTTACAAGGAAAAGATACCTCAGATTTTTTCCCCATATCAGTACAATGAATAAACAACTGAACAGCGTTAAGCGGCACACTACAGGGTACAGAAAGGACCAAAATTCTACAAGGTCTGTATCCTTTGAATCTGCGAGTCAATTTGTGAGCCACCGACTGGGTTGTCCACAACGGTATGTTCGATCACAAAGTTCTCGATCTTATGGAGTGACTGCAAAGTGACAAGAATGTCATGTTAGGGAAGTTGTTACAATAATCTGTGGAGGGAAGATACGCAATTCATATTGCACCTAAATGGTGGGCATAAATAAAGATCTTATTATGTATACCTCAATAGCAATATCAGTTGGTGCCAGCTTGGAGACATCATCATGACCCTGTTTAGATGCAATCTCTGCAAAAGCCAAAAGCATATAAGTTATTCCGCGCAAGGAACATGGATCAAAAAATTTATCAGGAATAATATGTGATCAGTGATCACATAGCTAGGCACATATTCTCTAGATAGTTAAGCATAGGCTTACACGAGCCCAGTGTTATTATGGGAGAAACATACCTTCAAGAGAAACCCTCACATCGGCATTTGCATAAGCATCGCCCCTTTGCTCCGCGAGCGTGTTGAGTTTAGAAAAGGCCTAATAAGATAGAAGGAATTCAGTGAGTCATACCAACATTAACATAGAAATGCGAACAGATGTATCTAAGACAATAAAGGCTTGGGTTCCAGGGATACAGCTTCAAGGTATATATAAATCTCTATTGCAGTTTTTTTTTCTAAATTGAATGGAAGAGACACACCCTATCTTTTTTTATCAAAACAATACGCCCAAATCAATCTATGTTAAACATATTCATATTCCAACATGGCAAAATTGAAGGATCAAGTAGTTACCATTGTGTATGGATCACCGGATGGCTGATCTAGAAGAGGACGAGAGGCGGTTCCCACTTTAGCTATACGCCTTGCAAGAGCCTCCAAGGGCACATCCAACCAAACAGATAGGCCCTTCTTCATATATTTCCTGATAATACAACAAGAGATCACAATATTATCGATTAGAACAAGAGAAGGCACAAACTATTCCAAAAGGAGAAATAAAGCGAACTCCAGATACCAGTTAACTGGTCGGATTACAGCACCACCTCCAGTGGCAACAACTAATCGCTGCATTGAGGACAAATCCCTCAAGACACTACTCTGCAAGGCATAAAAGAAAAGAAAATCATCAGTCAAGTCTCAAAAAGGAAAAGAAAAGAAATTCATCAGTGAAAGCTTCCAATTCAGATTACTAGAAATAGATGAATGCTATACGTCAAAGAGAGTACTAGTTCATGATAGTAGCAGATGAATTCAGCAACCATTACCTCATTATCCCTGAAGAAGGCTTCACTATGAACCTTAAATATTTGAGCAACTGAAGGCATGCCAACAGCTTGTTCGACCAATTTATCACTGTAAACGAAATTGCAGAACAACAAGCGTTGCCATCAGTAATTCAGTACATATGCATCACTACAAGCACCAAGGGCAAGATTCCTTTTGCAAATTGCTACTATTAGCTTCATCAGGAAAACAAACCTGTCAAAGAATGAATAACCCAAAACTTCGGCTATGATCTTTCCAACAGTACTTTTTCCAGAACCCATCATTCCTGCACATATGTATTCACTTATCAGTCACAATTTCATCTATAAAATTGATCTTTTTCAGTAATGATAATTTAGAAGGATCAGAACTAACCAACTAGGTAAATACACCGCCCGTTCAAATAGAACAGAACATCTTCTGATTTTCTCTGAAATTACATTAGAACCATATAAGACTGATGGCAAAAGAGGCAAACTCCAGCAACACGTTTAATCTTTTTTATAGTAGGAATCAAGGATATTATTCGACACCTTTAACAAGAGGGCATCATCAACGGAGTTATGCAAGTTTTCATGACCTGCACAGGCGCAATATATTGGAGAAAATGTCAATTTGACTGAATTTTGTGAACGCATAATATCTCATCTCATTATTTTTTCAGGACTAGATTGCTTCAAAATGGGCCAATCATAGGCATATAAGCATGCACTCCATCTCTTCCTACTTTCCAATAATCCCAACCAATTTAGTCGTTTCCCCGTCACAAGTTAACTATCTGCCCATAAAGGTTATTGCACTTCCATCTGAAATTAATGCTCCGCTCTAAACAACTTCTGCTTCTGGCTTCTCATTTCTAAAACACGACGGCTTCTTAATTTTGTCTTTTTTGGTTTTTTGGGTTTTTAAATTTGTTTTTCTCTTTATTCCTTTACATCATCTCTGATATTACCTTTTTTATTTTTAAAATTTTAATTTCTTTGGAAAAAACTAACAACTGCTACCGTCCATTTTCAGCCACTAAATCACTTCTTTAAGCGAAGTTACATGGAGAACTACCTTAGACCACTCCTCCCTGTGGTATTGCCGTATAACTATCTAATACGAACAAAAATCAGGCAGCACTCAATCCATTTGAGTCAAGCCTCGCCATCACCTCACCACCGATCCTTCAACCGAATCACACACCCATTCCATGTATTCCTCGAAATCTCAACAATTCCGATCAGAAAAAAAATCGCAGCAAAAAATGGGCCCAAGTGGCACCAATTCGACTAAAACCAAAAACTTTTGCGAAATCGCACCAATCTGACCATACAAAAAAGGAAAAGGCAAAGATCATGTACCTCCGGACGATTTCTTGGCGCGGAGCAGGGCCACGGGCTTGGACCCGCGAGCTCGCACGGCGGCGGCCGCCGCTCCCGCCGGGTCACCGACCCTCAGGACCCCGACCCTAGCCCGGCTCTCGCCGCCGTAGAGCGCGCTCCGGCGCCTGTCGGAGCCGAACCCCGCCGCCCGCGAAGACTGCAGCGCCAGGCCCACGCCCGCCTCCATTGCTCGCCCGGTGCTATGCGGCTACGCGGGGATGTGGCGAGGCGTTTTCCTGCGCCTCTCTCGTGCGCTAGAGAGAGAGATGACGCAGCGCAGCGCAGCAAACAGAGGCGCGGCAGGTGATAGCCGGGGGCGGCGAGTGGTGGAAATGCGGCGACGTAAAATAGTGGGGCGTGCAGCGGCCAGAACGCCCAGACGCTGCCGAGTAGTTGCGTAATTTGGACGGGAAGTTACCGTTTTGCCCCTCGGCCTTTGATTCCGCAAGCCTACCAACCCTCCCTCTTCAAAAAATTGATTAAATCCTTTTGGCTTGCAAGTGCTGTGTCATCCGAACAAAAGAAAAGCACTCTGTTTGTGTATGTTGAAGAACCGTCGCTGATGGATTCAGTTTAATTGATTTTTTTATTTAAAATAGATAGATTAATCACATGATAATATAAGAAAATACAAGATTAAACAAAGAAATAGAAAAACTCTTGTCTTTCTTTATTGCTTTCTTTTTCAAAGGGTACAAGTGATACCCAATGGGATCATCTATATATAGACTAGTGGTGAGGTGTCCATCATAGGCTAAGGCCTTAGACCCAGTCCCAGGTTTTCCAACACCCCCTTGGGCACTCATCCGACACGTTCATGCCTCATCAAAACTCCATAAAAATCCAGTGAAAAAAATTTTGGAGAAAAGAGTACAGATACATGTTATGCTATGTTGCACGAATTGCCTCATTAAAAACCTTAGCCGAGAAACTTCAGGAAAACTCGTCAAAGAAAAAATAGTGCAATTCACCCAATTTCATTTAATCTACAGGATTTGTTTTTTGATACTCGATCTTCGTGATCAAGTTTTAATAGTAAGCTCGAGAAGAGTATCCCCTGAATTCTGCACTTCCTAAGTCTCATCATTTCAATTCTACGTACAAATCTTTCGGCAGAGACGACGCATGCGGGTGCTCGAGAGTCAGCGGCCGGGACGCGTGGCGAGAAGCCAGCCGAGGTGCATGCGGGCGCTCGAGAAGCCGATGGCGCTTGCAGGGCGAGCGGCGGCGGTACGCCATGCTGGGTAGGTGGTGGCGGCTCGCATGGAGCCGAGCGGAGTCGGCGCCCAACGCGGGGTGGCCGTCTGGGGTCGGCGGCCGAGTGCGGCAGCTATGGTCGGGGCCGCCGACGGCTCAGACGGGGCACGCGACACGACGGGTCATGCCATGTGGCGGGCGACATCCGATCTGCTGCCGCGACGACCGAGCCGGCGACGACGCGCGGCGAGGCCGGCGGCGTCTCATCGACGGCGGGGGCGCGTGCGGCGACACTTAGGAGGCGGCGTGTGCGGGCGGTGCACGGAGCGGCGGTGTAAACAGTGCGATGGCTCGGGCGACACTCGGAGGCGGCGGCGACGCGGCACGATTTAACGACATCACCTTGTGAGGAGATGACGACTTCGCCTGGGGCTGCGCGGCGGCGGAGCGTTGGTCCGGCGCGGCTGTGGGCCGGCGTGACTGCGGGCTGATGCATGCGGCCCGCTAGCTGGCCGGTGTGCAACGCATACAGGCAGCTCTCGTGGCGATTTTTTCAATCTATAGTGCAATCAACATCTACTCCTTTGTGCAAATCTATCAATCGGCTTGGCCGGCGACTTCAAGTCAGCTCGCAGTAGATTAGAGTGGATTTGCACCGTAGAAAATAATCTAAAAAGTGAAAATTTTGCGGAATTTAAAACAATCTAGATAGACAATTCACAATTCAATCTATGAGTGAATCAACTATTACCTTTCGATCCACGGGAGCGATCGTGCTGATAATGTGTTGAGGAACCGTCACTGGCGAGTCTAGTTCGATCAATTTCTCCTAAGCAAAATAGATGGATCAATCACAAGGTAATACAAGAAAATACAAGATTGAACACAGAGATAGGAGAAACTCCTGTCTTTTTTTATTGCTCTCTTTTTCCAAATGGTACAATTGATAGTCAATGAAATCCTTTATATATAGACTAGTGGTGAGGTGTCCATCATGAGCCAAGGCCTTAGGCCCAGGCCTGGGTTTCATAATAGTGCAAACAGTAGAATTGGTTATAGTTAGTGCAATTTGGACTATGGCCTAGCCATAAGACACTGTGCTAGCCACTGGTTAGTGAAAATAAAATTGTCTAATTTCAGATTAATTGATCTGTGACCTCTACTGTGTTAGTGCTTTTTTCAAGTGCTTTCTTAAGTGGACGTAGTTATAAATAAATACAATTGAAAATCGGCAACCAGGATTTAGTACAAAGATTATATCAATACGCGTGTATAACTTCCAAATTAGTAGATTCAAATTGTGCATCTAAAATAATTAACTCGCCCGCCATATATCAAGATTATTAGAGTATGTACATCCATAGCATCTAAATAAACACATCATCTCTCTGTATATTACCATATTAGCTATTTTTACTCCAACTCTTAGCATCACATAGGCGCTAAATATTCAACTTTTTTATGCACAACACCAGCTTTCAAAATTTGCTTTGGTGCCATGTAATCCAAAATTAGCATCCACTCTTCCATCCGTTGGCACGGTGATAAAAAACTTCTCTCCCATGATATTACCTTATCACCTAGGGATGCACGTACTCTTGTGTAACGGCTTTGAGCTTTATTTCTTTTGTGACTAAATGAGTATGAATATTTTTTAGGATTGCTAATGTCTGGGTTTATCCGGTTGAGTGGGGGCACTTTGGTCAGGGAAACATGTGGGGGTTAGTTGGGGATCTAGCTTGTGTATTTAGTACGGAGATGACTCACCTACCGTGAGGTGCCACGTCGGACTGATGGGGTTGGTGAGAAGCGGTATCTTGAGAGGACCGTGCCATGGATGGACGCGGAATGGTAGAGGTGACGGGAAAACATCAAACAGCACCGACCGTCCCCAGTTTTTTTTTTTCATCTTTTCGCAGTCTACCAGTTTTAGTATTTATGTTGGTTCTTTTAATCTATAGTTTATAGCTTTTAGTTTAAATTTCAAATTTTATCTATTCACAAAGGAGTACGAAGAAAAAAATACTCACATGTAAGTTTTAGCTGATATAGATAAAATTAGAACAATATTTACTATAATTAACTTATAAGCTTTGTCTTTAGAAGATGCTCTAATTGAAATCTAGTTACTGTAGAAAACTTCTTAACACTAGAAAAACCCACCCATTACTTAACCCCAAATGTCCTTTTTACTCACCAAACGAGACAAAAAAAAGGTCAGCGAAAATTTCACCTTGGAGTTTATTTGCATGGAATCCCCTCAAAATAATCATATTTGAATGCGAAATCAAGCTACAGAGCAGTGAAGCAGTATGTAACGACCCACATTTTTAATTAACCTTAAGCAACGAGTTAGAACATTAATCATAATTAATTAGGCAACTAATGAGCTAAAATACGGAGGAATTTAAAATTTTTCTACGCAGTTGCATAAATAAACTTGAGCGATAAACAATTTCGATGCATTTAGTGCTTCAACGATGAGGACGTAAACAATTTGTAATTCAACTAAATTATATTTATAAACAGTCCGTCATACACCAGTAATTAATTAAAATCAATATCGGATAAAATAAATTACATCAATTGAGCGGTAATTAGAAATGGTTTTAAGTCAAATAAAGATATTACAATTTGCATTGCATAATAGCGACAATCCGAATTACAATAAATATACAAATTCAGGTCGCAACCGAATAACCATCCCAAAAATTAAACAATTGTAATACAATGTATTCAGTCAGAAATACATGATCCAATTTACACGAATGCCATCTCATACATATTCAATTACATCTGGATTAATTTAGAATAAAAATTACATTTAGATAAATTACAATTGTGGCATACATCAATATTAAGAGAAAACCAAATTACAGCCATGTCATTTCATACATTAGGATCTGTCGTCGAATCACCGTCATACCGATAGTTTAATTGCAGGTAAATCATTATTGCAATACCGAAAAAGACCGAACAAAAGAATGAATAGAAATAAACAAAGGAAAGAAGATAGAAATTGCCGCCGAACCCTAGAGGTTAGTTTGAGGCGGTGGTAATCCGTTCACGGAGATACCTGACTGTCCGGGGCCAGTCGGCACCTCTCACAACTGTAAGGTCATCACTCGGCATAAACAAACCTGTAGTTGAATCCAATTGCCATAGCAACCAAAGAAACCAAACAAATGGCCAAAATCCTAAAATATCGCCCAACTGCTACTGAGAGGCACAAGCAAGGACGACTCACGGTAGAAGCCACGTGGGGCTTCACCCACCAAGAAGGCCACGACCCAGAGGCTTCATCACCAAGCAAGCCAGGGAGAAGCCAACCCACATGTGGCCACCAGCGACCACCCAGCAGAAGGGACCGCACCCTGGTCGAGCAAAGCCGACCACACAACCGGAGGGAGGGCGGCGGGCGTCAAGATCACGACCACAAGCCGAGTAATCGACAAAGACCCCAAGTAAATATCAAGCCCGAAAAATATCGCGACAACCCGACCGCATAGCAAACCGTAGAGTAGAGGCACCAATCGAGCATAGCATCACGGATCATCCACACCCATTCCCAACCAAGCCCACAGAGCGATACAAGCCAAGGCAAAGGCGATCAGAACACAATAAGACCGGTGGGCGGCGAGGGAGGCGGCAGAGACAGCGACGGCAAGAAGAACGGCCGGAGGCAAGACCAGAGCGACAACCGCAAGCCGAGGGCGACCCCAAGCCACCCGAGTTCTTCCGAAGCAAAACCACACCACCGCACGGTGACCCACAAATAGCTCACAATAATAGCATGCTTTTCTCAAAACAACGAGTCTAGCTTATTAGATTTAGTAAACCACCACTAGCGTCATATATCCCCATAGAGAAGAACCGTGGAGGTAGAAGGTAGGGAGCTTCAAGAAGAGGAGGCGGCGCTACCACCGCGCCACCACAACCGTAGCCACCACTGCACTCCCCCGTCACGGCGGCGCTACCGGTTGTGCCCGCAAGGCAACAGACCTCAAAGCCTAGAAAATCCAAAGACAAGCGGTTAGAACCCAAAGCAAAATAGAAATCAAATCAAACATCAACCGGTCGGATCCAAAGAAGGAACCCGGATCCGGACGAGGCCACTGGATCCGGCGGCGTCGTGGGGCGGCGTGACGGCAGCAATGATCGGCCCGAGGCGCACGGAGAGGGTCGGCGGGACCGGCGGCGCGACGTAGGGCGGCGGAGGGCGGCGCAAGAAGTGGAGAGGGAGGCGCTAGACCGGAGGGGGAGGCGCTAGACCGGAGGAGAGGAAGAAGAAGCCAGGGAGGCGGCGCCGTGAGAGAGCCGAGGCGGCGGGGACTGAAATCGGCGCGGAGGAAAGGGGATCGGGGGGAGGAGCTGAGAGAAAGAGGGAGGCGTCGGTGGGAGCCAGAGGGGCCAGCGCGGCCGGTGGGAAAAAGAAAAGAAAGAAAGGAAAAGAAAGAAAAAGAAAAGAAAGAATTTAGTTAAGTGACCCTAATTCCTAAAATGAATTAGAGAGGTGAATATATACATACACCCATGTGAGGAATTAGACTGGCATAATGGCATTCAAGAGATCGATTAGGATTAACGTTCGCCACTAATTGTGCGTGTATATAATTGGTCGTATCGCAACGGTAGACGGTTGGAAATCAATAAAAAGCTGAGTGTAAGTTTAAGTAACCAACCCAAACCCATGCTAGGAAAATAACTTCAAGTGGCGAGTATAGAATATGAGTAATTAGGACTAACCACGATTAGGGTAAATTGAGTGAAGCCTTACTTAAGAGCACAAGCACATCACGCCTCGCTTTGTATTATATTTTCATAAATTAAGTCGTAGTCGGCATATTTAATTGCAGGCTGTAATCCCTGTTTGACCTCGTCTTACGCTAGTGAACGGACCAAGCGAGTTGGTCAACCGAAGAACTGCAAAAGTCAGTGAGGAAGTGTTGAAGCTGGTCAAAAAGATCAAGAGCAACAGAAAGGAGGCAAGTCACATGTTTTTGATCATATTGAACCCATGAAATTACAGTATTTAATATGATATTTGCATTATGGTTAGTTGTAAAATGTTATTTGCTTAAACTAAAATGTTTAGAATGGCATGATATCTAGTTACTCCTACCACTGAAAAATGCCCTGTCTTGATTAACGGCCATATTCACCTTGACAACCATAGTAACTATAGAAATATTGTATTAAGATTTATATGGCATCGCATTCAGCATTTTGTACTACTAAGGGACTTGGCCGTTGGCCGGTAGAGTTGAAAACCCGAGCTAGGGGCGGTGGTATGGGACACCGTACCCTAGGCTGGTGATGCTTGGAAAAACTTGCACCAAGGGGAAAGTCATGAGTGGGGGGTTATCACATACGTGATATCGGTCCACGGCTTTACCTTGGGAGAACCAAGGGGGGAGTCATGAGTGGGGGGGTTATCACATACGTGATATCGGCCCACGGCTTCACCTTGGGAAAACTAGGGGGAGGGTCTGAATGTGGGGTCTTCACATAGATGATTCCATCCCACGACCAAACCCTAGGATTGGACCTGGGGTAAAGAGGCTGGTGGGGCTCCGGGTTAACTGGATTGGGCCTACCGCTTTACCTTAGGATGGAGGCTGTTTGGTTGGTGGTGGCTGAAGCTTAGGAGTTCAGCAGAAGTTGTGGTTGGTGCCTCAGTGAAAAAAATGTAAGGACAAGAACCTTGTGCCAAGTAAAGAACATAGTGATCGCTTAAACCACAGGAGTTGACTTGTCAACACTGGTTTAGTAGCTGCTCAATTCGATTGAACCTCTACAGGCTGAGGTGTGTTGATGCTGTGGGAGTTAGGTATCTTGCGGATACCTAACAATGGTAGTGTTGGCTTAAAACGGCGGGGAGGTTCGGGAGGAACATGTGGCCGTGGTGGCGATGCTACCAGGTAGAGACTATATAAAGAAGCGAGCAGTGAAACGACCTGGCTTCCTTAACTCAGTCATGAGGGTTAAGGAATCGTGTGGGTAAAGTTAAGCAAACTCTGCAGAGTGAAATAATGGTATTCGAATACTGTGCTTAGGTTAATGAAGCGTGTTAATTGGGTGATTCCAACAATGAGGCATAAGTAGAGTTTGTGGATGTTAATTTGGATAATGATGAACTTTGTTTGATAAACCCCGATCTTAAGGAGAAAATGTTTTAACTTTGCTTGTTTGCAAATAAAACTGCATCCACCAAATATAATGAACCCCTATACACCCATCTTTGAATATCCTGGCATGTAGATATATAGTATTTTCCCATGTGATTTGCTGAGTACGGGGTCGGAGTACTCAGGCTTGCATAATGTCTTCCCCCAACAGATATTGGAAGAAAAGAAGGCAGATCAAGATTGCGTATTAGGGTTACGTCCGCACTCAAACGTTCCTGTGGAGTTTTCTTCGGTTCTTCTGTATGTAAGTTCAGTTTTGGGCTTGGACGCCCATATTGTCATTATAAATTGACCATTAGGTCTTATTTCAATCAAATTAACTTCTTTTAAATGTTCGTAAGCAGGTATGATATACTTTGGATCCGCAACTGAACTCCTGGGCTGTTGTGGATGGTAAAACGTCCCTGTTCCCAAAAATGGGGACGTTACAAAGTGGTATCAGAGCTTGTTTGATTGTAGGTTGTAACCCTAAGTATAAGTTTGGTTTCGGTAGGGATACGATTCTACAAAATCTTAATTTCTAATACAAAAGAATTACAAAAAGCATAAGTAATATTGCTGTCTCATTCTCCCGATGTCTGCCTTATCTTTCTTAGACATGCATTAAAAGTTTTGTTTTAAGTTTTGTCTAAATCTAAAAAACACGAGTAGTCGTTTAGACTAACTTCTTACCGTAAGTCTTGTCCAAATGAAACGAAAGCTAACTTTAGCGGAAGTACTAAGGACGGTGTTAAGAAGATAGCACGAGTGCCCTGACCAAAACTTTTCCTTTTGAAAGGTTGAGGTCACCGTCCGAATAGTCAGTACATAATGCCCGTTTGATTCTCTTGATATAACGGGTAAAGACCATTTGAGTAGACGAAGTTTTCTGATTGTATTAATAGCCAAATTGCACTATTAGCCTGTAGGCTGCCATACAAAGCAATTTGTGCAAAACTAAAGTTCTGATTTTAAATAAAAAGTATATTAAAAGCTCTGCTTCTATCCCATTTCGTCTTGGTTCTTGCCTATTATGTTATGTTCTCTTCTTATCTATTAAGCCAATCTCAGAAGGAATTAAGTGCAAATTTCCGATTACAACAAATAGATAAAAGTGTAACCATAAAAAAAAAATTCGAGAAGGAGTAGATAATCCATAAGGGATTAAGACGTGAGACAATAGTGGTCAAAGCTATTGATGGTGGGTACAATAATGGAGCTTGTTGGATTGAAATTAGTTACATAAATGAATAAACTGGGTCGTGGTAATAAGAAAATATGGTAATGATAATTAGATTTTAGGCTTCAGTAAGCGGTGTTACTCTTGGTGTTAGATTTAATAATAGTAATTATTGGATTATAATTCTGATCAGAGATTTTATCCTTGGTGGATTTGTAGAATGATGAATTAATTGAGAAGTAGATGGTAAGAAGTTTAGTAGATTATTGGATGAGCAGCTGGAGATTATAAGTGATAATGAAAATAATTGGATTTTTAGGAATCATGAATACAAATAATATCGGTGGAATTAAAATAAGGATATAACAGATTTGATATGAGATTTATAGTGATGATTGAAGCTAGAATTTATATAGGATATGAATAACCGAAGGTATTAGTGAGATTACGTTTGAATACTAGAAGGAGTTAATAGTGTGATATTAGATTTTAAATTGGAAGTAAAAATAATGTAGGGGTGAATTAATTCCAACATTAGTAAGCAATGTCAGAAAATATGTAAATATATAAAAAGCGAGAAACAGTATTTCAGAAAGTGATCAGGAAAAACATTTAATTCCCTTCCTACTTCTTACTCTTATCTCTGTTTTCGTCTTACTTTCCCTTTTGCTAAGCCCAAAAATGTTACAGAACTGATTCTTAAGTTTTAGCTACAAACAAATAGTATCACTGCATAAGCTAAAGGTTTACTCGTGTAACAGATGGAAAACATAAATCAAAACGGACTATCCATTTTGTCAGAGACCTTGTCCACTATGAAAGAAGCTTTATCCAGCATGAAAGAAGTTGTATCTGTTGTGGAAAAGATCCGAATTAAGGACAGACAAGAACAAGACATATAGAACCGCTGAAAGAACCAGCACGAAAGAATCAAGGATTAACTAAAGGATTAAGGAGGGAAGGGGCAGCACACTAAATAGATTAAACAATTGTCCCTACTGCAATACGAGTTATAATCTTAATCCTAGTGCTCCCAACCTCTAGTGACAATAGTCGACAACCTTAAACTGGTTATAAAATTGTAACTTTAATGCAGGAGTAGTAGGCGAGCGCTACCCGCATAGGCAGTACATCTACCAAATGGACAGAATAAATAGGACTAGCTCAAAGTACGTTTCGTGAGAGGGAGCGATAAGAGATCGACCACAACCTTTTTAAATTAGTTTCGATTTCGAGGACGAAATCATTTTTAAGGAGGGAAGTATGTAACGACCCACATTTTTAATTAACCTTAAGCAACGAGTTAGAACATTAATCATAATTAATTAGGCAACTAATGAGCTAAAATACGGAGGAATTTAAAATTTTTCTACGCAGTTGCATAAATAAACTTGAGCGATAAACAATTTCGATGCATTTAGTGCTTCAACGATGAGGACGTAAACAATTTGTAATTCAACTAAATTATATTTATAAACAGTCCGTCATACAACAGTAATTAATTAAAATCAATATCGGATAAAATAAATTACATCAATTGAGCGGTAATTAGAAATGGTTTTAAGTCAAATAAAGATATTACAATTTGCATTGCATAATAGCGACAATCCGAATTACAATAAATATACAAATTCAGGTCGCAACCGAATAACCATCCCAAAAATTAAACAATTGTAATACAATGTATTCAGTCAGAAATACATGATCCAATTTACACGAATGCCATCTCATACATATTCAATTACATCTGGATTAATTTAGAATAAAAATTACATTTAGATAAATTACAATTGTGGCATACATCAATATTAAGAGAAAACCAAATTACGACCATGTCATTTCATACATTAGGATCATGTCGAATCACCGTCATACCGATAGTTTAATTGCGGGTAAATCATTATTGCAATACCGAAAAGACCGAACAAAAGAATGAATAGAAATAAACAAAGGAAAGAAGATAGAAATTGCCGTCAGAACCCTAGAGGTTAGTTTCGGGCAGGGTAATCCGTTCACGGAGATACCTGACTGTCCGGGGCCAGTCGGCACCTCTCACAACTGTAAGGTCATCACTCGGCATAAACAAACTGTAGTTGAATCCAATTGCCATAGCAACCAAAGAAAACAAACAAATGGCCAAAATCCTAAAATATCGACCAACTGCTACAAGAGAGGCACAAGCAAGGGACGACTCACACCAAGAAGCCACGGGGGCTTCACCACCAAGAAGGCCACGGCCCAGAGGCTTCATCGGCCCGGCAAGCCAAGGGAGAAGCCAACCCACATGTGGCCACCAAACAGACCACCCAGTAGAAGGACCGCACCCCACTGGTCGAGCAAAGCCGACCACACAACGGAGGGAGGGCGGGCGTCAAGATCACGACCACAAGCCGAGTAATCGACAAAGACCCCAAGTAAATATCAAGCCCGAAAAATATCGCGACAACCCGATCGCATAGCAAACCGTAGAGTAGAGGCGACCAATCGAGCATAGCATCACGGATCATCCACACCCATTCCCAACCAAGCCCCGAGCGGATACAAGCCAAGGCGGCGGCGATCAGAACACAATAAGACCGGTGGGCGGCGAGAGCGGCGGCAACAGACAGAAGGACGGCAGAAGAAGCACGGCCGAGGCGGCACAGAGCGACAACCGCAAGCGAGGCGACCCCAAGCCACCCGAGTTCTTCCGAAGCAAAACCACACCACCGCACGGTGACCCACAAATAGCTCACAATAATAGCATGCTTTTCTCAAAACAACGAGTCTAGCTTATTAGATTTAGTAAACCACCACTAGCAGTCATATATCCCCATAGAGAAGAACCGTGGAGGTAGAAGGTAGGGGAGCTTACCGAAGAGGAGGCGGCGGCGCGCTACCACCGGCGTCACCACAACCGTAGCCACCACCGTGCACTCCCCGGCGTACGGGCGGCGCTACCGGTTGTGCCCCGCAAGGGCAGCGTACCTCCAAAGCCTAGAAAATCCCCAGCACAAGTCGGTTAGAACCCAAAGCAAAATAGAAACCAAATCAAACATCAACCGGTCGGATCCAAAGAAGGAACCCGGATCCGGCCAGAGGCCACGGATCCGGGCGGCGGCGTCAGAGGGCCGTGGCGACGCACGGTGATCGAGGCCGAGGCGCACGGAGAGGGTCGGCGGGACCGGCGCGGCGTAAGGCGGCGGAGGAGCGGCGCAAAGTGGAGAGAGGCGCTAGACCGGAGGGGAGGCGCTAGACCGGAGGAGAGGAAGAAGAAGCCAGGAGGCGGCGCGTGAGAGAGCCGAGGCGGGGGACCAAATCGGCGGAGGAAAGGGATCGGGGAGGAGCGAGAGAAAGAGGAGGCGTCGGTGGGAGCGGAGGGCCAGCGGCACGGTGGGAAAAGAAAAGAAAGAAAGGAAAAGAAAGAAAAAGAAAAGAAAGAATTTAGTTAAGTGACCCTAATTCCTAAAATGAATTAGAGAGGTGAATATATACATACACCCATGTGAGGAATTAGACTGGCATAATGGCATTCAAGAGATCGATTAGGATTAACGTTCGCCACTAATTGTGCGTGTATATAATTGGTCGTATCGCATAGCGGTGAGACGGTTGGAAATCAATAAAAAGCTGAGTGTAAGTTTAAGTAACCAACCCAAACCCATGCTAGGAAAATAACTTCAAGTGGCGAGTATAGAATATGAGTAATTAGGACTAACCACGATTAGGGTAAATTGAGTGAAGCCTTACTTAAGAGCACAAGCACATCACGCCTCGCTTTGTATTATATTTTCATAAATTAAGTCGTAGTCGGCATATTTAATTGCAGGCTGTAATCCCTGTTTGACCTCGTCTTACGCTAGTGAACGGACCAAGCGAGTTGGTCAACCGAAGAACTGCAAAAGTCAGTGAGGAAGTGTTGAAGGCGGTCAAAAGATCAAGAGCAATGAAAGGAGGCAAGTCACATGTTTTGATCATATTGAACCCATGAAATTACAGTATTTAATATGATATTTGCATTATGGTTAGTTGTAAAATGTTATTTGCTTAAACTAAAATGTTTAGAATGGCATGATATCTAGTTACTCCTACCACTGAAAAATGCCCTGTCTTGATTAACGGCCATATTCACCTTGACAACCATAGTAACTATAGAAATATTGTATTAAGATTTATATGGCATCGCATTCAGCATTTTGTACTACTAAGGGACTTGGCCGTTGGCCGGTAGAGTTGAAAAACCCAGAGCTAGGGCAGGGTGGTATGGGACACCGTACCCTAGGCTGGTGATGCTTGGAAAAACTTGCACCAAGGGGAAAGTCATGAGTGGGGGGTTATCACATACGTGATATCGGTCCACGGCTTTACCTTGGGAGAACCAAGGGGAGTCATGAGTGGGGGTTATCACATACGTGATATCGCCCACCAGCTTCACCTTGGGAAAACTAGGGGAGGGTGCGAATGTGGGGTCTTCACATAGATGATTCCATCCACGACCAAACCCTAGGATTGGACACAGGGTAAAGAGGTGGTGGGGCTCGGGTTAAGCTGGATTGGGCCTACCGCTTTACCTTAGGATGGAGGTCATTTGGTTGGTGGTGGTGAAGCTTAGGAGTTCGTGAAGTTGTGGTTGGTGCCTCGGTGAAAAAATGTAAGGACAAGAACCTTGTGCCAAGTAAAGAACATAGTGATCGCTTAAACCACGGAGTTGACTTGTCAACACCGGTTTAGTAGTGCTCAATTCGATTGAACCTCTACAGGCTGAGGTGTGTTGATGCTGTGGGAGTTAGGTATGCTGCGGATACCTAACAATGGTAGTGTTGGCTTAAAACGGCAGGGGAGGTTCGGGAGGAACATGTGGCGTGACTGAGCGATGCTACGGTAGAGACTATATAAAGCGGCGGTGAAAGGAACGACCGGCTTCCTTAACTCGATCATGAGGTTAAGGAATCGTGTGGGTAAAGTTAAGCAAACTCTGCAGAGTGAAATAATGGTATTCGAATCGCAGTGCTTAGGTTAATGAAGCGTGTTAATTGGGTGATTCCAACAATGAGGCATAAGTAGAGTTTGTGGATGTTAATTTGGATAATGATGAACTTTGTTTGATAAACCCCCTGATCTTAAGGAGAAAATGTTTTAACTTTGCTTGTTTGCAAATAAAACTGCATCCACCAAATATAATGAACCCCTATACACCCATCTTTGAATATCCTGGCATGTAGATATATAGTATTTTCCCATGTGATTTGCTGAGTACGGGGTCGGAGTACTCAGGCTTGCATAATGTCTTCCCCCAACAGATATTGGAAGAAAAGAAGGCAGATCAAGATTGCGTATTAGGGTTACGTCCGCACTCAAACGTTCCTGTGGAGTTTTCTTCGGTTCTTCTGTATGTAAGTTCAGTTTTGGGCTTGGACGCCCATATTGTCATTATAAATTGACCATTAGGTCTTATTTCAATCAAATTAACTTCTTTTAAATGTTCGTAAGCAGGTATGATATACTTTGGATCCGCAAGCGAACTCACAGGTCATTGTTGTGGATGGTAAACGATCTGTTCCCAAAAATGGGGACGTTACACAGTACTTGATCTCTACTGAGTTTGGTACATACGGGCATGTGTCACATGTTTTTAGGCTCCTTTCTAAAGACATCTCTAAGGTATCCATCCATATGGCCATATGGGTCATAAGGTCAAATGATGTGGTTTAATGCTATTTCTTGCGATGAACGGAACTCATATTGGTATGAACGTAGGGTTCATAGCTTAATAAAATATCAGCTCATTCTACTCCCCCCTCCCCACCCTAAATCCATCTTGTTGTCGGCACCTCTCCACCGCTTCCCCTATCACCTACCCTCCCTACCTCTCCGCTTCCTTTCCTTTACTCGCATCAAGCGGCGGAGCACGAGCAAATCCATGGTGGTGGCAGAGGAGAAGATCCATAGTGGGATCCCGACGGTTGAATCCGATGGGGTTCGGCCTCCCAATGGCTAGATCCGATGACGAAACATCTCCCCAAAGCTGGTGATGGTGGCACATCCTCATTGGCTCTGGGCGATCGGACCAGAGGTTCTGATTGGCTACATAAAGGCGGCGGCGAATCGGCTTCCTCGCCAAGACGGTAGTGAAGCTGGCCCGACTCCCTTCTCGGTAGCAGTAGGTAACCACCGTTTCTTTACACCATCCGATAGGTGGTCCTTGTTTCATATTTTATTCCTTGGGACCAGGTCTTAATCTTGAAGTCGACTCCATGATTTTTTGGCTTGTTGCCATCCCCATAACGTTTAGGGTCAATCCTAAGTCCTCTCTCCCTCTCCACATTGTGGCATATTAGGTCTGTTCTTTTCAGCTTCTAAATGCTGTTTTTCGGCTTTTCTACAATAACTGACTTTGAAACGGAATATCTTTCCAAGATAGGGTCTACTAGTATATATATATGAAATGGGGCACTATGGTGTCTAGGCACCATGATTTTAAATGCATCAATTTCATCTAAATTCAGGTATATTTTTTGAAAATATCAGTTTTAGGGTATATACTCATTTATAACAATTCAAATGAAACATATAAGTTTGAAAAAGTATACTCTGATTCAAAGTTTTGAACAAATTTAGATCACATAATTTGCTGATTTATATATATAATTAGTATATACCTACAATCAAACTATCATAAAAAAATGTATCTACAATTAGAAATTTAGTTCAAACTTAGTCAATTTCTAATGAGACAGGAGGTTTCCCCATCTGTTTCGAAAGAAAAAAAAAAAGGCTGCTAATCCCATGATTCCTGCTCGGAAGGCCGCAAGGTCAATGGCGGCAAGTAGAGAACGGTGGGGGTCTGCAGTGACGACGAGGAGGCCGGCCGACTTCACTGAGTTCGACGACGACGACCATGGTGTTGCTCTGTCGTATCGCCTCGACACGGCACTGAAAATGAATCCAGTCAAACCGGCCCGCCGAGTGCCATCACCATGGAACCTTTGGGCCTGTGAGCTTTGAAATGTTAGTGCGCCCTAGTATTGTGGTAAAAGGTCCAATTAAGAACAAACAATATCTTATGGGCCCAGTCCATCCTCAGACACTGTCGTGCCGTCCACCGGTCCGTGACCAGTGTCATCGTCCTGCCTGAGAGATTCTCGACGCCGACGGCTCACGCGTGTGACATCCACCATGGAGCTAGCCACCGCCGCCGTCGATATCAAACGTCTGCTCAGCTGGGCCCAGCAAAAGAAAAGAAACGTAAGCTGCCAACACAGTAACATGACGCCAATCCGACGAGGTCTTTTCTCGAAAAAAAAAAATAAACCGACGACAAGCCGGCAAAGATGGCCTCGGAATCGATACCATGAGTGTAGCAGCAGTTATGAGCCATAGTTTAACGGACAGATCTGGAAAGTGAA
Organism: Bonia amplexicaulis; assembly: GCA_036346245.1. Classification (NCBI taxonomy): domain Eukaryota; kingdom Viridiplantae; phylum Streptophyta; class Magnoliopsida; order Poales; family Poaceae; genus Bonia; species Bonia amplexicaulis. Next base: position 30,655,896 of record CM070738.1, on the reverse strand, counting down.
GGGAAGGAAAGAATTGTAGCGGCGAGTGGTCGCCCGCAATGTCCAGTAGTACTCCGGTCCACTTTATGCGTCGACTTTTTGCAGTATCCTTTGCCTTTCTAGATTCAGCAGGCGAACAGCTCATCGAAAAGCCGTGCACTCGTCGTCGCAATGAGCTGAGATAGAGTGCGACGGTTTGATTTTTGAGAAATTGGAGACAAACACGCACCTAAGCCGGCCATGTTGCCGGTTTCAGCATTGAGAACGTGTGCTCGTGTAAACATTTTTTAGTGGTACAGCTTCCATGTTCACTTGTTTCTGGGGGAGGAAGCAGTGCCGGAGCCATCGCCCGGCGACCCTGGGCTGCTGCCCGGGCTCCTGGCTGGCTCCGCCACTGGAGGGGAGCTTGCGAAATCCAGTAAAGAAATCTCATCTGGATCAGAATGGAGAGGAAGAAACAGTGGTTCACGCAGCGCAGCTTTGAGCTTCCTACTCTGCAACGCGCAACGAACCAGCACGTGGCGAGCTAGATACGATCCAATTTAGAATTTACCCTCCCGTTCCGTGGCCCACCTGTGCGAAGAACAATCCCGATCTCCCGTCCCAATCAGCTCCGATCTGGTAGATCAGGCACGTCTGTCATGCGTCCATTCCGGATCCGACCTGTTCCGGACCAGGGAGTAAAAAAAATAGCCCCCCGTCTCTTCAAGAGCACACAACGAGCACGAGAATAAGGTAGCGTTCAATATAACTTAAGCTTATAGTTTAAACTTATTTTTGCACTATTTATAATTTTGTTTTTTCTGAATTTTTGATTTTTTTGGAGCTTTTTTGTCGGTTCTTTTTTTCTCGTATTCGTTTACGTTGTCTGTGATGGGCTAACATATTTTTTATATTTTTCAATTTTTTAAATTTAATTATGTTAAATAAGACTCTCTCAGCTACAGTATTTTTTCAGCTAGCTACAGTGTTTTCAACCATAAGCTTTCAGCTTTCAGCCGAACCGATCACCACGTAAGCAAAAGCTTAGGGTCTGCTCGGCTGGGCACAAGTTAGATAGATTTTAACTTTTGCTATAGTATCTAACTTTTAAACGGAGTATTTTTTTAAAACGGAATCTACAAGTTAAACGTAGTACACGTTAAAAGCCTAACATCTGTATCAGCTAAAATCGTAAGTGAGTATTGATCTCTCCGTAATTTGTATTGTAAAAGATTAAAATTTTAAAAATTTAATCAAAAGCTATAAACCACAAAAAAAAAGAATTAGGAAGTGCGGTGCGCTACGCAAAAACAAAAAGGCAGGTGCGGTGGTGATCGGTTCGGTGAAAGTCAAGGCTTATATTTGAAAACACTGTGGTGGTGAAAAAAACATCAGATGGTGAGAGGCTTATTTGACATAATTAAATTTAAAAATTAAAAATATAAAAATATGCTAGCCCATCACGACAACGCAAACGAATACGAGAAAAAAAGAACCGACAAAAACTCAAAAAAGTCAAAAATTCAGAAAAAACGAAATTATGAATAGTGCAAAAATAAGCTTAAGCCAATAAGCTTAAGCTATATTGAGCAGGGCCTAAGACGACGAGTGGTAGTCATGGGAGGCCGGGCAGGTGAGTGACATGCCATCCACGCCACGCGCCAGGCTCTCCTCTCCTGGAAGGAACCTCGCCAGCTACCAGTCAGCACCAACCAACATCACGAAATAATCGAACTTTTTGCCCGGAGAAAGTTCATACTTCAGACCCCTCTCGGCCCTCGCTCGCGTTGGCCAGGTCCATCTCCAGCAGCGCGTCGAGCCGTCGTCGATGCGCTCCGACTCCGAGCAGAGCGTTTCAAAGCTTCAAATGTTTGTGGGAGGGAGGGAGTGTAGTGCCGTGGTCGATGAGAAGGACGTCGCGGTGTTGGTCCGTGTAAAAGCTTTGGCCGGGTCCGGCTGAACTTTCAGTCGCTGATGGACGTCGGGTTGGTTGGCCTCTACGTACGTTTCCTGGTGACGCCGACGCGTCCTTGTTTGAGTTGAGATGTGCAATTGCGGGGTTTCCTTCTGGACAAAGAGGAAAAGGGCGACCTGTTGCACTGCAGCGACGACGGGGACAAGTGCTCCTGCCGCATCGTTCCTTGCGAACTTAGCCCGCTGTGCCGAATTCAACTTCACAAATGCTCGTCCTGCTAAGTTCAAACGCGCATGGCGCAGTTCGTGGTCCATCCGTACTGTAATATCTGCAGCAAGTTCTAAAACTACGCCATCTTAAACCATCACGTAGGTGATATGTACATAGAACACCTGCAAAATTTCTATAAATTCCACGCAAGCGAGCTCACACGCGCCACTAATTCACATCAATGTGCGAGTATTAAATCATCAGTTGTAGGATTGGTATGGCAATACAAGGTGAATGGTGCATTCAATTGTTTTTGAAGTATTAGCCGATTCTTCACTACAATAGCTATAAGAAACTATAAAGATCAAAAAACTAAATTTCTAAAAGTTTCACTAAGTACACTAATATCAGCTCGATGAATGATAAAAGCAGTGTTGTTTCAAATCAAAATATTCATATAACTTTTGATCCGCATCCAAAAGATTTAAAACTTGAATCAAGCCTACATCATGACCTTAAGAACATATTCTAACCAAATATATTAAAAGAACCTAAGAGAATTACGATCTTTTGGTTAGTGAAACGTTGCTACACTAAAACCAAGCTAAAATTACAAATTGAGCAAACTCTCAAACCAAGTCTTCAAATCACTTGAAATTTAGTATGCACATTCTCCAGGATGTCAGAAACCTATTCCCATTAATGATCAAGAAAATCATTCCCAAAGTTATGATTTTTTCATTTGAAGGAATGTTGCATTAAAACGGGCAAACACAAAAAACGGTGAATATGACTTGCTCGTAGGTGAATGATGGCTAACATGGTTCTATATGTATTTTCACATGTCACAGCAAGTTAGAACGTCCAACAAATCGAGGTAAAAACAACCGGATCAAGAAATTACTCGGAGAGGCCAAAACAAGCAAAAAACGGATAACTTTAAAAACTTGCCAAATCTGATGTCTAGATAGATGGACATTGACTTCCAAAATATATATCTATCACTTACTTATCCTTGCCATTCAGCAGGATTAAGAGAGGGAAAAGACAAGAGCAAAATCAACCAAGACGAGCAAATCAACTAAAACAAGATAGATCCATGAGAGATGAACAAAATTGATATATTGCTATTTGTGGATGAAGGTTTTACAACCACTTCATCTGGAGGACAAGAAAGCACATCACATCACATTTCTCAAACCCTAACCCTCGAACACTTAGCTTCGACGAATAAAAGTTAGGATAGTTAGATAGTTAACTTGCAAGTCTCTGTCTTAACCTATTAAATAGACAATACAACAAGTCTCATCTAATTCTAATAGATATTATCCATTTAGCACAAATGGGAGAACCCCGTTAACCCCACACAGTATGGATTTTACTCGCACACTACACCTATGCACGCTTTTTAAAGCATATAAACTCGAATCTGCTAAGCTCTTAGCTTTTGATTCACTTGGTCATCTCAACTTCTCCTTGATCTAAACCGCCTTTCCAAGCGTCACGGTTTTGATCCAAGATATTTTTCAATATTCTGGTCAACTTATTAAAATATTCTTTCTTGATCCGGTCTTTATCTTTACTTGCAATCAATCGTCATACTTGCTACGTGTAGATGCACAACTGGCTTGTACATGTCAGCAAGTATCTCCCGTTCTGATTTTATCGGACAACACCTCACTTAGACCTACAAATTCACATGGTGCAACATGTCGTGCGAACTTCTCTTTCACATTTTTTTGTCTTACATGTGTTATACTTGAGCTTAGCTATTTCATTTGGTATTTCTTAATCATTCTGGACTTCGGTTCCTCCATGAGTATAGCTCTTATCCTTACCATTGACTATGATTGACTTCAAGCATCTCTGCATATCTAAAGATCAAGAAATTATTTTCAGATACAAGTTCTTCATAACTTAATTCATAGTAACTGAAACATGCATCTTGGCGTACATATACGTCGATCTAGATCAAACTAAATCATCACATGACTCAAATTTTTTCAAAATCATCCATTTCGGACGAAGCAACATAAATTGGTTGGTCAGATTGCTGCCTCTGCAAGCTATCCAAAAAAAATCTGTAAATCTATAAATTCTAAATATTCACTTCTTCAAAATACACAATGATTCATCGCAATAGAACATTAGACTTTCTCGCACGGTGCTTCACCAATCAATGCTCCATGAAAATCATACCACCCGAGGTGCTCCTGCAGTTCGCTGAGATGACACATGACAATGCACGAACCTCTGAAAAGATTAGGGGCTTGTTCTCTTTTGGCTGCGGCTTATGACTGAAATTTTTTAATTTTAGCTGTTTGCGACAGAGATTGCGGAGAGAGATACTCGCTTGCGATTTTAGTTGATACAGATGTTAGGCTTTTAATATGTACTATAATTAATTTATAGATCTCATTTTAAAAAAATATTCTATTTAAAAGTTAAGCATTGTAACAAAAACTAAAAATCGTAAAGAATAGGCGCTAGGTACTTCGTAGTTAACAATGAACATTCCTTGTCCCCAAACACTTTGTGCAACGCCCAACCCAAAACTTCGATGTACGGGCGAGCTGGGCCTCGAAATTTTTAACCGCCAAACAAGGTTCGATCGCTCGATCCGATGCGGCAACCTCTCCACCGATGCGGATAATCGCAGCTCGAGCGTTATCAGACCATCGCTAACCGCTGCCACTGAGATCCTGAGCGCGCGGGCAATCGTTCCGGCCTCCTGACGCGGCCGGGAACTCTACGCGCGAACCCACGGCCCCAACTGAACGCGCGAGTTAATACGCATTACGCGGTTCCTACCTCCGTGACCCGAAACGGCGGTCTAAAGCGTTCCCTTTTCTTTCTTTCCCCCTCCCTCGCAGGCAACCTCCATTCCAATTTCCCCCCTCCCTCGCAGGCAACCTCACCTCAGATCTCGCCCACCCCAGCCGTTACTTCCTTCTACTTCTACCTCTCACCACACCGGCGAGCTCCTGTTCCACTGGCCCCATCCACGCCTGTTTGGCTCCCCTCTCCTCTCACCAGTTGGTGGGCGGTGGCTACCATACGCATTGTTCTGACCTGGTCCATCGATCTCTTCTCCCCGCGTCCACGGATGGCCCAGGGCTCCAAGAAACCTCCGTTCCGCCGTTGAGTGGCGCGTATCTGGGTTGGATTGCTGGGGAGATAGCCGATAGTGGTGCGGAGTTCTTGGTTGTTTGCTGGGTTGTGTAGTGGCTTGGGTGGATGGGCTGCACGGGGTCCAGGCACGCAGTGCGGGGAGGCGTCCGGGGCGGCCGGTGGCCGTACGCGCGGAAGTGCTCCGGGCCGGCCATCGGGGCAGTGCACCACACCGTCGCCCTCAAGTCCTCCACGCTGGGCTCGCTCAGCCTCGAGCGGGACGAGGAGATGATGAAGTGGCGCGACGACGGCGGTGGCGGCGCGGCGAAGACCACGCCGCCGCCGCAGCAGCTCGTGAGGTTGCCGAGGCAAGTGGTGGGCACGCCGACCAAGACGCCGGTCCACGAGCCCGAGGTGATTAATGTGTGGGAGCTCATGGAAGGACTCGATGACAAGGATGAGGAGGGCGGCGGCAAAGATGAGGAGCGGCGGGAGAAGTCGCCTCCCGGATCGCCGGAGTTCGATCCGGACATCATCGCCGCGTTCCGGAAGGCGCTCGACGAACTGTCCCCAGCACGAGACTGCCCGGGCGGCGACGAGGAGTGCGTCAAGAAGCGCGAGATACAGAGGTTTCCGGGCATCGTGCGAGCGCGGGTCAGCGCGTTCCAGCAGAGGATCAACGCGAAGCTCGCCAAGATGGCGCCCACTCCCCTATCCCCACCCTGGCCTCCGCAGCCGCAGCCGCAGCTTCCGCCCCCGCCGGACAGCGACCGGAAGGTGGTTCTGTACCTCACCAGCCTCCGCGGCATCCGCAAGACGTATGAGGACTGCTGGGCCACGAAGGCCATCCTCCACGGGTACGGCGTGCGCGTCGACGAGCGAGACCTGTCGATGCACGGCGGGTTCAAGGACGAGCTCAACGCCTCGCTCGGCTCGGCGGGCAGGCTCCCGCAAGTGTTCGCTGGGGGCAGGCACCTGGGCGGCGCCGACGAGGTCCGCCGCATGCACGAGGCCGGGGAGCTGTCCAAGGCGCTGGAGGCCTGCGATATGGCTCCGCCGAGCGCCGGCGGCAAAGGCATTGCCCTGGAGGTGTGCTCCGGGTGCGGCGGCCTCCGGTTCGTGCCGTGCGAAGAGTGCTCGGGCAGCTGCAAGGTGTTCCACGAGGAGGCGGGTAGTTTCAGGCGGTGTCCCGAGTGCAACGAGAACGGGCTAGTGCGGTGCCCTCTCTGCTGCCTGTGAAAACTCGAATTTTTATGGTATTTGTAGTGTGATTTTGCAAGATGTTTGAGGAGTTCAGATAATGGGAAGTGTTATAGAACATTCGAATATTTTGAAGGGTAAAATTAGTCAGAGTTTGAAACGTTGGATCTCAATCCAATGATCCCCATATAACTCCCTCCAAAAAAATGATCTGGGACGTTGGATCTCTATTCAACGGATCTACCTATACAAGCACCCATCTAAAAAAAATGATCTGGGACGTTGGATCTCTATCCACGGATCCACTCATATAAACACCTCCTCTAAAAAAAGATCTGGAGCATTGGATCACCATTTAACGTCCTAAAATCTGACTAATTTTGTCTTGAAAAATAGTCGAATGTTATATAGATACAGAGGAGTATACTACTGTTACTTTAGGACTGATGAAGTAACATGTTACCGCATTGGTTTTATTTTTGTTTCTTTCTTTTCTCTGGAGCTGGATGTGTAGTAGAAGAAATGACTGCAATCTGAAGACAAGAATAGTTATCACCCTGTGCTTGTGATCTGTGAAGAACACTGTATGAGTATGACTGAATTGTGCCAAACTGAAGTGAACCATGCGAGCGACTGACAATGAGCTCAGAAGCTACAGCAATACTACTACTGTCTTTGCAGTGGCGTCCTCTGTTCCTGCGTTTCCTGAAACTGGTGTCAGGTCTGATCGCCCGGCTCATTCTGTGATGTGCCATCTGAACCACGGAAATGCGTGAAGCGTACGAAGATGCGAAGAAGCGAGGTAGCCAATATTTGTCTCTGATGTTTGTCGCGCGTAGATGCGTCACTGGCACGGGCACGCCGACTCTGCTTGCACCTGCACGTACTACCACATTGCTGCGAGAGCGCCGGTCTGCAGTTTCCCAGATCAGATCAGTGATACCACCGACACACATCAACTCAGCTCGCCGATTCCGGATTCCGGAGAGCATCAGCTCGAACCTCTTTTTTTTTTGTGTGTGTGTGCGCGGGGTATGGAGAGGCATACTTCAACGCATGACGCTAAAGGCAATAAATTCCAAGAATACGGCTGTTCTGCTGCAGGCAATGTCTTGCTTCCTTTGGCCATGTTGCGACACAGGAGAACATAAGATATGATTTCATTTAGAAATCAAATAGGCCCACAAGTAATGGGCCTAGTTAAAAGCCTGAGAAGGCCGGTCCAAAAGAGTCACCGTTTTGGGCCGACAAACTGGCCGAACGGCCCGAACCTTTTCGTCTCAGCCTAGGCACAGCGGCGTCAAAAAGGCTAAGCCGTAGCTAGCCTGCCCCCTGCCATCATCCAACGACAGCCTGCCTGTGAGTTCGTCCGTGACAGCCAGGCCTAAAAGGCTTTAATAAAAGTGCGAGCTCCAAATGTCAGAGCGCACATCGAGTTGGTTCTCCTGTCCTGCACGTTGCCATAATCCGATAACCAAACGGAGATAATAAGCTCAGGCCATTTCACACACTGGAGATGAGATAAGCAGGTGCTTAGCTGCACATATGACACCAGACAGATCAAGGGGTGATCAATATGGCTTATGGCTTAAAGCTTAAGCTTATTTTTGTACTATTTATAATTTCGTCTTTTTCTGAATTTTTGACTTTTTTTGAGTTTTTTTGTCGGTTCTTTTTTTTCTCGTATTCGTTTGCGTTGTCGTGATGGGCTAACATATTTTTATATTTTCAATTTTTAAATTTAATTATGTTAAATAAGTCTCACCATTCTGGTGTTTTTTCACCACCACTGTGTTTTTCGGTATAAGCTTTCAGCTTTCAGCCGAACCGATCACCACCCAAAACCTGCGGCGCCCAGCTCACGAACGAAGCCTACTTCTAGCCTGTCAGAGTCATTCATCCAATCGAATTCCTTGACGTACGTGCCGGCCATCTTGCTCCGGAAAATCCTTGTGATCATTCTCGCGCGAGCCGCACGTTATTGCAGCTACGAAAGCTACGGTTCATTTCTGTCAAGATCAGGTGTGCGGTGCCGCAATTATACGGGGCAATGAGAACGTAACGCCAACCGGTGCCCCGGCCGACGAGAGGCTCCTTTTCTTTCCCGTTTGTTTGGGCTGGGCAACTTTTTTGTCTCGCAATAGCTGCTGTACGTGACAGCGCTGACAGAGACGGATGTGGGAGTAATCATATACTGTGATGGCAAGATGTCTGCCTCGTAATCATTTCTCCCTGCATTACATCGACCGGGACAAAAAATACTTGTACTCACTAAATGCCTTTACAACTGCCGAACTCAAATAAACAGACAGATTAGTGGGAAACCACAGACAAAACACATCGTGTACATGTCATGTAGCACGCGGAAATATAAGAAGGGAAAAAAAAGAGCAGGTTAGTTGCTGATTCATCTAGAAGAAGACCGGTTAGTTATCACTTATCAGTTGCTCAACACTATTCGTCGCGTGTATTTTTCATTATATGTTGTATTTTGTTATTTGAATTTGGCTAGGTCCAATGGTTTAAAGTGTTCGATCACATTTCACTCGAAAGTTAAAGCAATTGGGTCAACAAGTTTTATTAGAACTCATTACCCAACTAGTCTATCATTCTGAACTGGTTGAAAATTTTGAATTATTCGGATATGTTCCGACCAGTATGACTAGTTGTGAGCAATGCGAATCGCTCTGAGATTATGATTGGATCATCTTTATGTCTGTGGTGGACTATGCATCAGATGTGATGCCCAAAGATATTTGCGTCAACTGAAGTCAGACATGGCTACTCTAGACAATTTAGACTATAATTCTTCATTGTCTTCGACTGGGACTCTACTTCATCTCCAACTAGAATATTATTCTCTTTGCTAAGTATGACTATGTTCCTTTTTTATCTGAAACTCTTATTCCAAAAGCTATTTATATATTCTATAAGCCTCTTGTAAGACTTTCGGTAGACAAGGCATATGTTGTATAGGTATAGACATGCCATTATACTAGAGTGCTTTATAACTTCTTGATACCGTTATTTCGCCAATTATACGCCCATATTTTTTTCTCTCGAAGATTTTTAAATTAAATCTTTATATTGGGATCTATTATTCTTCGTTGTTTTTGTCTAGTCTATTCATTTCGTGACATTATGCATCTACAATTAAACATCTCTTCGGCTACCAGAGACTGAGCTACACGTGTAAAGCCAGCACATAGTCTATTATGGCTGTCCCCTCAGTGCTGGGGTTCGTGGAACGGTAACTGCCCCAGCTCCTTATCCTTTTCGTCCCAAGCAGAGAGGGAGAGACCGAGAGAGCGACGTGAGACGTTAACTTCCATTAATTATGGCAGCCGAATCGCGGTAGTGGCGTTGCATAACTTGCATGGCTTTGTTGTTTGTTTACGCGAGAGATCAGATAGAGAAGCCTTTCGAACAGCAAAAGGAACAGGGAGTTAGTACTTAGTAGGAGTCCAAATCCAATCCGACGAGAGCGCAGAGATAAAAGAAGAAAAGGAGCCGGCCACTAGCTGCAGTAAGTGCCGCAGGCATCGCCGCTCGCTATCAGGAAAAGCTAGAGGAGCTTGTCATGTTTCTCTTCACTTGCTTAAAGAACAAAACAACAAGCGCTGGATCCTCCCTATCGCGAGGCACTTTTCAGTTTTCACGATCGTTGCAAAAATCTTTCCTTACTGCTTGATCACGAAATCATTGTGTAGCCAACCAGAGGACACAGCGTCGCGACACACACACACACCAACAGTGGACATCAATCATCAGCAGGCCATACGTACACGTTCTGTATATACAGCAATCAAGCAGTGCAGTACTTAACAAGGCGCAGAAAGAAATTTATGATGCTCCTTGTTCAGTAAAGGCCTCCTGTCCTTCCTTGCTCTCCCCATCGGATTACTGTATGGAACGAGAAATTTTAGGCGAGCGATTGGCCCAACTGGTGATTGAAGGCGCCACCACTCCCGCTTCGCCTGTCCCTGTCCATCAAGTTGGGGAGGTTGGCGTGGAGCCCCACTCCCATTTGGGTTATTACCCATCGTCTTCTCTTCCAGATCGGAAGAAGAAAACGGAAAGAGAGAGGGAGAGCGCAAGACGGCAAGCGAAGGAAAGAAGCCCGAAAAGGCAACGAGAGGCGTGGCCGCGTTGGCCAGCAAGCAACTGGGCCACGTAGACGACTTTTGAATTTTTGCTATAGTACCTAACTTTTAAACGGAGTATTTTCTTAAGATAAGATCTACATATTAAAAACCCAACATCTATACCATTTAAAATCGCAAATGGGGATCTCTCTCTAATCTGTACCGTAAACAATCAAAATTCAAAAATTTCAACCAAAAACATAAATAGCAACCCTTGCCAAACAGGCCCGCAGAGACTCAGCGCGCGCAAGCCGCGTGTGCCGCCGGGCGCTGATCGATAGTGCTCTCGCAATTTCGTAAACTCGCTGCCATTTCCCTGGTTTTCCACGGCTCACGCCGTGAGATCGAGAGGGACGTTTGTGTTTGTGTTTGTGTTTGTGCTTGCGCGAGCGCGCGCGCGCCCGTCTCTGCTTCCCCGTTCCCGTTTGCTGCTGTCGTTGAACGGGCCCGGTTGCCGTATCGGGAAAACGTTTGGATCTTGTGGCTTCTGCGTGTGTGCGCCTGACGAGCCGACTGGAGGTTTTTATCGTGTGTGGTAATGATTTGCGGAGTGCGTTGCGCGTTTGCTTCCGGTCTTTTGTGGCTGGTACATGCACGGTTTTGAAAACCTGTTTGAAATTTTTAGCGGATCCAGTTAAACCGATTCCATTGATAATTGGAAATTTTCAGAAGAGCTCGGCACGAAATTTTCAAACCAAAATTTGAATTTTAAAAATCGACCAAAAAACAGAAAATGTCAGAGTTTTTCAGCCCAAAATTTCAAAGCAAATCGACGTAAATTCAAATTGGACAAAAATGTTTGAGACCAATTTGTGCTCTAACCGGGTGTCCGGTAAAAACCGATTTTCGGTGATTATTGGCAGATAAATGGATGAGTTTTTTTAGCTACGGCTGATAGTGTATGGTTGTGGATGATAGTTTCTAGTCCTAACGCAAACGTTTATGTGAACGAATCGAATACCGATAGGTTGATAAACTGTTTTGAAAAGACTATATCGATAAACCGCTTAAAAAATAAAAAACGGTTATATTTATTTATTAGAGAAAAGTTATAAGCATAATCAAGCTGAAAAGAAAAGCCATTGTGAATCTGAGTTCGTTTCTTATTTGAGTACGACTGCGAGTGATATCAGGAGAATGAGACGGGGCAGTGATGCATGTACGACTGCTGGAGGCTAAAAAACGGACGAACTGGCCGACATAGCTAATAGCTGGCTAGCTTGTGATAGAAGACGGGGCTCTCCAATCTCTACCGTGGTGACACCCGTCGCGGTTGAATCGGTCGTAGTTCAACCGGCAAGGCAGCATGAAACACAAGTCCCGCTCCATACAATTTTAGTTTCTAATTTATTTTAATTTTGACTTATTTAACTCTGAAGTAATTTGAAACACGCATATTTTAATTTATACTTATTTGGTTATTTGGATTTTGTTTTGTCTTTTATTCTTTCGTATTGTCCGTGACGACATAATGATTTTTCTTTTATTTATTTTTTCTATTTTTATTTTTTTTAAAAAAATTAATAGCTATTATAATGTAATTTTAATCATAAGTTAAAAGTATAGTTAAAAATTTAAGTTGTAAGCTGGTTGGAACATCACCTCATTTTCAAAGCCGTAGAACGTTGATCGGATTGTTGCAATCATGCGAGCCGACGTTCAACCGCACGTCACGGTCGTATAGATGGAGGAGGGAAGCATGGACACGCGCCGTTTCGACGGCACGTCACGGTCGTACAGTTGGGGGCACGCGGGAGGAAGGGTGTTACAGCTGCCACATCGCGAGAACGATGATGCCCAACGGATTTTCCTGTCCCGGCTCTGTAGGGTGGACGAGACTTGCGGATGAATGCAAGCTCTGTTTCTATGTTAATCATACTTCGCAAGTAATAAACATGTTAAGATAGTTCATCCACGTTTTTTTCCATTCAAATACAGCTGTTCATTTATTTGGTTACGGTAAAAATTAAGGCAGTAGAATGTGGTGACATGTAAAGATGTCAAATGCAACCAGCTGTGGAGTGTCCGAAGAAAAGTAGAAGGAAATGTCAAACGTAGCATGACCTGCTGGTGTGTGGCACTTTGTCTCTCTGGTTGATCCCAATTACGGGTTGGATGGGTTATTTGTGCGAATTTTCTATTATGATTTTTCGGTATTTCAACTCGTGATGTGTGAGTTGTGAGTCTTAAGTTAATTACACTTGCCAGTTGTTCCTGCTATCTTAAAAAATAAAAAGGAAAAGGAAAAGGAAAAAATCCATATAACACCCTAAAGTTTGCTCGAAAGTTCATCCAACAGCCCGAACTATGAAACCAGACAGCTAACCTCGAACTTTTGTAATTCAATTCAAATAACACCATAACCCAGTTTCGAATGATGGTATTGCCCGTGTGACATGATAAGTGGACGATTTACCACACAGCATAACACACTGGTTAAGTTTAAGTGAATGATATGTGGAACATATATGATCTTCTCTCTTAAATCGAAATAGAGAGGGTGAAACTACAGGAGATGGTGTAAGATCGATGAGGCCGACTAAAGGGGATGAGTAGTCACATCTAAATATTTCAATTAAATTCTATTTAAACTATTTAGATAAAACCAAGTTTATAATGCGGAAGCTTAAAACAATTTGGTTTATAAACGAAGTTCTTTTACTAATAGATCAATAGTACTCCCTCTGTCTTTCTGTAAAAAAAGAGGATTTTTGCGTGTGTATGTACAAAATACAGAAAATATAGGTGTGCTTTGGTGTAATTTATTCTGTACTCACGCATACAGTTGCAACCTGTAGAAAGTTCTGAATATTTCAATCACCGAAACGTCGCCTTTTGACCTATCAGTATGTTCCGAATCAGAGTTCTCCCCTTTGACCCCGAACTAAATTTAGTTGAATCAATCTTCATTCTTCAATTGCCATGTTCTCACTTTTCTATGCGTCAAAATTACATAAGTCAGAATTGACAATTGGCAAACGCAATTTTAAAAACTGACGTGCACCTAACTTGTTCTCCTCCCAGTCAATGTTATGATGGTCAAAGGAAAAACAAACCCACGTATCAAATTTGACTCTCTTTTCTAAGGATTTTTCTGCTCCGGCTTGAGCGTAGGCAAGCTGTCTTTGGCGTGAAAGAAAAGGGCCCTTTAATTATAAGAGCACACTCCATAATTCTAAGGCTAATTGGTATTCTTTCGTGCTAAAATATGTTCATGCAACACGTCTATGCTGACAAATCATCAGCTCAGAAAATATATCAATATGTTCTATTAAAAAAATGGATGTCAAACAAACAAAAAAATTGATGGATATCACGATGGGAGAGAATTATTTTTGATTTGGGGGTGGGGTTAGTAAATCGTACTCGAGCTTTCTGCAATATGTCCACATCAAAAACCGTACAATTCATGGACACTTCTTCGTTCGTTTTTGCAAAAAGTATAATGGGTTTCTTATCAATCGCAATGCTGAACTTATTTAATTTTCCCTTTCAAGTAAGTTGTGTACCATACGGCCTTAGAAAGCAAAAATGGAAAAGTGGCCATTTTTCGTCTCGGTTGACTGTAACATTGGAGAGCTAACCCATGCATAAGAGGGTTAAGTTTTTTTGGGTGCAAATCTTAGCAAATGTCCTCCAATTTTCTCTCTTTGAAGTAATCTATACCAAACCATATTTCGCGCTTAGTTTGTTAATTATTATACAACCAAGGGAATGGATGGATTGTGGTAGAAAGAAATGGAACTTAGTATTTCTGTCCAATCAACAGTCCCCTACAAGTTGCCTTTAAGACAATGTAGGCGGTGCTAGATTTACCACCTCATTGCCACATCATATTAGTGCTAGATTTATTTTTTTTCACAGTGTTTAACACTTCTTCTTTCTGCTAGACAGATCCGCAACTAAATAAAATAAAACTTCTTTTTCTCTCTTCCTACACTCTCTCCCTCGATCCATGGCGCAGCAGCCTCCATCTGGCAGCAACAGTTGTGAAAAAAAAAATTATTGTGGAGCACCGGTGAAAGTAGATGCATCGGTTCTAGGCCCTGTTCTTTTCAGCTTTTAAAAGTGCGCGCCGCTTTTTACAAGAACTAGCTTCTAAATAGAGTATTTTTTTCAAGATAGGATCTACTAGTTAATTGTAGTACATACTTTCTTCGACTTCATTTATATCAAGAAAACCGCACGTGAATTTACATTACTCTGTAATCTCTCATACAAACAAATTTAAAAGTCACAAGTCATGACCAAAAGCCACAAGCCATGACCAAAAGAACATGCCCCTAGGAATTTTTCTGCTAGCTCCGATCTCACTAACGAGGGAGAGAGATGAGAGATAGGGCTGGATTTTTTTTTATATGTGGTGCAATGGCAAAAAAAAAAAGTAAAACTATAATGTGGCAACAAGGTAGCAAATCTGGCACCGTGTACATTGTAGACGGACTTAGATGCTTAACTTACATCTCCTTGCCAGCTCAACTCATAGCGAGCGAGAGAGTGGAATGCGCCATTCACCATTAAATGCAGTCGTATTAAATTACTTTTTTTAAGGAAGTGATCATATTACACTTTTGGTCCTTCCAACACTGAGAAAGAACAACTAGAGGGTATCTAAATTTAAATGCCGATGAAGCTAAACGTTAGATTAATTATCAGCTGAACATACTGCATCTTTTGCTAAAAGGAACAACACTCCTTTATGTTTCCATGCCTAACTCTAACTCTGACCCTTTGCTCTCCACGAAAGAGTGATGTTGGCCTTTACTAGAATGGAGGTGGCTATCCTATGAAAGGATTCCTATCGAAGAGTAAGAAGACCGGAACTAACGAAGAGCAAAGCTGATGATTTACGCATAAGAGACGTGTTTGGACCTGGGAGTGAACCATTGGTATAGACCACGTGGACACTGCTTCGGCAGTTGCCTGGTTCCTGGGCAGCTTACCATGGCTACACGTGCCAGCCCCGTAGCAAATGCGCAAATCAAACCATGTAGCAAAACCAATTGCGAGAAACACCGTAGCATTATTCGAAATGGTTATCACTTGCTGGCTCGTGTAAAGGCAGCGCTACAGTATATATACGACCCCAATTTGAAAAACACACGCAGATACGTTTGCAACGATTGCTGCGTACGTAGTTCGAGCGATTACAAATCGCATCTAAAAATACTACAGTATCCCTACTTTTGTCTGTCAGTACAATACGGTCTTACGGCTGTTGCACGATAACTGTGGTCCGGAGTTTGTCAGTGCGCGTAGATATACCAACCCGTTGAACCGATCGGTAATCGTATCCACCAGTGAAGCAAACGATTGACCCAACTTTTGCCGTCAAAACTCTAAAAAAGTCAAACGAAAAAAAAAAGAGAAAAGAAAAGCAGGGAGGAGGAGAGAAAGTACATGCCGCTCCAAAAAGTACATCTCAGAGTGTGCGTGCAGAAAACGAACTCCAGAAATGCGACCTTGTTCACCGCTAAAAAAATGGATCTGTGCGATCAAGGAGTTTCGGAAGTCGGCCGAAGGAAAGGGAAGAGAGAGAGACGCCCACCGCATGTGCTTTATCCAGCTACAGTGCCGGTCCAACAAGCGTTAGAGCCCGAGGCCCTTGCGCCAGTCCATCATTCTAGCCATGCGTGCCACGCTGGACTGTCCTTCTCGTTTTTGAAACCGATTTTTAGTTTTTACTATAGTACCTAACATTTAAATGGAGTATTTTTACAAGATAAGATCTACAAGTTAATTGTAGTACATATTAAAAATCCAACATATGCATTATCTAAAATCACATGCGAGTATATCTCTCCATAATCTCTATCGTAAACAGTTAAATTTCAAAAATTTTAACTAAAATCCATAAACTACAGCCAAAGCAGCAACCGAAACAAACAAAAACGCATTAGGCGGAGCCGACTAATAAGCCCGAAAGCACAGCTGCGCGCTAGCTATTTTACAGCGCGAGAAGTCAATTCGAAATCGACGCTGCTCCTTCGGAGCACAAGCATGCAGGAAGAGCAGCAGCAAGAAACTCGAGGAGTGGTCGAACCCACGGGCTCCTCGGGCTACCGCGTCGTCGGCGTGACGGAGACCCCAAGCTCGTCGGCCCCTTTCCAAAATTCCAAATAACACGCGACCGAGATTTCGTCTGTCCGGTTTTGTTTCCCCCTTTTCCACGTGAGAGACACAACCCGTTCGTCGTCCCAGTCAGCTGTGCGACCGAGGGAAAAGTCTGAGGCGCCGCGCAAGCGAAGCGAAGCGAGCGAGAGCGCGCAACGTGAGCCGCCGCGTCAAAATCAGCCGCCGTCCTGTTCGCTCGCGTGGACCTTTTTTTTTCCGTTCCCATAAACTCAGCCTCCCCCGGCACCGTATAACTGCGCCCCCGTCGCGTCTCCTCCCCTCCGCCGCCTCCGCATCGCCCTTAGGCCATAGCTGCGCCTCCTCTTCGCTCTCTCTCTCTCTCTCCCCCTCCTCCAGCCGCATCCCAACTGCCCCACCTCCCTGGCCGCCTCGCCCCCGCGCGCCTCGTCCGAGGCCTCCTTTGCGCCTCCTTCCTGATCCCGTCGGCGTCCCCATCGCCCTTGGCCGCTGACCGCCGGCGAGGAGCTTCGGGTGTCTCCGTCGCCCGGTTCCGCACGCCACCGCCGCCGCCGAGTGCGGCCGTGTCGGCGACCTGCGCGGCCGCGGGGGCCAGCCGCAGGAGGAAGCGCCTTGTCGCCGAGCGAGCGGGCACGGCTTGAGGTGCGATTGTTGGCCAAGCAGCCGGCGTATTGTTAAATCCAGCCTTGTTCTTCATTGTTGCCTGAATACGGTTTTTTTCTCTCTCGAATCATTCATTCCTGGTTCTTGTAATGGACGACTGGGAAAGATAAAAATTAAACCGCTGGATGGGCAGCTGGTAGCCGGTAGTTAGTGCTTTGCTGCTGGCTAAAGCCAGTTCAAGGGTCTAAATATAAGAAGCCGTAAGTTCAAGTGGAGCACAATTTTATTGAATAATAACATCGGTGACGACGCAACTGTTCAGATTTGCCATCCTTAATTTCAAGTATAGAAAAGTAGTATTATCTAGAGTAACGATAGTTTTTTATCAAGCATATTTTTGCTACTCCCCAAGATCTTTTTCCCTACAACCTGTTAGACATTGTTTATTTTTGTTACTTCTTAGTAAGAATCAACATTGGCTATGCTCCTTTCTAAGTTGCGAATATTCCTTTCAAGCTGATAATTTTGCATTATGCTCGCTGCTGTACCAAAATGGTTGATCTCTATTAAATTCACCTATCATCCAGAAGCTCATGTATATGGACTTAGGACCAACTTGGAATCCAGTTCTTATAGTTCAGCTGCAAGAAGCATGTTCACATAGATATGACACGTGTTAGCCCAGATGTAAATTTCTTTGTTTTAAATATATGTTTGTAATATTAACCGTTTGAATTTTCTAGAGAACTATTGGAAATGAATTGTATGGTTGCAGTTAATATGCATCTTTGGAGGCTTCGGGAGAGCAAAGTAGTTCAAAGTTCTTTATGAATCAATCTATTTCCACATACAAGCAAATTAGTCTCTTTTTTCCTTTTGTGTGTTGTTTGTGGTGGGTTTTGCTTTTGGTTCTGATATACTCCCTCCGTTTCTTTTTACTTGACGTTTTTTACTTTTTACAGTCTTCGAGATGCAACTTTAACCGCTACTTTTTATAACTTTACACTAGGATATACTAATAAAATTGTAATATTATAAAAATATTTTTAATGACAAATCTAATGATATAGTTTTTGTATAGCTAATCTAGATAGTTTTAAATCTATTAGTGATCAAAGTTTAGAAAGTTTGACTGCACGGATTCTAGCAAGTCAAGTAAAAAAGAATAGAGGGAGTATATTGTATTGGGTTTTTGCCAATTTTGGAGGCCGCTGCTTAGTTCTGAGTTATATGTGTTTTTGTGTGGATTTAGAATCGTTTGAGTACATGCCCATATCAGTTGAAGGGGCCATTTTAGAAATTTGCGAGTTTTGGGCCTTTCTCAGTTTGTTTTTCTTCAGTATGGTGGACTAAGTTAGGTTTTGGGTGGACTTCGTCTTCCAATGACATGTTACAAATGTGTTACTGATGGATCCTTATAGGCTGTATCCTTATGTTGGTTAGGAGATTTGGGGTTTTTCGGCTCATGTATTGATGTGTTATGGTTGGATTTAGCTCCATGTCATGATTATGTTATCCAGTGAGTAATCAGCAATCTTCTATTAATCCCCTGCTGTTTTGTAAATTTTGTAATCAATATGTACCATTTGCCCAAACTTTTAATGTTCATCAGTGTTTGTAGTTTTGTTAGGCTTTTCCTGGATTGAAATCATATGCATCCTTGTTTGATTGATTGAGCTGAGTGATGCTTGGAAATCTCTTGCAACTTTCAGTTATGTACACAAATGCGATCTTCTGCTGCTATTTGCATAGGTGGAATAATACTCTTATTTGGGTAGAATTCCTGGTGACATAGTTTTGATCTCTTGCAGGTTCAAGATGCGTACAGAGGGGTCGGGGTATTGTGTATAGGTTCCCTCTCAATTGAGATATTGTTGTAGATTCTGACGGAATGTTGGATGGTCAATCTTGCCTGATCTCGAGGACGCTGCCTAGCACCTGCGAGCAGGAATCCAGATTAGCTTACATGACTTACCACCTCCTCGAGATCACGAGTACTAAGCGCCCGCCTAGGGCCCTGGCTATTGAGCACGATGGAGTTGCTGCAGTGGCATTGCTGACAAAGCGGCCCAAGTCTGAGGACAACCACGAGGATGAGCCGTTGGACTGTCAAGGCAGTAATGATCAGGGCTTCTCTGATTCAAACACCCTGATAAGTTCTATTGGCCGGGACAACTCAATCAATTGCCTTGCCCGTTGCTCTCGGTCTGATTATGGTTCCATTGCATCACTCAGCCGGAGCTTCCGCTCACTTGTCCATGGTGGTGAACTGTATAAGGAACGGCGGCAGTTGGGGATTGCAGAACACTGGGTCTATTTCTCCTGCAATGTGCAGGAGTGGGAGGCGTATGACCCCTACCGTTCACGGTGGATGACGCTTCCAAGGATGCCACCCAATGAGTGTTTCATGTGCTCTGACAAGGAGTCACTGGCTGTGGGCACTGAACTTCTGGTGTTTGGCAAGGAGATTCTTGCACATATTGTTCTGAGCTATAGCATTATGACGAACTCATGGTCACGGGGTGTTGAAATGAATGCCCCTAGATGTTTGTTTGGATCAGCTAGTTTCGGAGAGAAGGCAATTATAGCTGGTGGCATGGATGCTCAAGGGTGTGTGCTTCGCTCTGCTGAGCTGTATAACTCCGAAACTAAGAGATGGATACCACTTCCAAGCATGAACAAGGCTAGGCGAATGTGCTCTGGAGTCTTCATGGATGGCAAGTTCTATGTTGTTGGTGGAATGGCCAGTAACACAGAGGTGCTGACCTGTGGAGAAGAGTATGATTTAGATAAGGGTACCTGGAGGGTGATAGAGAACATGTCAGAGGGACTCAATGGTGCAAGCGGTGCGCCTCCCCTTGTTGCTGTAGTCGATAATGAGTTATATGCAGCACAATATGCAGGAAAACTAGTAAGAAAGTATAATAAAAAGGATAACACATGGACAACACTGGGAGAGTTACCAGAGCGGCCAGAAGCTGTGAATGGCTGGGGTATTGCATTCCGGGGATGTGGAGAGCGGCTCTTGGTGATTGGTGGACCAAGAGTTCTGGGTGGTGGGATGATTGAGCTCCATTCGTGGATCCCAAGGGAGGGGCCCTTGCAATGGAACATGATCGGAAGCAAACCTTCTGGTAACTTTGTTTATAACTGTGCTGTCATGGGATGCTGATTTGTGTGCCACCCACTTGTCGAACATACCGTCAACAAGAAAGATTTGTGATATTGGTTTCTCAAATGGCATAAAGCACTGATTCTTCCTGATGGGTAATCTCTTCGTTTTTTTTTTGACATTTCTGATTTTACTTAAGGTTCAATAGAGTGGTCACTTCCGTGTATTAGTTAACAGTTACCCTTTGGTTTCCGCTTTCACGCATTTGATTTGCAGTTGGGGATTTGTACTTGGTCCATATACTCTGTTGAAATGAGACTATCCTGAGATGGATGCATCTAGGTGACAACTGTAATTGAGGTAACCGTGCATCTGTACAATTGTATCGGATTCTGAATGGTGTCAACTCCATAGTTCTCCTGTGCAAATGTCTCTTGACAAAAAGAGCATGAAATAGAACGCTCCTCTGTACACTTTTCATTTGGCCTTTTTTGTGCATTGTGGCATGGTGACATTTGTTTACATGTGACTTGGGGTGTGTTTGGTTGAGCTGTGGCTTCTGAAAAAGCTCTTTGTGTGTGTGTGGGTGTGGAAAAGCTCTTTGTGAGGTTGTGGGTCGTGGAAAGTCTGAAGTGTTTGGTTCAAACAAGTATAAAACTTACCTCCTATCTCTATTTTCCTTGAAACAACTGTGAAACAGCTCTCTATTTTCACCATTTCAAAAAGCGAAAGCCAAAAGCCAAAAGCAGGTCCAAGGTGCTTTCAAAATCAGACTACCTAAAAGTAGTGCTCGAAAAAAGAACACGGTTCTGCCCCTTTGGTTGGCTTTTGGCTTTTTAGAAGCAAAAGCAGCTCCCAAAAGCTCAACCAAAGGCACCCTTGGACTGCTTGCTGATATTCTAGAACGAAGCATATATTTGCATAACATTCTGTTTTGTGCCGCTTCATCTTTAAACGCAAATTTGACTCAACCATTGCATATGACACATTTATGGACAAGTCAATATTTGGCACCGTATTGTCCATTTTTCTAGTTTGGTCACGTGATCCTTTTGAAACACTTAGTGCTGAAGAAGTCGTTCCACTTACGTTTTAGCAGTAGTAGCGATCCTATAACGCTAACTTTAATGCTTTGCCTATTTGATATTGTTATCTAGGGTGGGCAGGTACCCACTTTATTTCCAGGATGGCGACAACTGTGGAGCGAATCAGTGGATAGTTGTCTGATTCGTGCTTTACGTCGTGGAAATTGGAAAACAATGTTTTGTTGTCGAGTTGTGCGTACATTTAGTTTGATTAGATTGTTTGTACCGATCATCTCGGCAGCATATCTCCGAAACTCTGCTTCTTTGGAGTGCCCTTTTTTTGTTTTTTCAATTGTGCTGGGGTGCTTGTCGGGGTGTCTTTCAGGCCTTGATTGGTAGATGTGATATTTAGTGATTGATTTCATGATAAAATAAACTGGCTGGAATGTCTAAGGCACCATCCTAAAAGATCTGTCAACCCTAATTTAGCCTTAATTTTGTTTACTATTTCTTGCATACTTCTTGCTTTCAAAACTGGATACAAATCTTCCCAATATATATGCTAATAACTCCTACTAACACAGTATTCAGACTCTAAGTTGGATACAACTTCAACTCGAGTTACACATGGAACGGACTTTACTACCACATGGACTCGAAGTCAATATTATTTCTAACAATCTCCCCTTTAATCTTGACTTGACTCTAAAACATTAAGATAGTCGGACTCAACTACGACTTACTAAACTTTATGTTTAACACCTTGCTTGAGTTTAGACGGCGACATATCTTCTCAACGCCCCTGACTCAATTGATCATCAGAGTACTTAATCATCGTTGAGCGCTTCGTCAACAAATGTTTTCTTCATCCTCGGCTTGGGGCATTCTGAAGCAAAGTGTCTGTAATCGTTATAATTATAATACCTCACTTTTGCATTATCAAACCTCCGATTCTGACAGCCTTGGCCACCACCCCTAGAAGTGTTCTTGCATTCACGCTTCAATGATCGGATCTCCCACTCAGCACAGGTCAACAAGAGCTGTCCATCGCCTTTGTTACTATTGTTATGGATGAGTTCCTCATACGCCTTAAAACGACCGATTACCTCCTCCATGGCCATTGTTTTTAGGTCTCCAAATTGCTCTATGACTGAAGTAATTGGGAGAAAATGTGAGGGAACATCATGAAAGAATTTCTTTACCGCGTACAACTCTTCAACTTTCTTGCAAAGAGCTCGAATCTTGTTGACGATGACCGTCAACCGGACGGCGAAGTCATTGATTGACTCCGTTTCCTTCATACGTAGCACCTCGAACTCGGTCTTGAGAGTTTGTACGTTTGCTTCCTTCACACGATCTGCGCCAAGGTGCATCGTCTTCAACGCCTCCCACGTGGCTTTGGCCGTCTCCTTTTCGGCTAGTAGGAAGAGCGTCTCCTCTAGGATGCCCTGATAGATGGCCGCCAATGCCATCTGATCCTTGCGCACATCGACGTTGTCGTTCTCGATCGCATCCCACACTTCTTGAGCCTTCATGTACACCTTCATCTTGATTGCCCAGGCTGCATAATTGCTCGTCGTGAGCATTAGATAATGCAGCGAGATAACGGAACTCTCATTCGCCATCATACCGGATGATGCCTCATCACCGGTGACACCACTTCCCGGAGTACGCGACATGATTTTGAGCACGGATCAAGAAATTAGGCTACTTTGAAGCGGCTTTTACACAGAGGAAACGAAAGAATAAAACTGCACTGATTTGTTTTCTTTTTCCTTGCTTGGACTTGCTCTATTGTTTCTGCGCTCTCTATTGCCCCTTTGCTCTGGCTTTTAACTTGTGTTGCTTGAGTGCGACTCGGATCCGGTGACAAAAAACCCGACTCGGAGACGTCTTCGGCTTCTTTCCGATTCAGCGCTGCTCAGAGTCCTTCTTTCCGCCGCTTGGTCTTCTTTTCGCTCGCTTCAGCGTCGGCTTCGCCTTGTGCTCCTCCCCCTTTTCCCTGTCTGCCGCAGCCCGCGTTCACAGCCGTTTCCCGCAAACATGGAAGCGGTCGGCATACTCAGCCCAGAACCACGCCCGTGCACGCGCGTAGGGATCGGCGGGGAGGAGGAGCGGGCGCGCGCCCGGCCACGCCTCTCCAGCAGCTTGCTCTGCGCCTTCTTGATCACGTCGTTGCTCTGCGCCACCTCCCGTCGTCGCGGCTGCTCCTCGTCTTCTCCGCTTGCGCTTCTCCGTTCCACGCGCGCCGCCGCCGCCTCCGCGCCTCGGTCGCTCCCCTCGGCGCGGACGGTGGCGGCCCGTGGCGACGGTGGCCTCGGCGGATCTGAGCTCGGCGACGTCGAAGGCGGCCGGATCCGGGTGGATCTACACGACGACGACTTCTGCGGCCGCGGTCGACTTCTTGGGCGGACTTCTCGGCGGCCTTCTTCCTCTCGGCGAGCGCCTTGTCCTTCTTTTCTGCGGCCCACAGCTCCTCGCGCTTCCGCTTTCGCAGCACCGACTCGAGCACCACTGCCTCCTCCGACGCCATCTGGGCGTCGTACTCCTGGGCGTATTGCTTGGCTTGCGTGAAGATGAGCTTGCGGCTCTCGACGCCAATCCGATGACGGCGAGGGTCGGACGACCCGAGGCCGGCGGCGGCGTGCAACGGTGACCGCCCCCGGGAGTAGAGATCCTCTCGGGGGCAGCAGCATAAGATAATCAAGGTAGGTTCTGATACCACTTTATTTCTTGCATACTTCCTGCTTCTAAAACTGGGTACAAACCTTCCCAATATATATGCTAATAACTCCTACTAACACACGTATTCGGACTCTAAGTTAGATGCAATTTCAACTCGAGTTACACACGGAACGGACTCTACTACGATATGGACTCGAAGTCAAAATTATTTCTAACATAAACTGGCTGGAATGTCTAAGGCACCGTCCTAAAAGATTAGGAAAAAGATCTGTCAACCCTAAAATACCTACTCTATCCAAACACAAATATTAGGATATTAGGCCAAAACCTTTTTCTGCAGATTTTTTTCATGTCAGGTTAAGATCTGTGGTGTTTGCAAGTAGGAACAGAATAGGCCTGAAATGGTGGATTCTTGTGGTTTCTCTAGGCAATCATTTTCTGTTCATCAACTGTACTGTCTGCTTCGGCGATAGATTTCCCAGTTCTGAGTTCTCATCCTTGTGTTCACGGTTAATTTGACTAATAATTGATCATTGACAGTGGACTGCCACGTTGGTTATTCCATCAATTCTTGGTATTCCGGTGCTGTTGTGGTTGTTGCATCTTGACCTCTCCATTATCGGTGGACACAACACGTCGACACCAGAGCTCCTTGGCCTCTTGCTTTCACGACGAGAAGAAACCCCAAAATCACCATCGCCAAGCTACAGCTACGTCGTTCGCCGTGGCAGCCTTCCCGTTTTGATCCCCGTTGATTAGCTTGAACGCATTCACGTAGGGTCTGTTCTTTTTGACTGTGACTTATGATTTTTGATTATGGTTTGTGACTTTTGAACTGTTTGTGCTAAAAATTATAGAATAACAAAAACTCATATGCAGTTTTTACCAATATAAATGAAGTCAGTACAGTATGTACTACAATTAATTAGTAGATCATATCTTAAAAAATACTTTATTTAAAAGCTAGTTATTATAGAAAAATCGAAAAACAGTTTTTAGAATTTGAAAAAAACAGATCCTGAATCGGAGATCAGGGAATAATAAAAAGAATACGTGCACTGAGGACAGGGAGGTTGTTGATCTGAAACGAAACTGTGATGATTGGATTGGATCCAGCTGCTGCAGTTTTAATTACTTTTACAGTCCTTGCGGTACGGTGGTGCAGCCTGCAGCACCCGTGGGCAATTGCCTCATCGCCTGGCCAACTTTGGTCTGGTCCCCGATGAGAGCACGAGTACTGTAGAGCCGACCTCAAGCCAGCAAAAAGATACATAAGGTGGCAGTGAGAGAGCGAGGTAAACTTACCCTGCCAACGTAGGAAAGATTAGCCATGCTGCCAAGATGGCAGGAATGATAAGAGCTGAGTTGCTCAGTTGGCCGGACGTCGCATGCGTCCTAGCCCACCCGCAAACAAAACCAAATTCCAAAAGTAATTTAAATTCTTGTTTGATTTTGATTTCTCTTGAAACATTGGTTTAAACCCGCACCTATCCCAGCCATCCATGCCTTGATCTCCCTGCCGCTTCGCCCCTTCAGCCATTTTGCGTGCAGGTACTATTCACCATCTGAAAATATCGCTACCGTCCCGATTCTTCTGCTCCCACGTCTTCCCGTTTCTTCCCGCCGCTGCCACACCATTGCAATCGGTCAGAGACCGTACCACCTCACCCCTCTCACCTCTAGCACCCTCTTAAATGCTCACAACCGCGCGTTAGAGCAGCCACTGTCGTTTCTGCTTTTCCCGCCACCGCCTCTGCTCTCCCCTGTCTCAAGGCCGACAACCCCGCGCCGCCTCGTCGACCTCCCTGCTCTCTCTCTGCTCTCACTCTCTCACAACCGACCTGACGCGTTATACTTCCTTTGACTGCCGCAATGTCGTGCCCAAGGAAGACCTAAATATCCGCACTGCCAGCCGCGCTGCACCCTCCCGCGACCCAAGTCGCGCGCCATTGGCACCTTGATTTGTTCCCTATACCGAACCACCTCCCTGCCCTATTTAAGGCCCTGAACCCCTTCAGAGCAATGCACCGGTGTCCAGTAAGCCACCTGCACACCCAATTGAGCTCTCGACCAGAGCATCGTCGACAATCGTCGGAAGACTCCCAAGTAAGCTAATCTTCAATTCTTTCTATTCAGTCCTTTTTTGCTTCGATTGCTTTTGCCTGTAGCTTCTTCATACCATTAGTAACACTCCCGAAGCAAGACACCAACTTTCTGAATCCCCTGCTGTGCTGGCAGCTAGCACCGTCGCTCGGCCATAGGTCACTGTGGATAGCTTGGCTCAGCCATCCCTGACCCAAACCACCACACCCCTAAGCTTCCCCTATCCCAAGAAGAGGAGACCTCACCACCAACGCTCACCTAACTTCCAGCCGCTCCCGAGCTCAAAATGGAATCCTCGTGGCCATAGGAACCCACCCATGGTCACCAATTGTTGTTTCGACCACGGATTCTCCAACCGCACCACCGCCTGAAATCTCCAATCGCCCCACCGCTTGAACTCTCTGACCGCTCCACCGCTTGAACTCTCCGACCACCTTGTAATCGAGAGGAGCTTCGATCGATCCGCTTCGAATCCTGAGCAACGCAACTCATACGTCGTCCGATGTTCTTAAGCCACTCGAACGCTGTCCGATGTTATTAAGCCACTCGAACTTCGTCCGATGCTCTTAAACCGCTCGAACGTCGTCCGATCTTTTAAGCCACTCAGACGCCGCCCAATCTCCACAGCTACTCGGACGTCGTCCGATCTTTGTAACAACTTATACACCATTCAATCTCCGTTGATTTCGCACTCGAAGTCGAACCTCAATCGTCCACCCGACTTCGTAGTCGTACCCAAAACCACCCGAGTACTCGAAATTCCTCTGTTCTCCGAGTACGCAGTGACAATCCGATAAGAACTAAACCCGCTATGAACAGTAAAAACCCGCAATAAACAGTACCTAAACACGTTGCTTTTCACAAAACCCTAAAACACACACATATATATCTATTTTGATTGTCTTGAGCCCATCTACGCCATTCCCAACCCCATTTTGCCAATTTAGACTCCGGTAAGACTCCAACCACCCAAATGATATTCGAACTCTAAACTCAATACCGTCCATACCCACATCCATCAAAGAAATCCATACAACCCCTATATAGCCATTTCTACCGTCTTGGACCCATTAACCCAATTCTAACAACGATCAACCAAAGCAGCCATGCCACGCGCACCACCTAAACCCTAACCACCCGGACCTATTGTATTTCTATCTTTTTAATTATTTATTTGTATGTTGTTCCTAGCTTGCATTCCGTAAAGCATGAACTCATTTGCATTCGTTTTCTGTGCTAGTATTCGGACCACACGAGTTGGTCAACAGAAGAACTACAAGAGCAGTTTAACCAGAAGACTGCAGTGAAATAATTAGAGACTATGGACAAAGAGGTAAGTCACATGGTTTTGATCATATTGAATCTACATTCCTTTAATTATTTATTCATCGGTATTTTCATTGTGTTATTTACGCAAGGTTATTTCTTATGCAATAAATGTTTAGAATGACATAATATTAGTTATGTCCTATCACCTGATAAAACCCAAAACCCAGATTAACTTTGATGGCCATATTCACCTTGGTAAGACCTAGTATTATAAAAAATACTAAGTAAATAATTATGGTAAATTAAGAACTCAACTATTTTATACTACTAAGAGACTTGGCATTTTGTTGTTAGAATTTCAAAAGTGGTTTTAGGATAATAAGACATCATGGAAAGCCACGGGATGGTCGGGTCACATGACCTTATCCTAGGGTGGAGGCTTGGGCTGAAAGGGTGGCAGTGCAGTTGGGCACTGAAACAAGGGTTTGTGGATGAAAATTGCCTCGGTGAAAATATAAGGACTAGAACTTTATACCAAGTAAAGAACATAATGATTGCTCAACCACAACCGTTGATTTGTCAAACCTGATTTAGTAGGTGCTCAAGTTCGATTGAGTATCTACAAATGGTGGAGGGAGGCGAGTGAGTTTTTGTGGTATGGGAGGGGGTATAACTATACTTAACAACAGTAGATCCACTTTAAATCGGACGAGGCCGTGAGCCACCCGAGTTTGTTGGGAAACAACAACTACTTGGTAGCGACTATATAAAGAATTGAGCAGTGAAAAGCCTTGTTTTCTTAACTCTGTCGTGGAAGTTAAGAGATCTTGTGGGTAAAGCTGGATAGCTCTGCAGAGTCATAATTAATGGTATTCAAATACGTTGTGCTTCCGGCAAATAAAGTTGTGTTTAATGGGTGATTCTAACAGCGAAGCATAAGTAGATTTAGAAATAATTTAGAAATATTGAAGTCTAGTAATCAAGTTTTGAAATCCCAATTCTTTAAGAAGTTATTGTTATTTTGTATTTAAAAATGCTTACAAATAAAATTGCATCCACAAATTCTTTAATAAAACAATTATATCCCCATCCTTTGAAAATCCTTGCATGTAATTATATAGCGTTTTCTTATATGACTTGTTGAGTACAGTTGGTTATACTCAGTCTTGCTTTATTTTCCATTAACACAACGATCAAGAGAAGAAATGACGTTACAAGCTTTCGTGTTAGGGTTACGACCGCACTCAAGCGTTCATGTGGGAATTTTCTTCAGATCTTCTGATTGTAAGTTAAGTTTTGGGCTTGGACGCCCATAAAACTGTTAAAATTGACCGTTAGGTCTTATTTTAATCAAATTAACCCCTTTTAAAATATTCGTGAGCAAACATGATACTCTTTCTGTTCACAATTGAACTCCTGGGCTGTTATGAGATGTACGACGATCCTGTTTCCGAAACAGGGTCATTACACGTTCGACTTCGGCCACACGTGCGCTCATACACATGATTACGTGCGCTCTGGAGATCATGGAACCTCCAATTCTCTAGCATGTGTAAAGAATGTGCAAACGTGCGTGCATATGCGTACGAGAGTTGTGTGTGCCTTCCAAAGATGTCAGTGCATGTGTGTATGTGGCTTGTGTGTGTCTTCCAAAGATGTTTGGAAAGATATGCGTGTCTGTGGGTATTGCGCAGCGACAGCGCAGGTTGTTGCACTTCGATAATAGCGAGTGAAAATTTCAGTGCCATGAAAACAAAACCGAACCCATGATAACCAGCAGAACGAACAGAGAAAAGAGGTAAAAGCCGTACGTGCTAGAGCTAGACAATTTAGACTGAGGCACGGCTCCGGTATCCGCGCCTTTGCCCCGTGCGCCTTCCGATCTTTCCTTTTCGTGCGATCGAGCCGTACGTGCCGGCTTTCGCTTTGCCCTCTGCTGCCTGCCTGGTCCTCTCGGCAGATTGACGTACAGCCGCGCCAGCCTGAGCTGGCCGGTCCACTGCGCCGGGCTTGGAGCCTCGGACTTTTTCGGGGCCTCGTCTGGGCCAGGACCACGCCCCCGCGGGTACGACCAAGGCGCGTACGGCCCGGCCCGGTGCGGCGAGGTAGGAGTACGTAGCCTGCAGCCCAGCAGAACGTACGTCTTTTTGGGATTGGTGGCATGCAATGCAACTGGCAACGCGTGCGCGTGTGGGCGTGCACGGGCGTCGCAAGATGACGATGGTTTTCGGGGGCCGTTTCGTTCGTTTTTTACCGTGGCCTCTCTGCGACTCTGCCCCTTCGCCTCTGCTGCCGCTGTCCTTGTTGATCCCTGCCTTGCCCGTTCCTGCGTCGGTCGGGGATCTTCGTACTGCAAGGTTGCTGTGGTGATTTCCTTTTGTTGCTGTTTTTGCTTTCGCGCACGCAGTTTGAAAATGTTTGGTGTACGACATGTACTAGGTTCTCTAGCTAGGAGTACGAACCTGGAGTACATTGATGGATTCAGCAATGTCTGATTCCATTTTCTATTTTCTTAATGACAACGTCGAACGCAAGTTCTTGCCTTGTCCTGTTGTTTCACACTAGTGCATGAGCTGATACACCTTATGTAACGTCCCTATTTTTGGGGAAATAGAGTCGTCGAGAATTCGTAACCACTCAGGACTTTGGTTACGGCCGAACGAGTATCATGCCTGCTTACGAACATTTGAGAAGAGTTAGTTTAATTGAAATAAAACCTAACGATTAATTTTAACAATAAACCGACGTACAACCCAAAAGTACTTACATGCAGAAGAATTGCAGAAAACACCATTCGAAAACCTGAGTGCGGTCGCAACCCTAACACGAAATCTTGGTTCACCTTCTTTGCTTCTGGAATCTGTTGGGGGAAAAAATTATGCAAGACTGAGAACCAACCATTGTACTCAGCAAGTCATAAGGAAAAACCCTAGTTTAACTATTTACACGGATCGCCAAATGATGGGAGTATACTTAGTTTATTAGTTTGAGTGGATGCAGTTTTATTTGTAAACATTTTTGGAAACCCAAAACCAAAGACTACTCCTTAAGATCACAGGGGTTTTCTTTTAAAGTTTGATTAACCAACTAATCCGATTAAAACACTTATGAAAACTACTTAAGCTTCGCTGCTGGAGTCACCCAATTGACACAGTCCCATTAACTGGGAGCACAGCGTATTCGAATACCATTTTAATTGACTCTACAGAGTTGCCCAACTTTACCTACAATCATTCTTAACCCTCATGACTGAGTTAAGGAACTGGATCGTTTCATTACTCAATCCCTTGCTTACACTCTACCCGATAGGTTAGGGAACCCGCACAACCTCGGGTATCCGCAGGCCTGCACGGAACGCTAGGCCCGAGTTGTGGGGACCTATCGTTGCTGTGTATGGGTTTCCGTCCCACATACCAACTCCCCATGTAGGGTTCCACTCGAGTTTGAGCAGCTACTAAATCAGGGTTGACAAGTCAACACCTGTGGTTGAACGATCACTATGTCATTTGCTCGGCGCAAGGGTCTAGTCCTTATATTTTTCCACGTGGTCTCAGCCTCCATCCTAAGGTAGGCGGTGGGCGAAGACCGTCTCGCGGTGTCCCACAACACCCCTACCCTGAACCGTGCACGCCGGCACTACCACCCTAGGGTAAAGTGGTGGGTGAAGACCGTCTCGTGGTGCCCCACACTCCTCTACCCTAGCTCGAAGTTTTCAAATCTACCACCATGCCACAACCTTAGTAGTGTAAAACTTTGCATGAAATATATATATATATATATATATATATATATATATATATATATATATATCCTACAATTATCTATACAAGACTTAAGTATTTCTAGGGCTGTCAAGGAAATGGCTACAATTTAACAGGGCATTTATCGGTGGTAGGAATTATCTAAATATCATGTCATTTTAAACATTTTATTTTACACAAACTATCATTTCATAACTAGCAATAATAAAAATACCATAAATACATAATTTAAATGGCATGGGATTTTAACATGATCAAGGACATGTGACTTGCCTTGGTCCTCGACTAGCTCGGCAGCGTCGTAAATTGCGGTTCCTTGGTTCTGACCTTGCACCGAACTCCGAAAACTTCGAAGCTAGCGCAAACACACAAAAACAACATAAGTCCGGCTTGAGCCTAATCAAGCGAGGAAAAATAAATATATGAAAAAGGAGGAAAAAG
Source organism: Bonia amplexicaulis (assembly GCA_036346245.1). Lineage (NCBI taxonomy): Eukaryota > Viridiplantae > Streptophyta > Magnoliopsida > Poales > Poaceae > Bonia > Bonia amplexicaulis. Next base: position 30,624,262 of record CM070738.1, on the reverse strand, counting down.
AAATAAATTCAAAAGAGAGGGGTTTTTGAATTTTTCTAGAGAAGAATTTAGTGGATTGGAGGTCAAAAATGGGTTCAGGGAATCAAAATGAGCAAGGTGGTGAAATTTGGGAATTTTAGGATTTTCTCTGATTTTGTAGGATTTTATTTGATTTTCTAGATTTTTGGAAATTGGAAAATGCTGGAAAATAGTCGTGAACGATGATGGGCCTACTGGCGCTACTGCGCCCGGCGGCGATTTGGTCGGCGCAGTGAGTGGGCATGTGCCTCCGCCGAGCAACGCTACGGCCGGAGCCAGCCGCGCCGCGCCTAGCCTCGGTGGATGGCCGACACGCGACTGGCACAGACGACGACGATGAGGAGGGAGCGGGGGACTGGATCGATTGGTATATGGTAGATCAGACGACAGGGAAAAGTCGCCATCCAACGGCTAACTTTAAACGGCAGCGGTTGGCATGGACGGTGGGGATGGGGCCACGCCGGTCGTCTTCAATCTCCCGCCGCTTGCGCCATGGGAAGACAACGGTGTGAGGGCCTCCGCTTCCTGGCGACGGCGAGGGTCCCCGGCGGCAAAGGAGGGCACCACAAGGTAGCTTCCGACACGGAGAACCCATTTTGGGATCTTTAAAGGTAAGGGGATCAACAGTGGAGGTTGGGGGCAGAAGGGGGTGGTTTGGCCTTCTAGCGGTGCGGTGGCTCACTGGCGGCGATCAGGCTAATTGGGAGGTGTTTTCATGGTCTGTGGGGATCGGGGCTCACAATGGCGACGCTAGTTTCTGTTGGGAGGCGTCCGAGAGAGCTGGCCACGGAGAGCTCCTTTGGTCGGCGGTGAGCATCGGCGTTGGGACTCCATAGAGGTTCTCCTGGCCAGAGAAGTTCACCAACGGGGTCAGCGGACAATGGAGGTACTCGGGGTGGACGGAATCAGAAAATGGGGAAGGAGGGAAGGGGATTGGCTTACGGGGGTCGTCGGCTCAGGGAAAGATGGCGACGGAGCTGAGGAGCAGCGAAGCTTCGTCGGGCGGCTCAGGGAGACGATTGGGAGTCTCAGGAGGTGAGTAGGGGAGTGAGGGACGCTCAGGAAGCACGGGAGAGTGAGGGCATCGAGGGGAGCGGAAGTGGGTTCCGGTGGAGGGGAGAAAAAGGGGAGAGTGGCATGGGGCGCGGTGTCGGTGGGCAGCCGAATGACAGGGGCGGTTGCCTGGGTGACGGGGGAGGTGACCGTACGTCAGGGAGTCAATACACGCGTGCGAGAGAGAGAGGCGGTGGTGCCGAGGCGTGGTGGCGTGCAGGCATGGAGGAGAGAGAGGCACGACAGTGCTGTGTAGGGCCAAGGAGTGGGGTAAGGCGATGCGTACACGGGTGTGCCCTAGTTTCCGATCAAGTGAGACGGGTGGAGCATGAGCAAAACAGGTGGGGCGCTCGCTCGTGGGCGCAGGCGGAGGGAGGAGGCGGAAACGGAGGAAAGCGCTAGGGGAAAGAGGAAGCGGGAGAAAGGGAAGGCGCCACCGAACTGAGGAAGCGCAGGGCCGAGAAAGGAAAGCGGGAAATGCCGGGACTTTTCAAAAAGGGAAAGGGCTAAAAAATTCATAAAAAATCAGAAAAAATTCAGAAAAAATTGAAATTTTTCTGGGGTGTTTCACCTTACGATTGTTGTTTAACCCATGACTTGCTTTATCAATACTCCGGTTTATTCTTCAGTTAAGATTACATGAAGGGGGCATGACATACTACCATGCATATAGGCTTGTAAATTAGTGTTACTCCTACTTGCCACGTCGCTTTGTGTGTAAACATATGCAAGCTCTATGTCCGATGTACCGTGCCACATGTCATAAGCATTAGCTGAAGAGCTTCGTGCAAAAAAATTAATGTTATTGAAAAAACAAGATGACCATACTTTTTCTCGGGCCTGTAATGATGTACCGATGGTCATTTTTTTATTGCAAAAAAAGAGAAACGTGCATAGAGCTTGTTTAAAGTAAAATTAATGTTAGACTAAAATTAGATAGCCACACAACTCTAGGGGCCTCCAATAGAGTATGCATGCCAAACAAGATGACCATACTTTTTCTCGGGTCTGTAATGCTTTCTTTTACAGTGTTTTTCAGAAATATTTTACAGTGGAACACAGCAAAGGCCGCAAATCGGAAAGCACGTCGCTGAAGAATGGGGCCAACTATTGCATGGTGGTCTAAAAAACTTCTAGTCGATTTTTTTGTGGCTGAGACCATTCCAATATTCGTGCAACAAACTAAACCTAACCCACCCAATCCCCTCACCCCTCGCTTCCTCAGCCACTTCCACTCTCACCCTCGCACCCTAACACATGCTCCCACACCGTCGCCTCTCCGATACTTCCTCCGATGCCGACGAGGCCCGCATGTAAGCTCCTCCACCGCCGTCTATCTCCTCCTCCGTCCCACCTCTCCAGCCACCGTTGTCGCCGCTTTCTTCCTCCTCTTCGGTGAGATGCCCCCCGCCGCCTTCTTCCTCGTCTTTGGTGGCTACCGCCGTCGGATCCGCCACCACCTCCTAACCACTCTAGTTGTCTCCACTCCCTCTCTCCAGTGCCGACCCTGCACACTATCCTCCTCCTCGCCCGCGTTCGACAGCACCATCGCTGTCTCAATGCACCATCGTCACCCGGTCTCCCTCTAAGCCTAAGGGGCACCGGTATATCTGAACTCTAACGGTGAACCCTAATTCGAATCCACCGGTTGCTGCAACCACCGCCATCGGGCACCGAGGAGGAGAAAGATGATCTCGTCTGAGCACAAATATCCACAACGATTTCAATGTGAGAAAATCCACTATGATTTTGTAAAATTTCAGGGCCCGTTGAAGAATTAGGCCCATGCATCCCTCATTCACATACGTCCTGAGTTACTAGCGCACGGCCCATAGGTACAATACCCGAGACAATTTCTTCTATTTTTTTATAGCTCCTTAACGGCACTACCTGTCAAGACTCGCATCACCGCCTCATCGACCGCTACTCGCTCAAATCAACGGCCAGCATTATAAACCTCTGCCCCGAAAATAAAAGGTAAAAATCTCGTAGCACTCGGTTGCCTTCCCGGTCGTCTTCCTCCCCGCTTCCCCCATCCCCACTCCTCTTCCCGATCCAAACCCTAAGCCGTTGGGATCCATTCTGCCATGGAAGCGGAAGCTCCGCCGCCCCTGCTCCCGCGACCCCCGGACATCACCCCGGAGCTCCGGCGCTTCCTCGACGCCCGCTTCCGCTCGCTGGCAGACCTCGCCACGGCCGCCGACGTCGAGGCCGAGATCCGCGGGCGCTGCGCGGGGCTCGAGGCCTCGGTCTCCGAACTATCCGTACGAATCATGGATGCAGCCACCGCCTACTCATCCTCCTTCCGCGTCGTCCGTGGCAGCCTCGCCGCCTTGAAAACTTGCCCCTCCGAGCTAGGTATCTTCAGCAAATACTCATGAATTTCCCAAATTTCGGGATTCTCAAGTTGATCTTTGCTTCTTCAAAGTTTTAATTCTCTGGGGTTTTTTAGGGGTTAGAGAAGAGGTGGAGGTTGGGAGCGAGAAAATGCTGTTTGAGCTGCTCCCTGCTCTGGCCAACGAGGTGGCGAGAGTGGAGATGGTCAGATATTACACCGGTGAGTATGTGAAGATGTCGATGATAAACACTATATTAACAATTTTGCAATGATGTCAATTTTTCCTCATATGCTTATGTTTGTTTAGGCATAATGTGTTATGGTTCATAAGTCAGAGTGCAAGTTGAGACCAGCATCTGCTTGGTTAAGGGAGCAATTATAGATCGAGCTATTCTGTTAGGCATGTGGGAAATATGACTTGTGCATGATGTTGAATCCGAGAGGTGTTTTATTATGACCATTATGCTGATATTATATATTGTGTCAGTGTGGATATGGATTTACTTTTAGGCAATATACTGTACGAGTGCTTGATGCGATGGGAAATGGCAGGCTGGGTGTTGGTGATAGAAGCTGCTGTTTGGTTTGATTAATAGGTTTGGTTGGTAGAGATCTAGCCCAATACATCTGGGAGGGATGATGGTATCTGCCCTAGCCCTCAATTAATTGACATTGGATCTGGCAGCTCTCGAAAGGGCATTTCATTTTGATCATGTGGATTTATGACTTGCCTTTGTTCTGGTAGTCAACTGGAAATGATGGGGGACATTTCATTATGGTGCCCACAGTGTCTGATTTCCTTATTCATGAGTCACAAGTAGCTATTATTCCATCTCTGTCCTCTGTCTACAACTGCAATTGTCGATGATCTACCACCGATAAGAGTGTTGAAACCAGAACATCCATTCATGTTCTCCAATCCTCGCTCATCCTTAACCTAGCCCTTATTCTGTTTATGTTTCTTTTATAAAGGAGTGGGGAATTTTGGGTGCAGGAGTGTTGGTGGTGGTTGGACTGGGTAACTTGAAATTTTAATTTGTAAATTTGAGCACACTCGAGAAACATACAAATAAAGACATAGCACCAATGAGGATTGTACTGAGTTTTCAGAAAGTCAAGAGGCCAAAAATAAATAGGTGGGATTTGAAATGTTAAATTAATGAGTGAAAGTGCACATTTAAGTGAAGGCACTAACAGAATCTCTAATCCATTAGGATTATGATTTAATTTCTTAAAAATTGAGCAGCTTTCTCCACCATAGGGTAAATTTGCAAACACACCTCGATGAGTATTCTTTGTATAAGGGTTTTCTTATGGCCAATATTGTGTTGAAGATGTGGTGTAAATAATTTCATAAAGCTCACCTGTTGGCAAGATGGTGCTAGTTACTGTTATTATTCTTCTTAACTGAGGCAATCACTGTTTTATAAGATTGATATCACAACTAACCTAGTGCCAGGAAAAAAAGGTATATCATAATGCGTTCCTCAAGTTGGTGTGCTATCCTGAGTTTAGTATTTATTGTTTTGTTAACCTACCATTCTCGAATGTTTGGTCCAGTCTGCTAGCGTGTGTTGAGTTTCGCATATTAATGCTTATTTTTGTTGCCTCTTAATGATTTTTTATGTGTAGTATGTGCAATCTTTATCAAACAGTATGCCACAATTTGACAATTCATACTTATGCCCGGGATTTATTGGGACTATCTTTCGGCTTCAAGGATGCCATGTTTTGACAATCAATGTTGCAGTATATGTTATTTTCACTGGTATTGTTGTGTACTTGAGATGTGTTAAGTTATTTGCCTGTATTTCGTCATCTTCTTTACTTTGATGCTTTAAACCCAAACAAACAATCCAAAATTGTCAGTCTCCTTTTCTTTCATTGCCATTCTTTCCTGCCTACTATGAGCAGGAGTTCTCTGCTTTATGCTAGAGACCTTGAAACGAGATGTACTTACATGTCATGCAAGCCATCGAACGAAAAGATGGTTGAACCTAAGGTACCGTACCAATTGAAAGAGTGTTATAAAATGACAGCAAGTTTACAGAAGAAGTTCATCATGGACTAGCATCAGGATGATGAATTGAATGAAAGCTAATTGAACCAAACTCTGTACTTTGCTTTAGGTGTTTCTCTGGCATCCATTATTTGTATTTTCTTGCCCTTCTCTTGGCTTACTAGTTTTCTTTAGTTATGTTGCAGATCAGCAGATGTGCTTGTTTATATTTAACTTTGCAATTGATGGTTTCTTAACGGTAGGTTGTCCTATACAGAAATGGCTGTAAAGCTTGATGGTTTGGTCGGTGATGTAGAAGATGCTGTTTCCTCTTCTGTGACTGAAAAACTTAAATCTCGTGGGGAAAATTCAGAGGTATGAATCATAGCATACTGTGTTTCTGGGGACAGTTAACTTGTCAACTGCTAATTTTGCCATTGTTTTTTATTCCAGAAAACACATCATGTTGCTATTGGATATCTTAAAAAGATAGAAGATCTTTTAGCTTCAATTACAAGGACTAGACCACAATGGACTCGCCTTGTATCTGCAGTGGATCACAGAGTGGACCGATCTTTAGCTGTACTAAGACCACAGGCCATTGTCGATCATCGATCTCTTCTGTCATCCCTTGGCTGGCCTCCTTCCCTTGCTGGAGCAAAATTTTCAAGTATTAATTCCGGAAAACCAACAGAGATTGTGAACCCATTATTTTCGATGAAGGGTGACCTGAAAAGCAAGTATTCTGAGAGCTTTCTTTCGCTATGCAATTTGCAGGAATTGCAGAAACGCAGAAAAGCTCGGCAACTACAAGGTCATAATATTGACAATCAACTACGTCAACCATTATGGGTGATTGAAGAGTTAGTGAATCCAATATCTGCTGCTGCACAACACCATTTCTCCAAATGGGTTGAGAAGCCTGAATTTGTTTTTGCTCTTGCTTATAAGATAACAAGAGATTTTGTCGATTCCATGGATGAGATACTACAGCCCCTTGTGGATAAGGCCAACCTTGTAGGATATAGTTGCAGAGAGGAGTGGATTTCGGGAATGGTTATTGCATTGTCTACATACTTGGCGAAAGAGATATTTCCTAAGCAGATTGAACTTTTTCAAGAAAGTAGCTCAAGCAATGCTAGCAGCACGCCATTTCAGGCTAGAGTCTCATGGCTTAACCTTGTTGACCTGATGATATCCTTTGATAAGCGAACTCAAGATTTGATCTCAAGTACAGGACTTCTACTTTCAGTGAAGGATGATGACAATTGGCAGAGGATCTCAGTGTCCTCTGTCTTCTGTGATCGGCCAGACTGGCTTGAAATATGGGCAGAGATTGAGAGACAAGAGACTATTGATAAACTGAAATCAGCAATGAAGAACGAGAAAAATTGGATTACCAGCATTCAAGGAACAATGCTTGAGTATGGATCAGATGATTACAAGTTTCCAGCAATTACTAGTGCTGTTCAACAGGGCTTGTCTTTGCTAATTGATCGTGCTAGGACTATTCCAAGCACTACACTTAGGGCAGAATTCCTTAGGATTTCTGCTTCACCCATAATAACAGAATTCCTTGGCTGCATGCTTCTGAGGTGCCAAGAAGCAGAGGGGCTAACTGCTCTGGCAGATGATAATGCTCTGCTCAAAGTATCGCAGTCCATTAATGCAGCTCGATACTTCGAATCCACATTGGCAGAATGGTGTGAGGATATGTTCTTTCTTGAGATGGAAAATCTACCTGTAGGTGGTGCTAGTGGGTGTATCTTCCAGCAAGAAATAGATCAACTGAGAGCGTTCAGAGTGGAATGGGTTGATAAGATTTCCACCGTCATTCTAAGGGCATTTGATGCTCGCTCCCGGGATTATCTGAAAAATAAGAGGCAGTGGCAGGAGAAATCAGAAGGACCAGCTGCATCCAGGGCCATCGTAGAATCTTTAGACTACATGCAAGGGCGGCTATCTAAGCTGGAAGATGGCCTAAATGTCCTGGATTTTGTAACAGTATGGAGAATTGTGGCGAGCGGAGTAGACCAGCTGGTTTTCACTGGAATTTTCACAGGCAGCACAAAGTTTTGTAATGGTGGGGTGGAAAGGCTTCATGGTGATGTGAGTGTTCTGTTTGCTGTTTTTTCAGCATGGTGTCTGAGGCCTGAAGCTTTCTTCCCAAGACTGTCCGAGGGATTGAAGCTACTAAAGGTTGATGAGAAGCAGCTAAGAGATGGGATGTTTACAGATAAGAATCAGCTGAGGAACTATGGTATTAGGCATCTGACAGCTGCTGAGGCTGAAAAGATAATAAAAAATAGGGTGTATGAGGCATGATATATAAGATGGTAGGTAACATCAGGCTTGGAAGTTCAAAAATGAATTGTCAAATCGGTATTGAGTTTACACTGCTTTAGTTCATACAGATTGTGTGTCATTCTTATCTACAATTTTACTCTTCGCTTGTGATTGGTGTAATAAGGTCTGCTACCAAGAAATATATGGAGGTAGATTGATTCATAAGATTACGATTCTGTTCCAAACAGCGATATTTGAAGCATGTTGGTTTCTTAGCGTGATTTTTTATTCTTTTTTTCTGTATTATCCATAAAAATATAGCGGTATTTTGTTCTTATTTTTCTTTAATTAAATACTTCAAAAAAAATCTAACATCTGCTTTAGTATTGTTTAAGCTAAAAGCCACGGTATTTTTAAACAGGCTTACAAATGCATTTTCTCTCTCTCTTTTTGAACAAAAAAACTGTTTAGTCCCTTGCTGAAAGAACTTTCTATGTTTGACCGAGAAAGCAGCTTTTTCTCACAGCTGTACCGCGCTTCGGTCCTCTCCTCGGAACTGAACACAGTGAAAGCTGTCAAATCATTGTGTTTTGACAGTCTGCCTCTTTTTGGGAGCCATGCATTTCTGAATGTAACAGTTTTATTTTGTGTACTATTGGAAGATCTACGTGCACACTTTACATAGCACAACTCATTACTATATTGCACTTTTTTCTTTGTTAAGAGTAGGATTTAAGTAGCCGAGAGAGCAGTTGTCTGAGAAGAGATCGAGACTCGCACAATCAAAATGCTAAAAGCACATTAAAAATGCGCGCGTTCGGTTGCATTGCAGCTTCCTTGCAGCGCTGTCGCGTAAGCTCCTCGTCCCCAAATCTGACTTGTGCTCGTGCCTCTCACGTACATGCATGGCCGATCAGAACACCCCAACCGAAACGCTAATGCGGCAGAGGCAGCACCGACTTTTTGCTGCAATTTTTTGGCCTACGATTCCGTGAGCCGCTGCCTAATCATGCATGCCGCTCCGTGCCTCCCGGCCCCAAACCTCCACTGGATAATGCTATCACTCACCTAACCTGGGCCTTGAGAGAGATCATCGAAAAAGGGGGAGAGAGAAGACGTATCGATCACCATATGATACTATGATAGGGTGGCATGCAGTGCAGCAGGCGCAGCTGTCTGTCCCTGGCTCGGAGCAGTGCGCGCAGGGGCAGGCGGACACCATGCCGTGTGCGCAGCCGTGCAGCCCGGCCACCACCACCGCCGGTCCCCCCGGCACGCACCCGCCCGTTGCCATGCACGCATTGGTCCCGCGCGCGCAAGCGGCACGGCGCGTGACCGCGATACGCCCGCCGTACGTACGTACGTGCGCGCGCGCGTTCATTCGATCGAGGTGGCGCCTACGGCCGGACGGCCGAGGCACGCAGGCTGCCCGCGCGCCGGACAACCTGGTACACCTGCTGTGCCCGAATTGACGGTCCCGACGGCGCCCGATCGGCCGCCTGCATGCGCGCATGTAATATGTGCGGCGCCGCGCGCGCATGTGACGAGGGACCGAGCGGTGCGTTCACTGGCAGAGCGGCACGGCACGCATGGGAGTGGAGATACACGCTGATGAGCTAGTGAATAGTGGTGAGCAGCTCGTGATTGGCTCTGACAGTTGACGCCGCGCCGTGGTACTGACCTAGCCATTGATGTGCAAGTCCAACTGCGCTGCATGTGAAGTGGACCTCAGGCACGTCATATGGTATGGGTCTTCAGGCGCGGAATACGTGATACGTACGCGCGCGGACTAGTCAAGCTATTTACTGATGCGCGTATACAATGTCTGAATCTGAATGTCACCTGTGCTGAGGTTGAACCTGCAACAACCAGCGTCTTTAATTAACCTTAAGTAATAGATTATGATGTTAAGCATAATTAATTACGTAACTAATAATCTAAAATATAGGAGAATTTAAACTTTTTGTGTATCCGTGTAGATTGAAACCAACGAGTGATAAACAAATACGTTACTACCAAAATTCCATCGACGAGGACGGAAACCATTTTTATAGACTAGAGTGAGAAATAGAATTTAATTGCACGACAAGTAAAAGCATTCAACTCAATTAAAATACATATAACAGTCCGTAGTACAATAGTGAATTAATTGCAATCCTTATACAGCAAATCAATTACATCCATCCAGTGAAAATTAAAATTTATATTAAGTAACAATTAAAATTTACATTAAGTTAAATAAAAATATTACAACTTATTGCAATCTATAATTGTGCAGTCCGTTGTAGTATTACATCTCGTGTAAGAATAAAATCTCAATAGGACCATTTCATCCAATTTACAATTAACCAAGAGCGATGGAAAAGATAAATTACATGCATATCATTTCATACAACATTTACAATCACATGATTCTCCAACACAGCCACAGTAAGGGGACAACAAACCCTCGAGAAGGCACCGCACGGCCTCTAGCACAGCACGATGGAGCAACAAAGCCAACCGAAGACAAGGGAAGGGAGAAGAAAGCCCATGATATCAACGCGCTCAGCTTCCCTCTTCCTTTTTCTTCCCCTGTCAAGTCCAAACCCCCACCACACAGCCAAAGAGTTAGCCACCGCAAGGCAGATTCAGGGCAAGCCGGCTAGGAGCAAGAAGTCGGCAAGAAACCAGACCACAGGCCAGCAAGCCATAGGAGGAGAAGGCTACGACTAGTCGGCACATGGCCAACCACGAAAGCGACCACCAAGAACAAGCCTTCGTTCCTTCCCAAAGCAACCCGACCGCAAAGGTAGCCCACCATTCAAATTCAATAATAGCATCAAATTCTCAGAAGTAAACCATGCATAGTCCATAGCCAATAAGCAACTAGCCGAATGTCACATAGCACCATCACAAATATTACTAGCTAAAAATAGTAGAGCAAAGAGGAGGGAGCAAGAGTACCAAGAGGTGAGCTACCATGGTGTAGGGGGGCACCGTGCACCTAACGGCCATGGCATGACCTCGAGCCTCATCAGGAGCCACCGAACGACCACCCACGATTAGCTACAAGATCAAAAATGGCAAGTCAAAATTTAGTATAAAATCAAATAAATCAAGTAGGGAGAATGAGTGAGAGGAGAGAGAGGAAGGGAACCATAGAGCAAGACGCCACCAAGCCGAGCAATGGTGCTTGGAGCCCTGGCGGCAGGGAGGCGAGGCGGCCAAGCCAACCGGAATCAGTGAGGAGCTGGAGACGGTGGCGTAGAGGGGGACCGGCGGCGCTAACCGAGAGGGCGGCCACGGGGAGGCGCCGGCGGCGGCGAGGCCGGGAGGTGACATGATGGCGATAGAGCAGTGGCTCAAAGCTGAGCCGGAGGAGGAGTCGCAGGGCCGAGAGCCGGCGGTAGAGGCGTTAGGGCCAGTGTAGGGCCAGGGCGGCGCAACGCCGAGCCAGTTCCAGATCGGCGTGGGGAGAGGAGCTAAGGGAGAGAGAGAGAGGTGAGAAATGAGGGGAGCCGGTTGGGTGGAAAAGAAAAGGAAACAAGAAAGAGAAAAAAGGAAAGAAGAAAAGGAAAAAGAAGAAAAAGGGGAAAGGAAAAGAGGGAAAGGAAATATAAGAAGAAAATAGGCCAAAATGAAAATATGCAAACTATTTTTTGTTGAATTTAGGAATCCTCGCTAGAAGCGGTGAAAGGTAGAAACCTCGCAACCTATTTGTCTTCGTAATTAAATAAATTAATTAGGGGTTCTAAGAACTACGTAATTAAATCGTAGATGCGTAAAATAATACAAATTCTTTTAAGAGCTATTCGAGACCTTAGCGTTAATTCTCCAGGTCGACCTAGTATTCTAGAATTATTACGCAATAAAATAACATTAGTTGAATCATGCCGATGGTTAGATAACAATTGAAATAAATAAGAAACCCCAAGAATTTGTTAATGTGCAAGGCGAAAATCTAGAAATCACACATGAACGTTTTTGTATAATTCATTCAATTATTTATGCCATGTTATCTCCTTGATGCCATAGATGAAATCATAGAAACCCATAATATTTCTCAAGTCATTATAATAAATTTAATATCGTCAATGGATTAAAACTGGTACGCGTGTATATTAAAATCAGTGTATCGTTGTTTAGACCACTCCTTGGCATATTTAAATACTCAGATAATTTTTATTAGTCGATTATAAACTGTAGAAACCTACTAATAAGATCTAAAACTATTCACGACAATTAAAACAATACACGCTGGTTAAAATCGTACGTGACGATTTAAAATCGTGCACGCCGATTAAACTAATACATGTCGATTTAAATAGCATGTAAGTTGTAAAAAACTACAACTGCCTAAAATAAAATTTGGAGATCATTTAGTATAATTTATTTAATTATTTAATTAAGATTGGATTTCTTTTAAATACGTAATCTAACTCTTCAGGTGCGTACTAAATATGAGAAAAGCAACGGTACCAAGAGAGAAGAATTTATTTGAGTAACCCTAAGGCCTAAAATGAATTAGAAAGGTGGATAAATGCATACGCACCTACGAAAAATCAAATAGACATGATTGCATATGTGAAATCAGCTAGGAATAACGTTCGTCGTTATATTTGTATGCGCATCGATAAATTGTCGGAAATCAACAATTGGTCGAGCCTACCTCATAAGTAAGCCACACAGCTTCACGCTAGGAAAATAACGTCGAGTGATGAGTACTAGATAGAAATTAATCATGATTACCGCGATCAGGTTAAATTGAACGAGACCTCACCCTAGGAGCACAAACACATCGGTACCTTGTATTTTATTATATTTCCATAAATGAAGTCGTAACCGACGTATTTAATTGCAGGCAACAATCCAAGCCACAGGAAGGACTTCACCTGATCCTACTTGAATCCAAATATATGGTTAAAGTCCAAGCAAGTATTCCTTTGAGCATATGATCAAAGTATCTTCAGTAAAATAAAATATTTACCTATTGAGCTATTACCACCAGGCATAAAAAGGAAAAGCATATTTAAATCAAACGATTGTGGTGAGAAAGATAAGAAAGAGATCAGGTAGACAGTTGGGGAAGCCACTGCTAGGCCAATAAATAAGTAGGTGGAAGGTCCCCAGAGCAAGAGGAAAAGGGTAGGTATGGGATCTTCTGCATAATGATAAGATATAAGGTTAATCAGACTTCATCCGTGTGAACGGACCGTACTAAAATGTATCAACCACCATTTCATCTGCGGACGGATAGAATTAGTAATTCTATTAAGGTTATTATATTCTCCACATGGGTAAGTATTAATTAGGGGAGGAACCCACAAGATCAGCTAGACCAAAACCGAAGTGGGGGAATCTACAGCCGCAAGAACCCAGAACTGGTAAGTAGGCCAGAAGTGGGGGATGCGGATCGTAAGAACCCATAACTGCTCAGAATACCAGAAGCGGGGTACGCGAAGGCGATATATTACGCAGTTGGGTGTTGGGTGAGGGTTAGAAACCACCCCAACTAACAGTTACTATTGGTGAGTTTGGTACACCGCTCCAAGCTGCTAATTAACTGGGTGGAGATATAATATGCTAAGATAGATATAAAAGTTATGTACTCTGATCTGGGCATCGCATCTTAGGAAATGCACAGATCCATGAGCCACAGGATTAGAGTGATGATGGGTAAAGTGATACAAGCTTGCGCAATACTATGCAAATCATGAATTCATGCTTGTCTCTGGAAAAGGAGAATTACGAAAACTTATGGGGGTTTTAGCCGTTTATACGAGTGTTTGTTAATTTTCTAAATTAGTAATCTGGAATTCTTTCAAAACCTAACAACAAAACCTTATTTTCTATAAATCATGGGAAAGAGAACGAGGGAGAAAATGAGAATAAGAATAAGTAAGGGATGGAGGATAGGAACGAATATTCCTAGAAATGTAGAAGATAAACATTCAGTGTATTTTGCTAATAACGCTTGCTGAGTACTTCTGTACTCACCCTTGCTATTATCTTCTCTTGTTTAGGAGTATGTCAGTTCGAAGAATAGCTAAGATCAGACGGAATCTACCTGGATGGAATACTGTGGACTCAGAATACAACGAGTACAAGACGGATACACTTTTTCATGTACAAAAGCACCTCTACCAGCCATCTTCCCACTACTCATATCCAAGCTTCCTCTTCTCCAGAAGTCCTCTACATAAAAAAAAAAGATAAGTCAGTTGTTTCGAGATCATGTTATAATTTCAAAATATCATGTTTGGCATCATAAAAGAAAGGATGCAATAAAAGATCATGTTTGACTTAAACAAAAAAGACAGAAAACATTGGTGAATTATGTATAGAAACGAGCGAACATTTATACAGAACTAAAAATTTGATCTATACAACATAGACTATATATACACAACAACACACAATATGCAAGATGGATTTACCTACTCTTGTTTCGTATATATTTTTGCACATCGTGTTTAATGAAACAGAATTCCACCTTGAGAAGTTAGATTTTGACGCACCACCAGCAGTACTGCAGTATTGTGTTTAGGGATAAGGCTGCAGCTATTGGAACATGTCACTAACTATGTTGAAACTTGTGCTCTCAGTAGCCATTTCAATGAAAAGATACATTGCATTTTCAGGGTCTACAAATATCTTTACTAGTGCATGGCACATGCTATCTAGAACAGAGGCATAGTTGATGTCTAAATCTACTTCTTCAGATAAATAGTAATAAAAATAACACTAACTTGAGAACTACTACACGTAATATAACATTAACCCCCTAACTGAAGCACTAGTAATCCTCTAAGTTATAGTGCACATTGTAAGAGCAGTAAACAACAGGGTTACAAACTTACAATCTGTTTTTGCTCTTCAAAACAGTATGAACTGATATCAGCTTCATATATATTTGCAAATTTTGTTTCCCAAAATAGAATTCCAACTTGAGAAGCTAGATGTGCTTGCTATCATACAAAGAATCAACCATGGCACCAACAACCATTAGATCATAGGGATTAGAGAATCTGCATTCCACAACATGTTTTATTGTTCTTACTCAACAAGAATCAGCATAAGCATAATGACATAACTAACATTCAGTACCATAAAGACGACACTGACACAACATCTAAGAATTATTGTAAGGAAGTTCTTTACCTCAGGTCCACAAAGATCAGGATGGCAACACAGAAGATATGTACATGGCTGTGATGACATGGAGCAGAGGAGTATGACTATATCCTGCAGCATAGGTGATTTGAAGGTCATCCAAAATTACGACAAAAGGAGATATCATTCACATGTAGTCTAAACACTGAAGAGGAATAGTCCCACCTGAGCTTGCATAACTCAAGACTCCTCAGTTGGGGTTGGCAACTGGAAACTTGTTAGGAACATAACGACTTAATCAATGATTCTGCAATGGAAATGTTAGTACAATGAATCCACAAATATCCTCTATGATTTTAGCATTAACCTTCTATAAATTGGTAAATGTGATTTCATAACTACAAGCCCTATATCAGATAAATCACAGAAGCCATATGGCAGTACAACAATCTGCATTTTACCCCCATTCATTGCTCTGTACACAACAGTCTCTTATGTACTGTGAAAATGCTACAAACAGAACCATCTTTCATCCATACAAAGAGAAACAATATTGCAAAGGCTATCTTTTTCTGCACCATAATACCACCACACATTATATTTAGCTAATTGTAGGACTACAGTCTTACAGATCACAATTAAGCCCATTACGAGAGATGGCCACCTGTAGTACCAAATAGGAGGCCGGTGCAACATTCCCTGATAAAGAACGGAAACCAAAAAATACAGGAGGTATGAATATCAGTTAGTTGCAAACTTGCAACTAACAAATTTTACCACGCAAACTCAGATCACATGAGTATGAGGAAGGATTTAGTAAATACCAATCACTATCCACTTAGACATTCCATCAAGCACATGGTATGCAACCCTCAGCATCCTTCAGTTGTAGCTCCAACAACCAATCTCATGCTCAGTTGAACACACAACATTAGAGAAAATAATAAAAAAATAAATCAGTTTCATCAATTGGGGGAGAGAGAGAGAGAGAGAGAGAGAGAGAGAGAGCTCACAAGGTGGTGCACGGACATCAGGAGGCAGCGGTGATGGTTGGGATGGCTGCCGCGGTGGTCAACTGTGAGGACGGCTGTCAAAGACCGTGAGGATGGCCAGGGCTGCTACAGATGTAGCGGATCTGAGTGGAGGTGGTGGTGGCAGCATCGGCCGATGCTACGGACCTGGTCGAGACAATGAGGATGGCTGCCGCTGCAGCCATGTATGGTGAGGACGGTGGTGGAAGGAGGTGAGGATGGCCGTGGTGGCTACAGATTAAACAGATCTGAGTGGAGCAGTGTAGCAGTGTAGCCATCTGGATTTAGCAATTTGAATATTCAGTGTAATCTAGGATAGTCTTTGAATCTGTAACTAGCTTATATAATATAACAATAACGGATATCATATTCATACATTTGCATAAATAAAAAGATTTAGTAAAACATAAACATAAATGGGTTAGATTGTCAAGTTCTTGCATCATAGGCCGAGCAGTGTTCAAGTAGGCGCTAGGCGGGCGGCAAGCAGGGGCCTAGTGCCTAGGCGGGGCCTAAGCGGCCGACTTTAGCATGAATAAATTTATTCAACTATTGCTCTTTAGACATCTATGTAAGTATGAAAGAATGAAAGAAATAAGAAATGACTGCAAGACAATAAAACACAGTCACATATATCAAATAAAAGTGTAAAATAAGTTCACAATCATACATAGACATAGTTCACATCATAACATCTCACACCAAAAGTTCTCAACCACACATAGCAAAATAATTCTTAAAGAAACTTTAACAAAGTAGCATGCATAGATAAAATGATCAATCTTCATCCTCTTGACCGTAATCCTTTGTTGGAATCACTTCATCTTGATCGGATTCGATCTCAACATTCTCAAGTTCCTCGTTCACCTCCTCTTCCTCTTCACTTTCAGATTCGAAATCATCCTCATGAAGTTCTCTCACTCTTGTGCTCCTACGAGGTTGTGTGGCTTCATTAGCCCCACTTGCTTATTCAATGAGTTTCCATGAAAGACCCGTCTCAGGGTCAACCTCCTCATCCCCACCTTCAATAACCCATCCTTGAATCCTGGGCCAAATCGACCAACGGCTTCCATCATTTGCTTGAATTCATCATTGTTTATGGCATTGAACGGTACACCTAAAGTGTAAAAATGAAAACATGATACAAGGTTAATGCTTCATCTAAAGAGTAAAAATGAAAACATGTTACAATATATACCTGATACGTAAAGCCATCTCGCCACATATTGCTTCACCTTATGAAGCCTCTCTTCCAAATTGCCTCTGTGATTTTTGTTGTCGCTTAAGCTCTTGAGTGCTTAAACTACTACCTTGAGGAACAATTGGATTGGTAAACTTATCCATAGGGCCTAACTTTCGAGGTGCCGATCCTCCAATTTCTTCGAGCTCTTCATCATCCTCACCATCACCTTGAATGGTCACATCTTCCCTAACCTCATCTTCATGAGCTTTCTTACTCTTCTTCTTGTTCTTTGCCTCCGCAATAGAGTTTCGACACTTCTCTTGGTCTTCCTTTGTGGATTTGGGACATTTCGCAACATTCCCACTAATATGCGCAATATGTTGCTTGATTCTATAAATCCCAGGAAACAACTTTATCACACAAAATACATTTGACCTTGTCCAGTTGTTCGGATTCACCAACACACCATATTCCCACCCCACGTCACCCGACTTTCTTTTCGAGCTATCTTGATGGTGCTCACCTCCTACAAGCAACAAATGACATACTACACATACATCGCATATAATTCTTAAAAATTAGCAAATCATAAATATACTAGTTACTACACAGTACACAAACATCCTACATCCCCATGCCGACAATGGCTCCGGTGACCGCCGACACCTCACCCACGCGGGGCCGTGCGGCCGACGGCCGAGCCACTAAACCGCTCGCCTCTCGCGCTCGCCTCCCACTCCCCGTCTACATTCCACGCCCGCCTCGGGCTCTCCGCTCTCGGCCGGGCGGCGATCGAGATCTGTGCCTCCCATCCGCCGCTCCGCTCCCTCTCAATCTCTCCCGTCTCGAATCCCCATGCGGTAGTGCGGTGGCGCTCCTCCGCGGCGGAGGGGAGGCGGAGGACGGAGGCGAGGGGAGGCGGAGGTCGGAGGAGGAAGTGCGAGACAGGAGATCCGTGAAGGGAGGCCACGGAGGAGATGCTCGGCCGCTCGGCCAATCCGGCGAGGACGCGAGGCGAAGGGATCCGGCGGTTCGACGGCGCGGCGTGGGAATCCGGTCCACGGAGGTGCGGCTGCTCTGTAAGTCTCCCCAACCCTAGCTTTTGCGCGCTCGCCGAAATGTCACGCCGCAACGTTTCGTGCTTTTATGTCATTGTCGACGCCTAGCGCCCTCGGCGGCCGCTTAGCCGCCGCCGCCACCGCCGCGCCCGCTTGGTTTGCCGCCGCCACGCCCGCCTTTGACCGCCACGCCACCTGCGACCGCCCACCGCTGGCCTCCGCCGGGGCCAAGTCGCGGTGGCCGGCAGCCGCCACCGCCTAGGCGCCGCGGAGGCGCCGCCTAGACCGCCTTTTATATCACTGAGGCCGAGGAATCTAAATACGAATAAACTCATGTGGCGGAAAAGATACATAGCAATAGAGTCACTTAGGATATACCTACAAGCAATCAACTGTGGTATGCGTTTTAGCACTCGACGTCGTCTTCAACTTTTGATAAATGGTGATACTTGTTCACCGATAGTTTTTTGTTGAGCAATGAATTTATATAGTTGAGTAACAATGAGTACAAAAGTACTCAGCGAGTCCTTATATCAGAATACAAGTGTATATGCATATATCTACATGCAAGGTTTAACCAAGAGAGTCTTATATATTTATTAGCATAAAGCCAGTTTGTCAAATATCATAGTGTAGCTAGTTTTCAAACTTACGACCTAGCCATTTTTAACTAAAACCAAGTGTTCAGTTTAAGTCAAGCTTATCATGAGAGAGAAATTCCTTTGCTTTTGCAGTCCATGTCTATACCAAGATATCATGTCCATTCCAATACTAAAATACCATGTCCACTTCCATGCCAAATAAATTTCATTTTCATACCAGAATACCGTATCCATAACTACCATAACCTGCAACCATTTTGTGAAAACTATGTAAATGTGGTGTTTCTACACTTTGCCATGTCTGAGGATATTGCTACTCGAATAGATTTTTAACACTCTGCAGAAATTGTGCAGCCTTACCCATAATATATAATTAACTGATAATGTCGGCCATTACACGCTTTCGTAGACATATGACTGAGAAAATCATAACAATGCATTTCTAATGCTTAGTTCTAATGCTTTCTCGTACTCCAGAGGTGTAACCTTTCAGCGCTGAGGGGCCAATATTGTTAGGGAGTCGCTCGCCCTTCATGTTAAAGAAATTCACAATGGGTAGTGATCGTTATGAGCCAGTCCTAACAAAATCATAACAAAAATCTACATACCAAACCATTGTGCGGGAGTTCACACCAAAATTAAGCAAATTAATTGGACAAATCATCATATAACTAGACTTTTGGTTGCACGATTAGGTATAAAAGAGATCAGTACAAGATTCATTCCTTAATTGACTTAGGCGAGATCAACCACAAACCCAGAGCTTGTGCAATCTCTGCACAGCTATTCAAAATGACACATACAATCCCTGCACGGCCAATCCATTCAATGTGTGAAATCCCTATACCAGTCTCATATCAACCACTCGTCCGAATCTCTACCATTTTATAAAACATTCCCTACCTCGAGTGGTAACCCACATTCCATTTCCATTATTAGGTATTTAGTTTCAGTTGGCAATGTTTGTGTTGTATTCAATTTTACCACTAAAGCATATCTAAGTACAACCATAATCTAGTAAGGTTTAACTAATGGTTGAGTAATTACCGTTATGTATCCTAGGGTGACATAAGGAAGATACTATCGACAATAAAGGAAAGGGACTAATAGGTATTAATTGTATAGTGTAACTAAGTAATCAATATTTAACATACCATTTAATCAAATAACATTAATAGGCAATGTACTTGTATTTGAAAGCAAAATATTTGGATTTAAAAACTAGATTCAACATGATCAATTATAAGGGTTTGCCTTGCTCAATAGTGGTTAGCGTTAGTTCTTGATAGGTAGCAACGGGGTTGTCTAAAGCACCAAATTCTATAAACGCGTAAACATCTATATTCAATACAGATCCAAATAAAATTCAAATGAATTCCAAAAATTAATATTTTGATGACGTTGGAAATGTATCGAATTTAGATGAATTTAGAAGCGAAAATCAGGTCATTCGGATTTAAAATGAGGGAGAACGAGCTCTCCAAAATTTGACCCGAGAGAAAATTCTAGAAAATAGAAAGGGTGGTTCTTTCGGGCTGTAGCTTATGGCTTAAGCTTTTGATTTTTGTCTGTTCGTGAGAGCTAGTACGCAAAGGAAAATATTCATATGCGATTTTGGCCAATACAACTGAATTCAGTACACATTATACTACAATTTTCTTGTTGATCCCGTTTTGAAAAAACACACCGTTTGAAAGCTAGTTACTGTAGCATAAGCCATAAGTCATAAGCTTAAAAGAATTGAGTGAAAATCCTGACATGTGGGGTCTATAGGGATTTTCTTTTCTTTTTGAATTATTTTTGAAAGAAAACACTCTACTCCTGACAGAGGGTCAAGGTCCTCACTTAAACCTAAAACTCGAGTTTAATTAAATTCCTAATGATCTCGAGTCCATATGTCATGCTATTAACCACTAAATAACTACTAACTCATTACCGATTTATATTATCCTCATCTTCCGCATGGAGTCCATACATCGGCGTCATGTCGTCTTCTCCCTTGCTCCAAATAGGGGAACCAAAGGAGGCAGCCAGGGGTAGCTTGGGAAGATACTTACTATCAGTTGAGCGTCCTATGTCTGCCAATACTCTATATGCATATAAATATTCTTATAGGATCCCTAGTTAACTGGGGCCCCTCTAACTACATATTGGTGATAACATAGTTAATCTTTATTAATGTCTAGCACTAGATAGTTTTCTATCTAGCACCAAATTAAGCTGGTCCTAATAGTCTGGTAGTGTTTCATTCTATATATCCAAAGAGAATCATTAACGGTTCAGGGAGGGGGTGGTTTGGGTGTCAAACCTAACTTTTTTTAGCTTGCGCTTGAATTAATTTACTATTAGTCCTAGGGCACCAATAAAATACATTTATATGTATGCAATCATATTTTTTTGACAATTCCAGTACTTCACATTACATGTTAAAGATATATTAATAAATTCTAAGTATCGTTTAGCTCTAGAAAATTTTGGATTAACATTAGGCGGGGCAGAGCGTAACAGTCCTAGATTTTATAGCCATCCATAGCTTTACGTGAAAACTAAGGACATAGGGTTTGCCAGTCATTTGGGTATACAAAAAAATTATACTTTGCCTCTGTGTGTGTGTATCGCCTTGACCCAACTAGCGATGGTATACCAATTGACACTGGTTGATATCTAATATTAACTCATTTTTAATTAATCATCTAGTTACGTGAGGCCCTAGCATCAAGTATGCCTTCAAATTGCATATTATAAATTAAATAGAACTTTTAATTATAGTGATACCAGACTCCAAGAGTTAGGAGTATTCCAACTGAATCTATCTATGAAAGTTTCTCCACATGGGTCCACTGTCAGACACACCCAAAAAAGGGAGAGAGCAACAGAAGGAACAGAGGAAGGCAGAGAAGCAGAAACAGGGGAGGCCATCGTGGAGCTCTGGGCGTGCTCGATGCCAGCGAGAGAGACCACGGAGGCGGCCTAGGTGGGGGAAAAAATGGGTTGCTAGAGGCTCAAGGGACCCCTAGGTGGTGATGGTGTGAGAGGAGGTGGCTTGTAGCGGCAGCAGTATGGCTACGGTGGCTACGTCTACCTGATAGATACCTCAATAAATCACGTGTATCATGAGCATCTACATGGTTAGGGTGACTCACCGAAGTGGATGATAGAGGTAGAGGAAAGTCGTGGTGGGCCGACGGCAGAGAATCGAGGCGGCGTGGCGGGCTCAGGGCTGTTCTTGAGTTTTTTTGGGCCTAGGTCGAGTACTAATACGGAGGCCTAATCCACTCTCTCAAAATATCTATATATATTTCTATATACGTATATATAGTCTTATAAATACACATCGATTAAGAAGATAATATTCAATGCACTAAAATAATTTATATAGAATATCTTAAAGTTCATAAAGTGGACAAATGTAATAATAAATTACTTACTTGAGGCCTATGTAAATTTGGGGCCTAGGGCGGTGGCACACTCTGCCCACCCCTAAGGCCGGCTCTGGGCGGGCTCGATGTAGGGGCAGCGACCTGGGAAAGCTGGCCCAAACCAGAGGTAGGGAAGGATTGAGGGAGGTGAGGAGATGCTCTCATAAGGAGGTAGATACCTCAAGAAATCACGTGCGTCATGAGCATCTACATGGTTAGGGTGACTCACCGAAGTGGATGGTGGAGGTAGAGGAAAGTCATGGTGGGCCGGTGGCAGGGAATCGGGGCGGCGTGGCGGGCTCGATGTAGGGGCAGCGACCTAGGAAAGCTGGCCCAAACTAGAGGTAGGGAAGGATTGAGGGAGGTGAGGAGATGCTCTCGTGAGGAGGAATCAGAGGGAAACTCACCAGGTGAGAATGGCGGCAACGACAGTGGTTTTGGTCGGCTACGAAGATAAGGATGGTGGTGCGGACCTGCAGTGGAGTAGAGTTCAAATTGGTTGAGGGGAAATGCCAAGGGAGGCGGGAAACTTATTTTGACACGAGCAAAAATTGAGGCGGCTCACTGGGTGTTGGGAACGGCACGGAGGAGCTCGGTGGGCACAAGAAGGCGACCAGCGCAGCGGCTCTCTGGGGTGAAGAAAGGACCTCCTGCTAAGGTGGCATGGTATCTTCCTGTAATTCCCCTTTTGAAGCAGTTTTTTGCGAACCAAAGGAGGCAAAAGTGCTGCGTTGGCACTCGGAGGAGCGTAAGAGGATGAAATGATAAGACACATTGCTGATTCTGCCCAATGGAGAAACATCGATAGGAGGTTTGCAAATTTCGGTGCAGAACCAATGAATATAAGGTTTGGATTGAGTATACATAGAAAGAATCCTTTCGGTAATATAAGCAGTCGACATATTACTTGGTTTATGACTCTCTGTATCTACAAACTTCCTCCTTAGTTGTGTATGAAGTTGAAGTATATTTTGCTGTTGATACTTATCCAAGGGCCGAAGCAATCTGAGAATGATATTGATGTGTACCTGGCACTAGTTCGTGCCCATCAGGGATAAACAATTATTTTGACGGTTAACCAAACACTGGCGCGAAATTGTATTTTATTGACGGCTATTTGATTCACTGTTAGAGAAATATGGTATTTTCCTGACGGCACTATAAACCCGTCACTCAAATTAAATTCCTTAACAGTGGGTCACAGACCTGACAGGAAAATGAAAAACTGCCACGAAAGATCCTCTGGTAGTGCCTGGTTATACGTTGGGAGGCTTCTATATTTGTGCAATGACTTGTGCTTTCCTACATGCAAGTCATATCCTTTAAAATCAGATGCCAAACATACCTCAGAGAAAATCTAGAAGCTAGAAAAGTCAACTTAGAATTTATAATGAAAAACCAAGTAAGCTCTGAACGTCGAAACCGTATATGTTTTCCTCCGAATAAATCTGGATGAGTTCTGTTGATAACAAAGGCCGACACGAAAGAGAAAAAATCCTGGCCGACTTACAGTAAATTAACCGATCGAGAGGTCAGCCGACCACACATAGTAGTATATAGTTTGTGACAACTGCAATAATTTCTACCTTAGGATCCGTGTACTGTGTACTGTGAACAGTATCTATTCGTCCATTTCGACTTCAATTTCTGATTTTTAGCTTATTTTTTTATTATTTATAAATTTTGTTTTTTCCTGAATTTTTGGTTTTTTTAGTTTTTTTGTCGTTTCTTGTTTTCAGTATTCGTTTGCGTTGTCCGTGATGAACTAGCAAATTTTTCTATTTTTAATTTTTTTTTTAAATTTAATTAGTCAAATAAGGCATCTTTAGCTACAGTAAAATTTTAGCTACTACAGTGTATTTTTAGTCATAATTTATAGTTTTTCAGCTCAATCGAACTGGCCGATGCTGCATGATGAAAAATGCACTGTCGGCTTGTTATATGACAAGACGAAAATTCAGGTGCATGCATCGTGCTCGCTGGAAGTCGCACAAGACCCAGGGCTCGAGACCCGTGGGGCACCCGTGTATAAATCTGGCCGGATTCACACAAACTTATTTACCCGACCTTGGCTCAATTTAATACTGTCTATCCGTATGAATCTAGAATCCATACGCGGATGGATGGCCGTTCCGTGAATCGCGTTGAACATAGTATATACTGCGTGAACTGTGGCCTCACAAGTCAGCCTCACAGGCGAGGCGACCTTACAAGATTCCATGACAGGAACAACAGTGCGCCCCCGAGCAACACTTTATTATTACGGCCTTCTCCAGAGATATTTTATCCGACGTCGCTCGTGCCGGCGCCAATCGAAGCGAGAACAAGCTAGCGCGTGACACAATTACCCCACATGCACCGGCATCCGACGAAACATTTAACCACCGGACAGTTACGGTGGAGCAGCATGTCTTGCGTCGAGACACGCTCGCGCTACAAGTGTACTAGACGCGCTAGCTAGTACTCGTACAAGCGGAGTGTACGCGTACTGCTGGCACGTATACACGCACGTATGCAATGCATGCACGCGCATGTAGGTACTGTTGCGCACGGCAACTGCCGATAGTGGAGTTGGTTGCTTCTGGCGTCGGGCACAAGCAGTGGCGGAGTCAGGATTTATCGAAGCCTCGGGCCCAAAACTAAGGAGGACATAAGTCTATAACTAATATAAAATGCTATCAGTACTGAGGTATAACAAAAATACAATACAAATACATAATCAAAATATAAAACTGCTCAACTGCAACTAAAAGCTCCAAATAGGAAGCATGGCGAATAATGAACTCACTAACTACATGCCTGCACTAACAGCGTTCAACTAGATCTACTATAACCATTTGATTGAATCTGGCTACCTAAAGTTCATATGATATTTGATAACAGTCGAGGTAGAAAGATTGTGTCAAAGATCAGTATCAAGGTTTGCAGTCTATACTTGCTTCAAATGGCTATTTTCAGAGTTACATATCAATAGGATTGGAACCAAGCATCATCAAAACACACCTAAATTCATAGAACATTTCTACATAACCAAATAGAAAGTCAATTTATCATTTTGTTTCTTCAATCCAAGATAAAAGATAGCACACTCTATCCTATTTTCTCATTTCGCCAATGTTGTGCTAAGTTGCTACTATGTTACAACCTAATGCCAGACAATGAACAGTCAGACAATCACAATTCATCATGAAGCTCACCGGAGAGCCAAGACCGCGGGACGGCCGTGGCAGCAAGCCGGCGTCGCGCGCGGATGGCGGAGCCACGAGAGGAGGCGCCATGAGTCGCGAGAGGAGGCACCGAGGCGGGCGGTGCCGCCGCCGGGCCGAGGCGAGAGGAGGCGCCGAGGCGGAGATCCGCTAGGAGGCGACCGGCGATGGGCGAGTCTGCGGCCGGCAGCTCGGCGGAGAGAAGGCGGGGGCCGGGGCGGTGCTGGCGGAGAGGAGGCGCCAAGGGGCCGTGCTGCGTGAGATCGGCGGAGAGGAGGCGCCGAGGCGGGGTCAGGCAGGCCATGGTCGAGGCGAGAGGAGGCGCCGAGGTGGGGGCCGTGCTGCGGAGATCGGCGGAGAGGAGGCGCCGAGGCGGGGGCCGTCCGCCGCCATGGTCGAGGCGAGAGGAGGCGCCGAGTGCGGGCGGTCGCGCGCCGCCCGGTCGAGGCGGAGAGGAGGCGCCGAGGCGGTGGGGGCTAGGGGGCGTCGCGCGCGTGGAGATGCTGTTGCTAGAGGCGGCTCGCGAGGCCGAGGTGGCGATGGCGAGACGGAGGGCACCTCCGCGTCGCGTTAGGGTAGGCGGGATGATTGGGCGGGCGCCATGGTCCGTTCTTTGGGCCGTCATGACAATCGGTAGCGGGCGGAGCCTCGCCCGATTACTATACAATATTTTTGGTATATTATCAAAGTTTTACATCATTATTTTTACGGGCCTCGGCCGTTGCCCAA
Organism: Bonia amplexicaulis; assembly: GCA_036346245.1. Classification (NCBI taxonomy): domain Eukaryota; kingdom Viridiplantae; phylum Streptophyta; class Magnoliopsida; order Poales; family Poaceae; genus Bonia; species Bonia amplexicaulis. The sequence continues at coordinate 30,598,245 of CM070738.1, read as the reverse complement.
CCGCCCGAGGCCCATCTCCGCCTCGGGCACAAGCACGGGTGCCTTCACGTAGGGGTGGACAGATGGCTCCTAGCTCGGCTCGACTCGTGGTATTTATGAGCCGAGCCGCACCAGAGGTTGAACTCGGTTTCTTAACGAGCTGAGCTCGAGCTGGCTCGCGAGCCGCTCGTTTGGCTCGTTCGAATTTAAAAAAACATGTTTTGGATATATGCAATAACACTTTTTAAAGCTTTAGCTATGGATATCTTTTTAGATATTTAGATTAGATATATAAAAAATCATATGTGTATATTCCTCTTGAAAATATTTTCATAATATTATAATTTTATTGAGTTTTATAAATATGTAATTTGTACTAACAAGCCTAACGAACCGAACCCAAGCTTTTTACCGAGCCGAGCAGAACTCGATTTTTAGCTCGTTGTCTACGAAATGAGCGAACCATTTTTCACCGAACCTTACCGAGCCGAGCCAAACCGAACCGAGCCGGCTCGATATCCACCCTACTTCCACGGGGCGGCGGGGGCAGCCCATGCAATGAACACCCTGACGGCGACGTGCAACTTGCTGGCCGCCCAGCCGGCCTCCGATCCCTTCTCTCCCTCTTCTCTCCGGCCCCATCCACGTACGTACCGGCCTACCAGTGGGTACGTACGTACCCACCTTCCTAGAAATGACGCGGTACATGTATCAGTTTTACCATCATATCACTTGCGTGCGTACGTACGTCCAGAAATATAGGACAAGCTGGTACGTACGATTTCACAAAGTAACAATCCTCAAGTACACACCAGTAACCACTACAACTCTACATAGGCCTACGTATCAACTGATCCTAGCTCGCTAGCTAGTTGTCAAATGACAGATGTTTCTGCAGGACTAGCTTTTCAGAACCTTTTGGCGGAGAGGACAATGGATCGAACATGATTTGGCAGAGGGCCGAGTACCCCACTGTTTCTTACCTTTATCGTGCCCAGTCTAGTCTTTGCGCCGTTCACTCAGGCTTCTAATTAACAGGTTGGCTCCTTAAATTTGTTTTTTTGTTTTTTATTATTTGTAAAGATATAATAGTATTTTTAATTGAATGACTTATAAAAAATTAATCATCATTATTGTTAGAGTTTATAATCTTATTTTCAGTTTAGAAGTCGAAGTCGTGTACAAGTTGAAAGTCAAAGTCGTATATGAGTCATCGTGGTCGTGTACGAGTACGAGTCAGCCTATCGAGTCTGTGTCAGAGTCGTAGGAGTAGTAGTCGTAGACAAGTTCGCCCCGTAGTCGTAGAGCAGTGTATAAAAGGCAAAGCATTGTACTGAGAGATAAAAAAAAGGAAAAACAGAAAGACAATCAGGGTGATCATAGTGATTGTTGTGGTCGAGAGAAAGAAATAAAGAAGAGAAGAGCGGTTTGGCATTGGGAAATCTATCGAGTTCATTGTGTTCGCAGACGTGGTCGTAAACGGAGTTACGACCACGGCGATCAAGCGGAGGTGTCCGCAGGAGTAGCAGACGTGGTCGTAAAGGAGTTACAACCACGGTCACAGAGCGAGAAGATGTGGTCCTAATCAACCATAGCCGGAAGACGTGGTCGTAATGGAGTTACGACCACGGCCGTGAAGCAGCTAACGTGGTCGTAAGGGTTACGACAATGGCAGTCGATAGAGTCTTCAACGTGGTCGACAGAATCACTGCATGGTCGTAATCGAGTTACGACTACGGTGATCGAGTCTACTACGTGGTCGAAGGAAGTGCAGTGCAGCGACGATGAACATGGTCGTAACTTCAGCTGAAGTTACGAGTACGCAGTCGGAGCTGCGAGGTGTGATCGGAGCAGTCACAACGTGATCGTAACGACTCAGAAGGTGGTCGTAGCATCTGTAACATGGACGTATGGCTGTAGTGAGTGGTCATAGACTGCAACAAGTGGTATCAGAGCGTGTTGAAGATCATTGGCGGCAAGGCGAAGGCTCAAGGTGGGCTAATCTCCCTCCAATACCCTCTCCTGATGACCGACAATTACTCGGTGTGGGAAATGAAGATGAAGGCAAACATGCATCCCCAGGGAGTCTAGGGTGCAGTCGATCCGAAGGGGAAGGATAAGGAGATGGATGACAAGGTGGATCCGGCGGCTTTGGCCATCATCTACAGGCGGTGCCAGACACGATGATGCATCAGCTCATCGGCAAGGAGACGGCACGGAAAGCATGGGAGATGCTTCAGACGATGCACGAGGAGTTGATCATGTCAAGGAGGTGCGGCTCCGAATTCATAAAGCAGTATGAGAATATGAAGATGGGAGAGACCCAGTCGGTGGACGAGTTCACCGGCAAGCTAACTTCATTGTGCAATTAGATTAACTCTCTTGAGGACAAGATGGAGGAATCTGTGGCGGTGAAGAAGTGCCGGTCACAGATTGGGAAGTACATACATGTTATCACCACATTTATGTACTCCTTTGTCTGGACAAGAAGAGGATAGAGGAGATCAATGGCTCTCTCAAGACGCATGAGGAGTTATTGAAGGGTTTCACCACGTAACAAGTAGGGATCTCAAAGCGAGCAGGCGTTGCTAGTAAAGGGAGAACCAGAGATAGTTGTGGCTCATCAAACAACCGCGGAGGTGGGGCCGTCAAGGCGACCAAAGTTGCCGAGGCGTTAGGGTGCCCATGGAGACAAGGCTAGGCAAGGCAGTGGTGGGAGATCTCGTGATAAGTCACATGTCAAGTGCTTTGAATGTGGCAAATATGGGCACTATGCGTCAGGATATCGTAGCCATATAAAGTGTTTCAACTGTAACAAGTTTGGACACTATACTTCGGATTGCAAAAGTAAGAAGAAGAACGGGGAGGTGAACCTCGCCAAAGACAAAGAAGAAGATGATGAATCGCTAGTACTTCTCTCCTCATATATTGAAAAGGAGCCGGGCATGGTAATACTGAATGAGGAGAACGTAGTTCCAAAACTACGCACGAAGAAAGGTAGCCACGATCACACAGATCAGTGGTACTTGGACAATGGAGCAAGCAACCACATGACGGGAGATCATTCCATGTTTCATAAGCTCGATGAGAAGGTTTAGGGTAAGGTCAAGTTTGGCGACGGCTCCACGGTGGAGATAAAAGGCAAAAAGACGATGATGTTGCAATGCAAAAATAGAGATAAAAAATTGTTGACAGGGATTTACTATATACCAAGTCTATGCAACAACATACATTGCCTCGAATGAGATAACAAAAAGAGGGTGTAGGGTAGCTCGCTCAATTTAAAAACATGTTTTGGATATATGCAATAACACTTTTAAAGCTTTAGCTATGGATATCTTTTAGATATTTAGATTAGATATATAAAAAATCATATGTGTATATTCCTCTTGAAAAATATTTTCATAATATTATAATTTTATTGAGTTTTATAAATATGTAATTTGTACTAACAAGCCTAACGAACCGAACCCAAGCTTTTTACCGAGCCGAGCCGAACCTGATTTTTAGCTCGTTGTCTAACGAGCTGAGCCGAACCATTTTTTCACCGAACCTTACCGAGCCGAGCCAAACCGAACCGAGCCGGCTCGATATCCACCCCTACTTCCACGGGGCGGCGGGGGGCAGCCCATGCAATGAACACCCTGACGGCGACGTGCAACTTGCTGGCCGCCCAGCCGGCCTCCGATCCTTCTCTCCTCTTCTCTCCGGCCCCATCCACGTACGTACCGGCCTACCAGTGGGTACGTACGTACCCACCTTCCTAGAAATGACGCGGTACATGTATCAGTTTTACCATCATATCACTTGCGTGCGTACGTACGTCCAGAAATATAGGACAAGCTGGTACGTACGATTTCACAAAGTAACAATCCTCAAGTACACACCAGTAACCACTACAACTCTACATAGGCCTACGTATCAACTGATCCTAGCTCGCTAGCTAGTTGTCAAATGACAGATGTTTCTGCAGGACTAGCTTTTCAGAACCTTTTGGCGGAGAGGACAATGGATCGAACATGATTTGGCAGAGGGCCGAGTACCCCACTGTTTCTTACCTTTATCGTGCCCAGTCTAGTCTTTGCGCCGTTCACTCAGGCTTCTAATTAACAGGTTGGCTCCTTAAATTTGTTTTTTTGGTTTTTATTATTTGTAAAGATATAATAGTATTTTTAATTGAATGACTTATAAAAATTAATCATCATTATTGTTAGAGTTTATAATCTTATTTTCGGTTTAGAAGTCGAAGTCGTGTACAAGTTGAAAGTCAAAGTCGTATATGAGTCATCGTGGTCGGGTGTGCAGCACGAGTCGACCTATCGAGTGCGTGTCGAGTCGAGGAGTAGTAGTCGTGAACAAGTTCGCCCGTAGTCGTAGAGCGGTGTATAAAAGGCAAAGCATTGTACCGAGAGATAAAAAAGGAAAACAGAAAGACAATCGGGGTGATCATAGTGATTGTTGTGGTCGAGAGAAAGAAATAAAGAAGAGAAGAGCGGTTTGGCATTGGGAAATCTATCGAGTTCATTGTGTTCGCAGACGTGGTCGTAAACGGAGTTACGACCACGGCGATCAGCGGAGGTGTCCGCAGGAGTAGCAGACGTGGTCGTAAAGGAGTTACAACCACGGTCACAGAGCGAGAAGATGTGGTCCTAATCAACCATAGCGGGAAGACGTGGTCGTAATGGAGTTACGACCACGCCGTGAAGCGCCTAACGTGGTCGTAAGGGTTACGACAATGGCGATCGATAGAGTCTTCAACGTGGTCGGCGAATCACCGCATGGTCGTAATCGAGTTACGACTACGGTGATCGAGTCTACTACGTGGTCGAAGGAAGTGCGGCGCCGACGATGAACATGGTCGTAACTTCACCGGTTACGAGTACGCGATCGGAGCTGCGAGGTGTGATCGGAGCAGTCACAACGTGATCGTAACGACTCAGAAGGTGGTCGTAGCATCTGTAACATGGACGTATGGCTGTAGTGAGTGGTCATAGACTGCAACAAGTGGTATCAGAGCGTGTTGAAGATCATTGGCGGCAAGGCGAAGGCTCAAGGTGGGCTAATCTCCCTCCAATACCCTCTCCTGATGACCGACAATTACTCGGTGTGGGAAATGAAGATGAAGGCAAACATGCATCCCCAGGGAGTCTGGGGTGCAGTCGATCCGAAGGGGAAGGATAAGGAGATGGATGACAAGGTGGATCCGGCGGCTTTGGCCATCATCTACAGGCGGTGCCAGACACGATGATGCATCAGCTCATCGGCAAGGAGACGGCACGGAAAGCATGGGAGATGCTTCAGACGATGCACGAGGGAGTTGATCATGTCAAGGAGGTGCGGCTCCAGAATTTGCGAAACGAGTATGAGAATATGAAGATGGGAGAGACCCAGTCGGTGGACGAGTTCACCGGCAAGCTAACTTCATTGTGCAATTAGATTAACTCTCTTGAGGACAAGATGGAGGAATCTGTGGCGGTGAAGAAGTGCCAGTGCGTACTTCTGGGGAAGTACATACATGTTATCACCACATTTATGTACTCCTTTGTCTGGACAAGAAGAGGATAGAGGAGATCAATGGCTCTCTCAAGACGCATGAGGAGTTATTGAAGGGGTTTCAGTCACGTAACAAGTAGGGATCTCAAAACGAACAGGCGTTGCTAGTAAAGGGAGAACCGAGAGATAGTTGTGGCTCATCAAACAACCGCGGGAGGTGGGGCCGTCAAGGCAGCCAAAGTTGCCGAGGCAGCAGGGGTGCCCATGGAGACAAGGCTAGGCAAGGCAGTGGTGGGAGATCTCGTGATAAGTCACATGTCAAGTGCTTTGAATGTGGCAAATATGGGCACTATGCGTCAGGATATCGTAGCCATATAAAGTGTTTCAACTGTAACAAGTTTGGACACTATACTTCAGATTGCAAAAGTAAGAAGAAGAACGGGGAGGTGAACCTCGCCAAAGACAAAGAAGAAGATGATGAATCGCTAGTACTTCTCTCCTCATATATTGAAAAGGAGCCGGGCATGGTAATACTGAATGAGGAGAACGTAGTTCCAAAACTACGCACGAAGAAAGGTAGCCACGATCACACAGATCAGTGGTACTTGGACAATGGAGCAAGCAACCACATGACGGGAGATCATTCCATGTTTCATAAGCTCGATGAGAAGGTTTAGGGTAAGGTCAAGTTTGGCGACGGCTCCACGGTGGAGATAAAAGGCAAAAGGACGATGATGTTGCAATGCAAAAATAGAGATAAAAAATTGTTGACAGGGATTTACTATATACCAAGTCTATGCAACAACATACATTGCCTCAGACAGATAACAAAAAGAGGGTGTAGGGTAGTGATGCAGGATAAGTTCTTGCGTGTGTACGACAAGAACAGAGGTTTGTTGATGAAGGTGAAAAGATCTCCAAATCGGCTGTACAAAATTTCTTTGAAAACATGTTAATCGGTTTGTATGAAGAGCGGTCTGGAGGAGCAAGAAGACAGTGGAATTCACAGATGCGCAGCTGGCGCAGAGGCTCCGAGGGTGGTGAACCCCACGTGTGAGGCGCGCACGTAGCAAGCAGTGGCTTGGGCGCGCAAGGCGGCGAGACGCGATCGCAGCACGCAGTAGTCGTATGCAGACATGCGGTCTTGCATGGAGAAGGTCCAGGGTGTGGCAGCGTTAGCTCGGGTGGTCGGCATAGACTATATGCAAGAGTCATAGGAGTGCATGCAGCTGGTGTAGGTCACACACACGCAACAAAAGGAGATCAAGGCAAGGAGGTGCATGAGGTGCTGGAGTGTTCCAGGCCGAAGCGGGATACGCGGGAGCGGCGTCAATGGGACGTGCGAACACAAAGACTAGATATGGCGTGATCTCAACTGAGACATGCGCAGGAGAAAGATGGAAGGCTCAGGTAACGACAAGGTGGCTGTGGGAGCAGGTGCTCCAGCCCAGGCAGGCATGCAAGGAAGAAGCGAAAGCAAGAGAGAAGATCGGCGTTATCAAGATGCAAAAATAAGATTAAGAAGGTGATTGTTAGAGTTTGTGATCTTGTTTTCAGTTTAGAAGTCGAAGTCGTGTACAAGTTGGAAGTTGAAGTCGTATATGAGTCATCATGGTTGTGTACGAGTACGAGTCAGCCTATCGAGTCTGTGTCGGAGTCATAGGAGTAGTAGTCGTAGACGAGTCCGCCCCATAGTCGTAGAGCAGGGTATAAAGGGCAGAGCATTGTACTGAGAGATAAAAAAGGGAAAACAGAGAGAGCGATCGGTGTGATCGAAAGAAGGAAATAAAGAAGAGAAGAGCGATTAATCGAGTTACGACTACGGTGATCGAGTCTGTGTCGAGGTCGTAGAGTAGTAGTCGTGCTACGGTGAAGTTTCGAGTACGCAGTCGGAGTTGGGATACGTGATCGGAGCAGTCACAACGTGGTCGTAATGACTGCCAGGTGGTCGGAGAAGCAACAGAGTGGTCGTAACGACTCAGAAGGTGGTCGTAGCATATGTAACGTGGTCGTACGGCTGCAGTGAGTGGTCGTAGACTGTAATAGTTAAATATAATTTCAGCATTAGACCAGCAAACAGAGGCAAAAGCTTTTAAAAAAACCAAAATGAACACCAGCTTTAGCTAGTGCTAGGCCCAGCTTACCAGTCTCAGAAGATGGGCACTTGCACTCCCCATGACCCATTCCTAACACATGGCTAGGCCGATATCAGAAAAGCCGGTTTTGGCAACAGCAGCAGGATAGAAGCCAGAAAGCACTCGTACCCGCATCCATCCCGAAGCACACACGCACTAGCTGTGAGGCCGTCAGCTAGTATAACCGTCCAGCTACATACGACCCAGCCGGTCGTGCCTTTGTTAAAAATAGGGCCTGGCCCTGCTCACCATGGATACATGTAGATATCTCCACATGATCGACACGTGGTTTCGTGCATTTATCCCCAAGAGTTACAGTCCCCAACTTATCGGGCGTTTGCTCGGTTGGTCCGGTCATGTCACGAGGGCTAGTAGTAGGAGCACTAGGCTACTACTAGTAGTAGAGTAGCACTGCAGTACAGATATATAGCGTCTGGGGCTCGATCCGCGACAGACGTACGTGCCGTGTAACGTAATCGTATGTCACGGCCGGTCGACCGTGTAACGTAATCGCATGTGAGGGGCGCTCGAGGTGGACCGGTGGGCGGCCGACCTCGCCATCAGCCGAGCCCACCCGTGGCATGCCCCCTCACATGGCCCTTTTGCCCGCCACAAGTGGCAGCTGTCTCTCTAGCTAGCTTGATCGGGCTGAGCTAGCTAGTATCTACCATCAACAATAACTGCGGGCGCGCGCGCGCGCACGCAAGCCGCCCGTCTCTCGCGACCACCGCGCGTGTCGTGGCCGTCCCTTGTTCGCACATACGCATCTCGATCGAACGGCCGGTTCATCCACGCCTCGGCGTCTGCGCACAAATACGTACGCAGCTGTACTCGCGCGCGCGCTCGGCCAGGTCGATCGAGACGCGCGCGCGGACGGAGGGGGCCAGACCACCGAAGGGCCCTCGTGCCGCCCGATCGATCGATGGAGCCGCGCAATGATTTCGTGACATGACGGCCATTTTCTGGCCGTCGCAGGGGGCTGTCACTCGCGCGGCGCGCCGGAGCCACGCCCGATCACGTGGATGACGGGCCCCAAATGAACTTGCGCCACGCGACGGTCACGTGAAGGTTGGCGCACGCTATCCGCCCGGCCGCTCGGTTCGATCCAACATGGCAGCGGCGCAGGGCTCCACGCCGCCCGGGCGCCCGAGATGTGCGTTCCATCGTTCGGTAAACGCAGCCAATTAAGGTACGCCCGGAGAGCTCTTAATTAATTGGAGACGCACTATACATCGATATATATATATATATGATGGCTGGAGCACAAACAAACTTAGGCGTACGTGCTGCATCACGACCTTAATCATCGTATGACATTTAGGCATTAATATGCGGCGTTAGGTGCGTTTATTACACATATTTACATGCTTAATTAAGGTATTGTCGTATCCATGTGCAGACACAAGACGAAGGGAACGGAGGTGTGCATGCATGTATGCCCTCTCCTCTTCAGGGAACCCGGGACAGGCCATCTTTTTGAGTCTGGTGCTCCACTTTTTTTTTTTTTTGTAGTAGATGTGTACTTGATGTAGTTAAAGACTTCCACTGATTAGAGTTACTATGCTACACGTATGTGTGGAACACAATAGTAGCGTTCGTGTCCTTTTGCGGGAGAAAGGATACAAAGAAGACAAGAGGTGGTATCCCTGTGTTTATTTAAACTGGGCCTTTTTTTTAAAAAAGGAAGAGTTAACTCCATGATCAAAACTCTTAAAATGGAATAATCGATCCGTTCAAAAACAAAAAAAGGACTAATCGACACACATGCGCCACTAACTAGGCAAATACTGATTGACAGTGGGTTAACAAAAGATTTGTCGACATCGGTTCATGATACACAATTAATTACAAATCTGTTTCCATACGACGATTTGTAGCTCTGCTTATTAGCATACTTAAATCATCATGTCATGAGCAGTGACTTGGGTAACATCAAATCACAACATAAAACCCAACAAAGGCTTGGCTTCACTTTCTGTAGTGAGTGTTTTCTCAAGACGAGCTCTATCACTTGATAATAATAGATATTGTTCTGATTTTATCTAAATCGATCAAAATCACATGTAAGTATCTCTCTCCATATTCCTTTATAAATAACTAAAATTTAAAATTTTAGATCAAAAATCATAAAACACGGTCCAAAATAAACCACCTTATCCATTTGTTCAACCCAGCTGGATCGGTTGCGAGGCAACACATGTAGCTAGGGGTTTTTTTCCCCGGGTAAGGGAGTGGTTGTTTTTTTTCTTTATGTTTAGTCACTTTTTTATACTGCAACTTTAGGTGACTGAGAGTGTAGCTTTAGGAGAGGGTGAATTAGTACACTGTAACTTTAGATAATTAAGAGTATAATTTTAGATGACTGAGAGATAAAAATTTTCAGTAGACCGTGTAATAGCAAAACCGCCCGGGTAAACATAGTGCTGCAACGCAAAATGGACACGTGGCAAGTGGTGGGTGGTCATAGCTTATTATAGCTAGGCAGCCCCACAAGCTGCCAACCGGTGGGCCACGTCGAGTGGGAAACTCCGCAGTGATTAGAAAGAGAGAGAGACAAGCGGACCCAGCCCAACCCTTACCCTTTTTTCTCGTAGTCTATTCCGTTTCTACTTTTCTCGTAGTCCGGCTCTTTAGGCTTACAACGTCTTATTATTTTTCATCTCTTTAGGCTTACAACGTCTTATTATTTTTCATTCTAGCACAAGTATTTATTTAAATAAATTAAATATCGATAAATCGTTTAAATTTTTTTAATAAATTATTTTAAATTAGCGATGAAAAAAATCATTCTATTTATTTATTTAGAAAACTATTAATTATAAATTAAAAAGAACTCTGCCATTAATTAGCAAATTCTCTCTCATAGCTCGATCTATTGCCTATCTCTATCCCGATCTGCTTATAAAGACACCCTCTCCCTTTCTGTCTCCCTCACACACACTCCTCCAGCTATTGCAGAACTAGCTTGCGCCCTTGTTGAGCAGTTGAGCGGAGCTCGCTCCTCTTCCCACACTAGGCAGCGCTGCCGGTGTGTGTACACGTACACCTCTCAAAACCACACCCAGCTTTGCCTCGCTTAGCAAGCTGCAGCACTAGCTCATCCCGCCCGACGACGATGTCGAGCCGAAGGTCGTCGCGTGGCTCCATCTCCGAGGAGGAGATCAACGAGCTCATCTCCAAGCTCCAGTCTCTGCTCCCCAGCTCTCGCCGCCGCAGCTCCAGCCAGGTAACGCGCGAACTACTCCCAGTAAACAATATACCTGCCTTGATACACATTATACATCCGCGTGCGCACGTCGGCGTACGCCATTCAGTGTGTAGAATGCAATAATCCTTATGGTGATTTAGTTAAGTGCGATGAGCAAGTAGCTCTGTTGTTCAGTGGTTGTGTATGTGTTTTTGTATGAAACGAGTAATTAATGAATGTGGCGTTAGTGCAGGCGTCAACGACGAAGTTGCTGAAGGAGACGTGCAACTACATCAAGAGCCTTCACCGGGAGGTGGACGACCTCAGCGACCGGCTGTCGGACCTCATGGCCACCATGGACCACAACAGCCCGGGCGCCGAGATCATCCGCAGCATCCTCCGCTCCTGATCAGCTAGCTACAGCTCCGGCACGCCGGCCATCGACGACCGCCTGGTCACGCCAATTAAGCAGGGCCGTTCTCCGGCCATGAGAGCTTAGCTAGGGTATATATGTCTACATATATTTGTATCTCTCTTTCTTTGTCTTATCTCTGCCTAGATCTGATCATCTAGCTCGCAAAATGTACTAGCTACGCGTATCTCTAAGCTTCACCCGGTACGTAGGGCACCGCTTTAGCTCACCTCATCTCCTCTGCTCCTTCATGTGTTCTCTCGGAGCTCCTCTCGTCTTCCTTGTTTTGTTGTCCCCTTCCTTCGATCTGTAAATTTAGTTCGTGGCTTGGATCGAGTTGTGTCCTCTACAGACAACCGACCGACCACTACTACCTAGAGCAAATTAATATCATCATCATGGTGTACTGCTCCAGCTTTCACTTTAGTTGGCTACGTACGTACTACGAGAAATATACTTTTCACATATGATTAAGATATGCAAGTGCTAGCGAGCCAAATGATGCCCTGGCTTTCATGGTTGCTTCCCTCGCCCTCGGTTCTATCCGCACGCACGTGAAATGGCGCGTTTACTTGAGATTAAAAAGGAGCTAAGCTTATAGAGCCTGTAGTGCCCCACGAAGCATGCCATGGCCCACTTGCGATCTGACCGTTCGGATGCTACGATACCACCGCTACGACGGCACAGCGTTGTGACAAACTAGCTATAGCTCGGACGGCCTCCCTGCGCATCAGTGCATGTGTCTCCACTTGGGCTTGTCCTTCCTTTGATTAGCCTGAAGGAAATAGATGAGGGGATCAGGAAAAAGGTTCGCGCCAACCGCCTTGTTTTGCTCGGCTGTTAATGCTGTGTGGATGCTGTCGATCCTTTACTTTCTCCCTGCGACGCGTGCCCCCATATGCATGTTACCATCCATCGGTGTACCCGGACGACGACCGAGCGAGAAGTCACGCTGCGGTGCGAGCGAAAGCCGAACTGTTTGTGTGTGTATATATACGCACACATATATGGTTGTTTGTGTCGGCGGCCATCGTTATCAATACCGTGTCCTTGTACTTGCCTGAGAGAAATGTGTTGTCCATTGTGTGCAGTAGAAGGTAGAACTTGAACCCCTCGATCATTTACTGAAATGTCTACAACACTCGGTCAATAATGAAATAATTTTGCCTCTTCGAAGGGCGCACCCTCTCTACCTTGTTTATGTATATCCCGGTGTTGGCTTCAGCGATCCGATATAGCATTCTTGGCACCGAGTCGTAGGTCACCTCGTGTTTGCCGTATATTCCATGTATGACCTTTCTTATCGCCCACCACATCTTACTATAGCTCACCGAAAAACCAATCAAATTCACGGCATCGGCAATCGACAGCTTTGGTGAAACTGCAGCGTCTGCAACTACGAGGTGACTGATCAAGCCTGCAACGATTGATGAGGTAATATTTCTGTGATTGTGCAGTGCCTCCACAAGCTCACAGATGTGATCTATCACCATTGTTATCCAAAAGTCCTTTGTACTGCCTCTGAATCTTCGCACACGGACCTTCTAGGGATAAGAACTATCTATACACACCACATACACATTGGAGTTTGATATGAACACAAGATGCGTACGGCTTATGTGAACGACATATCTTGCAATGGCTTGTTGCGTAGCACCCATGTTGGAAAAGCGTTGCCCTTTTACCAGAGTGTCTTCATCGAAAGACCATTCCACCCCATATTCGGATGAGAGACTTAGGGAGGCCAACATAACAACATCCAATCTAGAGGAGACGTACTCAACATTTGTGCACAGAATGCCATCGGATACACCACCTCCACTAGCTCCTACGCTAGCCTCGTCTCCATTGCTGGTTGTGTCGACATCCTCGTTGTCGTCGGAATGGCCTCTATCCGACAAGTCATCCAAATATTCATAGCAATCTATATACATTGCCTATCATCTTACTGCACCTTCGGTTGGCTCAAAGTAGTGAGCCAACCTCATCAACCCTCTATAGTACCGACCAGCACAAGGTTCTGCCGCACTACCACCATCCCCACCAACATTATGCTCCACACCGCCACCACCAGCCTACTGTGGCACTTCCATGATACCACTCCCGCCAGTCTCGCCCCTGCTCGACAGTTTTGCCCCCTCTAGATACTGCACATACACCATCGGCCTCTTGTATATCACTGCACCAAGATTGCTTGCAATCTCCATGTGCTGCCCCAAGCAACGTTACAAATCACCTTCTTCATCTTCCAGAAACAATCCCTCGAAGCTTCAACCACAGTGACTATCACATGTAAAATGCACTCTGGATACACCTCCTATACTCAGGAGGACCCATCTCCTTCAGCCCCGAAGCCCAGAACATGGTACATTCATAATTTTGTAGTTCCGCACCATACAACCTATCCTGTACGACATCCTCCCTGTAAAACATGAACAAATATTCCATACTCGACATCACATACGTAGCACCAATACAGATGAAATCTACTTATTTCTGACGATGCTAAATGCAACTAAATATAATACAAAAAATCAAGCACACAACACATACATAGCTAAGCTACCAATTATACCTACAATCATGTGCTCATATGCATGTATACTACTACACACATATATAGACACATATATACAAATACATACTACAATTAACAGTGCACAATTGTACAATCTTAAAATCATTTTCTACATTATTTATAGTGGCATCAGAGCAATAAATAAATAAATAAATACATACATACATATATATGTGTGTGTGCGCACGCTTATGTATGCTAAAAATAACAGTGCGTTATTTCTACATCTATTTTCATAATGACAGTTCGTATACTAAAAATAACAAGGCATACATACACGATATATGTGCAGACTTAAAGCCACTTTTGGCACTGTTTCGTATCATATTTATAAAAATAGTCGTATGCGGATTGTATTAACAAAAATATCGTTTCTGCCGTCCGGTGGGCAACAGGATATACTTGTCGTGTACCGTGCCTATCAAGTTTAGGGATAGATAGGGTTGTATTTGCAAAAACGGATGTGCGAATGCTAAATTAAAAAAATGCAGTACAGTGTATACGGAAACAGTTCGCGAAAATCATCCGGCTAACTTGCCGTCTTGGTTTGCATGCAGAGATGCAGTTCAGCTGAAGTACTACTCCATGTAGTATAAGAATCTTTATCCTCAGTTTACTGTGAGAAATTTATGAGCTTTTTGGCTGCACATTCAGCAGTGAAGACTAGACTAGCCCGTATCCGGTAACATTTTCTATACACTTAAAATTATAGTGCACTTATGGTGTACCATAATTAAAAAGTCATAAAAATTTTTAAGTAAATTTCTATATGTATTTCAAGGCTTACTTTAACTGTGTATAAAATTTTAATTTCGGATTCATTATATATTAGTGGTAGCAAGAAAAGTGAAAAATCTGACAACCATTAAGAATTCAAATTTGTCAGAATATTTTCTTTTTTTGCTGTTATTAACATAGAATAAATTTAAACTTGAAATTTTGTATATAGGTAGAGTAAACCATAAAACATATATAGAAATTTTCTTAAAATGTTTGTAATATTTTTAATTAGAATGTAAGATAAGTACACTTTAAACTTGAGTATATATCATAAGCTGCCCCGTATCCAGCCCAACAGACTAATGTGCATTTGACGCAGAAAAATGATGCGTGATCCTTTGTATGAACTGCATTTGCTGTGCAAGTATCATGTGCATGTGGCCGTCCATCAGAAAGTATAGGTGGTGATCATTTGGGCTTATTTTTGGTGGTTTATGGCTGAAAAGTACTTTATTGGTGAAAAAACATCATGGTGACGGATGCTTATTTAACATAATTAAATTTAAAAATAAAAAATATAAAAAATATGTTAGCCCATCACAGACAACGCAAACGAATACGGGAAAAAAAAGAACCAGCAAAAAAACTTAAAAAAAACCAAAAGTTCAGAAAAAGACGAAATTATGAATAGTAAAAAATAAGCCAGAAGCCAGAAGCTGAAGCCGAAACGATCACAGACATAATATGCATGTGGCCGTCCATCAGAAAGTCTAGGTAGCTCGCAAGGTTCGTTTAATTGATGATGGGCGGACACCATTGCTAGCTTACGCAAGGAACCCCACATGCATGATACTACCAATTTTGTACATGCACTAGCTAGCTCGACCACCGCAAGGAAGCCCAAAAGTGTGACTTGCTTTCTTTATCTCGATCTTTCAGCTGGGGTCATTGAGTACTAGCTAGTTTGGCCAATGAATGACACGGCCGCACGTCACAGCTGTGGATCAAGAGTTTGTTGTGTTGGTGGTCTAAGGCCATGTGGTAGCAGCATTATAAGTGATATGCATAATTAACTCTGTTTATGTTTTATTGTCGATACTTAAGCTTAATTTAGTGCATTGAATCGCTAGATTTACTGTCAGAGTGGCGGATCGACCTTTCGGTTTGACCGGCCGACGATGTAACTAGCATACGGTCATATCGGCAGTTAGCTAATGGTCTGACTAGCCAGTACATAGCGGTCAGACTGGCCTCTATGAGAATGTGCACAGTTAAGTTGTTTCAGTTGTATTAGTTATGGGGTATCTATGCAAGTGTGTCATAGGTGTGTTCATGCATGTGATTTGCTAATGAGAGTCAAGTGTGTGTTATTTGTGCTCGTATCGATTACTTGTTCTTTGATATGCATGTGCTTGATGATTGTTGTGGTCAGCGAAAAGATCAAGGCTACAGAAGAAGTCCTGAGGCCATAACATGTCGCGTAAGTCCAAGTGGAACATCATCTCAAGTGGAGAAGCACTGAAGAAACATAGGGATCGTGAGGAGGCAAGTGCGTGCATATGTTGTACAATTTAGTCTTGTGTGTTTCAAATGGTGACAATTTGTAGGGCAGATGTATGATCTTGGCGGTAAGTAATTGGGCATAACAGACTTTAGTGTGATGTAGTGTGCCGTAGAATTCAGACATTTCAAGTGGTAATGACATCGGAGCAGGCATACATTCTCAATGACGAGGCATTGGGCATCGCATCCTCGTGAAGATCGGTGGGCAACAATTGAGGAAATTATTCAATATCAAGAGAATTGGTAGTTTACAAAACCACCGCATTAGCCTAAGTGATTTAAGTCACATCTTTGAAGATGAAGTGCCTTATCAGGCTATTGGAGTCATGAAGGTGAATGCGTGTGAATGTAAAATTCATTTGTAAGTGATGTGATCTACTAAGAGTTGCTGGTGTTACAATTTGATTAGCGGTAAGAGTCACCATTATATAAGCACTTTGTTTGTGAAGAGAGAGAGAACGCTAGAGATATATATACTAGGGTCTCTCTTTTGATCTTTTTTAGTGCCAAGTATATGTAAGAAGTGAAGATATATCTTGGAGATCAGATCTCATCTATCTAGGCACCATATAGGGAGAGTTTTTGAGTGCACGGTTTTCCTCAAAAGAAATGATATTTTCGGGTTTTGCTTTTGTGAGTGATTTAACTTGAGTTATTGCGTGAGAACACATTCAAAGTCATCTAAATCATCTATGACTCATGAGTAAGAGTAGACAAAGATTTCTCTCTTTTGCTCGATTTTGATGCAATATTTCTTGTTTTGGATTATGGTGGGAACTTTGACATCGATCTTCATAATCCATGATTGAAATATGGTCATAACATCTTAGGGAGGCCTTGTGCCAAGTTTTACTTTGTTTGGATCAGTGGTCTGGGAGTGACTCTTTTCTTGGATCGTGTGTAGTGTTGTTCTGCACTTTTCCTCGGTGAGTGTTGAGATCGTAAATATTCGAGCGGTCCAACTGGTATGCGGTCCGATCGGTGCTCGAGCAATTCAACCGCTGAGCGGTCCAACCGGGGCTAGACCGCACCTAAGCCAGCTGTCAGATCGGTTGGGGGTGAGAACTCCACTATGAGTTATGTTTTTTTTGGCTCTTGACTTTAGTGAGCTTATGAGTAGGGAAAAATTTTAAAAAGTTATTAACCCTTTTAATTCACCGTACCGATCCTACGAATTTTAACCCTGCTCGTTTGTGTTTTAACTTTTGACTTCTGGTTTTGGATTCTAGTTTCTTATTTTCATCTTTTCTGGTTTTCTGGACTTTTTGCTTTTCTTTTTTTTCCCTATATTCCATTGCATTGTCAGTAATATGCTAACTTATTTTTTTTATTATTTTAATTCAATTATACCAAAAAATCACTAGCTATTACAGTATAAAATAAAATGCTAAATAATGAAAAATAAATCATAAGGAAAAAATCCAAATGATCTAATCTAAGGGTCGATCTAAGTAAGGTAGACTAGCTTAGAGAGCGGTGCAGTAACTAGTTCTACCTGTGGAAAATTCAGAAGAGAGGTTATAGGGGTTATAGGAGCATTAACACATGTACGTACTAATTTCTCCGGAGTATATAGTACGCAACATCTCGTGTGAAAACACTATTGCACGTACGCCTGCGCGGTCAAAAACGTGAAGACCAACTGTACCTAGTCAAGATCTGACCACTCAAAGCTAACGACTGCATGCCAGAAGCATCTTTTCACATGAGAAAGTAGTATAGTAAAAATCTGTGTCTGGTACATATTAGATCTGGACCAGTCTAGCTATGTTTTGACCCAACGTTCAGTGCCTCCGTAAAAGTTTTCAGGGGAGGGATACAGGTCTTTCTTATCCACTGCCATGGATCACTGGTCTGTGTTTTAACAGCTTCTAAAATAATTTTTAGTTTTTACTATAACATCTAACTTTTGAACAGAGTATTTTTTAATACGGAGTCTACAAGTTAATTGTAAGACAATCAAAAGCCTAATATATGTATAAAACAAAATCGCAAGCGAGTATTTCTCTCCATAATCTCTATTAAAAACAGTTAAAATTCAAAAATTTCAGCCAAAAGTCATAAGCCGCAGCCATATCAAACAGACCCACTTTTGACTCTGGCATAAATATTTATATAAATAAATTAAATATTATTGATATGTTATTTTAGAAAAATTATATTGATGTGTCGTTTCGAAACAACAACAAAAAACTATTTTATTTATTTATTCAATAAAAATCATAAACTATAAACCATAAGTTGCAAAGAGATATGTTCTTTTAGCTTAAAATTTTGAATTTTTCGGTTCGCAAAAGAGAGTACTGACGAGACACTTATGTGTAATTTTAACCAATAAAAAAATTCAGTATAATTTCTATTATAATTAATTCATAAATTTTATCATAAAAATATTCTATCTAAAAACTGTTACCATAACATAAATAAAAAATCCATAAGCAACAAACAAAAAACACCAGCCGTTGAAGTCCTCCCGGCCTCCAGTCTTTCCACGTCACCACTTATATATACGAAGGACAACATATCGATCCATCCGCCTAGCATGTACGTAGCTACTGCAGCTAAGGCGCCATCAAATCTGACTTAAACCACGTCCGCATGCAGCTGTAAACAATATTCCTGACACATGCAGGTCTATTAAAGTGTAGGCTCCAGCTATGCGCTGCAGCTTTCCAACGCAAAATGATTGCCCGCTCTTTGACTCAACATCTAGTTTTTTTACGTGACTGATAGTTTATAACTTTTTTAATCAATAGACAAGATTACTTTTTTCAATATTATTTTAAAATTAATTATTAAAATAGTATTTTTAAATCAACTTATCAGTATTTGACTCATTCACACAAACATTTATACTAGAATCAAGAATCATAAGCTTAAGTCTAAGTCAAAAGAACCATCCATACTCTTGCATGTAGTTATTACTCTGCTTCAACCATCCAGTTTAGTGATAGTTTATGGTTTTTTTATTGTATCTGGTTTATTTTTTATCGTAACTGATAGTAATTTATTTGATGTAATTAAAATTTAAAAAAATTAAAAATATAAAATATGTTATCTCATTACGGACAATACAAAGCAATATAGAGGCAAAAAAGACAAAATAACTAGAAAACCAGAAAAGATAAAATTAAAAAATAGTGAATTAGAAATAGAAGTTGAAGCTTAGCGGGACAAATATCACCGACCCGGCCCGTGGCTGGCAATTCCTAGTGTGGCCTTTCCTCTCCTCTGCTCAGTATCGTGGGAGCAGCGGGTGGACTGGGGGAGAAGAACCGGCCGCTTTCGCCGGCCCCACGCCACTGGCCAGCAGACTCGCCTAACGGCCGGCAGCCCCTGCGTCCAACCACAAACCACCGCCGGGACCCTCCGCCGATCGAGAGCCGGCCGTACGGATCACGCGGTTGCTGCTGCCGCGCGAACTGCATCGATCGGCGCCGAACCCATCCGCCGATGTATCGAGCCCACGGTTAGAAAAGTCCGCCGGGCGCGCGCGGCGATGGCGAACTGGCGAGAACGCATGCAAGTGCTACGCAATGACCGGGTTGCCCCTACCGGCTACCGCAACAGACTCGGAAAAGGCTACGCCGCGCTAGCCGCGGGGAGGGGCGGAGTCGGGATGACGGGGGAAATCAACGTGAGCGGCCAGTAAAAAAGCCTTCTGCGCGCTGCAGTTGTGCCGCTGGTGTTAGCAGTGCGGTTTGGTTCAGGAGATGGCAGGGTGAAGCAGCAACAACGTACACATTAAAGCTAAAGCTATGGGCCGGGGTAGAAAGGACTTGTAAAGTTCTGCAGGAAAAGTATACTGGCAAGTACGTACGGATTGAACTGTAAAGGGCAGTAGTTATACGGAGAGTTAGTTCTGGCAGCTTTTAGCGGTGCACTACTGTGTTGGGAATTGGGATACCTGGTTTTAGGGCAGGTCTGGTCCTTGCTGACCGGGTCTTTATCTAAACTATAAATAAAGATCTCAATGATTACATTTTGTACTCGAAGTAGTAAAAAAGCAATAAATAAACCAAGTTACCATATCGCTCTCTACGTTTAATCTTTTATTATCTTGCACTACTCTGTAATTGATCCATCTCTTTGCATAAAAGGAATCGATCGAATTAGACTCACCAGCGACGTTTTCCCAACATAGCTGTGCCGCCTGCCGCGCCGCGACGCGCTTAGCGACCGCCGCCGCGACGAACGCACACGACCGCGACAGTGACCACCCGCATGTGGCCGGGCCGCCGCTCAACGTGTGCGACCCGACCGCCGGCTACTAGCCGCCCGCCCTGACCACCGGCTCCCCGAGCGCCCATATGCACACCAACCTGGTGTTCGCCGCGCGCCACGGCCACTGGCCATACAAGGCCGTCGTCGTCGCAGCGCTTCAACCGTCGCCGCTCGCCGTGCGTGTTAGTACGCCTCGCACGACTACCGAGCCATCGAGCCTCAAGCCGCCCGCATGCGCTGCCGAAGTCGCCATGCGTCGCGCGACCGCATGCGCCGCCGAGCCGTCGTGCGTCGCGCGGCCGCATGCGCTGCCACGAGAGCCACAGATCGGCCCCACACGGCCACCGTCGCCTGAAAAGCCGTCGTTCAGCCCTGCGTTGCCAACCGCCGCCGAAACAGTGTGCCACCGCAGCTCGGTCCAGCAAACGTTGCCCACCGCCGCATGGGGCATCGCCTACCTCCGCACAAGCCGTCGTCGTCGCCCACACCGCCTGCCCTGCACGGCCACCGGCTATGCCGCGGGCCCCCAGCTGCCCCGCACCTCCATCGCTAGCCCCAGCCGCAAGCCAAGCCGCCATGGCCCGACCGGTAGCCCGTGCCTGCACATGCCACCCTACACATCAACAGAGGTAGGGAAACCCTACCCCTTCTCCCATTTTAGCTGGCCAGTTGTGGGAAAAAAGGCATGGGTCGAAAGAAAATAAAAAAAAGGGAAAAGGGGGTTGGTGTTCAATTTTTGCAAATAAGCCCCTTTAAATTTGGCAAATTATGCGAAAAATTTCGCAGAATTAAAAATTTACGGACAAGCCATTGGAAATTGTAGAATTCGCTGCAAATTCATATTTCAGCATAAAAGGGCCTCATATTTCAAATTTTTCATTGTTTTTAACATTGAAAGCATGTTTAACACTATTATTGTTACTTTATATGTTTTCCTGTAATTACTTACTGTTTTGATTAATCGTAATTATTTAAGTTATCTTTAATCACAGAAATTAACAGTAAAATTATAGAAAATGCATAGAAATTCTGAAACGTTACGAGAATCCTTCTGTACCATTGTCCAATTTATTTTATGCATATTTACCTATGGTAAATTTATATATTCTTTTCATGCACATGTACATAACAGGCATCACAAATCGGAAGATCGAGGAGCTGGCCCAGAATGGCCAAAACTATTTGACTTAAGCTTCTGATGTCGAGATCGTACTTAGAGCCAAGAAGCTCCGCACTGCCATCAGGATTGGTGCACCACATGATGCCAAACCCACACCTGAGGAAAATGACCAGGTACTTTACTTCCTCAGGCATCACCTCAGTCTCACTCTAAAAAATGAGTATATGGCAGAGAAGAGCGCGCTAGCATTATGAACTACACTAAAGAAGCGATTTGAGAAGCTAAAGTACACCATTCTTCCTTAGGCAGAACAAGAATAGCTCCGACTGAGGTTCGCTGACTTCAAGATGGTTGGAGAGTACAACTCTGCTCTGCACATAATTTGTACCAATATTCAACTTTGTGGCAGGTAGATCACAGAGGAGCAGAAGATTGAGAAGACCATCGCCACATTATACCGATTTCAGCAATACCGATCAAAATCGCATGTGACTGTCTCTCTCTTCATAATTTTTTACGAACGGACATAATTCTAAAATTATAAACCACAGTCCATTGCAAATACAAGACATTTTGTCTTTTAGCTAGCATTTCCTACCAAATGTTCATATATTAGCCAATCCTTTAATGGTACTGGAGAATGTCATTAAAAGGAGTTAAAAAACATCGGCAGCTCTACCGATTGTGGCCTTTTATGCCTCCACAGTAGCCTAAGACAGCCGTCTTTGTATTTGCCCAATGTCACATGCGGTTTTGATCGATATAAATAAAATTATTATAATGTATACTATAATCGATTACTAAACCTTGTCTTAAAAAATACTTTGATTGAAAGCTAAATACTATACAAAAATTATTTACTGTAAGAAATAGTTTTTAGAAATCAATATGAATAGGGTCTAAGTCCATAACAGAAGTAGAACGTGACAACAAAGTATATTAGCCAATCCTTTAATGGTACCCTGCGGCGGAGACGGTGGATGACTTCCCTTGAGTACAAACGACGGTGACCTTGGACCAATGACTAGCGTTGGAGCGCAAAACACCGTGGTCGCAAACTGCTTTTAAGGCCTTAGAGGCGCAGGGTGGGAAAGAAGCTCATCTCTGGTGGTGATCTCCGACCATTACTGGCTTACTGGAGCTCTAAATTGGCAAAGGAGAAGCATGAGGAGGATCCAGATGATAGTATTCCCGATTTGGCGCAACAAACTTTTGCCAATTGTACTAGGTGTTCCTCCTAACCACATGTTCATATATTAGCCAATCCTTTAATGGTACTGGAGAATGTCATTAAAAGGAGTTAAAAAACATCGGCAGCTCTACCGATTGTGGCATTTTATGCCTCCACAGTAGCCTAAGATAGCCGTCTTTGTATTTGCCCAATATGTCACATGCGGTTTTGATTGATATAAATAAAATTATTATAATGTATACTATAATCGATTACTAAACTTTGTCTTAAAAAATACTTTGTTTGAAAGCTAAATACTATACAAAAATTATTTACTGTAAGAAATAGTTTTTAGAAATCAATATGAATAGGGTCTAAGTCCATAACAGAAGTAGAACGTGACAACAAAATTCTGCCCACGGAAGTATGGCATCGCTCCGATCAAGCCGTTTCTGAAGTCCACATAGCTAGGTCATGGTGAAACTATTTCCATCAATTATGGCCTCAAGAGTAACCTAAGACACCTGCTGACCCGCCGCCGTTGTATTAAACAAAGGTATAGCGCTGTTATGAGGCCCAGATCATAAATATCTCGTAAAACCTGACAACAAAACTAAGCCCACCAAAGTGTAGCGCCGTTTTTGCGAAGCCCAGCTTCAAGAGTCCACATTAGCTGGGCCCATGAAAATTGCATAACATCTACACAGATTCCTCAAAAAAATGTAGGAAGAGACTAAAGCTCGGGCGTACGAATAGAGTGTTCCCATGGTACGCTCCTCCAGCCATCAGATCTCATTTTGATAGATTTTGACCATCTGATTTGGCACAAACAAAAAAAATCATACAAACTTCATATCAGATGGCGATATCTGGCCGCCACTAGCTTGCTAGAGGAGGCGACGGAGATGGTGGATGACCTCCCTTGAGTACAAGCGGCGGTGACCTTGGATCAATGACTAGCGTTGGAGCTCAAAACACCGTGGTCGCAAACTGCTTTTAAGGCCTTGGAGGCGCACGGTGGGAAAGAAGCTCATCTTTGGTGGTGATCTCCGACCATTACTGGCTTACTGGAGCTCTAAATTGGCAAAGGAGAAGCATGAGGAGAGGAGGAGAAGAAAGATCCACATGATAGTATTCCCGATTTGGCGCAACAAACTTTTATGAATCGCAACAATTAGTTCCTCTGGTTGTAACTAAACATCAACTAAAAATTATGCAACAAATAAAAACGGCTATGGCAATAAATACAAGGATGTGCTATAAAAATTGAAACATTGTTGCAACAAAAATGAAAAACCACTAAATCAACCCTAATATTTTAGGGATAGTGTTGCAACATTCAAAAATAAGCATCGCAACAACTTGACTTATTGGCGCCAACTTTTTAGATGGGCTCGGACTAGTAGGAGGAGAAGGATAGCCCATGCTCCATATCATCAACAGGATCTAGTGGTCCAAACACCACATCCTCGTCACCCCCCGACCATGATTGTGCCACTGCTGAGTTCGGCCTCAGCAACGAGTGGCGTACAATTTTTGCTACTGTGATCACATGCAACAATGTCTACTAGAGTAGGAGGACATGTGAGTGGCGACGGCGGTGGCTAACATGGTGCCTCGTCTCTGCCCTACAATGTTACCGTGTCACTGGCCATACATTCATCGTCGGCATCATTACATATGGCTTTGGCCTCGCTAGATCCAACGAGCTCCAATCGCTCCTTGCAAGGGGAGATCTCCCACACGAGCTCTGGTTGTGGTGGACGGCCTTATCGAGTGCGAGTGGTGGCGAGCTCTAACCGACGGCCGAGCTTGGGACGTTGGGGGCAGAAGCAGGAGTGGAGCAGCTCATCGTGGCCGAAACGACTCAGCTGAAACCTATTTTGATAGGTTGAGAGGAGGGAGAGAGAATAATGGATGGTTGGGCGATACTCTCTCGGTAGTAATGAATGGATAAGGTTGGCGGTGGCTAGTTATTTTTGTAGTTGAAAAATGAGTGGTTTTAATAGTAAGGTGGTAAGAGTGGGAGCATACAATGATACCGATGGGATCAGAAGTATAGTCTCTGTAAAAATGTATTTACATAAAATTAATCCAGTTGGATTCATTAGCCTAAACGAGTATGTTATGAAAGTTTTGATTGTGGACTGCTTGGATTATTGAGATGTGAATAGTACTAGATTGTCTGATGTTTGCTTTTTGAAACAAGTTTGACGTTTACTATTTGCTAACAACTGGTACGTAGCTGGTAAATGAGCTTGTAGAAGCCCACCAAATTTCAAATTCGGACGGAACGGCGGCGGCCGCGCTACACTGCTGCCGTGCCTAAGTCCAAAGCGCCCACGCGACGCGTCCAGTCAGAGTGGCCGCACTGCACGCCTCGAGATTAACCAACTCCCTTCCCGTCTTCCCCTAGAACGTTCCAAGTCCGCTTCTCATAACGCCGAACGGCGCCGATCATCTCTGCGTGCACAAATCACATCGTATCCATCCACGTGTCCATGCCATTGTGCGGGACCTCGCATGGCACGGAAAGGACTTGTTATAACCGTTGGATCAAAATCATCTTAATCCAACGATAAAGAAGTAAAGCCTCACATGAGACCCATACAATTTTTTTCCCATGGCACGGGCCGCCCTGGCTGGCTCCCCTAGCCTGGCACGCATCAGGAGGGCGTCGCGCACGATGCGAACGCTCCCAATTAGCTCGCGATTTAATTACCAGCAAATCTCGGTTCGAATTGTAAGCACACGTTAATTACATATACCCTTAGTCATTAATCCTAGCAGCACTACTACAGGTAAGATTAAATATCCGATCGTTTTTAGCACTGTACTCCGTTAAGCACAGGATAAATCCGCCTCTGCGATTTTTTATCCCTTTACTTTTCCTCTCTCGATTTGTCCAAATTTTTTTGTTCCCATCAGCGATTTTTGTTTGTTGTTTCCCGCATCACTCTCCACTAAGCTGCCGCCCGGCTCCTCGCTCGGTTGCTCGCGCTCGTCTCCTCTCGTCGTTTCCTTCCCAAATTCGCTGTCTTCTCTATATTTATTTCCTGCCTCGATAGCCAATTCCCTCGATAATTTTTTACCATTTTTGTTGCCTCGCCGTGTTATTAATATCCGCACCGCGCTACGATCTTTTTTTCTTTTCTTGCTTGGACATGCGTTCAATCTTCGGAGGCTTCCGGATCTTTTGCCCCCGTCAATCGCTGCGGGCTGCGGCGGAAGGTACTGCGCACCACCGCTTTCTTGGTTTCTCTGATTCTTTCTAGTTCTAGGTTTTGTTTGGAGCGATAGAGTGATTACGTAGGTTTTCTGATATAGTTCTTTAGATCTGACCGTGTGATTTTTGTTTGTAATGTTTTGTTTCTTCTCCTCTTTTGCAGATAGTTTGTGAATAGGGAGGTTGACAGATAGGTTGGGGTTCTGGGAGTTATTTTATTTTTGCTCCCATGTTAGATGAGGGAATCAGAGGAAGGAGTTAATCCGGGGAAGAGAATGGAGGGTTCTTTGGCGGAGGAGAAGCCTTCGGGAGAATCGGGGGATGAGGGCAAGATAGAGAGGAGCCATATCAATCTGAATTCGTTGCCGGTAATTACTGCAGCGGCTGCCGCCACTAGGGAGAATGGTGACTTGCACGGTGCAGTGGAGTCAGGAGCCAAGGGTTCAAGCACCGGGAAGGTAGAGGAGTCCAGTGGTATTGGTAAGAAGAAGCTCCTGAAGAATGAGGAAGCCGACGAAGGTGAAGTTCAAGGTTTTGCAGACGTGAAGAACAACTCAGTGGACCCTTTGAATAGCGAGAACCCTGTCGAGGTGAAGGATGCTTTTGTAAATGTGGCGGAAAACGAAGGGGGTGCTGATGGTGGCGATGGGGCTGAGAGAGTTGAAGTTCTCAGTGTTGTCAAGAAGGATGAGCCTGCAGAGGAAGTTGGAACTTCTATCAATTCTGTAACAGATGTAGGGTATGGAGAGAAGGGTGCCACAGGTGCTCCTGCTGGAATTACTGCGGTGCGAGCTGCCGGCTCCCGGTCATCGAGTTTCCATGGTGTGACCAGGTGAGCTTGGTGGGTGTGTTCTTTTAATTTGTAGTTGATCAGTGGAAACGAAATAATGCGTTTCATCTGTCAGTTCACCATCTTAACCAACCAAATCGTTTCTGCTGTAAGCATAGAGGGGGCTATTCACCAAAGTATCATCAATTGTGCAGGCATAGGTGGAGTGGGAAATTTGAAGCTCATTTGTGGGACAGTTCTTGCAGAATAGAAGGACGAAGAAGGAAAGGAAAGCAAGGTATGCCCTTTTATCTTGGAGCTTTCTAAGGGGCAGTAGTAGACATTTTAGCTGAATGACTACTACCCTTTTCTGCACCTAATCATTACCATGTTTGTTACATCAAATTATTGTTATGACATTGTCAGATATTCTTACGCCATAATTAGAACTAGCTGTTTTAAATATTAGGTTTTCGAGGGAGCTAGATATTTGAACTGTATTTCTAGCATTTATTTCTCATATGTTCCGTTACTATATTCTCCGTCCTTGTGTGATGGTCATGGCTAATATGGTCAGTGTCAGTGTTAGAATTTAGAAAGAACTAGCTAATTAGGAATTAGAGAAAATATGCAAATTGCATCGCAATTTCCAGGGCACATTTGCTTAAACATGAATTTATTTTTTACAAACACAAGGATAAACGTGAAATTTGTTCCTCCAAAATGCTAGTGTACTGTAATTTTTCTCTATGTCATATTATTATTTAACTTTAGTGGTGGTCTGTGTCAGGAAGGTAGCAATTTGTTTTTTCTGCATGTTACATTCCTCTATACTATTTGGCGTATTACATATTGGGCCATTTGAAAAGCCCAGTCATGAGGGGTTGAGCCACCCCTACGACAGTATTGATGATTAAATTTCAAGTTGTTTTGTTCTTAGTGAAGCTTATATTTAGCATGCCTTTAATGAGCTGTGAGATCCTGTCACCCTGCCGCATGCAAAGGTAGTTTTTGAATTTGTCCGTATCTTTTTACGGCATGAGAAAGTATTATGCATTATTAATGCTTATTCACTAACATCTAAATTCGGAGTTGTGTCCCCTAATACCTAGGAGCATATTTTTAAAAACCATAGTGGGCAATGAACTACATGAGTAACCAGTTCACCGATTTGCTAGTCCGACCGCCGGTTTACCAGTCAAATCGGAAGCTCTAAGAAATTATATTTTAGAGTAAATTGTAACACAGGTATATAAACCTGTGAGGTAGATGCATCTAGGTCATTAAAAAATGAAACCGTGCATTTAGGTCAATGAACTTGTTAAACCACATAAAGGAGGTCCAAAAGAGGTTCTCCAAGGATGACAAGTCATCCACGTGTCACTAATGCTTATGTGGCGTTGATGTGGACGCTGACATGAGAAGGTGAAGGCCTCTGTCTCCACCTGGCCGGCTATGCACATCTGTGTGTTCATCAACGCTATTCCAAAGCCTCAAAAAGTAATTTGGTTTTGATTGAGAAGGAAAGCTGTGAGCTTGCTGAAGTGGTGGGATTTAATTACAAGGTGAATTCTTATTGCTTTCTGGTCGCATGAGATGCATATGGAGCTGATGCAGCTGTTAGTAGATGTAGACGGGGAAAGAAAAGCCAACGAAGAAGAAGGCGGTAGGCCCATCCATGTGCTTCAGATCGTGTCAGCCGCGGTCGATTACTTCCTGGAGTCCCTGTTCGAGGAACATGTTGAGTCATCAAGTGGTGCCCCTCCTTTATTGATGTCATCTCCTTCTGTAGCCATGCCTTATCGCAGATAATGCTACTCCCACTTCTAGACGAGGGCGCGACCCGAGACCTGAAAGCGGCTGTCAATGCACAGGACTAGGTTGCCTACTATCGAACTTGCGAGAATAACAAAGGGAAACACTAATCACCAATAGACTTTATTGATGTGGTCAGAGTATTTTAAGAAAGTGACAATGAATGTGAATGATTTCATTGTGTTGTTGGGAGGCACGCATGCCTCCCCTATTTACACAAATCTAAATGGTGGCAGTTAATGTTTGAATAGGTGCCTCTTGTCTTCACGCGCGAATCTTTTTTGTGTCTTGAAACGTTGTGTCTTTTGTCAAATATCGCAACTTGTTGGGAATGCCATTAGCCGTTCTCATGCGTCGAATTAAATAGCCATGTGGAAAACCATATCCGTCTTGACCAGTTAATACTTTGTTTGAGGAAGCGAACGGATACTGGTCGTTGTTTAGGTGTAACCGGTCTTCGATCAGTTATATTTATTAAAGGGGGAAGCTTCCTCTTTTATGTGCTCGTAGGCTATACAATGTACTTAGTGGACGTTAGCTATGTGGGTCTAGGCAAGGAGTTTTATTTTGACTCCTGTTGACCGAATATATTGACCTGGTTAAGAATGCTCGTCAGCGGTCAACGAGGGTTCGACGGAGAGAGTGAGAAGAGAGTATATGTAGGATGGAGAAAAAGTGGGTGAGAAAAGAGTACGGGTGTCAACGGATCAAATAGTGGTCTTCCCATATTCGTATTCATATTATGAATACAAATTCGAATATATTTGAATACGAATACAAATTGAATATTATAACGATTACGCATACGAATCGAATACCTACTCAATTTGGTTAGATGCGAATATCCTAATGCACAATGAAGTTTAGCAAATTGACAGCTATTTTATAGTAATATTTATGCCCCTTTTCCTCTAGTTTATTATATAATCATTGATCATTGGTGCCATTTTGCCACTAATCCTAACTAATTCTAGATATGTTGCATATAAATCGGTTATAAATATATTGAATCTGGCTAAAAAGAGCATGCAAAAAACTTTATTGGGGGATGTGCCAAAATGAAAAATATGAAATACCAAATTAGAGTCCACCACGACGGCTCATCGAGATGATCGAAATGCATATATGATATGTCCAATTTAGAGGTCAAATGCAAAAGATACATATTAGCTAAATGTTGCTATTATATCTGCCAAATACGGATATTATCCGTATTCGTATTTGATTCGACACCTATTTTACATGCCATATTCGTATTTGTATTCGAGAAAAAAATCCGGATACTATCCGGTTTCAGATTTGTTTTACAATATGAATGCATTTTTCTTACCACATTTGCTATCATCCGAACACGCATGCCGGATAAAACGGATAATCCGGATCCGTTTACACCCCTAGAAAAGACAGAAGGAGAAGAGCTGACACGTAAGCATTAACGCCACATGGATGCCTTGTCAGTCTTGCAAAACCTCTTTTGGACCTCTTTTGCACGGTTTAATAAGTTCATTAACCTAAATGTACGGTTTCATAATTTAGTGACTTAGATGCACCCACCTCAT
Organism: Bonia amplexicaulis; assembly: GCA_036346245.1. NCBI lineage: Eukaryota > Viridiplantae > Streptophyta > Magnoliopsida > Poales > Poaceae > Bonia > Bonia amplexicaulis. The sequence continues at coordinate 30,568,294 of CM070738.1, read as the reverse complement.
AAGTTTATATACCTGTGATGCAATTTACTCTGTATTTTAATACTTGTTTATTTTTAATTTGGAAACAGTTGTTAAAAATGTCAAGGGATATTTTTAACAAGGTAATATCTAACTCTCTTGCCTCCTATGGCATGTCAAGGAGCATAGTTGGGTTGGCAGTGCACTTCCCTTGCGAGCATAAGGCGGGGGGTTCGACGTCCAGTTCCATAATCTAACAAAAAAACTATGTCTTCCCATTTTTTCTCCAAATGATACATTGCATGAGCTGGACTGGACCTGGCGCCGGACCTGTTATTTTCAGCTAAATTGCTACTCTGCTCTGGTTTTTAAACCTATGCCTAGGAGGGAAAATTGAATATTGATAAAGACCTTTGCTGAATTGTTTCAAAATTAGGCAGAGCATTTGATTTCCTGACTTAAGGTAGCTTAACCTATCTCATGCTAACTTTTTTTATTTCTGGTCCGTATAGCTTTGTTATTTTTCCTTTCTGTAGCAAATGAGAAAAGATATAACATAGATATGTATTTAGTTACTTCTGAGTGGTTGCTAATGGTTTCTTGCAATGGTGTTCCAACGTGGCGGTGCTTCAGTTTATTTAGGTAAGCATTATTTATTTGAGGTCTGTCCTTATGTCTTAATTTCTTATGTTTAGGGTCTAATTATTTTTCTCCAAATTTCCTACTATGCAGGAAGTTATGATACCGAGGGAAAAGCTGCCAGGGCATATGATGTTGCATCTCTTAAATACTGGGGCCAAAATACAAAGCTGAACTTTACGGTAAGTCTTTTTTTTCTTTTGCTTTCCAGTGATATATTTAAGTAAATGATGGTCTTATGAGTCAATTTTATTCCAGCTTTCAGAATACGAAAAGGAACTGGAGGACATAAGGGACTTGTCTCGAGAGGAATGTGTGACATACTTGAGAAGGTATATTATTTGTATATTCATTCAATGCACTAATTAGAGAAATGACTGGCATTTTGTTTTATCCTACAGAAGGAGTAGCTGCTTCTCAAGAGGGGCTTCTATTTATAGAGGAGTTACAAGGTGACCTCTCTTTTTCATTTTGTTCAGCTTGTTCAAAGGACTAGCTTTTGTTCTTTAAAACTAAAACTCTCAGCTAATATCATGTTCCTATGATAGAAGGCAGAAAGATGGGAGATGGCAGGCACGCATAGGACTGGTTACTGGAACTAGAGACATTTACCTGGGAACTTTCAGTATGCTGCACATGCCTAATTCTGAACCCCCTCCTCTTTAGTATTTGATGATGTATTTTTCTCTTGCTTGAACTAGAAACTGAGGAAGAAGCGGCAGAAGCTTATGATATTGCTGCCATTGAGATACGTGGCAAAAATGCCGTGACCAACTTTGACCGAAGCAACTATATGGAGAAGGGCCTGCATTGTATAGAAGGGGCAGGCTTGAAGCTGCTTGCATCGAAGCCAGAATAAGAAATTGACTTTGGTGCAGTGGTGTGGTACATACAGATAGAAGAACTGCTTGCAGTTTGTCAGTACTTGCTGCTTTATAAGTCTTCAGATTACAGTTGTCTAACAGAGAATCTCAATTAATTAGCAAAATTTGTGTCGACAAGAAGATTTTGAGCATGTATTATAGGGTGAGAAGGTTATATTTGTACTGGAAATTGCCGGCAACTCAATGTTTGTGTTCTGTTCAATAACTTTATGATGTGAGATATCATGTTCCCTGGTCTCACTGGAGAATAACTCATGCTATCATGGGAATATGTTTTACTTTCGGTACTGGTATTTGGTTTAATGCCACATTCAAGTGCATAATCCCGTGAGCAACGCTTCGTAAGTGTACTCGTTGGCGGCTGCCGCTAACTGACACTTCTCAAGAGAAGTAGAGAGAAAAAAAAAAACTTCTGAACGTAGGAGTACTACTACAGACCATTCCCAGAAGAGGTAATTGATCTTTTGCCACATCTTTTATTGCATTTGATGATTTGTCTTATGATGTCTCATTGATATGTAGGTCCAAAGCCTATATGTCAATGAGACAAATAGGGCAAATCATCAAATTCCATGTTTATGTATAGGGCAAATGCTCTACTTTTGTTTCTTTAGTCTCTACTACCCTTTTCAATTGTTGAGAGATTCTTTTTTAGTGGTAATTCAGACGATCATTCGCTGAGGAAGCAGGTGTGAACTTGACACATACGCTCACCTGTGTTCCCAAACTGGACCTGCATTTCCCACCTTTTTTTTCTTTCGAAAATACATTACGCTCACCTGTGTTCCCAAACTGGACCTGCATTTCCCACCTTTTTTTTCTTTCGAAAATACATCTTGCCAATCTAATATCAGACGAGCATATAGCCATATAGCTAGAAAGATGGAACAGACTTCTTTTTCCTAAATCCTGAACAAGTCACACAACCGCCGAAACACGAATCTAGAGTTCAATGGCATGGATATTTAATTTTCAGTAACATTAAAAGATTCACAACAAGAACATTGCATCGTCCAGACTCGAACAACTATCCAAAGCCAGAACCTATTTACAACGACTCATGATTGTTCAGCTACAGAAGACTAATCCAGTAGGTGCCAATGTCATTCTCAGTTCTAGACTTCTTCCCTCAAGCTGGTAATATGAATTCCTGCTTTAAGGTTTACGTTACACAAAATGCAGAAGGAATCTCAATATTCTCGAACAATAACCCAGAACAAAAGTTATAACCGCATAATGGTTACTCTTTCATTTTGCGAAGACACCAAACATCATAATGTACTGAAGAGAATAAGCAATGCAGCAGGCGAACATACATTGTGCTCACCTGACGTGTGAACAAGAAAGCTGTCTAGTATCGATAATTTTGATCGAAGAAAGGATTCTCATCCCTTGCTTCTGATTCTTGTTCAGCCTTGGCTCTCCTTTCCACCTCTACCTCCTCCAAGATTGAGCGCCTCGTGTTTAATGTCCTAAACTGCACAAGTGGAAATGGAAAAAGTTTTGTGCCTAACATTACTCCACCCGAACAGATTGTACTCTGGTGTGAACCAAAATGATGCTAGCTGCAAATAAGAAAGAAACTAAGGTGATGCAGTGCTTCCCTCTTTGTCATACTACAAAAAAAAATGTTTTCCACTTTTTTGAGCAACAGGATAAAAAACTGCATGCTAAGGGCTTGCACGCACTTTGATTATGCTCATCTCATAAGGCAAGGTTTAGTGTTACTTGTTAGGTTTAATAAAGCAACTTACTAGATAATCCCTCAATGCTATTTGGGTGAACCTATCTTATAAACCCACAAAGGCTTATAAAACTCAACGGTCCCACTGGCTCCAGCTTTTCTGTATAAGGGTAGCTTACGAGTTTTGCCTGAAAACAATTTAAGCTATTTAGCTCTGACTTAAGTTTATTTTGGTAATGAGCCTTTGATCTAGGTCTAAAGGTCTTAAGAACGTGGAACATCACTAATATCATCTTTCATAAAAGAAGATACAGTGGATGGAAAGGATAACCATGTCACATCTAATATGGAGTACTTGACAATAACTAAAACTCAGTAATCATTATCATGCATTACAAAAATAAAACTGTAATCAGTGAGGTAGCATCACTGTAGAGACACATTGCTAAGGTTCTCACTGCACAAATAAAAACTGTTGCCAACCTGCCACCATTTTCACAAACGAGCATTGTAAAATTCACCCGGAAATAGATAATACCTTGTTAACAAAGATTCTGAAATGCTTTCTGTAGGAATGGCGGAGATTAGAGGGAGAGATGAATGATCTTTGCCCTTTTTTCAACTTCTACAAAATCAACTCCTTTTGGCCTCTTCTCTCAATCAACTATGAGAAGCTAATTAGATCAGATGAACAGTGGAAACAAGCACAAAGCAGAAGCCAACAAATCAAGGGAATAAAAGAAGCAATAAACGGATCAAGACATCAACTGGCTGGTTTGACCGGGCCTAGGCGCTCTGATCGCTCGGGTCACAACGATCTGACCGCTTGCCGTTTTAGAATAGAAAAATAGCTCGTCGCCAAGAACTCAAAATGGCCTAATTTCTAATCTACTAAACCAAATGAGTTTAAACTTGAAATATAGCTTCCTCAGGGTCCTATGAACATATTCCATCAAAGAATTGACAAGCTACTCAACAAAGTTTGAATCTTTACCCAAAACAAGGCAGATCACATCAAAACCGGGCAAACTAAGGCAAATACCAAGAACTTGCTATAGGACTATCTAGATGAATGGGATCTAGACTCTAGAAGGTTCTTCCATCATCCACACATCCTTGGGGACTAGCAAGATCAAGAAGGGAGAAAATCCAAAAAAGAAAACCAAACAAGTCAATAGCACAAGGAGAAATCCATGGCAAAACTCACTTGGACGAAATTAAATCCTTATTTCACTTGAAGATGGATGTTTAAAGCCACTCCACTCTTGGAGAACAGAACTCCCTCTCCATGGAGCACACACATAAAGTTTCTCTCTTGGAAACCCTAACTCTCAAAGGCTTAGCCAAGATTCCTAAAGCTTAGCACCTAAACCAACACCTCTCCTTATATATAGAGGCTCACAAAAAACCCTAACTAGCATCTCACTTTGGTTTCATCCACTTACATAGGCTAACTTATTAATCCAACACCATACCAGGTTTTACACACATATCCGTGTTTTTCAAAGCGGCTCATCCAACGGGCTTTGATAGCCTGAAACACCAATCCAATCCATCAAAGTATCTTCGCATACTTTGACAGGTAGCCCGAAGTGCCTAATACCTAGTCCTCATGTCTTCACGCATTCAGACTCTCCCGAACTGTCTCTATATGCCTCAACCTTGTCACTTGACGCACCACATGCACCAACGCGCCTCATCGTGATCTTTATCTCTTATGTGCTTTTCGCTTGAGCCACGTAGCCTCACCTGGGCTTATCCGACCGCACAGACCTCAGCTCCCGGTGTAGTCCCGGTCCATTGCCATTGACCGCTACCGTTCTTCGAGCCACCTGCACATCCAATGATAAAGCAACCCCATTCCGAATACAAGTTCCATGCACTTAACTTACGTTAGCCAAATCATGCATCATGCAACACAACACAACCATCCAACGGCTCCTATGTCGTGCACACACTCAAACCAACTCAACTCACATCATGCTCTGAACCTACAGGGTCGGTCTGACCGCCAACCATAGGCCAGTCAGACAACCCAACTCCCCTCAAGCTTACCCGGTAATAGGGGACCAGTCTGACCGCTGGCCCAATGGCAGTTAGACCGCTCCTATCAGACCGTCAACTAACGACCGGTCTAATCGCTTAGGAGCACCAGAAAACACTCTCTCTGGAATTTTGATTAATCTCTATCTACTTTTAGCTCAGAACTCTAAAGTGAGTGACACTACATCCTCAAATATACACCTACAGAAATATTTGGTGTCCATTTTCCAAAAGGCCACACAGCCAGTCTGAGTGCTCCAAATCCGCCGGTCAGACCACCGTTGCCAGGCTGGTTAGACCGGTTGAAACCTGATAGCAACTCTGAAAACTGAAAAGCTTCAAAACCAAATTCGAACTTCGACAAAACTTGCAAACCAAAGTCAAATACTCATCACAACCATGCAGTGACCTCCACGACGTCTCACCCTTTTGATCCATTTGTTCAATGTATCTCTGTGCAGCTGAGATTACATCATCAGGTCTACTTGAGTCATCTTTTCTTGGAATATACCAGATGTTTACTACCGCACAAAATGCTCATAAACATGAGCGTCACCATTGATGTAGGGCAAGACTAACCAGCAATTGAAAAACAGTTTTGCTTTAAGACTAGAAAGGGAGCCTGCAAAGTGCAAAGATTACTCCGTAGTAAGCATACCAATTCATCTCTTGATGTACTTGACATAAATCTCTCCTCAACCATGAGACAGTAACAAATCATAAAGTGTACCACTAAAGCGGAGAAGGTGAAGAGCAAAGAAATTCATTTGATAGAACAACACACTTTGGTTTATTGCTCTTTCAAGAATGTTCTACAATGGACAAGAAAGGTTTCACAGCTTAACATTGTTATAAGATCCAAGGTCTAATCACATCAGACTAAAGGTAACAGGAAAGAATGAATATTTTTTTTTAAAAAAATCTCATATGACAGGGAAGTGCCTTTTACCATTCAAGTATTGGAGCAAAGGTGAGCTCAAACAGAGTGATAAATGAGTACAACACCCAGTATGCGAGCCATTCCTGATCATCTACAGCAGATTTTGTTTCTATTGCTCTAACAGACGCATATCTGTAAATATGTCCAGTGAGGAAAAACATAAACAGTTACCATAAAATGGAAGGATATGAACTGTTATGAATATTGTGTGTATATTGAAGAGGCTCAATGGGCAATATATATAGAGAGTACAAGAGGATATTAAGGGGAATATACCATATGCAGATAAGGAAAACGAGGCATATAGGAAAAGGAATAATACAATTCCTATTCTATCTCTAATACTCTTAACACCCTCCTTCAAACGCAAGGCGTATGCAATAGCATTGCAGTTGAAAAAAGGGTTAACACTAAAACAAGAAAAATCCGAAGTACGAGTCTTGATAATGTCGGCGTTGCGTGCAGCTTTTGAATAAACTGTCAAATCAAGCCGAAGAGGAATAGATAGAAGCATGACGGCGCAGATCGAAGCCCAAGATAGCGGCGGCGCAGTGTACAAGGTGTAGAAGACGCGCGACGACCTTAGAAGCTCGGGGCGGCTAGAGAAGCGACGACATCATAACGACTTCTACGATCTGCATGCGGCTCAGAGAGTAGAGCGGCGGCTGCTGCCATGCAAAAGAAGATTCCTATTCTTCTATGACTAACAATAAATTTATGGACTCGTATGGTTTGGACGAACTGAAAATTAGAAACTACGAACATGGATGGACGCAACGGAAGACTTACGAGAAAAAAAATGCAAAAATAGCAGATACTAGCAGTGATTCTAGGCCGAACCACCCTTGTGAAATACCAAAGACACCTATGCACAACAGTTGGTCAAGCCGGTCTCCCGCTCCGCCGCGCGCTTCCTCTCCTGGCTCCGTGCAAAGCCATCCTTCTCCCCCTCCACGGAACACTTCGACGCGATGCTCCTCCCATTCGCGCGCACCCGTCTCTTCTCCCAACTCTGGTCCCTCGCCTCCGACATGCGCGCGCTCGGTCTACCCCTCGCCCTCCACCATCTCCGCGGTCGAAGGGGGGCCCGGATCTGGCGGGGGCCAAGGGGGAGGATCCCGGATCCGGGGTCGGCGGTAGGATCTATGGTGGCGATCGCCGGATCCGAGGCGGCGGTGGTCGGATCCGAGGCGGCGGTGACCGGATCCGAGCAGGAGTCGGCTGGTGCAGGCAGAGAGGCTTGAGCAGCGGAGGGATCTGGCGACGACGGGATTTGCGGCTAGGACAGCGCCGGGGAGGCCAGAGGGAGCTGGCGGCGTGGGAGACGGTGGGATCCAAGCAGGACTTGGCTTGTAGCGACCGAATTTGGGCGCGTCAAGGTCGGTGGCGGTCCAATCTGGGGTGGAGTGCGGTGTAACGAGGTGAGGTGGATCCGCGGGATCGGGTGTACAACAACAACAGCGGGTGAGACGGGCCTGGCAGCGACGGCGGCGAGATCGAGAAGAGGCGGCGGCGGCGGTCCAAGAGATGGACGGCCGTGGCGGCTCATTGGGATCCAGGTGCGGCGAGCTCCGACGACGGTCCAGCAACGGCCCGACGATGATCAGCGGCTAGCAAATGCGGGCATCAAGGCGGCGGCTGCGTCGGTGGCTGGGGAAGAGTTGGCCGCCTTCAGGAGCGAAGATCGCTCCTCCCGAGGGCAACAGATGCGGAAGTTGAGCGGAGGCTAGGAGGCAGCGACGATGGCTACGGTAAACCCTAACCCTAACTTTTGCTCTGATGGTGAATCTGGATCCGTGCGGTGCCAGGCCGGCGGTGGCCGGATTCGTGCGATGCCTGGCAGCTACACGGGCTTGGGCTGCGCGACCGGCGGGATCTTGCGGCGGCTGGTGTCGGCGGAGGAGGGCAACCCGGCGAGCGAGAGCTGGCGGCGGCGGCACGGGCGACGGCGGCCAGAGACGAGGAGGCGGTGGGTCGGCGTAACCAAACGAGGTGGCCGCCCTCGGGAGCGGAGATCGATCCTCCCGGGGCAGCAACAGCGGAAGTAGATCGAGGTTAAGCTCTGATACCATGTTATGAATATTGTGTGTATATTGAAGCGGCCCAATAGGCAATATATATACGGAGTACAAGAAGATATTACAGGAGAATATACCATATGCAGATAAGAAAAACGATGCATATAAGGAAAGGAATAATACAATTGCTATTCTATCTCTAATACCTTAACATGAACAAGCAAGTTTGTATTTATTTAACAAGAGAAGGCATTAACTTACAGAGGATAAGCGAGTGAAACTATAGGCCTGCAAAGAAAAATAAAAGCACCTCAGTACTAATAGAGGATCAAACTTTCCTAAAATCTGCAGGGCTGAGTTTAGCAACTTACAACACCATGATTATATCACCTCAATTGTCACTTAACTAACAGAAAGAAGCCAACAACAGCTAAAAGGTTACTGCATTTGCTAATCATTAGTTAGCTATATTCTTTGGATAGCACATGGCTATGTACCATCATGTTTTATATAATGCAAAGTTATCCGGATTATGACACTGCTATATAGGGGAAGATTCCAGTAAGTTGTGCAGAAGATGTAAAATCATAAATGCTAATAGACAAAAAACCAGCCCCATTTGTAACATGGTAGGCAAACTTTCATCAAAGGCACTAATAACTGGATGTCGGCATCCTATGGTTGATCCTTCTGTGGAATCTTATGCTATGCGATCCTTCCAAAGAATCTTAGCAACGAATCTATATATTCTGGTTTCCTTTCGAAAAAATAACACTCCTATCCTTCCTAGATCACATATGCTGAAGTCTTAAACTGGAAGATTACATGGCATTTCATTACAGTAATGTTCTGTAGGTCTTTTTGTAGCTTCATTCGTAGCACGACAAATCAGTCCTCTGCTAATGCTACTGGTATGTAGCAATGTCAGATGAACGAAAAACCCTGAACCCTTCCGTTCTTTTTATTTAAAAAGAATCCAACCATATATGCAAATGTTTCCCACTATATACACCCCAACCAAGTTCCTACAACATAACATTGATGATTTTAAAGTGAAACTGTGAGGGTAACACTACAGCCCACTGCAGTGATTCGCGCACGCTTTCCCTAGGTATCTCAACAGAGGACAGAGAACGAATACTTGTGTGAAATCGCAGCACAGCACACCAATCCTACAACGAACAAAGAGCTAATCCGCCCAACAACATCTACAGAGAGAGGAATCAGATCAGGAAAAGCGTACCCCGCAAGAACATCGAGGTTCTTGACCACCACCTTGAGGAAAGATCCGGATCCGGACCCCATTTCTTCCAGACTCTGCTCTCCCAAACCGCAAATCTGAGAAGTAGTAGTAGAAAATAGTAACCCTCATTTATTTGAGCCGCTGGGGATCGGTTTAGGATGCTGCCTTTTTCTTTTGTTTCTGCACCCTTTCGCGAACCAACGCTTTCTTGCTTCTTGACAACTTTGTGCAGTTGTGCTTGCTTCGTGGACCCTGACGAGAGTTTCCGGTGAACACCGTGCAAGACGCGTGGACAAAGGGCGCGGCACGTACGCATAGAGTTTTCTCTGCCAGCGTAGCATGACATTTGGGCCGAGGTGGCCCGCCCATGCAGATAAAAGGAGCCTAGACTGCCGCCTTCTCCAGTTATTCCTGGGCTGGTAGAGTTTTCGCCATGGGCTGCAATTTTTCTCATAACCTCTTTAACAAAAAAGAAAGTTACAGTCACGTACATCTGAATAGTTAGAGCGTGACGCAGGCTCAGCGATCAGTTTATAATTGCCGCACTTTGCTAGCGCAAGTAGCAAAACTTACATTATGGTGCCTTGAGGTGAGTGACGAGGATTGAACAAAAATCACTAAATACGGTTTTAAAATATAATTAAGGATAAAGGACCTCGTGGTTGTAAACCTCTAGAGATTGCTTCCCTAGTATCATGGTCAGAAAAATATTTTGCGTGTTGTCTGACCAGATAACTGCTTGGAGAGTCTATTAACTGGTCCCTGAACCCGATTCCAGGATATTTCTTCCGTGTGATGGATGGAACACGTGTCTTATCCGCTTCAAATAGTACGATGCTTCGGGCTTGAGTCTCTGATAACAACTGTCATGTGGCTATTGCCCACGTTCATTTTCCACTGACAACAACAGACGATCCGGCGTTCTCTTTTTGACGATAATTACCCCTCCCCCCGACTAAACACGCTAGTTCCACAGGGCGTCTTTCCCGGCGAACAAACATGCGTCTCTTTATTGGTATTTAAGGCTGAACGAGAGAAGGACAAATTGGATCGGGCAATTCACGTACAATCAATCAGTCTTAATCCCAGACGAATTGATATCTTATTCAATTAAGTGCAATTAGGGCTAGTCTCCTGCCTGGTCGAAGGCACCCTATATCCATTCTCTCTTAAGGATTTTTAGCCATTTTTCCTTACATTATTTCGTAAGATCGGCGACTTGATCATCAACAGCTGGCGCTGTCTATGGGGAAAGAAGGCGTTGAGTCCTTGGAGTTTTTCTTCGTTTAGTAATCCTCATCCTTCTTTGTTCTCAATTGTCATCGCTAATGTGATCATGGCAAGGACTTGCGAGAAGAACTAGTTCGGCTTGGCAGATTATGTCGACCTTGACATAGACGCATGCATCTACGCCATGGAACATGATGCGTTGTCATCATTCTCTTCCATCCCTGGCTCGCTGCTCGCTGAAACCGGTGAGATCGATCGGATAAAAGAAGATTTGTCGCCCCCATTAGCAGCACTCCCAGATGAATCGGTTGTTCTAACCAGATCAGAATATCCAATGCCTCCGCAAGCTCGGTGCTTCCGACCGGCAAAAACAACGACAAAAACTCAACGCCGCAATCCGAGGGTTAGTGTACTCTAGATATGGTCATGGGCGATCACTATTTGCCAATGACTTCTACATATTCTGGGAGCTGCCTGACACCTGGTCGCAGTATTAATGAAATTACTATCGGCAGAAAGCCAGGTAAAGATGATAGCACTTAGCATCCGATCGACAATCCGCCAGATTAGGCTGAGTCCACCACAAAGCCCACCAGAGATGGTAATTTCCAATCGTTCCCTATCATGGAGGCTCCTTGCCGAAGTGGTGGAAGGTAGTCGCTTAGTTTTAACGAGAGTTCATTGGGAGATTCATGCTGGAGGCACAAAATTAACGCAATCGATGGTACCGATTGAGATGCCATGCACAATTCTTCATGATAGAAACCGCCATGACTCGTTGGACGAAATGGTGCAAATACTCATACATCACCTCAAGACGATGGAGGCAACGGAACTGGTGGACATCAATCGGCTAAATCTTCTACCCCACTGCGCGTGATGGGTCGAATGGGACAAGCGAGAGGATCAGAGGGAAACTCAAGTCATCATACACCTTCTGCCAACAAAAATCCTTCGAGACCCTCGGTAACAATCTAGAGCTCGTAGCGAGTCCATGATATTTCAAACAACCCAGATCTTACTATGGCAGAGACTCCAGGATATGCTCAGATTGCAAGACAGATGTTAGAGATCCTTCAGCAGACTATGCATCGCACAGAAATATACAGAGAACAAAGGAACTTGCAGAGACACACTGACTTCATCCAACGTTCCTCACTCAGCAGAAACCAGTGCGGGAAAAATAATCTGATGTCTGGCTCTAGACCTTCTCAAAGATTCCGACAAGGGAATCACGAGGGAAGATGGCTCTTCCATGAAGCCACTTCTCCTCGTCGTCATGAGAAATGAACACTCAGATCGGGTGATTTGTGACATCACCTAAACCAAGCAGCTGATTGGAGACAGCATGTAAGTATCTATGACCAAGTCAGAGCACCAGTTCCTTAGTACGACTTCTGGAGAAACCAGTCCCCAACCAACCACAATCCAACTCCTTTCCAAAGAAGGTGCCATGACTCGATCACAGGCTGTTGGCATTCTCGGTAGGCCTTCAAGCAGTACGTTGACCGGACAGGTTCCAACTAGCGAATCTAGAGAAATTTGATGGAACTCAAAACCCATTAGAGTTTCTCCAGATTTACACTACAACCATCCGAGCTTCCGGTGGTGATGATAATGTAATGGCAAACTACTTGCCCATAGTCCTCGAATGATCTGCCCGATCTTAGTCGCTCAATCGACCATTTGGATCAATTTACACCTGGGAGCAACTCTGCGACCTATTGATTACAAACTTTCAGGAGACATACGATTGCCCTAGTAAAGAAGATGATATCCAATGAATCCGACAAGAACCAAATGAGACTATTCGATGGTACATCAAGAGGTTCAACCAGATTCGTAATTCCATTCCTGAGGTTGTGGATCATCTATTATTCAAGCTATCAAAACGGGTTGAGGAACCCATGGTTTACGAATGAAAGCATCTAGACCACTAAAAATGATTTTGGTAATTAATGAATTTATATGAATATGAGACTGACATGTTTATTAAGTGTTTAAAAGGCTTAGTCCCTAAAATAATGATGAGACACATGCTAAGGATCAACATGAAGATCAAAGTGGCTCAAAGCAAAGGTATATGTAGACTATGATCCTTTTTATTTTTATCGGTCTTAGGAGAAAGGATGGAAGACCGAATTATAGGCTAAATATTGTACTATTAAGAGGGATCATGGCTAGTAGCTTGATAGCATATGCTTGTGCCATTTGAATCAATTTAGGATCATGCATTCATTGAAAACTAAAATTGATAGCCAAATCTGTGCTCTGTCTGGAAAAACGGAAGTACCGGAGATGCAACGGTGGAACTACCGTAGAGCGATAGTACCGCAGCCTTAAACGATACTTTCGGCGCTCGGAAGCTCCGAAAAATCGAGCAGAACCTTTTTCCAGAGAGCACCCTCAGACTTGATCGGTGCTCTGTCCGGACAACCGGAAGTACCGGCTTGCAAACTGTGGTACTTCCGCTTTTTGGAAGCTCTGTCAAAGCCGAGCGGGACCTTTTTTCAGAGAGCACCCTCGGGATAATTTTATGTCTGCTGCAAACGGAAGAACCAGAGTTTCAACGGCGGAACTACCATAGAGTGATAGTACCACAGCCTTAAACGATACTTCCAGAGCACGGAAGCTCCGAAAGCTCGGGCGGAACCATTTTTTAGAGAGCACCAACTCTCGGCCTCAGATCAAACGGAAGTACCACGCTGATATCTCGAAACTTCCGGTTATCGGAACTACTGGATTTATAACGGCGGTAGTTCCACACCGACTTCCAATGGCTAGTTTAGGCATTACTAAACAAGCATATTCTTGTTGTGTCGGAACAAGTGGAAGAATGCAAGCCATTGCACTATGGTACTTCCGCTCGCCCTGAATTTTTCAGGAATTTTCTTGTAACTGCTAGTTTTGGTTGGTGAGGGTATAAATACCCATCCACCTACTCAAGGACAGTAAGAAGAGACCCCCATTGAACATCTTTGAGTATTGAGCATTCACTCCACACCTCATTTTCTTATTGTGCATTCATTTGAGGTGGTTGAGCCAAACAAGTGCATTTCATCTTTAGATTGATCCTTTCACACTTGATTGTCGTCAAGCAAAGCTTGTGATCTTTTACTCTTGGTGCTTGCCGGCATGTAGACGACTTGGTGGGAGTTTGCGCAGTGACTTCTTCAAGAAGGTTGTGAAGAAGCCCGGCATCGACTTGTGAGTGGTTCGGTGTCCACTATCTTCGGAGTGAAGGAAGGACAACCACTAGGATTGAGGAGCTGAGGCTTAATTTGTGGAGCTGGTCCAAGTCGCTTGGGCTTTCCTCAACGTGGACTAGGGGAAACCGGCAAGTTTTTTATCACCACGGTAAAAATATCGTGTGTTCATTGGTTATCACTTTGTCTCTTTTTCAGCTCTTGTACATTTAGTATATTGTGATTATTTACTTGTGCTAGAGCCTCTTGTAAAGATTTATACTTGTAGTGCCCTAAACTTACTAGAATTGTGTAGGTTTCAATTGCTTTAAATTTCTTCCATATTGAATTTGTCAAAATTATTTAGAAGGCAAGAAAATTTTTTAAACCTCCTATTCACCCCCTCTAGTCGGTTATCCTTGATCCTACAATGGAGGATATCACAATGAACCCTCCAAGAACAATCATCGAGCTATTTGGCATGAGCGATAGGTACACAGCCGCTAGTGAGGTGGTTGAATGGAATAAGGCCATCAACCGAATAGAGAAAATTCCTCAATCTGGCCTGAAGAAAAGGAGAAGAAGCCTAAGAAGTCTCTCAAAGGTAAGAAGAATCGCAAACCTAATGCTACAGAGGTTCTTGCGATTCCATAGAAGTTCATAGGGGCGATTCCATAGAAGTTCATAGGGGCAAGAAGGACTATTCCAGTCGGAACAAAGCAAAATCTCTGACTGACAAGTCGAAAAATAATAAGAAGTGGTGTCCACTTCATCAAGCGGTATGGCATGATCTATGCAATTGTTGTGCCTGGCAGAAGAAATTAGAAGACTATTATTCAGGTAAGAATCCTTTTTCTTCCATTCAAGAGGTCAGGGAACCAAGCTCCAAAAGGACAAGGATGGCGATGAAGAGATAGACTATCAGGAGCCACAACACACCGTCGATATGATCCTCGGTAGGGTCCTCCTCCTACGAGTTCAATCGCCATCTAAAGACCATGGAGTGGGAAGTGAACCTCACCAAGTATCCCATCACTCTCAATCCATCATGTGGTCAGAGACACCTATTTTCTTCAGCAGAGAAGACTGCCCCATCCCCTCAACTCGACCAGGTAGGTTCTCTATTGTCGTAGAACCTACCATAAATAGATGATGGTAGCTCTCTTAATATTTTCTTTACATGAGCTTTCGAAGAAATGCAAGTTCCTCGAAAGTAAAGCCTGTGAAATATGTCTTTCATGGCATAGTTTTGAGATCTACCACTAAACCGATAGGGCAAGGTTCCCTACTGGTTACATTTATGAGTCTAGATAACTTCCAAACAGAAAGAATCTCATTAGATATGGTAGACATTGAAACCACATACAATGGGATTCTTGGTTATTCAGCATTGGCTAAGTTCCTATAGCCATGCATTACGGCTATCAGAGTCTTAAGATGCCAAGACAAAAATGGGTCATAACGGTTCGAGGGGATAGAAAGATGGCATGTACATGTGATCGTAAATACCTAGAATTGATTGATGAACTTTTGATCGAAATGCTAATCCACCTTTTGTGCTGGCCAAACACTCAAGACCAAAGGTGGCCCCAAAACCCTCCGACTTGATCAAGGAGGTTCCACTCATCATGGATACTTCTCCGAAAAATGTCAAATCATCATTTGGACTTGAAAAAGCTAGCGCCTCCTTCCAGAATATACTGGTCGTGGTAGGACTCGACCTCAAATATGAAGAGTCACTTGTCTCCGTCCTCCAAGCAAACTTGGATGTATTTGCTTGGTAGGCATCCGATATACCCGGTGTCCCTAGGGAGGTGATCCAGCACATGCTAGCTTTTTGGCCTGATAAAAAACCGGTCAAGAAAAAGCTAAGACGTTTTGTACCCGACCAGAAGGAGGCAATCCAATCGGAGATCGAAAAGCTTCTCAAGGCTCTATTCATTCGTGAGGTTGACTACCCAGAGTGGCCTGCCAATCTTGTAATGGTTAGAAAAGTAATAGGAAATGACGAATATGTATCGATTTCATAGATCTTAATAAAGCTTATTCGAAGGATGACGTTCCCATTCCATGTATCGATCAGCTTATTAACTCTACTTCCGGGTATGAGTTATTAAGCTTTTTAGATGCATATTCAGGGTACCATCAAATTAGCATGAGTAAAGATGACGAGGTGAAAACTTCCTTAATCATGCCATATGACACCTTTTGCTATGTAAACATGTCATTTAGTTTCAAAATGCTAGTGCCACTTTTCAGAGGAAATCTTTAGTCAGCAGATTGGTTGTAACTTAGAGGCCTATGTTGATAACTTGGTCGTAAAAAGTATCAACATCGGAGATCGTATCTTAGATCTACAAGAAACTTTCACTAACTTAAGAAGACATGACCTTAAGTTAAATCCAGAGAAATATGTGTTCGGAGTTTCCTCTGGAAAACTTCTTGGATTTCTAGTTTCGGCTAGAGGAATTGAAGCAAATATAGAGAAAATAGCTCCCATTGAGCAGATGCGTCCTCTGACCACGAAGAAGGAAGTCTAGAAACTAATCAGCTATCTGGCAGCGCTAAGTCATTTCATAGTACAGTTGGAAGAAAAATGATTGCCTTTCTTTAAGCTTCTTCATAAATATAGAAGTTTCGAATGGACTTTCTCAAAAACTAATATGAAAGCTTCTTCAAAAAAATGATCCCAAGACCCCGTACAACTTCCTCACTATCTTCTGCCTCTTAGGGCTTGGAGGAGCATCTCTTGAGCTCTCAGACAGTCACTCTCTGACCCAACCATCTACATAACATAAGAAACGTTACATCATACCGATAAAAATATACAATTGATGAAAAGAGTTATCATTTTTACCTTAAGTATTTTATTCCTCTCTACTGAAGAGGTAGCAGCCAAGATCAAGGGCATCTCTGCCTTCTGGCTAGGCTCCCTTGTGCAGATCATTTTGATCCGCTCTCTCACCTCAGCAGGGGATAGGGATATAAAATCAGGGGAGACTTTAAGATTAAAAAGATTCAACCAAACAAAAACAAAAGTTGACTGGACATAATTTTTTGAGACTTACATTCTGAAGAATCCCTGGTTGAGTCATACCTGCCCACGTACCAAAACATGGTACGGTTGGGCAACTTCAGAGTACTTATTCGGCGCATGGAGAAATTCTTCAGCACGTGCCATGAAGTAAGACCTCTTATCCTTAGATGGTGGATGGCATCAACTCATCACCCCACCTTCCCCTCATACTTCGGGGAGGATCTCCATCTTAGGTTCTCAATGGCCACCCGACCGACGAAAGAAAGGCTATCGTCCTTATCAAGCATCATGTAGAACCGTAGCTTCTTCCATGATGACCATGAAGATTTAGAATACATTGGAATGTATTCTTCATCCTTCCTATCGGGGAGGCGTAAAGTGCAATCTCTGGGTGACACCGTTGATTTCCCCAACTTCATCATCCTATAGAAGTATCTAAGGAGCGCCAAGTTTGGCGAAATCCCTAAATATGCTTCACAGAGGTAGAGGAATATGCTAAGATTATCAATCGAATTGGGGGTGAGGTTTACCAGCCCGATTCTATAATACTCCAAGACTTGGGAGAGGAACAGGTGTGCCGACAATCAAAACCCGAACTCAATGTACGCTCAGAAGATCAGAATCTTGCCTCCATTCCCGCTCAAAAATTTCTCTCTGACCGTTGATCTCCACAGGATCATAACCCTATTGGGAAGCATCCCTTCTTTCTTCATGGCCTTGAGCTTCTTCATCCCAAGCTCCAACGTTGGCCAGTTGGTGATAAGATCCAACATTTTGGCTAGGTGGTCGAAGAACGAAAAGGGGATCGAAAGGGGTTGAGGCTACAAGCGAAGAGTGCCAGAGTAGAGAAGATGAAAGGTTTTTCTGAAAGCATGAAGTCCCAAGCGGCACGTTAAGGGTTTTATAAGGGTTTCTTTCCAACTGCAAAAGGAAGTCACCCAATCCGAAACCCAACGGACACGAAATCTTTCAGTTTCTCAGCTTCTTTACTCTTATTGTTTAAAGGAGTTGTTTCCTGATTGAAAATTCAATCGTAAGATTATAAATTCACTTAAAGTTCGGATGTTAACTGACGAAAATTGAATAAATTTCTAATACGGCTTTAAAATATAATTAAGGCCAAGGGATTTCGTGATCATAAACATCTAGAGGTTGCTCCCGAGTACTTTGGTTGGAGAAACAACCGTTTGAAACATATTGTCTTTTTAACGCTATTTTTTTCTCTTTTTTTGTATTATCTATGAGATACAATGGTGTTTTTATCTTTCTATTTTATTTATTTATAGTTAAATATCTTAAAAACTCTCACCGTTATCATATAATTTCAGATAAAAGATAAAAGTCACGTCAAAAAAACAAAATTCAGTTTTAAACGGGACCTAACGCCTCCTGGCAGTCATCCTGTCGCTGTTCGCCATGATGCCGCTCGCTCGGCATCCACTTGGATCGATCGCGACGTCTCTTCTCGTGTATCATCTCGATCGATGTAATTGACATGCATGTCTGTATGCATGTACCTCTAGCTTGCTAGCTAGTTGGCGATCGACCATGACAGCCCGGCCATGGATAGTATTTAATTCCAAAAAGAGTACCCATATGGATCGACAGGTATATCGATCGATCGTCTATCCAACACCTCCCAACGCGTGCCTGCCTGCATCTCCTTCCTGCATACAAGAGCCAGTGATGCCTTTTAGAGTATGTTTTTCTTTTCAACATGGATGAACTATATATGTATAGAATGTGTCTAGATATTATTCAAATATTTTCTTTCTAACAATCATCCAGATTTAAAATCATTAAATTAGAAATCTAATAGCTCCTTTTTTGGAGAAAGGAATTTATAGCCGTTGGATCTCTAATCCAATGATCACAAATCTGAATACTAGATAAGAAGAAAACATACAGATGATATTTATCAATACTCATATGTACATGCGTACATCACGTACACGTCATATGGATTCTCATTACTCGACTCTCATGCAGACTTACCATTACCAATTAATATTACTATATATAGGTGGAACTAGGACAAGCGGCATGCATGCATGCTCGATCGATCGCCGCCGGCCGCGCGCGGCACAAAACATCCGTCTTTCGCTTTTCTTGCTCATCATCGTGTTCCAAGCTCAGCGAAGGGGGAGGGGGTAATCATGCCGCTTTTGTTCAATGCGCGACGTGCGTACGAGCATGGCGCGCGCGCGACTTACAACTTTCCCGTCTTAATTTGTGCCTGCTTGACCCATGTCTCACCCTGTCCTCATGCACGAATTTGAGCTGCTGGATCGATCGATGCTGAATACTTCACACAATATATAGCTGCATTAATACACTACTACCTTAAGGTTTTTTTAGTGTTCATATATATAGGTTTGACAAACTTGACATAGGACATGTTCTTTAACGTTTTCTAAAAATTGTTTTTGGCTTTTGTTACAGTATCTAACTTTCAAATAGAGTATTTTCTCGAAACGAGATCTACAAGTTAATTGTAGTACACATTAAAACCCAACATCTGTAGATATAGCGTATATACTGAATATTGAAAATAGTTGATTAATGATTAATTGGACCAGCTGCCAAAGTCAAGTAATGGTCCAGTTGGTCCATGCCATGCATTCAGTGCTGAGCACTTTTTAAATATCCAAACATGGACAGTCAAAGAGAGAACACATCGAGTGAGTCATTCACCAGATCCAATCAATCATGCACACCGCCTGCGCTCGTTGACCTCTCCACTCATCTTCCGGTCTTTTCTTCCCTAAAACAAACGTCACCGTTGACGTCATTAATGGAGGAGGAGAGTCCAATTTCATCAATTTCTAACCAATTTGCCTTCAATTTCTTCACTTTGCAACGGTTTTACTTGAAATTCCCTCATATAGTCGTTGCATACATAGTACATTTTTCTGAATATTTGTTTCTTGATTATTTGTAAAATACTACTCAAGTCTCTAACACATGTACACTATCTAGAATAAAATCTTGAACTTTCTTGTAACATCGGTTTCTTTTTTATGTAAAGATATCCATTAGATCTGAGAGAGACATGTTGAAAAACTATTTGAGGTCATCAATGTCATACAAAAGGTTGAATGGTCTGGTCACTTTATGCAGAAGGATATGTTAGATCAGATTGATGTTAATACTACTGTCAATGACTTTGCATCTAGACATGTTAGAAGAAATTGATTTCTGTGATTATTCTATTCATAACTCGCCTGCTTGCTTGGCAGGTGATAGATAATGGCTCATAGCTCTCTCTTAGCATGCTTTGGCTAATGTAGTCTTCTCTTAAATTATTTTATCCTTAGTAGCGTGTTATAGTTTTTTAAGACTTATTTATAATATTAACATGCTAGTGGATTGTCGCCAATATGTACTTTGTATTTTGTGATGTATTACGTCTAATGTCGCCAATAAGTACTTTGTATTTTGTGACGTACTAAGTCTAATAGTTACTATAATGAACTTTAGCTTTTGTAATTGATATAAAATGTGTTGTTATATATTTATATTAGAACAAAAACCTTTACTTTTGTCACGCCTCTTCAAAATAACATGAACGGCCCTGATATTGCATAAATAAAGCCAATTTATACTAGGACTTACCGATTAAGCTGGCCGGGTTGCCAGCAAAAAGATAGGTTAGGTCCACAAATTGTTCCAGCTGTATTAGCTAGAGGCTGCTTGGTTTTCTTTTTTAAAAGCGGATTAAGGACATTGATGATCTGGGGTAATGATTCATTTTCATTGAAAGGGTAGCTTTAGCTTAAGTCACATCATCTTTGCGATTCAAAAAAATCGATCCACTTGGCTCCGACTTAATCAGTTTCTGTTTAATGATTCGAAGTGCCTACTCAAATTGCTGCTAAAAGAATGTATTTTTTAAAAACGTAAATCAAATCATGCAGCTCAAGAAACAACTTTGGTTAATTGACTTTGGTTGCGGATGTTATAGATAAGGATTCTTATCTATTTCCTTATATAACTTGTATTCCTTAACAGTGGAAAGGGAGTGTAGTGCATGTGAAAGTAAAAAAAGGTATCTCTGACTACATTGGACCACTAATTCTACCTAAATATTTAGCTAACATCTATTTGCCGCATGATCAGTTTAAAAAATGTCAAAATACGTTTCTGTCTTGCAGGGGGCAAGAATCTTCTCTGCTGGCTGTGTGTGAGTGCATGCGTAATCAAACATATCTTATCTTATACTACACATAGGTCCTAACTAATATTCTTCTGATAATTTAAGCGTCAACTCACACATTATCGCATCGCATTGAGTATCTACCGCACTAAACATCAAAGCAGCAAGCACCACCGAAATCTAATTTAAAATCATTAGAGTCTTCTAATATCCCTGTAATGGCCTAGAGGAAGACAAACCTGCCTAGGAATGTTGGCATGCATGCATGAGGCCAGCATCCAGCAGCAGGGACAAGAATTACAGTCTACCGGTGCAACTAAACTAATCCGTATATGAGTCCCTGATTCCTTCCGTTTGGCCCCAGTGCACCTTTTCCTTCAGTATTCCATCTGAATATATGTAGATATATTCCTCAAGTCAAGGTATATTGCAGAACATTCATTCAGACAAAGATGGATGTAAATTCATGACAACGTAGTAATTGATTGCTGGCGAAACAATTTGGGGGTGAGTGATCGAGGAGGGTAGAATTCTGCAATGAACAGCCATCATCGGTCCATCAAACGTAAATCATGGCGCAGTCGATCTCGAGGCGCAGAAAGGAGATCGAGGGCAGCAGCAGCGCGACAGGCGAGGATGAAAGTTGAGGCGCAAAACCTTTCTGAAAAAGGGCTACAGGGAGGAGAGGGGAGCAAAGGAATTATAGCATGCACTGCGAAAAAGCAAGTAATATGCATCGCACACGCTACACTATGCGCAATATCTGATCACATAAAGCTGCTGTTTTGAGGCCGAAGACTGCATCCCGGCCATAAAAGTGATAAAGAGAGGAGCCGAGGGCCTCCAGTTACAGGCTAGCCAGCCATGGCCGCTGCAGATTCCTTCAATTCTCCTGTGAACAAATTATGCTAGAGATGGAGAAAAGGGAGCGTAGCTACTAGCGAAGGACTCAATGCGATGCGATGAGTTAGTCGTCACTTTACACTCATGATCCCTATGAATTCCCTGTAATTTTGTTGTCACCTCGACATACACGCACACACTACCTATCTTTTGAAAAGAAAAGCGCGCACAGGCACAGCCCTGACAAAAGGAAGTCAAAATGAGAGCTCGCTTCAAAAGCTGGCTCGTCAACTCATCAGCAAGTGTAACTAAATTAGATGCTTACTGAAATGCGTGTATTTAATTGTTTCGAAGAAAAACAACGCGATGATGATGAGCTAAGCAAGTTCTGTGGATGGCGCATGCACGCACTGGAAAATGTTCTTGCACCTACTTAATCATGAACATGCGTACAAAAGATGATTTGTGCCTAGACTATTTTAAATTTTTTTTGTATCGATCGATCTCGTTTGCCTTGTGCATTTGAAGTGGACTAGTGCGGAAAAGCCAGGCACTATACAACTAGGCACACACAGTAAGGTGTTTGAACTTCGAAATGGCCTGCGTTCGCTCTGCGTCCACCATAAATATTTTTTCCCAACTTGAGAACGTACCTGCAGTGCTCTCTCTCTCTCGCAATCAAGCGCACAGAGAGACATTAGCACATTTGTGTCAACTGTCAAGTCCTCTTCTCGACCCCGGAGACAGAGAGATCACGTAGACAGGGTTAATAGCAAAACAACATGTGAGGCTATGTGAAGATTACTCTATAATTGTGATGAGTAATTGATCTTTACATTAGAGTTTGTGTAGAGATTGAGTTTGGTTACTGAGGTTTGTGCAGAAGTTGGCTCTCTGTTTGGCTCTCTGTCTGTGAGGGTTAGAGCTCACGCTTCTTACGACTTTGTGGTCGGTATTCAGTCTATGACTTGGTGGTCGCAGAGATCTTACGAATTGGTGAACGGCAGAAGATCTTCAACTTGGGGGTCGGCAGAAGTTCTTACGACTTTGTGGTCGACAGGTGCTCCTACGACTTGATGATCGTAGCTTCTGCTGGTCGATAGTCGTAGCTTCTGCTGGTCGTGATCGATGGTCGTAACTTCTGCTGGTCGTGATTGATAGTCATAGCCCTGTCTGATTATGATCGATAGTCGTAAGTGTAGAGACCAGGTTTGATAAAGTCGTAGCCACTGTAAGCGGTGGTCGTAGCGCTCTGCCTGTGTGATCGATAGTCGTGGTGATCTGTGCGGTAGTCGTAGCCAGTGTTCTCCATGGTCGTAGCGACTGCTACATGGTCATGCAGCTGTTTCATGGTCCTACGACTTTTGTGATGGTCGTAGACTGCTGGTAGGATCTCATGGGCTACGAGAACCTCATATCTTGTGCTTCAGAGTAGTCGTAAGCTGTACTGGACCAGTTGGTTTGTTGAGATTGTTCTCTGGAATCCATTCTGATTATGCAAATTGATGATCTTTGTTTATAGTGCGGTGCTATGTGATGGCTTGTTTGTTGGTGTTGGTTGCAGGACTTCGAAACTAGGTCATGGTGAGGCGTTGGAGAATCGGTATTAGGCACAGGGAGGTGTTGAAGTCCAAAACGGTCGGGGAGATGCCAAAGATGATCGAGGCTGGTGAGGTGGTTGCAAGCTGAGACAACGAGGAACTGGAGCGGGAGCTACCGGAGGTGGACATGACGGGCAACGGCGAGGTGGACCGGGACTAGGCTCAAGGAGGAGTCAAGGTCCAGACTGTTAGGGTGCCGGGTGCCGTCATGCGCGAGGAGCAGCACGTGGTGCGCCAAGTGACTTGGATCGTTTATAAGCGAGGACGGTTCGGTGGGATCCGGACGCGTGAGAGGCTTGACGACAAGTCATCAGGCCCACATGTAACCTGCTTTGATAAGCGTGCGTGAGTAAAACCTGGTGTTAGGTAGGGTTAATGTGTTATCCTCGGTTTAAACTAATGGTTGGACCCATTAGGTCTAGGGTTCGTTTGTGAGCTTATAAAAAAGGGGAGAGGAGGCAAGAGTTAGTTGAGGCTTGAGGTAGACCGTGGGTAGGTCTGGTGGTGGATAGCTCTTCCTCCCTCCATGTGTGTTAGGTTAGAGAGTGGGTGTTGGCTCTAGGGTTAGAGCTTGGTCCTCCTAAGGGGAGTGGTTGTGAAACCAATCATCAGAGCAATACATCTATCTTTGATCTTCTATTTGTGTATTGTTGTCTGTTTGGTGTTGAGTTGGCTTGGGTCGTTTCGCATATTATCTCTCTGTTTCTTGTTTCGCTTTTCTCCTTCTTGTTCTGAGAGAATGTTCTTGCTTGGTTTATTGTAGATCTGACTTGTTGTGTGTTGGGGATCATACTCAAATCTATCTTGGCTATTCTATTCCCATGGGCAAGGTCTGATTGCCTTCATCCTCTCAGTTTCGGTTTTGAGCGTTCTTGGAAAAATCTCGTAAAGTTCTCAATCTGGTTGCTAAGTTTTCAATTAAAGATTATAGCAACATCTTGAGATCTTAATCATGTTGGATATAAAGTTTCATGGCCAGTTGATATCTTAGTCAAAAGTTTTGTGGAGTTTGGATCTGGCGGTCATGCGCTGTCTGCTTTTCTCTGTTCTTCGTTCGCTGTTACGACCGCCTTCAGATTCGACCACGGTCAAGTCTCCAACCGTATCGCTTTTCGTTTCGACCACGTTCAGACCATTCGATCTCTTCTCGTTATTCTGGTGAGTCTGAATTAAAAAAGTCGGAAGTTAGTGAAATCATGGTCTGGAACGTCGATCGGTTTTACGATCACATTGGTATCGACCACAGTCGAGTTCCAGGCTGAAGCGTGTTGTTTACGACCACGCAGTAACTTCCGAGCGCTGGTAGTTCTTTTGTTGTTGGTTTGTATCTGAACTAAAACAGTCGCGCTGTTTACTGTCTGAAATCTCGATCGCCTTTACGATCACGTTGGTTACGATCACGGTCGAGTTTCAGATCGTTTCGCACTGTTTTCGACCACGTTCAGATCTTTCGATTTCTTGGCTTTCTTCTATTGAATCTGAACTGAAGCAATCGGTAGTCGGTGCACACTCTGGAACGTCGATCAGTTTTACGACTACGTTGGTTTTGACCACAATTAAGTTCCAGACGGCATTGCACCAGTATCGAGCACACTCATTGTTTCGACCGCTTCGCTTTTTCCTAGCGCATGGGATTTCCGACCACTCATAGATCCTCCTACTCTCTGATTGGTTTTTGAGATGAATCGACCATGTTGATCTTTTGGTTGCAGACTGGTTCTGACCATATCGGTTGTTTGACCACCTGTTGGTTTATGACCACGTTGGTTACGACCATGTTGATTTTTTGAGTTGTAGTCCAGTTTCGACCAAGTTGATTGTTCGACCACTCGTTGGCTTACGACCATGGTGCCGACTGATTACAACAACGTTGATTGTTCGACCACTGGTTAACATTCGATCACGTTGTCTACTATTACGTCAGTTTTGACTGCAACCATTTTCGATCACGTTGGTTCTGGTCTCGGTGATTATCGACTACGATGATCTCCGACCACGTTGTCTGCTTTCAACCACGTTGTCTGCTTCCGACCACGTTGTCGAGTTTACGACCACGTTGTTAGCTTCCGACCACGTTGTCGAGTTTACGACCCCGTTGTCTGCTTTCGACCACGTTGTCAGAGTTCGACTACGTTGTCGTATTTCGACCACGTTGGTAGTCTCCGACCACAGTCAGTTCTCTGCTATGTCTTCTCTGTTGCTTTCGTTTTCTTGTGAGATTTCAACTCTAATCTTTATAACTCTGTAGCTATCAAAGAAAAAGGATTGAGTGAATAATTGGGGAAAGATTTTAAGGCACCATTCACCCCCCTCTGTTGCCTGTCCGGTCCTACAAGTGGTATCAGAGCCCGGTTAGCTCTTTTCAATAGATCTTAACCGGCCTTTGGAGCCATGAAAATAGACAGGTATTCCACCAAGCCTCCTATCTTCGATGGGGTTGACTATCCCTTTTGGAAGAGTAGGATGAAGTTTTACATTCAGGCTCAAGGCTATGCAATCTAGAGAAAAGTTAAGACTCGATTTGTTGTTCATGCTGATGAGCACATCACATCGATGAATACTCCAGATGTGGAGGCAAATGCTAAGGCAAGGAACATCATCATTCAGGGTCTTAGCAGAAATGAGTCTGATCACATCTCTCATTTTTCGTCAGCATGTGATATTTGGGTGACCCTCGATGTATACCATGAGGGCACCACCCAATCAAGACTATCCGATAGGACCAATACAAGCGAGAGTACAACAAGTTTGCGATGCTCGCTGGTGAGTCCTTGGATGAGTGCTTTGGCGGATTCCACAAGATTTTGAGCAACCTCCGAGTTGTTGATCTTACATACCCAGATTCGGACAATGCTCACCAAATACTTTCTGCTTTGGATCTTAGGGTGTGCGAGATGAAAGTGACTACCATCAAGGACACGACTGACTTATCGACTTTGGCTCTTGCTGCGTTGTATTCATGCCTTAAGATTTACGAGACTGACATTGTCTCTCGCAAATCGAAGTCACAATCGATGGCCTTGGTCACCGATCCTAGCTCAGCTTCTGGAGTATATTCTGATGATGCTTCTGGTTTCTCTTTGGCCGCTTTGTGTGAGTTGAGTGATGATCAATTTGAGTAGTTCCTAGAGAATGAGTTAGCCCTCTTAGCTAGAAAATTGTTCAATCGCACAGAGAGACATTAGCACATTTGTGTCAACTATCAAGTCCTCTTCTTGACCCCAGAGAGAGAGAGAGAGATCACTTAGACCAGGTTAATAGCAAAACAATAGGGTCATGCTAAGTCTCTGCTCACAAATGTACGTTTGTGTTGAAGTTTGATCAGAGCAAGCAACGTCCAAACAGGACAAGAGCACATGTGTTTAGGGGCCGAGTTACTACTACCACCACTCAATGCACCCAATCAGCTCAACATGTGACAGCTTCAATATGGCATAGAGAACAACTGACAGCTCAAATACTATTGGCCTCATCCTTCCAGCTCAAATACTATTGGCCTCATCCTTCCCCTCTTTTCCTCCTGGACCCGGCAGCTCGACTGTGCTTGACCGCGTTTAGCTGGCCAGCTTATTATGCCACCGATCACTGACACGTAGGTCCAAAACATTAACATATCTCACTCACCCATAGTTCCACTTGTTAGTGGCAAAACAGTTTTATAGGTTATTTGAAAACCGCTCCAAGCTAAGAAATAAGTGCTACAAGGTTGTTGTATTTTATTATCCAAATCTGGTCAGTTTCAATCTTTGTTGGCTTTTTCGAGCACTTGAATAGTTCAATCAAGAAGCAATGCTAACTAATTGAAGGTTATGATTGGGATTATCTTTATGGCTATGATAGACTCTGTACTAACCTGCATCGGACATATTGTTCTAAGGTGCGTGTGCCAACTGAAGTCAGACGTGGTTACTCGAGACGCTTTTGACAACAACTCTACACCGTTATCTTCTGAGACTCTCCGAGCGGGGTGCTATTCCTGTCAACAAAAATGTTACAGTTCCAGTTTCCGATAAGTCTCTATTTTGTTGCCGAATAGAATTCCGTTCCTTTCTCATTTGGGACTCTTATTCCAAGGCTATTTATATCCCCTGTAAACTGCTTGGTAGAGGAATAGAATCACATATATACTAAGAGTGTTCTGTAACTTCTCCTCATATAGTGATTCCGCCGATTATGCGTCCGTAGTTTTTCACCTGAAATGATTTTTCACCTTAAATTTTTATCTCATGTTTTTGATTGTTTTTCATTGGTTTCGTGTTGTATCTTGTCGATTCCATAACATATGTTATTCGATCCTAACAAGTGGTATCAGAGCCACGTTCTCTACCCAGATCAATCTAGGGCACTCTCGACATGACGATAATGAAGTATGATCTTCCACTGCTTGACTGAGACACAATATTTTCCCTGTTGCAGATCAAGATGCGAGCAATACCAGCACGACTCAATTTGGTGATGCGTTATTGGGATTCGATAAGATGCTCGCTACATGGCCCACCGAAGAGAAGCGACGAAGAGATCATAAGGCCCTCTCTCATATTCATCTTCATCTATCTAACAATATTCTTCAGGAGGTCACAAAGGAGGCCACCACTGTTTCATTATAGCTAAAGTTGAAACAGTTCTGCATGACCAAGGATTTGACAAGCAAGATCCTTGTGAAGCAAAAGCTTTTCTCACTCAGGTTGGTAGAAGGCGGATCTATGTTGAATCACTTGACCACTTTTAAGGATATCGTCGCCGATCTTGAAGCAATGGTGGTTGAATATGAAGATGGAGATTTTGGTCTTATTCTACTCTGCTCGTTACTTGGTTCATTCTCTATGTTCATTGACACAATTCTTTATAGTCGGGACACTCTCATCCTAAAGGAGGTTTATGATGCTTTGCATGCGAAGGAGAAGCTGAAAACAATGGTGTAGAGCGAAAGCTCGAGTTGGCATGTAGAAGGTTTATCTATTCATGGAAGACGCACAGAGAGGTGTCCGACTAGGGATTTCAAGAGCAAGAGTAAACTTCGAGACCATTCCAAGTCAAAGAACAAGAAGTCATGCCGTTATTGCAAGCACTGCTACAGACAGTCCTATCACAGACGGTTTGGAACTGTCATCACTTGTTTATCTGTCAGTGATAATAGGTGGTTATCACAGACGGCTCCCAAGCCGTCTATGATAACTCACATTACAGACGGTTTGTATACAAACCGTCTGTGATATTGTGTATATCACAGACGGTTTGGAATAAAAAACCGTCTGTGACATTTGCAATATCACAGACGGTGTTTGTATATAACCGTCTGTGATATGAATTATATCACAGACGGTTTTTTATACAAACCGTCTGTGATATACACAATATCACAGACGGTGTTTGTATACAACCGTCAGTGATAGAATTCATATCGCGACGGTTATATACAAACACCGCTCGTGATATTGTATATCACGAGCGGTGTTTGTATACAACCGTCGTGATATGATTTTATCACGACGGTTCTAAATAAAACCGTCGTGATATTGTGTATATCATGACGGTTAATACAAAGGCCGTCTTTGAAACAGTCTGTGATATATATCATAGACGGTTTGTAACAATGAACCGTCTGTGATAGCTGTTGCAATAACCGTTTTATTTGATATTTTTTGGCTAGCCTCAGGATATGCTAGCCATGCCCTCTGAAAGCAAGCAAACAGATTACAGATAAATGACGGATAAGCACAAATCGTTACATATATAGAATAAAAATCGTTACACAGATATTACAAATGAATGTGACAGGCGGCCAGAACATCACATACTACATATATAGAATGAAAATCGTTACACAGATCTTACAAATGAATTTTGTTTGATTAAGCACAAATGAATACAATGCTTCAACATCTAATTATCACCATTGCCGGGGTAGAACTCTCCAGCCTTATTTATGACCTCTGCTACTAAGAATTCAGAGAGGGTTCCACAATTTCGATGAGATTGTCAAGATCATATGCACTTTTGTCGAAATCCACCCTCACCGTCGCTAGGAGCAATGTTAAGTCATTAATTAGCATGTGTTACATATATATAATTAGAAAATAATAATTATTGTAAGGACACGGTACCTCTGGATCATTGATCTTATTATCTATGATTTCCTTCATGTGGCGGCAAACGTAGAATCCACATACGTTGCCTTGTAGCTGCTGGTTCGTTTACCAGATGGTTATTAAAATTAACCGTCTGTGTTGTCTCGCTTATCACAGACGGTTCGTTTTAAGAACCGTCGGAATTCACGACGGTTCTTAAAACGAACCGTCTGTGTTGTCTAGATTTTCACAGACGGTTTCTATTATAAACCGTCTGTGAAAATATCACAGACGGTTTCTATTATAAACCGTCTATGATAGTTTAAGCACAGACGGTTCCGTATGAACCGTCTGTGATGTAGCCGTCCAGTTTAGCCTCTTTTGTAGTAGTGAAGAAAAGTGGCCACAACACATCCGAGTGCTAGGAACTCCAAAACAAGGAGAAAAGGAATAACTGTTCCAAGAAACATAAAAAAGATGAAGAAGAAAAAGGCACCATTGTTACTAAATAAGGTTCCGAAGGAGATGTCCTTGTTGCCTTTGCCCGTGATTCTAAAACCGGTGATGAATGGATTCTTGATTCAGCTAACACTTTCCACATGAGTCTGGATCAAGATGTTTGATTACACCATTAGAACCCTGTCGGAAGTCCAACATATTTCAAATTTGAAAAGAGCCTCATCTCATTAAGTACTCTTGATGACAGAGGGTACAAGTTTTCAGGTAGAGATGAAGTCTTGAAGGTATCCGAATGTGCTCTTATTGTGATGAAAGGTGATACGAAGGCAAAAAACTTATATCATCTTCAAGTCACTTCTCTGGTCGGAACCACTGTTGTTTCTTCGACCAGATTGTCTGATACCAATTGGACTAATGTATGGCACATGCATCTGGGACACATGAGTGAAAACTGGTATAAAGGAGTTATGCAAAAGAAGTTTTCGTCAAGGTATCGACCAATTGGAGTTTTGTGAATACTATATTTTTGGTAAGCAGAAGAGAGTAAGTTTTAACACTAGTACTAATTCTTTAAAAGTCATAATGCATTATGTACACTCCGATTGTGGGGGAGAATCCCGCTTTCATCCCTTAGAGGTGCAAACTACATGCTGACCACCACTGATGACTACTCGAGAAGAGTTTGGTTATAGTTTATCAAGCATAAGTCAGATGTGTTTAAGACGTTCAAAGTGTGAAAGATTATAATAGGGAAATAAACAAGCAAGCACGTCAAGAAATTCCGAACAGATAATGGCTTGGAGTTTTTCTCGAGAGATTTTGAAACATTGTGTCGATCGAAAGGCATCGTGAGGCACTATATAGTTCTGGGTATACCACAACAAAATGGTGTGGCCGAGCGCATGAATAGAACTATCATGGAAAATGTGCACTGCATGATGTCGACATCAGGTCTGTTAAGGATTTTTTGGGCTGAAGCAGTTTCCATTGGATGTCACTTGATTAACTGATCACCAAACACTGTCATAGACAGAAAACTCCAATTGAGAAGTGGTCGGTCCTTCAGCTGACTACTGAAATTTGAGGATTTTTGGCTATCCTGTGTATGCCCATGTTAATAATGGAAAATTGGAACCAAGATCTATTAAGTGCATCTTCCTAGACTATAAATCTGGTGTGAAAGGTTACAAATTGTGTAATCTTGAAACAAGAAAGGTGGTCATGAGTAGAAGCGTTACAATTGATGAGTCTACACTGATGAAAAACGAGATGACCAGTGTTGCTCCTAAGAAGCAATAGAAGACCAGCGTGCGGATGGAGCATATTATTGATTCAGGAATCTCACCAGATGCCGACAAAGAAAATTCACAGGAAGTCCATGTTCAAGCTCCGATCAGTAGTCATCCAACAGGAACTGATTAGAACCAACAATCGATTGCAGCTGATCGGGTAAGGAGGACTGTTCAGCCTCTAAGGAGGTTAATTGAAGAAGCCAATATTGTGGCTTATTGTTTAAACGTGGCAGAAGACATTGAAGGGACATGTGAGCCTTCAACTTATTCAAATGCCATTTGTTCTGATGATTCGGACAGGTGGATATCTGTCATACACAAGGAGATGGAATCTCTCGATAAGAATACCTCTTGGGAGATGGTCGAGCTCCCGATTGAAAAGAAACATATTACACTACAAGTGGATTTACAAGAAGAAGGAAGGCACACCACCAACAGACAAGGTAAGGTATAAGGTGAGGCTCGTTGCAAAGGGATATAGCCAAATCCTAGGTATTGATTTCATAGATGTTTTTGCCCTGTAGTAAATCATAGTTCTATTCGTAACCTACTCAGTATTGTGGCTATGCGTGATTTTAAGCTTGAGCAACTAGATGTTAAGATCGCGTTCTTATATAGAGAATTAGAAGAAGACATTTATATGGAGTAACCAGATGGTTTTGTCATTCCGGGAAAGGAAGTTTTTGCTTGTAAATTAAAGAAGTCTATTTATGGATTGAAGCAATCACCTAGATAATGGTACAAGAGATTTAAATCATTTATAATCTTTCAAGGGTTCAAGAGATATAACTATGATAGTTGTGTTTATTTAAAGACCATCAACAGTTCAGCTATCTGTTTGCTTTTATATGTTGATGATATACTGATCGTGGCAAAAGATAAGTCTGAAATTTCAAACCGACGATACAATTGAGAAGTGAATTTGAGATGAAAAATTTCAGTGCAACAAAGAATATTATTGGTATGAAAATCATTAGAGACCGATGATTTGGGAAACTATACCTAAGTCAGAAATAACATATTGAAAAAGATGAAGTGTCGCTTCAACATGCACAAGGCCAAACCAACCAGTACACCGCTAGCTACACATTTTATGCTCTCTTTAGTATCTAAGTCCACAAACAATTGAAGAAGTTGAATATATGTCTCATGCTTTGAGTGTCGTCAGCCGGTATATGACCAATCTTGGTAAAGACTACTGGAGAGTAGTTCAGTGGATCTCAGGTATTTGAGGGGCACTTCTGATACTTGTTTGCATTTTAGACAGACCAGTAATGAATTGGTCGGATATGTTGACTCAGACTTCGTAGAAAATCTAGATAAGTGAAGATTTCTTACTGGTTATATTTTTATAGTCGAAGATCACGCTATGAGTTGGAAAGCAAGTTTACAACCACCACTTATCAGTAACCGGACAGGCTTATCAGTCGCACAAAGGCCGCCTCGAGCATATGCAGCTACAATTCATCTGTCAGTGACTAGGCATGCACCCAGCTACACGGGGCGCACGCCCCCTATGGACATGCGCCGCCGGCCATCGATCCATCCATCCAACCCCTCCTTGGTTCCTTCAAAAAAAAAAAAAAACCCCTCCTTGGCGCGCGCACCCATCCATCTATAGTGCCAAATACCAACCAGCTACCACATAGCATAGCCCCCTGCCTTGCCAAATCGACCAAGAAGGGCAACCCAGTACCCAGGAGTGCAGGACCATATCCACGCTCGGCCCTGTCCTGCCCTGCCTTCCCTGCTTTATATGGATGGATGGATTGGCTGGTCGATCCGAGTCTGACAACGTGAGCAAAGCAGGAGGGGGCGGAGAGAGTGGAAGTGAGGAGAAGAGCGCGGGGCGAGAGGGGGAGACGACAAGGCCCGCCATAAATGCCCGCCTGCTCGCCTCCGTGTGTTGTGTTCGCTGCCGCTGCAGCCGCGGCTGTAGATGTACACTTCGAGCTCCGCCCCCGTGCCGTTGAGTTGGACGCCGTTTTTTTCCCCGGGAGGAGGGCAGGGCGCGCGGCATCTGCCATGGCATGGCGTGGTTGGTGCGAGGGGGGAGACGGAGACCGTGCCGTCAAACGCGTCTGACAAAACGAGAAATCATCGACGGCTTCAATAAAAATACGGCCTCGCGTCGTCGATCACTGTTGGACTCGAGTCCGCGCCAGCGCGCCGGCCTTCGCTTGCTACCTTTCTACCTCGCACTGTTAGTATAATCCGTCCGTTGCTAGGAGTAGAAGTTTGATTAGGAGTCGGACTCAGTTAGGAGTCTGATTCGGTGGACTAGGAGTTAGTTTCAGATTTGATCTCCGTTTGTGTTTCTATTTCGGTCTTTGTTCTTGCGTATAACAGTGGAGTATAACAGTATTTCGGTCTTTGTTCTTGCGTATAACAGTGGAGTATAACAGTATTTCGGTCTTTTTTCTTCAGCGGTCGAGTCTCGAGTTCCTGTCTCTCTGAGGTATTCTCTCTCCTGTGGCTGTGGTCCTCGCCATCGATCGGTTGCTAGTTTGGCTTCTCTGAAGATTGTTCGCCCATCAGATGACAAAATCCTTCGCACGCAGTTGGCCAGCCTCGTCTCCTATACCTTGTTTCTACATCATCATCCTACTGTAATGACTAATTTTGGAACATGTACGTGTTGTGTGCTCATCCAAACAACCTTCTTTATACATTTTTGTTTTCACGATCAGAAGTTAGTACTAGCACGGGAGAAAACGAAAGGCGGCCGATCAAAAACCCTATAGTGGTTGATGGGAGTCCAGTGTTGAAAAAACAAATTAATTAACGAACACAGCAAGCATGCAAGATGTAGTGCTGGTGGAGAAGAACATGATCAGAGCTAGAACTAGCACTTCGGGAAAAAAATGAACCATCATGGCAGGTGAATGCCATGCGCCCATGCCTGATAAAAATAGCTTCTGCTCGCAGTTGACCAAACCCTAAAGCTAAAGAACAAAAAGAACAATCTCTCTGCTGCTGCGTTTCCCTCCTCTTTTCCCATGGCACACCTCTCTCGCTCACTCACAAGCACAACGTACGCAGGAATGATCCAAATGCCATGGAATGCAGCTAAGTGTAATCCTTGAGAGTGTGTCTAGGAGGAGAGGAAGGAAACCACAAAAAAAAAGGAAACCAAGACAAAGAACAGATCAAAGCCACAACAGACCAATGCATGCGATCCTCGGAGACGCGGCCCGCCTACGAGTCGCTGGTGCTCATGCTCTCATGCCGCTCGCCCCCGCCGCCGCCACCTCCGTGTTGCTGCTGGCTAGAAACTCCTCCTCCGCCTTGGCCTGCCGTGGCATCCGTAGCCGCCTGTGTCCGGTACGCATTAAGCGCGGCCAGGATCCCCATGTGCCCTTCGCCTCCGCCGCCACCACTGCTTCCCACCTGGCCGAGGCCAAGCTGCTGCCCGGGTAGCAGCGCCATCTGCGCCGGGAAGTTCATGAAATGTAGCCCGCTCGGCACGCTCCCCCGATACACAGCAGCCGCGGCGGCCGCGCTGCCCATCTGCGGGAAAGTCCAAATCGACTCTCCACTGCCTCCTCCTCCACCGCCGCTGCCACCACCGGACGGCGCCCCTCCCTGCGTGTTGTTGCTCGGCACCATCCACACGGTGCCCGGCATTTGGCTCTGCGTGTACCCCGCCATCTGCTGCTGGTACTGCTGTTGCTGTTGCTGCATTTCTTGCTCCCACCGCCTCTTCCTGGAGAGGTCGGCGGCGGCTGCAGCGGCGGACGGCGACGGCTGCACGTCAAGACCGACACTGCCCGAGTGGAAGTTTAGCAACAGCGGAGACGGCGACGATGACGACGGGGCGAGGCCCTCGGAGGGGAACCCGAGGCCGACAACTCGGTCCCACACGTCAGCACGGGTGCCGAACCGTGCGGCGGCGGGGCTAGGCAAGGCGGCGCGGAGGTGGGCCGGGGCGGAGAGCGAGGAGCCGGAGGAGCGAAGGGAGATGTTGAGGGAGGTGAAGTTGGCCGGGATGGTGCCGGTGCCGGTGGCCGCGATCACCGCCGGTTCCGCCTGCTGCAGCAGCCACTCGATGGTCTCGCCGTCCGTCTTGTGGCCCAGCTCCCGCGTCAGCTGGAACACCCGCGCGGCGCACAGCGCCGGCATCCGGATGCGCCTCCCTCTCCCTTCCACCTTGGTATGCCGGTCCTTGGTTGAGCTCCGCTTGGGCGTCGTCTTCCGCACCTGCACCTCCCCTCCGGCCCCGCCGCCAGGCCCTGATCCATTCCCGTTGCCTCCCGCGCCCGAGGCGCCCCCTGCAGCCGAGCTGGAGCACGGCTGCTCCTCCTTCTTCTCAAGGAGCTGCAAGGGGAAGTTGGGGCGGCGGCCACCTCCGGCGTCTCCGGCGACGTCCATGCTCAATTAGGCCATGGTACACACACACACATACACAGATACGTATATATATATATTTGCGTGTATATTTTTTAGCCGGGTAAATGGGGTGGTGGTTTGGAAGCTAAGAGAGGGGAACGGATTTGATGTCTCCGGCCTCTTCTTCTGGGTCTAGCTCGAGAAGGTTAGGTGTGGTGTAGAGGTGGTGGTAAGAGTGAGAGAGTGTGTGTGTCCAAGAAAGAGCTAGCTATCAGGGAAAGATTATAGTTGGAAAGAATCCTTCCTCATATGATATGATGAGAGAGGGAAACATGGAGGGA
The DNA here is from genome assembly GCA_036346245.1 of Bonia amplexicaulis. NCBI lineage: Eukaryota > Viridiplantae > Streptophyta > Magnoliopsida > Poales > Poaceae > Bonia > Bonia amplexicaulis. The sequence continues at coordinate 30,532,344 of CM070738.1, read as the reverse complement.
AGGAGAGGGTGGTGAGCTTGTGCTTGTGTGTGCGTGTGGGAGATCACACACTATTTTATGGTGTTTTGGTAAGGTTCGTCTGTGATTTTAGAGAGAGGGCCGGGGGAGAGAGGGTGGAGCATGAGCAGATGACCCTAGCTAGGAGGGGAGAGGAAGAGGATGGTGTACTTTGCAGGTCTCGGAGGAGAGAGATGGATGATGTAGAGAGGGAGGGAGAGAGAGAAGCTGGAGAAAGAGACTCAAGGAGTGTAGATGGAAGGAGACCGGTGTGTGAGAGCAGGATAAGGCGGACGCGGGGGGGATTATTAGGTTCACCTAGCCAGCCATGGCTAGCTAGCTAATCCCATACACAGTGTGCATCAGTACTGTGGCAGAACGTAACGTGATATGTTCTCCCGATGCTAACTAACGAATCTCTCGGTTAATCAGCAGCAATACCATAACAGTATTACTCACTTCTCTCTCTCTCTCTCTCTCTCTCTCTCTGAAGAAGCGTCGTACTATATGCTACGGATTAACTCGAACAAGGTCTAGCTATTTGCTGGGATGGAAAGCAATGTGTTCCTTTGTGGATTGGCTGCTTTTGAGAGCACACCCCAATCTAAATTTCCCCCTTTTTGCTGTTTGGAATGTGTTTATTTATTTTTTCTGCTTCTGCTCCTCTCTTTATTTTTTTTTGTTGTAAAGAAGGAAAATCTTTAAACTGTGGACAGGCAGTCACTTGGCTCAGACTCCACGTGCGGTGCTCTTTATCATTCAATCCCCAAGGACTGCACTGGCCACTGTTGGTGCCACTCTCCAAGTCAAAATATACAAGGAAAACATTTTAGCGAAGGGGGTTTCTTTCTTTGTCTTGAAAACTTTTTGGTTTCCAAGTAGCCCGCCCGTGTATTGTGTTGTTGTATTTAGCGAATTGTGGTGTTTTTCAGTTTCTTGTTCTGTGATTTAAATTATGTAATATGGAAAGCACCTTTTTTAATAAAAAAGAAAATTAATCATGCAAGAGCATACTCGCTATATATATTTGGGGAATTATGAGAAGAACGGCAAAGAAAGGGCTAATGAAGTAGGGCCAGCTCAACCAGTAATCATTCCATTGCCTTTCCTATTAGCCTTTGCTCCCTCCTTTGCTTGCCAGCCTTAGAATCTGTGGTTCCCTAGTTTCTGCTGCTATGCACCTGGTGCACACAAGTATCCAATATAGCCTCTTACATGCCGTACACTAGTCGATTAGGCTCCGCTCATTTTGGTTTGAACTTCTGACTTTTGATTTATTTTTTTTATCTTTTTTAAATTTTGTTTTTTTTGATATTTTGGTTTTTTTGAGTTTTTTCTGGTTCTTTTTTTTCTGTATTCATTTACATTGTCTATGATTGGTTAACCTATTTTTTTATTTTATTTTTTTTAACTTTAATTAAGTCAAATAATTCACCATCAGTTATAGTGTAATTTCAGTCAGCTACAATATAATTTCAGTCGAAATGAGTGGGCCATAGTAGTCAGGCAGTGAAACGAAACTACACAAAAAAAAAAGCAACAAAGAAGGGTGTTATGTCTTTACACTCTGCAAAGCTTTGGCTCTGAATTTCGTGTCACTGTATAGAGCATTTGGATCCCAAAAGAATAATTAAGGTTGCATGCATGCTCATTGTTGTGGAAAGCCTACAATACAGAATTCAATAGTTCAATATATATGGTAGCTTATCAGTCAAACAGTCAAACCTCATGTTTGATAGAAAAACTAGTCTGCAAAGGCCAAAAAATCAACCCAATTAATAAATTAACCGTAAACACACTTAAAATCTTCATACACCATGCATCTACTGAAATTCTGGCATGCAGCTGCTAAATTAAACCAATATATGCACGACACTTCTGTATTTAAGACGAGCACAAACATATTAATTTCCACCAAAGAGTTTGATGAACATCAAATTCCGATGCTGTATGTGGCTACCTTAGTGCAATCTCTATGCTTCGATAAATTAAGGCCCTTAAACGTTTCTTTCTTCCTTCCTTCCTTTCTTTCTTTCTTTCTTTCTTTCTTGTTGGGGGTTGATTTAAGTACCTCTCTGAACAAGTTCCAGCAACATCATGTCCTTTAATGGCATAGAATTATAACTTTATTAAATTTATTTACTTCCCTCAGGACCCCAACCAAGAGGCCTGCCAAATCCCCATCTTTTTCCTCTGACCATTCTCTGGTTTGGGCCTAATTCATCTCTGTCACCTCGATCCCTACTGTCAACTGTATTTGCCACAACAATACATATCACAAGATCGATTATGGGAAGCTGGATCATGGATGGGAGAGTATGTCCATAGGTAGATAGAAATCACCAAAAGAATTAGCCCTTTGCATTGACCAGGTTCTCTCTCCTTTTTCTAGTCCACTTTGAATCATTAAAAACTACCAAATGTGACAAGCGGTTGATTCTGTTATAAGCAGCTAGTACTAGTACAAAGTTGTTCTCCAGCTCAGTTTTTTTGTGTGGGGTGTGTGGTGTACTGGTCTGGTGTGGGGGTGTGCATTGACTGTACATATAACTGCTTGAGTTTGGCAATTGGGCATATTCTTTCATGTACATAGGCAAAATTATAAAAACCCCACCTGAAAGTACATCAGAGTTTGATTTTTCTCGTTGGTGCTTCCTTGCTTCTTCGCGTCAAACCAGTCGGGCTAGAGAACAAGATTTAATTGATTCATAGGGTCAAAACGTGGTAATAAAGGGTTTGTTTTCAACCACTTTGCTACACTAGAAGGCCACCTCGCCGCATTGGAAGAGTAGGTTGGCCATGTCATCAGAAAATCGCATGAAAACATGAGGTAGAGGAGTTTCAAACAACTGTGTACTAGTAGAGGTGAAAGCGTCACAAAAATAGTTATATAGGGGAAATCAAACTCTGATAGACTTTTGCAATTTTTCCATGTAGATACTCTAATGGTGCCTGTATCTATTTGGATACATTATTAATATTTTTTTTAAGAACAAGTAGGACTGTAGAAGAACTGCATGTCTTTGTATTATAAGATAAAAAAAGATTACAACGTCGGTTTAGGCCAAAGGCTCAGAAACAACCCATCTTATATACATTGGAATACTAAGCTGGTCCTCCATCTCCTCTATATAGTGGGAAAGATGCATGCATGCAGGCTTACCGCCTTACCAAACACATCCATTTCACGGTGCTCATTCACATTTACAGATTTTAAGTTCAGTTAATTAAGTTGGTAATGACTATTCGGCTACCCTCAAAATTTCAGTTCTCAAAAACAGGTCTTAAGGAATTTTTTTCTAGACACCCAAGGAGTGTTTTTTAAGGTTCACTACCGATGCATTTGTTGGTGCTTTGTGAGTTATGACATATCGGGTACGTGCTAGATACAGTTTTTTTTTTGTTCTAAAAAAAAGGCAAAACATTGTTCTATATATGCATGCATCTACCAGCAATAATCAAATAAAAAATCGCAGCCACCTCCAAGAAACCCCATGAATGATCCCTTTCGGTAGGAGAGGCTGGGGTGGATGTGACTAATGCACAAAACATCCTTATGAATGGAACAAGTACCCATTGTTGTTTTTTAATATATACAATATATACACTCGGTTTCTCTCTAGTGCTGTATTTTGAGTGCACGCTCACCACACTATTATTGCTCGTTTCAGTTCTTAGAAATGCTTAGTACACAGAGGCTGGAAAAAAATTTGTTACCAACCACAAGTGTTACCCGTTGTCTAATCCATGCGTCGGGCCCATGTTACAGGGAGAGAGTGGTCCCTATAGCTAATTCAAGATGGTGAACAAAAGCTAGCTAGCATTGTTGCTCATCAGTATTAGATTAGCGTTGCAATATGAGCTAACATCGACGAATGATAAAAGCAAAAGATGGGTCTGTTTGGCTGCAGCTGTGGCTTATGGTTTTTGGTTGAAATTTTTTAATTTTAATTGTTTATGGTACAGATTGCGGAGAGACAGATACTCACTTGTGATTTTAGCTGGTACAGATATTAGCTTTTAACGTATAGATCGTTTAACTTGTAGACCCCATCTTAAAAAAATATTCCGTTTAAAAGTTAGATACCGTAGCAAAAACTAAAAAACGTCAGCTTCAGAGAAAAAGAACAGGCCCGATGTTAATTGCTACAGGTAAGACAGACAACAATGCTCCAAGTACCGAGCCTTTCCTTTTCATATCGTCTTTTCACTGCAACACAGCCACACAAACCTTTTGTATACAACATACAACACTACTCTCTTAAAATGCTGCATATTAATGTGCAGCAAAGCTAGCCGCAACATTGCACTTTTGATATTAATAGGCATAATCCCACCATCAGTTGGTAGACATAGCAATACTCTACTTTTTTCTGCTGTTTAAAGTTGGATGGCACCAGTTGTTATAGGCCTAAAGGGTGGAATTTGTTGGAAATTACGTGATTTTAGCAATATTTCTATTTTAATTCTAATTATAACTAAGCACAAGAAAGCATATATATAACAATATGAAAATGACATGAGAGTAAATATATTATCTCTTAAAACAAATAAATGATCCATATCATTAACATACGGCAATATGCTTAATAAAACACACAACTAGGTATCTAAAACCTTCATAATGCACACATTTGAGAATTATAGTATTGCTCTCAGGTGAGGAGTTGCACAAGTTCAAAGAACCTGGCCTTCTACCACTCTTGTCAGTATTTCAATGACCATAGTGACAATTCCTTAAATATTCTCATCGAGCAATCAAAAGCCCACAATCTATCATGAAATACTTCTCCTAGTGCCAGCCAACAATCAGATATCAGAGATAATAAACAGATAAACTAGCACGGCTCACTAATGCACAACAGAGATAAAAGGAGTAGAGATTAGCTCACAGAGCGGCGGCACTCCAAGCCACCGTGACAACCGAACAGGGGCTAGGCCCGTCGGAGACGATGTCCCAGAAAACCAATCACCGGTGAATACCAGAGAATCACCGGAGAGGCAATCAGAGATACAAAAGCCCTACTCCACAAATCAATACTCACCGATTCATGGAGCCGAGGTACAAGCCGATGCCACACAAAGCCAACAATTAGGCAAAATAGCGTCGCACTCCATTTGGCCAAGACCAAGCCGACGAACCAAAAGAACATCGTGCGCAAGCACACGATCCATGGGGTGGATCTACAAGTAGAGAGCACACGAGCTACAGCCCGCCAACCACAAGCACAGCCGCCGCCGAGCTCTCTCAACAAATCCCCAAAGACCAAATAGCCAATGGAAGGTTTGATTCGGTGGTGAGCCCTTCTCCTCTCTGAAACCCCCAACTCTCCCATCTAGTCATAACCTCAAATAGGCAAACTCACGGGTGAGATTTTGGCGGCGCCCACGAATAGAGAAGTCGAGCCTTCCGTCGAAGAAGAGGGAGGAGAGGGGATAAGGAAGCGGCAACCCAGATCTGGATTAAGTCGAACCGGTCGCCTCCCCTCTATTCCCATCTCTTCCCCTCTTACATGTGGGCCCTATGGGTAGTTTTCTTTTCCTTTCACTGAAAATGAGGAAAATTACAAAATAGCCCAACAGAATTTGGGATCACTATGTGAAGAAAAGGGTGGATCGGAAAGAAGGGAGAAGCAATCCATTTCTTAGCTTTTTTGAGACCTCGCAACACAGTGGATATATAGTATGTAGTTATATATATGCAGCTTGAGTGACTTGAGTCAAGCTTGCCCCTCTCCCAGAAAGGAAATATGAAAAATATGCAAAGGGCCAAGCTGCATTAGGGGGGAGCAGGGACCTGAAATTGTGGGCTAGTGGAGGATCTTTGACATGCATAATGTATAACACCTCCCTTAGCCATAGGGCAACATTAAAAGGGCATCTGGCAGCAGCTTGCATACATTCCTCTCTCTCTCTCTCTCTCATTAGTACTTCAAATGTTCAACAACATCATGGCTATATACATATAAGTGCTACTACATCAGCAATATGTCAGCACATGTGAGTTATTTTTAGCTAGTAGTTTCTTGTGTGCTGATTTAACTTTTTCCCACCGCAAAGGAGAGTGATGAGAATTGAATAATTCATTCAATATGGCTTTGATTTGTAATTAAGGTTCTAATTTATTATGATCATAGACCGCTTAAAACAATACTACCCGAGTGCCACCGATCGGAGGATTACTACCCGAGTACCCCTGGTCAGAGGATTATTACCCGACCAGCCACTACTAGGAGATCTTACGATTCGATAACTAGGCTTAACTACATTCAGTTTTCCGTGTGGTGAAATTGGGCATATGCATCCCTAACTCCAATAACCGCTCGACGATTCGGCCCTATGCCTCTGACAACAACCGTCCCACAGTTATTGCCACAATCTTCTCCCATTGACAAGTAACTACTGGCAACTATTTGTTAGATCTCCCTCGTTGATAGCAACTACCTGCTTGATTGGGCATGAGGAATCAACAAGGCATCTATTCCAGTAAGACAACCGACGCCTCTTCGGCGCTATTTAAATCTTATGATAGAAGAAGAGAATCAATGAGATGGAGAATCGATCGAACACAAAATCAAGAGATAGATTAATAAACGGAGGCAAAAAATAGCAAAGTTAGGGCTATTTTCTCCCCTTTGTAATCGCTCTACAAGAGCATGTTGTAATCCCGATAAAGCAATAAAAATAGTTCGCTTTCTCATTTTCAATCCTTCTGTAAGACTTGGCTTTTCCCCCATAATTCGTAAGACCGATGATTTGATCACGATAGCTGGCGCTATCCGTGGGAAAAAATGCGTTGAGTCCCTAAGGCTTCTCATCAACTTCGTCATCTTCCCTTGTTTCTGATGACATTGCATATGCAATCATGGCAGGAACCTAGGATGAGGAGAATTAGTTCAATTTGCAAGACTACGTCAACCTCGATGTGGACACATGCATCTGTACCATAGAACATGATGCTTCCTTGTCATTGTCCTCTATCCTAGAGTCACCAGTCCATGCGCCCAGCAAGGTCGACTGGATGGAAGAAGACATGTCGCCCCAATCATAACACTTCCTGGGAAGTTAGGTGTCCAAATCTTGTTGGGATGCCTAGGCACCATGACAAGTTCGATGCATTCGACCAAAAAAACACGACTACAAGAGCGTGAAGCCACAATTCATGGGTTAGAGTACTCTCAATTAGATTGTGGGTGGTGTTAGATCGAGGAGGCCAACTAGAGGGGGTGAATAGATGATCTAAAATTTTTTCTCTAATTAATTATCAATTTTTATTTGGTTAAACCAAGTAAATAATGCGGAAGCTCAGCTCAAAAAGGCTTAGTACAAATAACGCCTAAAACAACTGGGTTCACCTAAGTGCACCAACAAGATAAGCCTATGTCAAGATTTGCAATCCTATGATGATAAGAAATCAATTTAATTCTATGAATGTAAATTTCTTGAATGTAAATTGAGCACAAGAAAACAAACCACAATTGACACAACAGCTTTTTACCGTGGTGTTCAAAGACTTGCCGGTCTCCCTAGTCCACATTGAGGTTATCCAAAATGAACTAGACCGGCTCCACGAATTAAGTCAAAACACCTCAATCCACTAATGGTAGCTCTTTCTCGCTCCGAATAGATGAGCTCTAACTTTCACAACTTTGCTGGATCTTCTCACAACCTTATTTGAGAAGATCACCATGCACGATGCCACCAACGTTGTCTAGGAGTCGACAAACTCCAAGAGTAATAAGTCAAATCCCTCGCTTGACTCTCACCATGTGTAACGAATGCACAAGCTCGAGTGAATACACAATCCACCTCTAGAAGCAACACATGCAATCTAGAGCCTTTCTCCTCACTCACAATGTGCAACATATGCACAATTGAGAGAGGGACCTCACACTAGTTCAAGAGAGTGAAATAGAGTGCCAAAAGTCCTACTCGAACTGGCCACAAGGGGGTATATATACCCTACACATTGAAACTAGCCGTTGGGATAGAAAAATAGGATTTTTGGAAGTACCGCAGGCAAACCACCGGTACTTCCGCTCCCCTCAGCAATTATTAGAAAACTAGCTGTTGTAGGCAAATCTGGTAGTTTCGTCGTGCAAAGTCCGGTACTACCGATCATCGAAAGTACCACAACACTTGTGCAGAACTATCGATTTCTTCGGGGACAAGAAGACTCCACACAAGTGTCTTTCTGGAAAAAAAATGTACTGCTACACATGTCGGACGTTTCGTAAATCGGAAGTACTGCTCACACTGAGCTGGTAGTACCGCTCGCTGATCGGACCAATCACACAAAGCTGATCGGACCGCTCACACAGAGCTGATCGGACCACTCACACAAAGCTGGTCGAAAGTACCGATCGTCGACTACACTGGTCACTGACCACATCAGATGGTTTGACCACCAGGTCTCTGACCACGTTGATTTCCGACCACGTTGTCTAGTTTGACCACACAGGTCTCCGACTACGCTAGTCTTCGACCACATTGTCTGGATCAACCACACAGGTCCTCGACTATGCTGGTCTTTGACCATATTGGTTTCGACACTCAGGTCTCGACCATGTCGACCATGTCAATTTTTGACCACATCAATATTTGATCACAGAGATCTCTGACCATCACGTCGATCTTCGACCACGTTGAATCAATCATGTCAGTTCGACCACGTCGATTTTGACCACATGGGCCTCGACTACGTCAGTTTCGACCACGCTGGTCTTCAACCAAGCTAGTTTCGATCATACAGATCTCGACCACGTCAATTCCGACCACGCTGGTTTGACCACACCGGTTTCAACCAAATCGGATCCAATCGTCTTGGTTCGACCACACTGGTCTTTGATCATATAGATCTCGACCACATCGGTTTTAACCACACTGGTTTCGATCACATAGATCTCTACCATGTTGGTTCCGACCACGTTGGTTTCGACTACTTCGATCTTTGACCATATCAATCTTCGACCACACAGGTCATCGACCACGTCAATCTTTGACCTCTTTGGCTCGACTACGTTGACTCGACCACACTGGTTCTCGACCATATAGGTCTTCGACCCTATTGGTTCGACCATAATGGTTCTTGACTACACAGGTCTTCCGACCACCAACAGACACCGTAGTTCTATGATTACAACGCCGGTAGTTCCGACTAGCAGTACTACCATAGAATACACTGCGGTAGTTTTGATTTCCCTAAGAAGTGCATATATTTCAATAGATTTTGCAAAAACATATTTGCAAACTACAGTATCATGCACACAAGGATTATCCATGATTCCCAACAAGTTGCAAAAAATATTTGCATACTTTTAGAATTATGATACAAGGATTATATATATGAGATTCAACTATTTGCAAAACACATTTGCAAATAGAAGCCTCACACTACAAAGAATGGAAATATGGACTTCAAACACTTGTAAAACACATTTGTAATGTATAGTCCCATGTTACAAGGATTAACACATGAGCTTCAACTATTTGCAAAATACATTCGCAAATACAAGCCTCATGGCAAGAAGAGCGAGAGCAAGTGAGGTTGAGCTATCAACACATAAGAGACTCAAGCTACTAGACATGACCCCTCTTAATAGTACGGTAACATATACTAGCAACTTGGTCTTTCAACCAAGCACCAAGACCAGTAAATGACTAGGAACACATCTTTAGCCCTAACTAGCCATACCTTTGTCATGAGTCATAGTCTTGACATATATCAACTCATGATGCATCCTTTACTTCAACTCCATCAACACATGATGGATCTTTAATTGACTTGATGATCAACACATGATCATCTCCTCTTGGACATGCATCAACTCATAATGCATCCTGTTCTTGACTTGATGATCTTCAACACAGGAAGTTGTCCCAAGTCTTCTTCATTTGTGGAATCTAATCTATTTATCCAACTCACAAAAAATATTAGTCCACAAAATAATTGTCATCAATTACCAAACTTCACCATTAACTCATAATGGAGGGACTATATTCTACAATCTTTTCTTTTTGGTAATTCATGACAATCTCAATAAATAATGAGATAAAAATTGAATTACGAGTATACAACATGTATACAACAATTGTGTATTCTAGAATAAGCTTTCAAAGCAAAGCTTACTCATCCGATTGTCATTAATCATCTAATCATCAACACATAATAGGGAAACTAGATGACAACCAGATTATGGCTATATATGAACTACACAAATTATATATACTCAAGGGGTATGTTCAAAGTAAAGATCTTTAATATGTGAAAATAGAATATGGAGCAATACTAATGAAACCACAAAACGTAGAGTGAACTCCCCCTAAATGTGTGCATACAAGAATGTCTTATGAAAGCATATACACACATTCAAGTTTGACTTATTTGGTGAAGTTTATTCTATATTTCGGATCCGAGGAATGCAATAAGGTAAGAATGTGATATTGAATACATACGTCTTATATTTTTTACCTTTTTATCCAAATAAGACTAAGCAATATCATAATCAATAAACATATTAGTCTCACAATTGTATTTGTCATTGTCACCAAAACCAACATAATGGAGCTTGAACTTACAGGTGGCCACTTTTCGCCGATAGCTTATACGTATTATGAGAGTCGTCCGACAGCTAGTTACAGTGTCGATGAGATTACTTTCAACAGAAAGCTGGGCGAAGACAATAACACGCACCATCCGATCAGCAATTCATGAATCAGGTTAGGTCCACCACCCTATTTTTAAGAATAGGGCCATGATGTTTTCCGCAACAACCCAGGAGTTCGGCTATGGACAGAAAAAGTATCATGCCTACTCAAGAGTATTTAAAAAGAATTAGCTTGATTAAAATATAACCTAATAGGTCAAATTATAACATCTTTACGGGTGTACAAGCCCAAAATTTAACTTACATACGAAAGAGTTGATAAAATCTCATAGGAATGCTTGAGTACGATTGTAACAGTAACATGTTAGCTAACACATCCATCCTTCTTTTGGTGTATGTTTTGATGAAATAAAAAAGTTTGAGTACACTAGGTACTCAGCAAACCACATAGAAGGCTATTTAACTATCATGCAAGGTGTTCAACTGGAGATATTCATGGGTTATATTATGATAATAATATATGCAATTTACTGGTAAAGAACTTTGCACGTAAAATAGTAAAATATTTTTTAGTCAACAAGGGGTTGTCATCCATAATTTTCACATTAAATTCATTTCAAATATACTTATGCCTTATTGTAGAAATCACCCATGAACTGGTTGATGAACTTTAGACCAAAAATACTAACCCGCCTTCTATCAGGCCAAGTACTCAAGATCAAAGGTGGACCCAAAACTCTCCGACTAGATCAAGGAGGTTCCACTTAACAAGGATAATTCTCCAGAAAACATCAAAGTGTCTTTTGGATGAATAGTAATGGGTTGGCCTATTCCTAACGACGGCGGGGTCTAGCTGGAATAGGGGCACGGCACGACAGAGCTGTGGCAAGGCTTCGATTGAATTGAGGATGGATTGAGCATCTAGGTGGTGAGGGGAGTCTGGCGACAGTGATAGCTTAGCTCGAGGTGGCTCGAGGAATTATGGCGGCAACGACGGTGAGCTATGGGCAGTGAGGTTTGACAGGAAGCTCGAGATAGCTATGTGGTGTAAAGGTGATGCTAAGAATGCGGCTAATTGGATTAAAGAGGAGCCAGTGGTGAGTAATCGGTTTTGTGCTCACCGACGGGAAATTGGCGTCGGCGGCTTTGGCATGGTGTGGACAGAGAGGAGGAAGGGATGGTTGCGGTGGTCATGAGGTAGTGCAAAAGTGGTTAAGGAGTTGTTGAACTTGGCTTTATAAGCAGTGAACGCGGTGGCGACAGGAGCAAGGCGATGGCGTGATCGGCGCGTGGACAGCAGCATGGATGACCAAGGCGCTTCGGTCATGTAGCGATGGTTCTGGCAGTCGCATTGGCGTTGAGAGAAGTATGCCTTCTCATTGGTGTGGTCGTCAGAGCTGGAGCAGTGAACAATGGCGTGACGCTTGAGTCGAGTAGTTGGCAGAGGAAGGGGCAACATCAAGCTCTTACTGTGAGGCAGGCTAGCGTGTGGCCTGGCATGGCATTATGGCGCAGTATAGAGGGTTGGCTAGGTGGTGCGATTGTTGTGTCACTATTGATGAAGTTGGAGCGACGTGCAGGTGCGGGTGAACTGGTGAGCGTGCGAACAACAAGGTGGCACGCGGCAGGGAGAACAAGGGAGATGGCGCCAGAGCAAAAGGTTGCCGAAGCTAGGTGAAAACGGGTTTTGCCAAGAAGAAAGCGGAAAATTGACTAGAGTTTCTGAATTTGGAAAAAAAATTCAATTCAAGCAAAATTCAGATAAATTCAAAAAATAAATTTTAGGGTTATTTCATCTATACCTTGTTCACAAGTATGCAGAACATAAATCATGAAAGCATCGATCCAACTAGAGGTGCAGTGATTTTTTATGTTGCACTGCAACTTTTCTGTCTAGAAATAGTTTGATATAAACAAGGAGAAAAGATAAGAATTTGGCATAATATATAATTGCAAGCAAGCCAACTTGTCAAAGCACTTAGGAGTTGATGGGATGTATCAGAAGTTTCAGGAAAGAAAACATTAGCACATATATAGAGCTACTATTATTTACAGGGTGGAAAATAAAAAATGATCAAGTCTCTGAAATATTATGTCCACCATGCCCATAATAGGGGTAGGCAAGCACAAATCCACATCGTTACTAAAAAACCAATGCATAAGAAATTACTAGCTAAGTGCCCGTACGTTGTTACGAAATAAAAAACATATTATATGCTCTAAAACCCCTAAAACATTTTATATTTTAGCCTTGATCATCTGAGACATTCCAACCATCACTGCTCTAAAACCCCTACTAACCTTGAGTTTCATCACTGCTCGAAATGGCTGATCATTCCTCTTTATATATGTCCTTCAGCATTCTTCTTTTAATATCTAGAAAGAAGAGCAACATATGATACAAGCTACATGCAGAAGAACAGGAAAAAGTCTCATACCAACGTGCCTTTGTATTTCTTCTCGCCTCTTCCTTTGGGACCTCATCATGTCAATAATCCCTTCCTGAAATTATGACAATTAAAAGATAAGCATTATCAGAAACAACTGGATAGATAAGTAGTATCCGAAAAAAACTGGATTGATAAGCATTATCAGAAACAACTAGACACTAATTAAATGAAGTGAATAAAACTAAAACACATGAAACCTTTTGCTTGCATAATTTTGCCTCTTATCTTCTAATTGCCTCTGTTTTTTGTGAAGCATGATTTAGGTAAATAAGAGAATACCAGCTGCAGTTTCTCATCTATAACTTTCCATCGCTTGCTCATGTTTTGAGTCATTTGGCTGCTTATCTTCTTAGTATTTGAAGCATGTGTTGTTTTCTCTTTCTTGAGCTCTATGTGAAAATAGGGAAAAAGCAAGAAGATGTGTATTCCATTAGAACTCAAAACCTCAACATTCGCTATTTCAGCCAGCCACAAAAGGCTAAATTGTGAGGACCAAACTTTTGTTGAACCGGAAATGGAACATCGAAAAATTGGCATTTTGCTATGTACAATTTGTGTTATTGAAATGTGGCTTCAGAACTCTCCCTACCTACATGCTGTTGGCCCAGTTGATGTTTACGACCACGTTAAAGCTTCGATCTTAGTAGTCGTAGTTTGTTTATGACCACGTTGTGGTTTACGACCACTCGGGTGGTTACAACCACTCCTTGTTGCTGTGCATGTAATCGTAACCGAGTAACGACCACTCTAGCTTATGACAATGTCTTTCCGATCGGCTCGTACTCATAGCCTTGTTACGACTAGCACATCCTCGTTACAACCATGCCTTCTGTGATGTGTACGTGCTCGTAGCTTTTCCTTGGTAAGATTTATGACCACGCTCCCACTGTGCGTTGCACGTACTCGTAACCGAGTTAAGAGTACTCGATACTTCGACTGCAAATACCAGCGCCTTTGACCACAACCACTTTGCCGCCTCTTCGAGTACTCCTGTACACAACTGATCGCTCTTGTTCACTTTTTTCTCATTTACATTGCTCTGCTACTTATACTCAATATATTGACTACAAAATGGACTTTACCACCGACTCGGTTTCTTACTCCATCCTCTACTCATATACTTGTACACGGACACAACTCATACATGTCAAATCGACTCAGATACTACTAGCAACAAAGGAAGCAAGATTATTTCCAACAATCACCCCTTTAATCTTGTTTCTTCATCTTGATCACGCTATCTTCTCCTTTATCTTCTAGAACTTGATCATACCGATCTTCTCTCTTCTCCCATCCTTTTCTTGCATTCCCGTGTGTCGTTCCTTCCTGGGTTGACACCATCCTACAGCACGCGCTTGCTCCATCCTGAGCCTCGCACAACCAACGCTTGCCGTGTCTCGCACCTAGACTGAACTCGTCCTCCTTTGCACGCTTGCCTGGGTTGGAGCACCGACTCCCATAGCCATCTTGGCTTTGCTATTACCCGAGCCTTCCGCTCCCTTCGTCTTCCACCGTTGTTGCACTGGCAGATGAACCACTGGTGATAAACCATCACTACCAATTTCTCTTTTTAAGTAGTAGAGATATTTGAAAAAGGTTAAAAAAAAGTTTCACTCAAATTCACTAGTTAGACCATCCTAATCCATGCCGAAACCAAACGAGCTTGCCCTACTGTGTGTTGAGTTCGGCTACTCATGCAATTGTAACCCTTCTTTTGCTGCATACAAGTCAATAGCACACTGCGCCTGAGTTGAGCGTACGGACGGCTGCTTAAGCTATATAAATATTCAAGCTTTTACATAGATTTTTACTGTTCATCAACGCACACAATGCACGTACTATACTAGCTAGCTGCCAATCAATTTTTTCTGCGATATCTTAATTAGGTCCCGAAACACGGGAGTTTCGTAGGATTTGCTACGAATTATACTATTTTTGCAAAAAAAAAAACTCTGAAATTCTGATGAAGTTCATGTGTCGCGACCAGCCCCTTAATGAATCAATTCAGTTACACTTTACAGCTAGCTAGCCACCTTTCCGTTGATAGATGATAAACGAATAAGAGTACTAGCACTAAACAGATGATCTTACTACCACGGCTTATGCCTCAAAAGGAGGATAAGGAATGTTTTGAGGCAAGGGGTTGCGCATGAACTGATGGGCCTCGTTGCGGTGACTGGTGAGGCGAACCCCAAGGACTAGTGTGATCGAGAAGGGTGATTGGGATTGGATGGCCAGCGCCACGTTATCCAGACAGTTGGAATCTTCCTGCCTGGATCCCTAGGCCACGCCCATCAATCACTTTTGCACTGACGTCACCCCGCCATGTGGGCCCACTGGGTCCGGTCACATCCTGCGCGCGGGCCCGGCCCGCGTATTGCGGACGGTAACCAGCTACCCGCCCCCTAGCTGACCCTCTGCTCCTCTATTCCCTGTATGTAATATTGCCTCTGCTCTTTTATTCCACTGGTAGTATCTTTCTTTTATTTTCTTCAATTTCCTTTTCATTTCTCGTTTTCTTGAGTTCCTGTCTCTCCCGCTGATCCCTGTCTAACTGAGGTCTTTATGGATGGTACTATACTACTACTCTACTATAGTCGATAGTAATCGGTAGGAGTGAAAACGGATCGGATAGTTTTCGATCAATCCGGATGAAAATGAATACGGATCATGTCGGATCTGATTTTTCTTTAGATAATTCTCGGATCGGAAACAAATACGGATTTTTTATCGAAGCGTATCTGAATCTGATGAGGCCTAATATCCATGAATACAAATACGAATACGGATTATCCGGATAATACGGAATCGGATATCTAGAACTTCAGTCCAACATTACCCAGCCCAAGCCATCCTCTCTCATCTCCTATGCCACCAGCCCACTAGCCCAATCAAGTCATAAGCCTCCATTACCATTAGGTATTTGGTTCCCTAGTCATATTAAATTACAAATACCACTAGCAAATATTTATGTTTATTAAAAATAAATTTAGTATTATCGGTACATTAAAATTTGTACCGATTAAATTGATGTACTGCCATCTAAATCATTCTGATGCAAATTTAAATTCTTAATTAATTTATTAGTCACAAGTAAATGGTAGAAATCCATTAAGAATTATTTAGAATTTTAGAAAAAAAATTAACTGCCATTTGAAGATTTAAAATTTGTACAGTGGTATGACTATTGTGGATAAAAATACTTATGCTTGTTTAGATTTCATTAATGTTTTGACAAGATAAACTATTTATGTGCTTTCATTGATTTCGGATGTATAGTTTAAGGGGTTTTTATGTTTCGATAAATATTCGTGACCGTATTCGTTTCGATTTGTATTTGCTTTGTATCTGTATTCGATATTATTCGTATTTGTATTCGTATCTGAGGTATCCGTATTCGTATCTGCATCTGAGAAAAAATATGAAAACAAAATGATAGAGGCATTATCCGTCCGTATTCAATCCGTTTGCATCCCTAGCAACCGGCAAGGAAGCATCAAGCGTCTATGGAATATTTTTTATTTTTTGGACTACAACTAATGGCTTTTGTCTGTACTTTTCAAGACGTGACGATGATTGAATAAATCCTTAAATATGGCTTTAATCTATAATTAAGGCCAAAGGATCCCATAGTTATAAACCTCCAGAGATTGCTCCCCGAGTATCTTGGTCGGAGAAATACTGTGCGTGTTGCTCGACTAGATAATTTCTCAGAGAGTCTATGAACTGACCCCTGGACCTGATTCCAGGATATTTCTTCTGTACGATGGATGGAACACGTGCCTTATCCACTCCAAACGGCACGATACTTAGGCTCTGAGTCTCTGACAACAATTGTCATGTGCTTGTTTTTCACGTTTGTCTCCCGCCGACAACAGCCGATGATTAATTATTCTCTCTCTGACAATAATCATCTCCCAACCAGACGCGCTAGTTCCATATGACACCTTTCCCGACAGTCAAACATACATCTCTTCGTTAGTATTTAAAGTTAGACGAGAGAAGACCGGAAGACAAATTCACTCATAATCAATCAATCTCAATTCTAGACGAATATATATCTCATACAATTTAGTGTAATTAGGACTAGTCTATCCCCTTGTTTAAGGCACCATGTAACTAGTTCATAGCAATAAAGAGCATTCATATTCTCCTAAGAATTTTAGTCATTTTTCTCATATTATTTCGTAAGATCGATGATTCGATCGCTGACAAGATGCTAGCACGCGGCGAAGACGACAATATGGACAGTGCGTATGGTTTTGGGCTCGAAAAGCCATTTAAAAAAATCACTTAAAAAATCACTCTGTTTCGATATTTAGCTGTTCGATTTCCCCAGAAGCCGAAAGTAAAAAAGAATAGGTCCAATGTCAAGTGGTGTTTGGCCTTTTTAGGTGATTTTTGGAGTGTTTTGGGCTAACTGGCTTGCGTATCGGTTTTGAATTGTCCAACATAATTATTGGTCCCAAGTAGATTCAAAGATGCATGATTCTCATATTGACAAATGAAAACTAGTTAAATGTATTAGTGAGCTTTCATGTCATTCCAAAAAAGTGTTACGATCTTTTAATATTGTTATAATTGTCTCAATATAAGAATTAGGTTTGATTGGTATTACCTCACTCCATGTTTGATTAAAGTGGCTTCAAACATGCGGATTCTTTTATTTATTATAATATTGTAGGAACATATATCCTACAAATATTTTATAACACTTGGTAAATACTTATTATAGCAAATCTGAGGGGTGTTATTTTGTCTCAAAAAAGATTATGGGGGGTGTTACTAACTCACTATCACGTTAAATCGAAATGAATTAAACCCAACTACCACAGAAGCAAATTTGTAAGTGCCCGCCCCACTGTTTAAAATGTCATTTTCTAAGAAGTGGCATGTCATTATTCCGTAGCAATTCGAGTTTTGGAGTAAGCTTGGTAACTATTCCAGATCAAATTGAGATGACCACGAAGTTACATGTTGAGATTGATCCACGGATCGAATTAAACATCTTATTTTTTTGTACCTATTAGAAAATATCTAGTTAAAAGTTAAGTAAATCGAACTAGAATTAGTGTCATTCCTAACATGTTAAGCAATACTAGCTAGGCTGGAAAAAAAAAGGAGAGAGATGATGTTAGTGTCGCTAAAATACGTACGTTGAAGTACTCCATCTTGCTAGCGACAGACAGACTTGGATCTTTTGTTGCATGAACAATCGATCGGATGGTCCTTCTCGTTCAGGCCGATTGCTTTCTTACCAAAATGTCGCCACCACTTTTCCTCTTTACCAGATGGTCAGGTTTTGGCTGGGGTCCTATTCCGGACACATGTTGGTACACCTGTTAGGTTCTCTCTCTGGCAAAGCTGGTATTGCATGGAAGCGTCCTATTAGCCAGCCGCCCATAAATTCACGGTACTGTCGATCGATCGATCGATCGGTCGCAGCCACACCCATCAGGCCATCAAGTCATTGTCCTCAAGCAATTTCCGGAATCTACACTGCAACTTGCCTGTGTATCAATCCATCGATCGAGTTTTTCTCGGCAAGATAGATACAGAAACACCGATCGATCGAGTAGTTAACGTTAGCTGTCCACATAAGTTACATTGGCAGCAGTGGTCTAGTAATAGAAACGCGTATACGTATGCGATTTTGATCGATATAAATAAAGTCACTACAGTGTGTGTTATAATCAATTTGTAAACTTTAACTAAAAAAAGTCATTCCGTTTAAAAATAAGTTACTATAGAAAAATTAAAAAAAGTATATATTTAGGAACTGAAAAAGAAGACGCTATATATGCATCGGCATCACAGGGAATACGAGATCAGTATAGTGAGCGGTAAGTGGATAGGCGACCAGACGTACACGTTTGCCACCCTAGCTACCGGCCGAAGTGGACGGGGCCAAGGCAGGCTCGCGCGCGCGGGGCAGCCATGAAAACGGCGAAAAAGACGTGACGGGAGGGCCGGGTGGCCCGGCCGGCGCGTTGCCACGCACCGGCTCGGCCGATGGGATCTCGCACACCGAACCTGTTGCCAGGTGGCGTCCGCGCGCCCCCGCGGCGTGCGTGCGTGCCGCGCCTGCGCTTCGTTCGACGATCGCGCCCGGCCGGGTGGGCCGGTGCGTCCTCCCACGAGTGCAGGGGCGCGGATGGTTGGCGCCGAGTCGAGCCGACCGACCCCGATCGTTCGATCGATGCCCACGCGTGGACGTAGCGGGAGCCGGGAGGTGGGTGCCTCCAGCGACGCGGGCAGCGGCCGGACCACCTCCGGCTTGGCGCTTTGAATGCGATCGCTAGCTCCGAGGCTCTGCTGAAATTGACCAGGACGCGCGGGTTGGCCGTTTGGCTCAGGCGCTCTGCTGCGGCTCGTGCGCGTGTACGCGGTTTCCGTACTTGCGTCTCGAACCGATATATATTGGGGCATATTTTCGTGCCAGGAGTGCTAGTAAACAGGGGTTTTACTGCCGGTACGAAACGAAGGTAAACGAAAGAACGCAATTTCTTCTTAGCTTTCCCAGCCCTGCCGTTGATCTACGTCTGCACCACTCAACCAGACTCTGTACGTACGTACAGTACTTCATCACTTTAGAATTTCGACATGTGGAAATCGGAAGGGAAAAAGGGGCGCGTTTCGTCGTAGAGACCGTGCGGCCAATGGCGACCAGACAGGTCCATGTGGTGCCCTGTTTCATCTTAACTGCAGATGCATCTACGACAGGGTATCTCAGGACACTCCAATTGAGGAAAAGCCAGACCTGGTTCCATTTAATTGGACTAATTAAATAGCATCTATCCATAATGCTGAGTGGTCCCGTGTTTCTAGATAACATTTCGTTCCTGGTGATTCTTTTTGTGTGGATGAGAGAGCTTATAGACGGGTTTGTTTTGGTTTATTTAGAGTTTATACTTATATTATCTACAGTAATTAGTTTTAAATGGTATATTTTTTAAGATAGATTCAATAGAAAGATTGTAGTAAAATTGTACTGAGTTCAGCTATAGTATAGATCAAAATCACATACGACTATTTTTCTATATGTATTATTTCTTACGAACAGTTATAATTTAAATATTTAAATTATAAGCCATCAGTTCAAAAAAACCCACCATATAACTCAGTTTATCTATGGTCTGTCTGACTTGTGTGGTTGATGCCTTAGTGTGGGAAGCTAGCTAGGTGATTGGTTCATTCACAGCTTCACACCATTCTAGTTGACCTTGCTTTGACAAGCTTTGACTGCACTCTACTGAACTGCATCAGCCCGTCGCCACTTCAAAAAAAAAAAAAAATCCTGAGCCGGCCGTGTGTTGTGATGCGAATACATGACAGCGATGGCATGGTGCTATCAAATGCATCAGTACTGACGCATGACTTTGTGATCTTTTACTAGTACGCAACTATATATGCACATATAAATCACACACATCGATCGATCGATCGATCGAATCGAATAATGTATAGCTAGCAAGCGCTCGCGCGCAAATAGAGCCTCTGACGAAGGGAGATGCTAACTTTAGCTGAACAACGCCACGTGTTGGTGTCTGTGCTTATCAATTCAGAGGCCCCATGTGTCTGGGTGGATATCTTGTGGATATGATCGTGTGGCAGCTACCTTGGACATACCGGGGTGCATGCTCAGGCTCATCAGCTAGGAGAGAACAAACTTGGAATTGGCTTTTGGAATGGGGCCCATGAATGGCACCATGGATCAGAACTTTCTTGAAGTTTCAAGACTACCCTCTCTAATCCATACATGTTAAAGAGTTGGGAGTTCAAATGTTTCAGAATTATCGCCTTTGTTCTTGGTCTTATTGTACTAGGCTCATAGGCGCGGCGCACGCCGCGCCAGCCGTCGTACGTATCAAAATAAAAAGGGCGATAATTCGTAAGGAGTTTTAAAAAAAAACGGGGGCAAATACGTATTTTCGAAAAAGGCAAAGGGTTTTTTCGCAAAAAACGAGGACCTGTTAAAAAAACCGGGGGCAAATACGTATTTTCGAAAAAGGCAAAGGGCTTTTTCGGAAAAAACGAGGACATGTACGCAATTTCCAAAACCGCGGAGGGCTATCCTGCAAAGTGGAGGGGCTAAAAAAGCGCAGAGACCTTTTTGTGAGAACCAAGGATCATGACGTAATTTCGGAAAACACAGGGCTTTTTCGCAAAATCGCCTTGTGACCGCACGAAGATTCGCCGCCACGCCGGGCAAGTGAGCGCAGCGGGGTGAGGTGGCGCTCGCTCGCTGAAACCCCGGGTATAAGGAGGAGGTGATTTGCAATATTAGAACGCACATAAATTACTAGGCGTTAATCTATACGTACATATATAAATCCTAGCTTGCATGCATTGATGCATACGACCTGCCCTGATCCCGCTTATTTCGGTATGAGCTTCTAGTTTTAGGTTTATTTTTTTACTATTTTTAAATTTTATTTTTTTATTTTTTGTTTTTTAGCTTTTTTTGCTGGGTCTTTTTTTCGTATTCATTTGCGTTGTTCGTGATGGGCTAACTCGTTTTTTTTCTTTCTATTTTTACATTTTTTTTAAATTTAGTTACGTCATCCACCACCAGTTACAGTATAATTTCAACTAGCTATAGTATAATATCAGTTATAAACCAACTTATTTCAATCCAATCAAGTGGCACCTAGCAAGTTGTGAACTTGCAGCTGTAGATCTAAAGAGGCAAGTAAACTACCTATGGTGGGGGTGATTGACATATCCAGTACGTACAGATGGGAAAGATACACATATCGATACATTTTTAACTTGCTAGCTAAATCAGAAATTTTTTTAGTGTATTTAGAACCTTATACGAATCACTCTTTATCCAGACATAAGCTCATGACGCTACTACAAATAATGTTATCATAGACGATTCAAAACCGTGATCACAGACGGTTTCTGAACCATTTATGTTTATGTGTCAGTGATAATAGCTAGTTATCACAGACGGCTCCCACACCGTTTGTGATAACTTACAACATAGACGATTTTTCAGAAAAATCGTCTGTGATACTCGAATATCACAGATGGCTTTTTGTATTAACCGTCTGTGATATGAACGATACTATAGACGGTTTTTGTTATTAACCATCTGTGATATGGTTCATATCACAGACGGTTCGATGTTCCGAACCGTCTGTGATATACATCATATCACAGACGGTTAATAACAAAGATTGTCTGTGATATGTCAATATCACAACGGTTCGGTGTTTGAAACTGTCTGGGATATATATATCACAGACGGTTTCGAACACCGAACCGCCTATGATAGCTATTTCAAAAGTGATTTTATTTGCTCTTTTTTAGCCAGCCCCAGGATATGCTAACCATGCCATCTGAAAATAAGTAAGATCATGTATATATAGCACAGAACAATCATTACATAAATCACACAGATGAATGAAACAACACAAGCATACCACATATATAGTATGACAATCGTTACACAGATCTCACAAATAAATTAAATTGAATGAATTGTTTGATTAAGCACAATTAAGCAAGAATATATTGAAGTAAACTAGGAGTACTTACCCATTCTGAAATTGAGCAAAGTATCATTATCTTTCTAAACCTAGCTAGCTAGATCTAAACAAAAATCTAGCTATCATCGTTTTCAATTACAAGGCATATAAGTTATCAGAAACAATTGAGTACTAATTTCTAATCACTAAGAAGACATATATAGATCTACAAGCAATATGTTTTCACCAAACTCCCCAAAGGCGGCCGCCTCGCTCCACCGATGCAGCTAAATGAAAATAAATCTGTGTCGAGACCACGTACGCCCAGTATTTAATAGCACAGATTATCTCAGACGGTTCCAACCACAAACGGTCTGTAATACGAGCATTATCACAAACCGTTCGTATTAATAACCGTCTGTAATAATTCACATACGGTTATTCATACAAACCGTCTGTGATGTCTGCAATAAACCATCCGTGATGTCCACGATATCAGAGACGATTTTTTATATGATCTGTCTACGATGTCCGCAATTTTTACAGACGGTTATTAGCACGAACCGTCTGTGATGTCTCAATTATCACAGACGGTTCGTGTTAATAACCGTATGTAAAAATATCACAGACGATTGCTAGTATAAACCGTCTGTAATAGTTTAAGTATAGACGGTTTTGTGATGTAATAATCTAATATAATTTTTTTGTAGTAGTGTGATGATTAACACTGTGATATTGTACCACAGTTGGCAATGAGACCGACATGCCACCTTAATGCACGAAAAGGAGGGGGGATTCTTAGCTACGGATCAGATAATGCATGCTGCTGCATGCATGCAACGATCAACCTCTGATGCGATCAATGCAGTACGGGCTGGCCCAAGCCAAGATGCTATTGCGGCTGTAAGGGGCATGCAGAGATGGCCCCGGCGTGTGACGCAAACATTGGATTGAAGCTTTACTCGCTGCATTTCACTATGCTTGTTTATGATCTCGGCAGTTACCGTTTTAAAATATTTATCTATGAATAAATCAAGAGTATAGTTATTGTAATATTTTTATTCTCTACCTTGAATAATTTGAAAGAGGTTAAATTGTTGTACTATATCATTTAATAAAGACATGTGCGATCTTCTCATTAATTTTTTCTTAGATTTAATGTTTTCTTGATCATGATGGATTATAGACAAATATAGCGGGAAGTAACTTGCATTTAAATTCGGCATGCAGGCATGGAACAATTCATTGCATGCATACATTGATTCATGCATATATAGTGTAGTACCTCGCAATAAAAATGATTTTATCCTTTGCAGTAATAACACTACTGATCGGTAGTATTGTCAACAGTGCACTCGAAAGGTACATGTTGTCCTTGTGCCCAGCTCCCTTTTCTTTTCGTCCGGTAATTAGGAATCAATTTCTGGAACAGAAACAACTTCAGAGATTCGAAACATCTCAAAATAAGGAGACGATGTGTACAACGATCGACCAATTTGTTCGTGCATCTTCATTTAAAACCATCGGATTTTCCAATTGTACGCACGTACGGACGATAGGCAAAGAACGGCACTAGCTAACTATAGTTACACTCACTGGAGCTTAGCTAGCTTACATACGTTGATGTAAATGCAATATGTATTGATGTTATGTATCCCTACAATTCAAAATCCATCCACTCTATTTGTGGCTAATATAAGAACCTGCAAGAATTTGCTATGGCATTATATTCGGTAATTTTTGTTTGATTAATTGTTGGCTGCATATAGGAGTAGTGCTGTGTGAGAGCTAGCTCCAGTACGTACGGTGTTCATCCGCAGACTAGCGGAGGGAACAGCACCTGCGTCACGGACACACATAACAGGTGCGCACTTTAAGTCATGCACCAGGCACCACGTACTCGTGTTTTCCCACAGGCTAACACTTTGCAGTTTGCCGGCAAATATTTGTTCACGAGGAGCAATGACGCCACTCAAGTTGGTCTTTGAAAAAATGGCAGTCAATTGGATCTGGATTTGAGCTGTTTTTTTTCCAAGAGGAAGCAGGAGCTCTGTTATTCGATTAAAGGAGTCGGAAAAAAAAAGGTAAGTACAGGGAGTAGGCCATGAGGGTCCGATTAGGGTACAAAATAAAAGCAACTAGAGGCCTCTGCTTGCGTGTGTGCGCAGGGCATTTCACCGGCACTACCACAATACACATTCGATCGCATCGCATCGCATTGCAAAATGCACCAGAAGATAGAATGGAAGAGGCCCATTAAACTGACCACCGGCTCACGGGTCCCCGGAGATATATACCCCTGCAGCTGTTGGCTTAGCAGCAGTTACATATCCGTACACCACCATGCACCTTTGTATCTGCTAGTACAGTAGTAAGTGTACGTACGTATGGCTGGATTCCTGGACAGCTGCATGCGCGAGACGACGTTATTTTTAAGCGCCCCGCACTGTTGCGTACCAGTTGCAGATTTCAGGAGCCAGCCTCTCCCCCACTCGGCCAGCTTTGCGTGCAGGCTCGTGCAGTGGGCACACGCACGCGGTTGCAGCTAGCGAGCTCTGCTCTGCTCTGCTGCTGCCCGCGTCGCATGCATGCACCCGCTCGCTCCAATTTGTGGGCGCAGACCATGCCATGGACAGGTTATTAATTAGATCAGCTGACGATGATAACCTGTTGATCCCAGCAAGAGCTTTTGAGCCACCTGAAACGGCCAATGGTATGTTCTTTTTAGCTTCTAAAAAATATTTTTTAATTTTTCTATAGTAATTAGTTTTTAAATGAAATATCTTTTCAAGGTAGGGTCTACTAGTTAATTGTATTACATCTTATACCGACTTTATTTATATCGGTAAAAATCACACGTAAATTTATATTACTCTATAATCTTTCGCATGAATAGTCCCAAAAAACACAAGCCATGACTAAAAGTCATAAACTTCAGGCAAATAAAACATACCATAAATCTACCTATCTACTGGTGCGTTTTGCCTTTCCAGCATCGCGCGCGCCACCGGCCGGCGGCAGACTCGCGGCGCGTGGCCGCGGGTCAAAGCGCGCATGATTTTGAGCCCCCCCGGCCGTCCGGCCTGCCGGCCGGATCGTGCATGCATGCCACGCGTGACAGGCCGCCGTACGAACCATAGCACCTGAGCTAGCCGGACGATATGGGCGGTCGGACTGGACGTGTGTGCTTGTAAATTTGCAGGCGTTGCAAGGGCAGGCGAGGCCCATGCATGTGGAGAGCCCAGTGGACTAGCTAGGCTAGAATCACACGCCCAAAACTGCTGTGCACATGCACCCTTCGTCGATCATTGACCGACCCGATTAATAACTAGCCAACCTTCCGAACGGCCAGTAAGAATACAGATGGTAGTACTACTTACACAGGCGCCATGCATGTGTACAAATTAATGCGGATGATCAGAAGAACAACACTAACGTTAAACATTACCTGTTCAGAATTACCCACTTAGTTTATCTACACCTTTATAATAAAACCCCATCAAAATATAAGCGGTGCAAGTAGGTCCTCCTCCTTTTTCACTCGGTTAACAAGATAATTTATATGATCTCTCTCTCTCTCTCTTTTACGGGTTGTCATGGGAATTTAAAGCCATAAAAAACAAAAGAGGTGCATTTAATCTCATTAGTGGTTTATATATCTATAGATCTACATATGTACTACAGCTACTAAGTTTTAGGATTACTTGGAACATCCAGAAAGCACATGCGTACAATTTGAATACCGAAGTAATTGTCGCAAAAAAAACCAAATTAAGACATTTTTCTCGGAAGGAAACTACCACATATTTGGAACATAGACTTTTAAAAAGAATTTAGTAGGAAAGTATAGACATAAATTCCCGATCCATATATATGAAATACCTGCGTCCAAAATGCAGGGCCGGTCCTGAGATTTTAGGGGCCGGGGCGAAACTAGAAATAGGGGCCCTAGTATAAATATCTAAATATAAATCTACATACACACACACACACATATATATATATATATATATATATATATATATATATATATATATATATATATATATATATATATATATATATATATAATTTTACCAACAAACACTTCAAATACGTTATGTATTAAAGAAAAATTCATATCAAGGAGTTTATAGATATTACCTTAAAAATTTCTTCTAACATTTCTAGATGCGAAGTCATTGATGATGGTATTGATATCAACCTCATCCAATAATTTCTTCTCAATACATAAAGTTGCCAAACCGTTTAACCTCTCTTGAGACATTGTTGACCTTAAATGATTCTTCAACAATTTCAACTTTGAAAAGCTTCTTTCGGTGATGCCACGATCACACGGGCATAGTAAATAAAATCCGATAAGCAATAGAAATATTAGGATAACAATCCGCTTCTCGACAAACTCAAAGATCTCCATAGCGAGACATTGGTTTATCGATAAAGTCAATTGCATAACACTTAACTCAGAAATTAGATCATTTAACTCAACATCAGATGAACCATCTAGAGAGAAAGTTTCTGCAAATTTTGTACAACATTCTTTTAATTGATTCGATCCAATGACTTCAATGTTGTTGAACTCATTAAAATCCAAATATACTTCGAATGTTTGGAGTTCTTGAAATCTACTTTCCAATGAATTGATTGCCATATCAACCATAACAAAAAAAAATAATTAACTTCAAATTCCTTCTCGACTTGCAAAAGCGCTTCATCACAATCAATTTCATCAAACTGTTTCTTCCTAAGAACACGCTTAACGGAAATGATAGCTCTACATTCATTTGAGCCGCAATATCTTTGGCAATGATCATACTCAAGCAAACCCTTCATTTCTATAAGTATTAAAGTATTTAACCATGCCTTCTATTTGTTGCAAGGTAGACTCAAATGCACATGGATGGTGATTGCAACTTCTTGCTCACAGATATTCTGACAAATAAAATATCATTAACGTCGTGAGCTCTGGGCCAATGACCAACCCATGTGTATATATACTGTCTGTACTAGTATATGGGCCCTGGATTTTGGGGGCAGGCGGCCGCCGCCGCCCCTCCAGTAAAGCCTTTGCCAAAATGGGCCCTCGGAGGCCAACACACAACGAAAAGCGAACGTACAATACAGTTAGGAGAGAAGAGAAACAAGCAGCTGGGGGTGTTTTTTTTTTTGCTACTACTTATAGTTTTTGGTGAAATTTTGAATTTTGGTACATTTACAGTCTGATTACGAAGAGACCGATGTTCACTTATGATTTTGGTTGGTACAGATGTTAGGCTTTTAATATATATTATGTTTAACTTGTAGATCCTATTTTAAAAAATACTTTGTTTAAAAGTTAGATATTGTAACAAAAGTCGAACTCCGTCTGATTTGTCACGTGCCGACAGGCCCCGACGTCTCGCGACGACGCGCCGTGACGACTGACTAGAGTAGGGTACGATGGCTAATCGTGCTTTTAGAAAAAGCAGCAGCACGTACTGTACGAGTGACTGTGCTAATGGAAGCAGGAACAGCAGATGCAGATGGACGCCGCTAGGGCGCTGGCGAAGGACAGGGCGAGGATAACACCGAGGACACAGAGCCAACGAAGCACCGTCGCTGTCGTGAACGCCCGGCCGGCCCCGCTACTAACCACTTACTACTCGACACGCAGTGCGCATGCCGTAGGATAAGACATGGCGATCAGCGGACGTGAATCATCCCTTGAAATCTTCCCCTCTTTACTACCAACTCAACGCAACGAAAAAAAATTAAACCTACAAGCTGCTCGTTTGAGCTCAAGTTTTTAATTTTCTGGCTTTCTGATTTTTTTTTGCTTTTTTTCTTTTTTTCCATATTCCTTTATATTACCCGTGATAAGAGAATCTTTTTTTACTTTTCCTTTTTTAAATTTAATTACGTCGAAAAAACTTATAATAACTACAATGAAAAAAGTCCAAAAACCATAAAAACTTAAGCCCAAATAAACACTACTAAAGATCATCCGAGATAACAGCCTTACTGGTCGGACCGCTAGACAGGGGAGGTCGGACCACTCGGCCAGCCTAGCCGCAAGACCACCGGTCTGAGCATGTTCTCGCACTATGAGGTTTAAGTCTTCGCTCTAGTTAAATATGTATTAGTGAATATATCTATATATGTGTGAGTTGAGGCATACGTGTGGGGGTTGTGATTGCGTCCTCATTTGTACTTAAAAAAATCAAGTACCATGAAAGTATCTGCTCTAATTAGACATGTGCTAGTAAGCATACTCATGTGTGTGTGTTTGGACATACATGAGTACATACATGTGCGTGAGTTAAAACGTATGCGATGCTCTAGTTAGATATGTACTAGTGAACATACTCACGTGTGTGTAAATTGGGACGTGCGTGACGACGTGAGTGAGCTCTGGATTGTACTTATAAAATGTGTGAGTACCATGGAAGTTGGTGATTTTTTTTTTTACTTTTGGATTTGACGTACGGAAGAGCTGAAGAAATGTATGGAGCATGGACTTCACAAAAAAGAGGGAAGAAAAAATTTGGAAGTCCAAATGAGATTATACAAGAGCCAGGTTTCAACCCTGTGACCTGTTGGGTATGGGCGCACCTCACATCCGCTGCGCCACTCTGATTTAGTGACGGAAAGTGGCAAACCCACCTATTTATATATCTTTTTTAAGGCCATTGGGTAATAGACCAGTAGCCCATTAGCTTATGGAAAATTCAGTAGTAGTTTGATTTGCAGTCTGACTGCAATGCTGCATTGTTTAGGTCATCTTAGTATGAACCAGACTAATGTTCCAAAGCAAAAGTAAATGTGAGTTGCAAACTACAGATACAATAATACGTTACTCAAGGGGAGTCAGAATTAGAAGTTCTTACAGACCATCTCGGACACCATGAGCAGCAGATTAGTAATCTAAAATTAAAAGCAAACGTCCTTGCATTTCATATGATAAAAAGCAATTAGTCATGACTTTCTTCTCATTCTCAAATGCACTGCACTAGGGCATGAGCTACTGAAAGTGACATTTTAGTTGTTGCAACTTGCAAGGATTAGTTAATCACAACCAGTGGCGAAGCCAGGAACAAAATTGATGGTAGGCTAAGGCGCTAAGCTACATTATTACAAACACACTATTTTACTCTTGTTCAATTCAAATGCATATATGAATAGAAGAGAAACAAAGTAAAAAGAGATAAATATAACGAAAGTACCTTAGAAATAAGAAGTGCATCCCAAAAATATATAGATATACTTTCAGTGAGTAGTATAAGTCATCTACATATCAAAAATAATAAAATTAGTGATACGATAATTAATTATAAATGATTATAAACATTCATAGTGTACCGACCTCGTCAAATTTACAACGTTCAAGGGAGCGAAGGCAGGAAGTTCTGAAAGAGGCAACAAAATATCCGGAACCGACAGCAATACTAGACAGAGCTAGAGAGGCTGCTTTCCTTGTAGTCCAGTCACTACTCCTTAGGACATCCATAATACTTGTTAAGAGCACATGATAGAGCTTGCTCTGTAGAAGCACCTTCAACCTAAAAATTGGGACCATGGCAAAATAAGAATCATAACAAAAGGCCAATATCTTATTCTAGTTACAAATTTTAGGACCAAATTGAATTTGAGGGTGACTACTCTACTTCTGGGAAATTATTTATACAATATTGCTGAATTTCCACTAGAAGAAAGAGATACAATCAAACTGGCAGTCTGAAGCATGAAACATAACATGAAGTAAGAAAGCAACAAAAACACTTGACTTCGTAGTTTTGTAGGAAGAGCTGTAGTATTTGGTGCGATAAACTAACTAAGCAGACATTGAATAAGTAGGTTATCACACAGAAGCATGCTTCTTTCTCATGGCACTAATTACTTTACAGAAATTAATGATGTATGTTAAGCTACTTAATCATCAGCATACACTATTTTTTAAAAAAGAAATCATCTGCCTGTATATATTACAAACTGTAGTTCATGAAATGATGGTGTTTATCTTAGGTAAACAAGCAAGGTAATCATGTCGTAATGTGCCATGTTCTTTTCAGCTTCTAAAAGCTGTTTTTCGATATTTGTACAGTAACTAGCTTGTAAACGGAGTATTTTTTTTCAAGATAAGGTCTACTAGTTAATTGTAGTGCATACTTTACTGATTTCATTTATATTGGCAAAAACCACATGTGAGTTTCTGTTACTCTGTAATCTCTCGTACAAACAGTCTAAAAGTCACAAGACGCAGCCAAAAGCCATAAGCCGCAGCCAAAAAGAATAGGCCCGTAGAAAGCATATGCAACAACGTTACTAGTACAAGAAGAAGTTTTAATGGAATGACATTGCTGCTCCAAGAGCAATCTGAACAATGTTTCTGATCAACTCAATCACTGCAGGCTTTGCCATGAAATAGGGGTTCTTGAGTAGTCCCCTCCCAAATCATGTCCAATCGGCCACTCTCCACTGTAAGATCGAGGAGACCGATTAGAGGGGGATAAATAGATGGTTTTAAAAATTTCTCTTCTATCAATTATTTGGCTAAAACTAAGTATATAATGCGGAAACTTAACTTAATTTGGTTTAACACAAATAAAGCCTAAATAAACTAGGTTCACCTAAGTGCACCAACACCCTAAATCTATATTAAGGTTTGAAATTCTAGAATAACAAGCTATTAATTTAATTTTATGAATGTAAATTACTTAAATGTAAATTGAGCATAAAAACCATAATTGATACGACTCCTTTTTACCGTGGTATTCGGAGATTTACCGGTCTCCCCTAGTCCACGTTGAGGTAAGCCCGAACGAATTGGATCGGCTCTACGAATTAAGCCAATCACTTCAATCCACTAGTGATACTCTTTCCCGCTCCGGGTAGGTGAGTTTCAACCTTCACAACTTACTGGATCTTCTCACAACCTTCTTTGAAAAGATCACCGCGTACGACACCTTCAACGTCGTCTAGAAGTCGGTAGCCTCCAAGAGTAATAAGTCAAGCCCCTCGTTTGACTCTTACCACATGCAACAAATGCATAAACTTAAGTGGATACGAAATCCACTTCTAGATGCAACACATGCAATCTTGAGCCTGTCTCCTTGCTCACAAGGTGTAACACATGCACAATTGAGAGGAAAACCCCACACTAACTCAAGAGAGTGTCAAAAGATTTAGCAAGCCTCCCTCAACCGGCCACAAGGGGTATTTATAGCCCCACACACAAAAACTAGCCGTTGGAAGTAAAACCCCCGAAAAATTAGGATTTTCGGTAGTACCGCTGTTATAAGGCCGGAACTACCGCTCCTCTCGCAACAGTCAGAAAACTAGCCGTTATTCAGCAAATCCGCTAGTTCCACTACATAAAGTCCAGCACTACCGTTCTACGGTAGCACCGCTCCACACGTGCGGAACTACCATTCTCACCGGAGAGGAGAAGACTCCCACGAAGGTGTCTCTCTAGAAAAAACACACTGCAAGACAAGCGGTCGTTCCACAACTCGGTAGTACTGCTTACACAAAGCCAGTAGTACCGTTCACCGGTCGGATCGCTCATATAGAGCCAGAACTACCGATCGTCAACCACATTGGTCCTCGACCACGTTGTCTAGTACGACCACACAGGTCATCGTCTTCGACCATGTTACTTTCGACCACACAGGTTTCGACCACGTCGATCATGTCGATCTTCAACCACACCAATCTTCGATCAAACAGATCTCTGACCACTGTGTCGAATTTTGACCACATTGTTTCGATCATGTCAGTTTGACCATGTTGATTTCGACCACGTTGGTTCGACCATGTTGGCTCGACTATGCTGATTCGACCACGTCGATCTTCGACCACATAGGTCATCGACCACGTTGGTTCGACCACGATAGTTCTCGACCATATTGATCTTCGACCACGTTGATTTGAGCACTCTGGTCTTCAACCACCTTGGCTCGGCTACACTGATCACCAATCATATAGGTTCGACCTCGTTGGTCACCGACCACGTTGGTTCGACCACTCTGGCCTTCGACCACCAACGTACATGGCAGTACCGTGATCTCAACGCTGGTAGCTCCGTTCAGCGGTAGTACCATACGATACACTGCGGTAGTTCTGATTTTCCTAAAAATTACATATACTTCAGTAGATATTGCAAAACACATCTACAAACTATAGTACCATGCACACAAGGGTTAGCCATGATTCCAAATAAGTTGCAAAACGTATTTGCACACTTTGGAATCATGACACAAGGTAGGAACATGGATTTTTCACGTTTGCAAAATATATTCGCAAACCTAAGTCACACGCTACAAGGATTGTATATGAGTTTCAACCATTTGCAAAACATATTTGCAAATATAAGTCTGATACTACAAGGAGTAGGAAATATGGAATTCAAACTCTTACAAAACACATTCGCAATGTATGGTCCCATGTGACAAGGATTCAACACATGAGTTTCAACTATTTGCAAAACACATTCGCAAATATAAACATCATGCTACGAAGAGCTAGAGCAAGTAAGATTGAGCTATCAGCATATGATGAGACTCAAGCTACTAGACATAACCCCTCTTAATAGTACGACAACCTATATAGCAATCTGGTCTTCCAACCAAATACTAAAACCGGTAAAAGAGTAGGAACACATCCTTAGCCCTATCTAGTTATACCTTTGCCTTAAGTCATTGTCTTGATATGCATCAACCCGTGATACATCCTTTACTTAAATTCCATCAACACATGATGTGTCTTTACTTGACTTGATGGTCAACTCATGATTATCTTCTCTTGGACATGCATCAACTCGTGGTGCATACTCTTCTTGATGGCCTTCAACATATGAAGCCATCTTCTATCCCGTATCTAGACTTGATGATTTTCAACACATAAAGTCATCTCAAATCATTCTCATCTGTGGAACGTAAGCTATTCATCCGACTTATAAAAAATGTTAGTCCACAATTCGATTGTCATCAATTACTAAAACTTTAGCATTAACTCATAATGGAGAGAGTAGATTCTATAATCTTCTCTTTTTTGGTAATTTATAACAATCTCAATAAATAATAAGATAAAAAATGATTTACAAGTATGCAACATGTACACAACAATTATATACTCTAGAATAAGCTTCTTAAGCAATTAACTCATTTGAATATGAGTGTTTATCTTTGAGATTAATTGCTAGCAAAGCTTACGTATCCGGTTGTCATTAATCATCCAACCATTAACACATAATGGAGGAACTAGATGACAACCAAATTATGAGTATATATAAACTACACAAGCTATATATACTCAAGAGAAATATTTCAAAGTAAACATCCAACCATTAACACATAATGGAGGAACTAGATGAAAACTCAATTATGAGTATATATAAACTACATAAGCTATATATACTCAAGAGAAATATTTCAAAGTAAACATCCTTAATATATAAAAGAAGAAATATATATTAATACTAATGAAACCACCAAACATAGAGTGAACTCACCTAAATATGTGCATACAAGAATGTATAATGGAAACATATGCACATATTCAACTTTGATTATTTATGGAGTTCAATCTATATTTTGGATCCGATGAATGCACTAAGTTATAAGAATATAATATCGAATGCATACCTTTGTGATTTTCACCTTTTTGTCTAAACGATACTAAGTAATATCATAATCAATAAACACGTTAGTCTCACAATTGCATTTATCATTTATCATATCCAAATAAGACTAGGCAAAATCATAGTTAATAAACAAAGTTGTCTCGCAGTTGCATTTATCATATCACCAAAAGCAACTTAAGCGCGCTTGAACTTACACCCTCTTGGCCACTCCCCAGCTCACGCCTCTTCCTCAAACGCGATGCCTCTCTAGCCTAGCTCCTGGGCCGCCGCCCACCCAAATGAAGAAATCCAGCGGCTCCGACGACCGCATGTGGCTCATCTCCCTCCTCTCCGTGAGCAAAACCCCTACAAGAACCAAGATTCCCATCTAAACTTAAGAACCTGACACTCGAAGATTCCAACTCCAAGAAAAAAGCTGCAAGATACCGCTTCTTGGATCCAGACGACGAGCTCGATCTCGCCGCATGACGGAAGAGGGGGAGCTCATGCTCCCGCCTTGTCACCGTGGCTGGCATGACGAATGCTGACTAGTTGGGGGACCGGCCACCGGAGAATAGCTAGAGCCTAATGAAGCCCCTCGGTGGCTCCGCCCCTGATCACAGCTATTATATATGTAATGTACGCTACTAAAATTCATTTATAGGCATGGGCCATGCATGTGGAGACATGGGATTCGTTGTAGAAGCTTAGCTTAACACGTATTTGGGTTTCTCTTTGCTTTCCTCCATGGCACGATGATATATATGATGATCCTTTTGTATGTGCAATCATACTACCATCATGTATTATTCGAGCTAAATTAGTACCACCAAATCCATTCAGGAATGCCATTTTGTCCCCTGCAATGCATGGTCCAGCTAATTTCAGCGAAAAATCCATAAGAAATAAAAACAAGCTCTACTTTTTAATTAATTACAGCTGTTTGGCTTAGGTGGATTTGGTAATTTCCATATGAAAATAAAACCTAGGAATTAAAAATTCAGATCTGCACTACGCCATGGCTCATGAGTAGGATTAGATTTAGAATGGTAAACTTTGGCGGAGCCAAGTTAGTCCACCCAGTGTTACAGGACATCGGGTTTTTAATTTTTTTACCAAGATCAGCATCTTCAGCTCATGTGTGAATCCCTTAGCCCAAACTCAGTGCATTCGGTCCCTTCCTTAAAGCCCGACAAAGGAAGAATTAGCAGTCCAAATTCTCAGTAGCTAGCAATCCACGATGAGCCTCCATTTCCCTCAGGCCACGAGGCAATTGCAGTAGGCCGAGGCAAACCTTGAACCAGCCCAAGAGGGAGGAGCACAATAGTCCATGGCGTCTATTTGATCGATCCTGAAGCATGTCACCTCGCAGCAGTCCTCGATGCCTGTTCATCTCACACAATTGCTCAGGAGATGTGCACCACGCACGTTGTACAGTCGCACCAGTCAGACAACGACTAGTCGTCAAAAAATGGGAGAAGTCGACATCACCGGCCGCTCTCACTTGCCATCTCGCCGCGGAGCTGCCTGGTCTTTGTTGCCTCAATAGGGGCTAATTTTGTGAGTAAGGGTTTTAATATGATGACTGTTGATTGATTTTATGGAATTATAGAGTTAATACTTAGGGTTTCAATTTTGTTTTTTAGAATATCGGCCTAGCTCGTTGCAAATCGAAGGCAAAATTGTAATATTTGGTCACAATACCAAGTAAGCAACTAGATGTATTTTTCTATTATATTATTTTGAACTGTCGAATATACAAATATCTAATTGACTTTTTTAATTAATTGGTGATGATTTCATAAATGATATACTTATTTGCTATATGGAGAAACAAGAATTGACATAAATTACCAATGATGTTGTGGTTCGACACTTAATGAATTTGAAAGAACATAAATACTAAAGATGATGCATTAACTTGCATTTTATCATTCTATTTTTTTACTTGAAAATTTAGTACTTTTGTTCTCTTTTAACAGGCCATTGAGATCGGATGATGTATTTTATCAATGTTGATCAACTTTTATCTATGATCTCGTCCTTAGTTCTTTCAATTTGCTGCGGTTAACCAATATTATTATCATTTTTTTTATTTTGGTAAGCATGTCAGTCGCTGTTTGTTATCATCGTATAATAATATCGGTTATATTAAAGTATTGATACTAAAAATTATCAAACATATTATTGCGTATAATACTATTTAAAAAATATATATATAGTTATATATAATAAAATAGTAAATCTCGATCATTTTTGCTCTCGTCCTACTCTGCTTCCATGTAATGACAGTAATAATCCTCCTATTCTCCCTAAAGGAAATCCCAATCAGCAACAGAGAAGAACTCTTTCGTTTTCCCCCTTTCTTCCGTCTGCTCCTCTTCTCCGCTCTCGTCCACCCACCCCGCCCGAAAACCCTAGCCGCCGGGGGCGAAGCGGACCCCACCGGCGGCGGCGACGATGAGCGGCGGCGGGCCGCCTAGGAAGCGCAACTTCAAGATGGAGGCGTTCAAGCACCGCGTCGAGCTCGACCCCAAGTACGCTGAGCGGACATGGAAGATCCTTGAGCACGCCATCCACGAGATCTACAACCACAACGCCAGTGGCCTCTCCTTCGAGGAGCTCTACAGGTCGGTCCAACCCCCTCCCCGAACCTAGCCTGATCTTGCCGTCGCCGCTGCTCGCTGCTCCCCCTACTTATCTAGCTAGACCCTACTGCGGCTGCCCTAACTTGTGTGAATTCGAAAAATTCTGTGGTTCGCGAGTCGAGCTTATGTGCCAATTCGAACTAGCCTGTGATAATAGTTTGTGTAAATTCCTATGGCGTACAGTGATGGTAGAAAGCAATTTATCATAGAATTTTATTCCAGTATTTGTGATTCTACCAATTTTTACGAAAATAATCTCTTTTTTTCAGTCACCAATGGTATTTTTTTATACCTAGGTATGGACGTTATATTCCACTAGATGTATGAGACTACGAGTCATATGATTCATATTGACTTGCTGAGTCATAGTGCCTGTTGAACTCTTTTGTTGCAGCAAGTTGGTAGTAAATTACTGTGCAAGAATATTTTGAGCAGAGGGAGTGCAGTATACCAACAACCAAGAGCTAGTGTGGTATCACTTGATTGTAATTTGCGAGATTTCTCTCTGTGTGCAGGAGTGCCTACAACATGGTGCTTCACAAGTATGGGGAGAAGCTCTATGATGGTCTCGAGAGCACTATGACATGGCGCTTGAAGGAAATATCAAAATCGATAGAGGCCGCACAAGGTGGTTTGTTTTTGGAAGAGCTCAACGCAAAGTGGATGGACCACAACAAGGCATTGCAGATGATCCGAGATATTCTAATGTACATGGATCGGACTTATGTCCCGACATCTCATAGGACACCTGTTCATATGCTCGGTCTGAATTTGTGGAGGGATCACATAATTCGCTACCCTATGATCCATGGTCGGCTGCTTGACACCCTTCTTGATCTTATACACAGGGAAAGAATGGGTGAAGTGATCAATAGAGGCCTGATGCGGAGCATAACAAAGATGCTAATGGATCTCGGTCCTGCTGTTTATCAAGATGATTTTGAGAAACCATTTTTGGGAGTTTCGGCTAGCTTCTACAGTGGGGAATCTCAGGAGTTCATTGAGTGCTGTGACTGTGGGAACTATCTTAAGAAGGCTGAGAGGCGGCTCGGTGAGGAAATGGAGCGTGTCTCACACTACTTGGATGCTGCCAGTGAGGCAAAGATTACTAGCGTGGTGGAGAAAGAGATGATTGCCAATCACATGCATAGATTGGTTCACATGGAAAACTCAGGCCTTGTCAATATGCTTATAGATGACAAATATGAAGATTTGGGTAGGATGTACACCTTGTTCCGAAGGGTTCCTGATGGTCTATCAACAATCAGAGACGTGATGACTTCTTACCTGAGGGAAACAGGGAAGCAGTTAGTGACAGATCCAGAGAGATTGAAAGACCCAGTGGAATTTGTTCAGTGCTTGTTAAATGAGAAGGATAAGCATGACAAGATCATCAGTGTTGCTTTTGGGAATGATAAGACTTTCCAAAATGCTCTGAATTCATCCTTTGAGTACTTCATCAACTTAAACAACAGGTCACCTGAATTCATATCATTGTATGTTGATGACAAACTCCGCAAAGGACTGAAAGGGGCAACCGAAGAGGATGTGGAGGTTACACTGGACAAAGTCATGATGCTGTTTCGGTACCTTGAGGAGAAGGATGTGTTTGAGAAGTACTATAAGCAGCATTTGGCGAAAAGGCTTTTGTCTGGCAAAACTGTTTCTGATGATGCTGAGAGGAGTATGATAGTTAAACTCAAGACCGAATGTGGGTACCAGTTCACTTCTAAATTAGAGGGCATGTTTACTGACATGAAGACCTCTCAGGACACCATGCAAGATTTTTATGCCAAGAAGTCTGAGGAACTTGGGGATAGCCCTACACTTGATGTCCACATTCTCACAACTGGCTCTTGGCCAGCGCAGCCCAGCCCTCCCTGCAACCTTCCACCTGAAATCCTTGCAGTATGTGAGAAGTTCCGTGCGTATTATCTTGGAACTCACAGTGGCCGGAGATTGACATGGCAAACAAACATGGGAACAGCTGATATAAAAGCTATGTTTGGAAAAGGCCAGAAGCATGAGTTGAATGTATCCACTTATCAGATGTGTGTTCTCATGCTGTTTAATTCAGCCGATGGATTAACCTACAAAGAAATCGAACAGGCTACTGAGATACCTGCCTCAGACCTAAAAAGGTGTCTCCAATCTCTTGCTTGTGTCAAGGGGAAGAATGTACTCCGTAAGGAGCCCATGAGCAAGGATATATCGGAGGAGGACACATTCTACTTCAATGACAAGTTTACAAGCAAGCTTGTTAAGGTGAAGATTGGGACAGTGGTGGCGCAGAAGGAATCTGAACCAGAGAAACAGGAGACTCGCCAACGGGTTGAGGAGGACAGAAAACCTCAGATTGAGGCTGCCATCGTCAGGATCATGAAATCCAGGAGAGTCTTGGATCATAACAGTATTGTAGCTGAGGTTACCAAGCAATTGCAAGCCCGGTTCATGCCAAACCCTGTTATCATAAAGAAACGTATAGAATCTCTGATTGAACGTGAATTCTTAGAAAGGGACAAAGCAGATAGGAAATTATATCGCTATCTTGCATAAAAAGCCATCATGTGATAATTCATGAGCAGGTGGCTTCCTTGCATTCCTGTAAAACAATTTTCATTATGCTTGAGCTCTTTTTTATTCGTTGGACTTTGTCCACTGCAAGGTTATTAAGACGGTAAGACGAGACGAGACGACCTACCTCCCTCACACCTTTTAAGCGGTAAGTCGTGAGGCGAGGCGACGTCTTACACATATCTTAAGGCGCTAAGAAAACAAATAAAATGAGTATTTTGACAACAGTGCAGCACATATTAGCACATGAAAATTATTAACTTAGACAGGGTCTTTATTAGCTTGCATGTGATCATGATATGACATAGTTCACAGCATGCAGCAATGGTTTCATGAATCTTTATTTATCTTTACATATACAGATCAATCACTTTTTTACCCATCGGATAAATAATCAACGGTCTAGATCATTTCACCAACCCATAGAAAAACCACATCCCACCATAACCCTAACTCCTCCCTCACTCCTAGCCGCCGCCTCCCTACCTCACTGCCAACACTCGCCATCCTCATTCATCCCTCCTCCCACACTCCCAGTCGCCGCCTCCCTCCTGTACTCCCAGTCGTTGCCATCCTCCCTCTTCCCTTACTCCTAGCTGCTGCCTCCCTCACTCCTCCCTCACTCTCAGCCGCCGCCTCCCTCACTCCCAGCCGCAGCCACCACCACCCACCGTCCCATCTGGCACGCCTCTTCTCACGCTCGGCCACGGCCACAAATTACCCTCCGCTCCCCTCTCCACTTTCAACGACAGCCAGACGGCCAGTCCCTCCTGGCCTCCCCTCGAGATCTCGCCTCCACCACCGTAGGCAGAGGAGAGTAAGATGTGGATGGAGTAGATCGGCGTAGCCGTGTAGGGGAGGCGGAGGCTAGAACACACTTGTAATGTTGCGGGCGGTCAAATCCAGCAAGATGGAGGGTGAACGGCGGCATCGGTGGCTCGACGGCGCCTTGGAGGCGGAGGCGGCGTGAGGACATGAGATAAATCCAGCCTGCCTTTTCCGCCGCCTTCTTCCCACCCAGC
This sequence comes from Bonia amplexicaulis, assembly GCA_036346245.1. Lineage (NCBI taxonomy): Eukaryota > Viridiplantae > Streptophyta > Magnoliopsida > Poales > Poaceae > Bonia > Bonia amplexicaulis. The sequence continues at coordinate 30,491,971 of CM070738.1, read as the reverse complement.
TGCCCGCTCTCTCTCTCTCTCTGGTTTAGTCGCCACCTTAGGCACGCACGCAAGGCAGGGCGACGCCTTGCCACCCCTCTACCGTCTTACCGCTTAGCGACGCCTCTACTATTGGCCCACTGAAATCATAGCAGCTATTGAATTTGGTTATCGATTGATTGAAATGGAGATTTTACCCGATCCCTGCTGGTCAAACAGTTCTATTGCTTGTTCATTTAGAATGTCTTGTACCTTATTTATATTACCAGGCATTTGGCCTGGATCCATGTCCTTGTTCTTTTCTGGGATGTTATATTTGCTTCTCAATTCTGATGCATGTGAAGGACGCCACAGTCTAAATCTAACTTTCAAACTTTTGTATTTCGTTATTGTTTCAATGTTTTATTACTGACGTCTTTAACATCAAGATTAGTTAATGTTGCTTGGAAGTATAGAAGAAAGTACTTGAACCCAAAATCCAAATGCTCCCAGTCATGGAGTGTAGGCGCTTACAAAGAATCAGACTAAGATAATTCATCAGAGGCCTGCACTTGGCGTGTGAATGTTTCTTGCTAAATGCGACCAACAGTCAATGACTCAAAACTCCCAAAATACATAAAGTTTAAAATGGAAGATACAACACTGAATTTTTAAGTACTAAAAATAGGGAACCTTCAGAAATTACCCCTGGAACATGTTCTAACATGGACTGAAAAAGTGAAAATGATATATACTGCTAAATGCCGTGAGGGGAAAAAACCTGCTCTACTATTCACATTTCATTAGTTCACTTAGCATCCGAACAGCAGTGAGTTGAAATTGACAACATTATCCTGAGAAAGTAATCACCGGTATGTATCTCTTCTACCAACGACTGTGCAAAGCTTACTCAATTTCGCCTCTGGACAAGTATGCACACACTAGTGAAGCACATAGAGAAATCCAGAAGATTGTTGATTTATAAGCATTAGTGAATCAGCTGTTTAACCATTTTAGTGATCTGAAGAATATGACAAAGTCATATGTGCCTACACGCAATGCACCAGAGAGGGTTGAAATACCAAAGAAAGTTGAAGGTATCCTTAATCCCGTCCAGATGCCTTAGAATAAAAAAACGAGATCTCCGAGCCATCGAATCTCAAATAACCGAGGACGCCTGGTGAAAAAGGATAAGAAAGACTTGAGACATGGATGCCAATTGAGACATGGCATTAGTATGGCACCTTCAGAAAAGGACATACTGGATTTGAACATTCCCATGGAAGGAGAGACCAGCATGGATGTGTGCGCACACATCGGAACTAAAAAACTAAAGGGACTTGCCCCGCAATTGGAAGAGGTGGTGAGCAAGTAGAAGTACAAGAAGATTCAACCCATGATGAAATAGCTGTAAACTATGTGACCACGAAAGAATCCATGAATACAACAACAGCCAATATTGACATTTATTCTGCAAATAAAATTGTCACAATCATCGATCTTGATCCAGAGACTGCATCGCTCGCTGAATGTAAGAAAAGATCATATTGAGAGAATTAGAAAAGGGCAATAGAAACTGAATTATTATCTTTAAATAAAAGAGGTGTTTAGGCCTGTAAGCCGCACACCTCCCCATGTGCACCCTGTAGGGCATAAAAGGGTAATTGTTTGAAAGAGAAATGAGAGAAATGAAGTTGTAAGATATAAAGTAAGGCTCGTTACACAGGGTTTCACTCAACGCTTAAGAGTTGATTATGAAGAAACCTATTACCCGGTCATGGGTGGCATTACTTTTAGATATTTAATCTCGATGGTAGTAAACTTATATTTAGAAATGAAATTGATGGATGTGGTAACTGCATACCTTTATGGAAATTTAGATTCGGACATTTATATGAAGGTGGCTGAAGGCATCCCTGTCTCGAATCAAGATAGAGTAAATAGGAACCTATACAGTATGAAACTCATAAAATCACTGTACGGACTTAAGCAATCAGGCAGGATGTGGTATAATAGCTTAAGCGACTTTCTATGCAAGAAAGGCTACGCAATAATGAGGATTGTCCCTGTGTATTTATATGACGATCCCAGAATGTATTTTGTATAATCTCAGTATATGTAGATGATTTGAATATCATCGGAACCTTGGAAGATATAAAGGAAACAAGCTCTTACCTAGAGTCAGAGTTCGAAATGAAATATTTGGGTAAAACCAAATATTGCTTAGGCTTGCAGCTCGAGTATTCCTTGAAGGGATGTTAGTGCATCAGTCAGCCTATACTCAGAAGGTGTTAGAAAGGTTCAGCTTTGAAAAAGCATACCCATCGAAAGTACTAATGGTCGAGAGATCTTTGTAGCAAGACAATGATCCATGCAGACTTAGAGAAGAGGGAGAGAAAGTCCTGCGACCAGAATTCCCATACTTAAGTGCAGTAGGAACACTTATGTATTTAGCAAATTGCAATAGACCGGACATTGCATTTGCCGTAAATTTATTAGCAAGGTATAGTGCAGATCCTACCAAAAGGCATTAGCAGAGGATAAATGACATCTTTCGATACCTCCAAGAAAACAAAGACCTTGGCTTGTTCTATAAAAAGAACCAAGATCTGAATATGACTGGCTATGCAGATGCCGGGTACCTGTCAGACCCGCATATAGCTAGGTCACAAACAAGCTTTGTATTCCTGTGTGGTGGAACTGTAATTTCATGGAAATTGTCTAAACAAAGTCTTGTATCAACTTCGATGAATAACTCAAAAATCATAGCGTTGTACGAAGCCGCACGAGAATGTGCTTGGCTTCGACGGATGATTCACCACATCCAGTAGTCATGTGGATTGAACATCGTGCAAGCTCCCACAATTATCTTGTTTGACGCGAGAAATCGCTCTTGGATTTCTTGCCTCGGGGTATGAGATGCGGGCGTGCCAGTGTACTAAAGTACACTAAAATACATAAACACGAGAAAAGATAGAGAAAACATGTATTTTATTCATTCATTTGAGAATAACAAAATTACATATTCTCTTTATATATATGTGCTCCATGGCCTACTTTGCATAGCAGATCTGATATAGGCGACGTGGTCTCCTGGTTCCTGGGGCCTCGAAAGGCTTCCGGTTAATTACATCCGTGAGGCAAACCCGTGGAATACCTTTGATTAAGCTACACATTGGTCATCGTTTTCGGTCTTCGCTTCATGTTCTTCATGCATGTGATGAATGGTTGATGTAGATGTGTAGTTGGCATTATCCATAGCCTCGTTGGTCTATGGGGCTGTTGATAGCATAGCCTTTACACTGGCTACGCCCGCCCGTTCCGCTCAACCTCGTCAGTATCGAACAACACATAGAGTTGAGGTAATTAAAAGTGTGTATGATTCACGTCAAGCATGACTGATCTGATGGTAATAGCAGCAGAATTGGTATCGTAGACATAGCTTGAGTGGTGAGGTTAGCAGAGCAGGACACTGGTGTCAAATATTGATGTGGTCGAAAGTGGCCGAGTGAATGACTTCTTGAAAGCCCAAGGCCATCGGCATCAGGGAATGATTGGTAATCAAAAGTTGGAAGTCACCGACCATCGAAAATAGCCAGCAGTCGAAAACCATCGAACATCGAACCAACCGGTAGTCGGAGGCCTCGAGACATCAAAAATAGCTGATAGTCAGAAGCCATCGGGCATCAAAGCAGCCGGTAGCCAGAGGCCTCCAAACATCAGAAATAGCCAGTAGTCGGAAGCCATCGAGCATCGAAGTAGCCAGTAGTCAGAGCCATCGTGGTCAAAATCCATCAAAAGTTGTCCGTGGTCAAAATCCTTTAGAAGTTGTTAGTAGTTGAAGGCCATCATGGTCGAAATCCATTGAAAGTTGTCCATGGTCGAACACCATCATGGTCAAAATCCATCAGAAGTCATCTGTGGTTGAAATCCATCATGGTTGAAATCCACCGAAAGTTATCTATGGTCGAAAGCCATCATGGTCAAAATCTATTGGAAGTCGTCTATAGTCGAAAGCCATCATGTTCAAAATCCATCGGAAGTCGTTCGTGGTTGAAATCCATTGAAAGTTATCTGTGGTCAAAAGCCATCATGGTCAAAAGTGCCAGAGTATCAAAAGCAGTCGACGGTTTCCGAGCGTGACAGGAGGTCGTAAGTGACTAAGTGTCGAAAGCGGTCAGCGATGTCCGAGCACAATGGGCGATTGGAGACGACCGAGTATCAAAGACGGTCGATGACACCCGAGTACGACAGTCGGTCACAAGTGACAGAGCACGACTGATGATCGAAGACACCAGGTATCAACGGCGGTCGACAATGTTCGAGTACAGCATGCGATCGGAGGCGACCGAGTATTAACTGCGATAGGCGACGCCCGGGCACAGTGGGTGATTGGAGACAACTGAGCATCAAAGGTGGTCAACGACACCCAAGTACGACAATCGGTCAAAAGTGACTGAGCACGGCTGATGATCGAAGACACCCGAGTATCATAGGCGGTTGACGACACCTAAGCACAGTAGACGATCGTACACTACCGAGTATCAACGGCGGTCGACAACATCCGAGTACAACATGCGATCGGAGACGACTGAGTATTAACTATCGTAGGCGACGTCCGAGCACCCGTCCAGAGCATAGCACGCCATGGCTTCGACTTGTGTAGATTGCTTCCTTAGGTTCCTTCGTCTTCTCCTTCTCCCTGAGTTCGTTAAAGTCTTGACCGTCGGCGTGTGTTGGTGTGTGCGTTCCTCTCTGTCTGCTCGTTCTGTCCCCCCTTCCCGTCTGCAGGGTCTCTCTTTTTATAGGCACAAGCAAGGGCCACATGCAACGTACGTGGCCCTCACACAGTGCGAATCAACCTCTGATTTTTGGGATCAAGATCCTGATCCGATTGCCGATTCTTTCGTTCTAAACCTATGTTTTCTATATCAGAAAAGATAATCAAGAAATACTTCCATAAATGGATATACGGTGCAATTGTCTTCTTATTGCAACTCGGAACCAATCTTTCTTTCCTTCTTGGTGCATTGGTTGCCATTGGTTGGCTGCGTGCGGTGCTACGCACACATCGGCCATTGGAATTAATCTTCTCATTGGTAGTATTCATATGTATTGTCATGCGATGAGTACTTGGTGTGTTCGAGTGTCGTGTAGGAGCCGAAGGCCTTGGGGTCAGCGAGTAGTCGGAGGCTCCAGTGAGTAGTCAGAGGCTCCGAGGACTCAATCGCGACCTCGGGTCAAGTAGCGTAGCGAACCGGTTGTAGCTACAGTGAACCAGTCATAGCACCGTGGTCAAAAAGTCGTGATCATAGTGACGTGGCCAAAAATAGCGTGGTTGACACAACATGGTCAAAGCAAACATAATCGAGGACCCACGAACTCAGGGGCGATCTTGATGCGTACGCTTAGCGATTAGTTGGCAGCGTGCGACCATACAAGGCGTGACGTGTTGACTACTTTGTGGTTTTATTTCACATGATGTTTCGTGACTCGATTATACCAAAGTTCTCTTACCAAACATATATCTCTTTATTTGCCTTAACTTGACATATGTGCACAAGAACTCATCAAACAAATATACAAAGATAATACAGTTTGTGTTGCACAAATATAGACATGTTATGTGAAGAGTTATCTCGTAAAACATATCAACCCCAAGTTCTTCTATGCTTATGAATTGCAAAAGATGGATGAAATTAATATACTGCATACTAAGTCATATGAAAATCTTGCAGATTTATTCACTAAGTCACTTCTAGCATCTAACTTTGAAAGGTGTGTATGTGAAATTGGAATGATAAGATTTAGAGAAGTGCATAACTCAGGAGGAGAATCTCTATGAACTTACCATTAAAACTTGATCAGGAAGATCAAGTACCCAAAAAATAAATTCTGTAGATTAAGCGAAATTGGGTGGATTGTATTATTTTTCTCTTATGACAAGTTTTCAGAAGTTTCTCGACCAAGGTTTTTAATGAGGCAATTTATGCAACACAGCATAACATATATCATGTACTCTTTCTCCAAATTTTTTCCACTAAATTTTTGTGAAGTTTTAATGAGATATGAGCATGTCGGATGAGTATTCAAGGGGAAATATTAGGAAAACCTAGACCTAGACCTGCAGACCTTGGCCCATAGTAGGCACCCCATCCATTCGTTTATAAATAGGAGGTTTCAATGATTGTATGATATACCTTTAGAGAAGAAATGTAATGAAGAAGAAGAAGTTCTCATATCTCTCTATGTTCAATCTATTATTTATTTTTATATTATTCTATATTTGATTTTTCTTTCATATATGAGGTAATCATTTGAATTAGACTTGCCAGAGATGCTTACTCAACAGATCCATCGACCGATCGCCAGGAGCGCGCAACACCTGGCCCAGCGACAGCTCACCCACCTCACGGTAAATTTTTAGCTCATTTAAACACCATGTGACAACTTACTTTTTCTTCACACGTACCCGCTAACAGTTGCTAGTCTAATAGGTGAGGCACTCAATTTGCTTGGGTGATAACCAAGATTCAAATCCACCGTCCATGTTTTAATGGTTGATATAGGTTATATTTTATTATTTTTGGGATTAAAAGAATTTGATCTCGCGACCTTTGCTATCTACGTTTTTTCAGGTACATGCTCTAACCAACTCAACTTACACATTGAAAAGGATACCCATGATATCATGGTTGTGGCTTAACACACTTCCAACTGTCAGACTCGTTCTCTACTAAATTTGGCGTAAGTGTGGCCCAATTTGAACACCAAAGAAACTACAGCGACGAAACAAATAGCACCGCAGTGATATGCGTGAAGGGCTCCAGTCAGCAGCACGCATAAAGCAATGCAAAGCTGATCTAATAAAACATGCTCGCAATCTAAAAAGAAAAAAAACAGCATGCTCTTTCTCTCTTGACGGCTACAGAGTTAGATTCTGCAGTCAAATATGAGTAGATAGCAAGGATGGCAGCTATTTATAGATCAAGGCAACCGGCATAAACACAGTCTTAAATTAGTCAAAGCTGATGCCGCAACGGTTTCATCATTAATAAACCAGATTCAGTTTAGACTAACCAAACATTCGGCGGCTACATGACCTGACATTAACTACAGAAGAATAAATTAATGTAAAGTAGCAAACCAATTCCACACCATAGCCTGCAGCAGGAGCAACGCTGGCTAATAAAGCCATGAAGGCTAATTTCAGTAGGCATTAACCTTAAAAAAAAATCAGTGGGCATTGCTGCTTTCAGATGTTACAGTGGTTATAGAATTATCAGCAGCCAGAAGAAACAAAACTACGTCAGTACAGACATTGGTGGATCAACACTGATTATACACATCACTTTATCCATGAGTTAGAGAGACTGTCAACATAAATAAAGAAAAAGCAGGCCAACTCAATGCTGCATACAGTGTTAAATATCAACTTTCCCTGTTAACATCACGATGGACGGAAGTACAGACCAATCCAGAGGAAACAAATCCAATCGGATCTTGAGTATTCTTTGATACAGTACAATATTTCACTCGCTATATCTTGGTACAAGATGGAACTCCCCAAAAAAGAACAAAAAAAACTCACTATATGAACCAAGATGAGACTTCTACAGCGTTTGCGTAGCTAGAAAAATCAGCTGGTGCCACAAGGTGCCGAGTATTGGACCCAGATAAAACAAAGATTAGAGACTGCATGTATTAATCAGTCTTGGTCGGCTCTGCTAGATTAACAGGCCGTGACTCAAACCCTCCTCCTTTTCGGTGCTCGATAGAGTAGGGCATGTAAGTTCCGAGTATTTTGTCCCACACGACAAAGAAGGGTTGTGAAAAATTGTACTTGTTGCCATAGAGCTGGTGGTGAATGTCATGATAGGCACTGTTGTTGTTGAACAGCACATGGAGGATGTTACCAGGAAGCCACAGTCCGCAATGATCATCCACCGTCTTGACGGTTGCAAATGAGAAAAAGAATATGGATGTTCGTGGAGTCATACCAGAGATGAGGAATGAGAGAGCACCACCGAAGGTGTCCAAAATAAGGCCCTCAAGAGGATGGTTGTAAAGAGCTCCAAAGGAATAAGGGACTACAAGAGTGTGGTGCTTGGAATGGATGTGCTTATACAGAAACTTGTTGACGTGCATGTATCTGTGCATGAAGTACTGCCATGTGTCCACAACAAACATTGCAATGATAAATTGCAACACTATCACTGGAGCAGAAGGTTGCTTTTGTTCAGTACCACTCTCATCACCAATAACCTGCAGTTTAAGAAAATTTCAAAATTTTAAGAACTTCTGTATAAGTGATGCTACAAGTTAAAAATGTTAAAGTGTCCAAAATTGATTAAAAAAAACAAAATTGCTCATAAGTTCGGGCATCCCTGCATATCAGTTTATTTTCCATGGACGCTATGTTGCTATATTTTCAATCAACATGAAGTACCTCCAATTACATGAGTATCGATTCTTGACAAGTAACACAAAGCCTAATCAACACCAATACCAAAACTCCACTCCTCACTTACTCATAGGACTTTCTTGCTAGTCATGTTCAGCTTCTGAATCTTTCATAGAAAGTAAATACCAAACTTAAGGCTGATCAATACTCCCACAGATGCTTTGGTATTGGCATGTCAAAGCAACCTAAGACGCTTGTAAACCAATTTTGGCTCAAAACATATCAAGTGTCTTGTCTCTACTGACCATTTATGTAATTATTTTAATATAAAAAACAACTTTGCAGCGTTTCACATCATGATTACAATTACCCCAAAGCTAACTAATGGACATGAGGTCCATTTGATAATTGGTAAATAGAATGGAAGGAAAGGGATGAGACGCCGGCGGCGAGGAGGATTACCGTGAAGAGGGTGAGCGAGACGGCGACCTGGAAGGCCTGCTGGACGAGGACGCCCCTGACGACGGTGCCCCTGGAGACGACGTTCTTGGCGGCCTCCTCCTTGGGGTGCAGCCGATACCGGTCAACCCGCTCCACGCAGTCCAGCGCGACGTACAACCCCGAGTAGAGCCAGTACACGGCGATCGGCACGAACGTGCCGAACAGCTCGTCCGACACCCCAATCGCCATGCCAGGCTGGGGGAAGAAAGCCCCCCTCCTCCAACGATTCAACCCTCGGAATCCTCGGCAAGATAATGGACCAAATGTGCGCGCGATTCCGCTGGAAACCACACGAAACGATAGGGGGAGGTGGAATTGGGTCTTGCCAATACAACCCGGATCTCTCTTTGGGAGAGAGCAGCTGGATTTGGATTTTGGAGGCGGTTGGTGCCTGCGGTGGAGGAAGGGAGGAGAGATAAATAGGCAGTGGCGCGGTGGGCGGGGGCGGCCGTCGCCGTCGGTCCGAACGAGGAGCGGAGAGGAGACGAGAGGACGGGCGTTGGTTGCAAAGGAGCGTGCGGTCCGTACGGGAGCGGCGAACCAGGCTGGACCTGTTTGGAACGTAGCGAAATTCACAGCAATTTCATAAGAAATAGCTTAATTATTGCGGAAATTTGAAAAAAACAGCATTTTAAACAGGTAGTTGGGCCGCGTGAAAACGGATCAACAGCAATACTCGGCTACTCGTTTTTGTATACTCCGTATATTATAGGAGGGGGCTCCCCGGCAGGGGAGAGTAGCCTTTCAAAAAACCAGCATTTTAAACGGGTAGTTGGGCCGCGTGAAAACGGATCAACAGCAATACTCGGCTACTCGTTTTTGTATACTCCGTATATTATAGGAGGGGGGCTCCCCGGCAGGGGAGAGTAGCCACGTCGTCTTTTTTGCGCTTTTTTGCGAAAAAGTCCGTGCACTTTGCGAAATCGCGTAGAGGTCCTTCGTCCTCGCAAACAGGTCTCTGCTTCTTGCAAACAGGTCCCTGCCAGGTTTTTTTTTCTAGAAAACACCCTCCACTTCACCGATAGCAACCCGCAGTTTCCAAAATTACGTATAGGTCCTTGTTTAGTTACGTACATGTCCTTACAGGTCCTTGTTTTTTTACGAAAAAGCCCTTTGGTTCCTCCGAAAATATGCGTACGTCCTCGATTTTTTTTAGAGAACCGCCCCGCGGATTTTCGTCTCTTTTACTTCGGTCCACACGGTGGCTGGCGCGGCGTGGCGCCGCGCTTACGTGGCTAGTTTGTTATTAAGATCTCCCCCACACACGGACAGGTAGGTGGGTCGCCTTGACAGGATGATGAGAACCATGTATGTATCCTGTTTATATTCACTTCTAATAACTATTTTTTATAGTAAATAATTTTTCTACAGTGTCTACCTTTTAAATAGGATATCTTTTTAAAATGAGATCTACTAATCGATTGTAGTATATATTGTAGTGACTTCAATTACATCAGTCAAAATCGCACGTAAGTTTCTCTCCCTTTACGGCTCTCTACAATTGTTACTATTTATAAGCTAAACTCAAAAACTATTAGCAAAGCCAATATGAATAGGTCTAAGATATAAGATATATCGAATGATACATAGGAATTATATCCATTTAATAGTACAAAACTAGCATCGTTGGCGTCATAAGGTGCTGCTCATTTCGGCTTATTTTTCACTGTTTGGCACTGTTTGAGCCTTATTTTGCATTGTAGCTGCTGGTGTTTTTTAGCGTAACTAAATTTTAAAAAATTAAAAATAGAAAAATAGGTTAGCCCATCACAGACAATACAAAGAAATAGGAAAAAATAAAAGGAAAAAAAGCCAGAAAAGATTTGGCTCCGCTCGTTTGGGCTTCTGCTTTTGGCTTCTAGCTTCTTAAGTTCATCATTTTCTGGTTTTTTTCTTTTTTTTCGTATTCCTTTGCATTATCCGTGATAGTCTAACATGTTTTTATTTTGAAATTTTTTAATTTTAATTATGCCAAAAAAAAGACACCAGCACTACAGTGTAAAATAAGCCCACTACAGTGTCAAACAGTAAAAAAAAATGTTAAAATGAGCAGCATCTAAGAAATTAAAAACTAGATGCCAAAAGCTAAAAACTGAAACCCAAACAAGCCAGGCTAAGGGCCTGTTTGGGGGAGCTTTAGATTCTGAGTAGCTAGCTAGTTTGAGTAGCTAGCTGGAGATTCTGAGTAGCTGGATAGTCTGAGTAGCAGCTGGTCTGAGTAGCTAGCCTGTTTGGCATCCTAGATTCTAGCTGTGCAGCTGGTATCCTGATAGATGTATTGACTGAAATACCCTTAGGTGAGTTGATGTCTTAATTATGTATTGATAGAAGAGATATTCATGCTGTAAATTTATAGTACTTCGTTCAAACATTGAAAAATTAATATTAAAATTTCATGACAATAAATTTGATTCCAAATCATAATTTTAAATATTAATATGGATAACTACCATGTCTCTATACAAAAGGAACGTACTCTCATTCCTATCATATCGATATCTCACCGTATAAAACAAACATAGCATTCACTGTGTCAAGTACAAAAGTCAATTTGAGAAAGAGCTAATGCAGTTGGCATCAATTTGAGAAATTCAATTAACTCCTTCATACCAGAGAAAGTACAATAGAAACATAATAGAACCATAGCTTACAAATTTGCAACATAGAGAAATCTGATAACTTGAATGTCCGATACAGTGAAATATGGTATCTCAAATTTGTATGACTACATAAACAATACAGATGGTAGGCAATGACATGCTACAAACATATGATATGCTTTCGTGCATAGCTCCAGTCGACAAGAACAGATTCAATCAGGTGATCTTCCTCTGCTTGAGCTCTCTACTCTCCCTGAGATCAGCCTCCACCTTCTTGTCCACATTCTTGCTGAAATATGTGGTAAATTATCATAACAATTTTGAAATATGTATGTGGTAAATCTCTGTCTGTGGTAAATCATCATAACCATACCATCTTTCTTATAAGCATTACTCAGTTCATACAATTGCACCACATAATCCCAGAAATAACAATTGACAGAGCGACGTTACCTTGATGCAAAGAGAGAGGCGTGTGAGAGGAGAGGGCCGGTGGAGATCCGGGGCGGGGGCGGGGAGGGACGGGGTGGGCGGCGGGGAGGAGGAGAGAGTCGGGGAGGTAGAGGCGTGGGGCGGCGGGAATCTGGGAAGGGCACCGGGAGGGGGGGTGGGCGGCGACGGAAGGGGCGGGGGATCCGGGGAGGCACCGGGGAGAGGAGAGAGGCGGGGGGGGGGGGCGGGGTGGTCGGTGAGGAGGGGAGGCGTGAGGAGGAGGGTAGGAGGGGGGCACGGAGGACTGAGAATGGCCGACGGGGAGGAGAGGCGTGGGGAGGAGGGGCGGCGGTGGATCCGGGGGGCGGCGGATCCGGGGTGGGGGCGGGAGGAGGAGAGAGGGGGGGCGGCGGGGTTGGGAGGGGCGGGGGAGGAGGGGGGGGTGGGCGGGGAGGAACGAGCGGGGAGAGGGCGGGGGCGGGGGTGGGGAGGAACGAGACGGCACTCGGGAGGAAATGCTGAGGTGGGGACGGGGTTTTATGCAGTGGCATTTGCGGGTAATTAGTTTTAAATTCTAGTGGTATTTTAGTGGTAGAATCATGGAAGCTCATCTATTGCAGCTCGGATTCTAGTACAATTGTGTTTTACCAGATTTTCAGATTCTCAGAAGCTAGCCTAAAAGCTGGACTGTTTGGTGGAGCTTTTGGCTACTAGAATTAGCTAGTTTGTCTAGAATCCAAAACAAACAGGCCCTAAAGCTGCTCAAGATATAATAAATTCTACAATCGCCGATTCGCATTCATTCTCAGGTCCATTCAGTGATTGAGATTGCTCGTTCATTTCCTACAATCTCATTGGTATGGTATTCTACTATTTAGATGAAAATACAGGTCACTATACTCACATGTGTACTTACATGATCAGTGTGTGTACCCACACAAAAGAATACGCCCGAATTACACAGAAGGGATGCCTGAGCTATATTTTATTGTAGACAAGTTTAGATATAATTTTGTTCGTACAGGAAGTTACTACCGATTCAAAGATGCGTAGATCTCTCGTCTCCTACGAGTTGAATTTTCGCTGTTCAGTTAATGCAGTCAAACAAGTCAAGGTATCCCATCACAACAATATCTTTCACGGACATGACGAAGCGGAATACAGATTATGGGCCACAGGGATGAAGTGAGCGTATTTAGAGAATCAGTCAACCACTGTCAAACCCTCCTAATGATACTCTTGCTATATTTAGACTAGACTCCTTATGTTTCTAGGGCCGGCTCATCCCTAGTCTTGCGGCGCCGGCTAATTACCTGGCCCCACATGACAACGTCAATGTCTGAAGTATTGGATGCACAAGGTGGTACTGCTCGGTGAAATTGGTTCCCATGTGGCCATGTGCGACCCTTTTTTTTTAAGAATATGTACAACCTTGAGAGATGTAAATTGATGCCGTCCATTCATATTTGATATCCAAAATCAAAGAGAACAGATTAACAGAAGGTAGCCTTCTCCTTGGAGCAACAAACTACAATCAGTTCGCAACTACGACTTCTTATAATACAACCAGGAGAAGCTTATCATCTCATAGTACTCACATGTTCATTAATATTTGAAGGACCATATGAGAAGATCAAGGATACTATTGAGATGAACCATTATAAGGTTTGTGAAGTGGTCAATTAGTTTTGCAAAGATTGCATTTGATTTGGGCTGTTTTCTGGAAGTTCTAGAAAAATCGAAAGTACCACAGTTGTAAACATGGTAGTATCGTAGGATAGTATTACCGTAGGTGTTTGTGTGGTAGTATCACTAGTGGTGGTACGTTTTTTTCAGAGAGGTCCAGTGCAAGGTGAGAAGGTGCAATAGTACCGATCTGGGGAGCGGTAGTACCGCAGTGCGGTAGTACCAACGTGAGAGGAGCGGTACTACTAGATTTCGTAAAAAAATGGATTTTGTGTCTTGAGTTGGGATGGCCATGTGGTCATGGTATGGGTGTTGTTGCTTGTGTGCACATGAGTTTATTGTTTGATCCTAGGTTTATGATCAGTATTTTGGTTGCATACATTTTGTATGGTGCATTGTATAGATTAATTGTGTCAATTAATAACTTTGTGTATTGTGCGGTGCTACATGACGGTTTCACTGCTACAGACATTCCAATCATAGACGGTTCGGAACCGTCATCACAGACTGTTCCTGAATCGTTGGTGTTTATGTGTCAGTGATAATAGGTGGTTATCACAGACGGTTTAGGAGCTGTCTGTGATAACTTACATTACAGACAGTTTTTTTTATAAAAGGCCGTCTGTGATAGTCGAATATCACAGACGGTTCAGAACACTGAACCATCTATGATATGAATAATATCACAGATGGTTAGTAACAAAAATCGTCTGTGATAGTCAAATATCACAGACGGTTTAATTTTTCGAAGCGTCTGTGATATACGCAATATCACAAACGGTTAATAGCAAAACCTAGCAGGGCCGGTGGAGAGTGCGTGAGTGAGGACTCTGCAAAACCTAGCTGCGGATATTTATAACGAAACTATCACAGATAGTTCCTTCTGATAAACCGCTTGTGATAGTTATATCACAGACGGTTTTATTTATAGAACCGTCTGTGATATGCCGATTATCACAGACGATTCTATAAATAAAACCGTCTGTAATATGCTGATTATCACAGACAGTTTCTTTCGATAAACCGCCTGTGATAATTCACTAACACCTAACTACCAAAAAAATCATGCTGGCCATGCAATGTTATGAAAAACGCAAGCATAATCATAAATATAACTATTTCTTAGTTCCTGAGTCATTTTACAATTAAAATGGAATATAGTTAGATAATTACATGTAAATTTCCTAAGTATGATTACATTGTAACAATTTTCAAAAAGGTGATGGCTATGTGAGATCATTTATTACACTTGGCTATTTCATTTTAAATAAAGTCCTTCACGATGATCGACACGCATATAGCTTGATTCATCGCCTTGTTCTTCCTCGAGCTTGATGCCGTCTCTGAATGAAGGTAACTCATCAAATTGATTATACTCTTCCTCATGCACAACATTCTCAACTCCGACAATCCTTCTTTTTCCTTGAAAAACTACATGGCGCTTCTTATTTGCCGGGTCAGTTACATAAAATACTTGAACAACTTGCCTCACGGGTATGAATGGTTCGTCTTTGTATCCTACACATTTGAGGTTCACGGTAGTGACGCCGTACTTGTCGACCTTTACACCCGTGGAAGTTGGACCCAACGGCAACGAAATAGAGAAATGTTGAAAATTATGTAGTCAGGCTCCCAAATCTCTTCAACAAGCCCATAGTACGAGCTTGGGCCAGCGGTACTGACGTGCGTATCATAGGCATCTATGCGGACACCTGAGTTCTGCACTATGCTCTTTCTATCCTGATCTGTTGTATAAAATATGTAGCCATTAATGTCGTATCTTTGCCATGTCACAATTGTAAATTTTGGCCCTTTTGCCAACCATTGTAGTGTTTCACTTGACGACCTCCTAGTCAATTGCGCCTTCAACCATTCGTTGAACTGACGGTTGTGTTGTCTCGTGATCTAAACTTCTCACTAGCCTGCATTCTCTTGACATAGCATGTACTTGTGCTTTTCAATATATGGGGTCACTTCAGTCATGTGTTTGTAAAACTGTGAAATGGGCTTGAGCATACGTATTTTGATCTGGAGTTATTGCTTTCCTTCCGATAGTCCCGATACCCTCTAGCCTCCCCTCGTGACAAGATAGAGGTACACCTATCGGATCGACCTGAGTCATATAGCTGATGCAGAATTCAATGACCTCTTCTGTTGTATAACCTTCGATGATGCTACCCTCTGGTCGAGATCGATTGCGTACATAGGACTTGAGAATTCCCATGTATCTCTCGAAAGGGTACATATGACGTAGAAACACAATGCCGCATATTTTGATCTCTTTCACAAGGTGGACAATGAGATGGACCATGATATCAAAAAATGATTGAGGGAAATACATCTCTAGATGACATAGAGTTGTCACTACCTCGGTTTGTAGAGCATCTAGTCCATCGGGATCAATGACCTTCTGAGCAATTGCATTAAAGAAATAACATAGCCTTATGATTTTCACTTGAATCTTGTTCGGCAAAATACTTCTAATTGCAACAGGTAGCATTTGTGTCATTAGCACGTGACAGTCATGAGACTTCATGCCAATTAATTTAAAATGTTCCATGGAAACAAGTTTCTTCATATGGTGGAGTGACCGGATGGAACTTTTACACCATGTAAGGACTGGCACAATTCAGTTCTCTCGGACTTAGACAAAGTGTAGCAAGCTAGGGGAAGGTATGCCCGGCCTTTATCGGTCTCT
This sequence comes from Bonia amplexicaulis, assembly GCA_036346245.1. Classification (NCBI taxonomy): domain Eukaryota; kingdom Viridiplantae; phylum Streptophyta; class Magnoliopsida; order Poales; family Poaceae; genus Bonia; species Bonia amplexicaulis. The sequence continues at coordinate 30,475,692 of CM070738.1, read as the reverse complement.
ATCAGTGCTAACTCGGTCCTGATGTTCATAACGACCAAGTCACGCCTTGCGTTGACACCATCTTTTGTTTTATCAGGAATGTTCAGTAAGAGACCAATCAAACTGTCACATACATTCTTCTCTACGTGCATGATATCGATGCAATTGCGAACTTCTAAGTGTTCCCAATAAGGCAAGTCCCAAAATATTGACCTCTTTTTCCACATGTTCTTTCTCAATTTACGTCCCTTTTCAAGCACAACGTTGATATCATTGACCATATCATACACCTCTTTCCCACTAAAAGGCATTGATACTGAGTCATCCTCTTTTTTCCATCAAATTATTTCTCCATCTTGTGGTATGGGTGATACTTTAAAAGGAACCGAAGGTGACGCATGTACACAGTTTTGCGCGAGTTGTTCAACCACACACTCTCGGTATTATCTAAGCAGTGCGGACACACTTTGGCTCCTTTTGTACTCAACCCTGATAGGTTACCAAGGGCAGGAAAATCATTAATGGTGTAGAACTACATGGCGCGTAAAGTGAAGTTCTCTCATTTGTCCGCATCCCACACATGTACCCCTTCGTTCTACAGTATTGCAAGATCTTTCACCAATGGTGCTAGGAACACATCAATATCGTTGTCAGGTTGCTTCGGCCCTTGGATAAGTAGTGACATCAAAATATACTTTCGCGTCATACACAGCCAAGAAGGAAGGTAGTACATGCACAGAGTCACAGGCCAGTGCTATGTATGCTGCTCATGTTACCAAAAGAATTCATTTCACCTGTACTCAATCCAAACCTTATATTCCTCGGTTCCACACCTAAATCTACAAACATCCTATCGATGTTCCTCCACTAGGCAGAATCAGCAACGTGTCTTATCATTCCGTCTTTCTTACGCTGCTCCCAGTGCCAACGCATCAATCTTGCATCCTTGCGGTTTGCAAATAAACGCTTCAAACGAGGAATTACAGGAAGATACCACAACACCTTAGCAGGAGGTTCTTGCTTCACCTTGACGCCCTTCCCATCATCAAAGTCATATTTACGCTTGTATCGGGATGCTTTGCACACCGGAGCATACTCTTTACGGTACAAAATACAATTATTCAGACATGCATGTATTCTTTCTATTTCCATTCCCAATGGACAAAGAATCTTTTTAGCTTGGTAGGCGGTTCTCGGAAACACATTTCCATTTGGAAGCATGTCCGCTAGGAAACCTAACAATGTTGTGAAATTCTTGTCGGACCAACAATTGCTTGCCTTCAATTTCAGCAGTTCTAGAATTGATGAAAACCTCGTGTATTGCAGCTTGCAGCCCGAGAAAAAAGGTTTCTCCGAGTCCTCCATCAAGCCATCGAATTTACCAAACTCTCTCTCACTATAGTTCCCTTCTGCATCACGTAACATCTGATCTAGATTGTCATCCTGCGACCTATCCTCATGATCGAAAACACAGTCCACAACCGGCATATCGCTGTCATAACTACATTATTGTGTACTCTTCTCTTCACCGTGAATGGTCCAACATTTATACCCTTTTCTAAAACCCCTTCGAATCAAGTGAGCTTCGATCTGTGCTGAGTTGATAAACATCTTAAGATTATCACAATCAATGCATAGACAGTACATATATTTCATCCCCTTATTCAACATATCCAACTCGGACGCTCTTCTAAAAGCAGACACGCCATTAATGTACTCTTCACTCACACGGTTCTCAATGTACATCCAGCTTCGGTCCATCTATGCTACACAAGTAATAAATGGGTGTCAAAAATGATTATTAGCGCTACTACATAGCAAATCAGACTAGCTAGCCACGTACATATTAATTCATGACATAATAATGTTAAGCAAGAGTATATTGAAGTTAGTGAACTACGTACCAGTTTTTACCTATTCTGAAATTGAGCAAACTAACATTATCGTTCTAAACCTAGCTAACTAGATCTAAATTAAACAAAAACCTATCTATTATCTCTTTCAATTACTAAAACATGCATGCATATAAGTTATTAAAAGTAATTGAGACATACTAACCTCTGATCACTAAGAAGACGGAGATATATTTTCACCGCGAATTCCCTAAAGCCGGACGCCTTGCTCCACCGATGCAGCGCAATGAAGACAGATCTGTGTCGAGATCGAGCAAGTACGCCCAGTAATTAATAGCGACGATTATCACATACGGTTCCAACCACAAACGGTCTGTGATACTAATATATCACAGACGGTTCGTGTTAATAACTGTCTGTGATAATTCACAGACGGTTATTAATACGAACCGCTCGTGATGTCCACAATATCACAGGCGATTCATGATACCAACCGTCGTGATATTGTGGACATCACGACGGTTCGTGTTAATAACCATCGTGATAATTCACGATGGTTATTAACACGAACCGTCTGTGATGTCCACAATATCATAGACGGTTCCTAATACCAATCGTCTGTGATTATCGAGTATCACAGACGGTTCGTATATAGAACCGTCTGTGATAGTGCTTCACAGACGGTTTACACCACAAACCATCTGTGATAATTCGCTCTGTACCTGAAATTTTTTTCTGTTTTTTGGCTAACCTCAAGAAATTAAATAATGTTACCCATGCCCTTTGAAAACAAGCAAATACAGAGGCAAGCACAACAATACATTTAGATCTATTACAGGATAACAAGCTAACGAACCCTTCGTGGCACGACGATGAGACTGAACAAGACACACTTACGACACTTACGGCAAGAGTGTGTTGTCGAGCCTCCCGCCGTGCCGCAACGGAGGCGCTAGCTCACGGCAGTAGTCGACGTCGTCGAGGGACAAGCAAATACAGAGGCAAGCACAACAACACATTTAGATCTATTACAGGATAACAAACTAATGAACCCTTCGTGGCACGACGGTGAGGCTGAACAAGACACACTTACGACACTTACGGCAAGAGTGTGTTGTCCAGCCCCCGCCATACCGCAACGGAGGCGCTAGCTCACGGCAGTAGTCGGCGTCGTCGAGGAACAAGCAAATACAGAGGCAAACACAACAACACATTCAGATCTATTACATGATAACAAGCTAACGAACCCTGATTTTACTGTAGCAGCGGTAGTGCCGCGATTACTGTAGCGGCAGTACCGTGGTTATTGTAGCAAGCAGTAGTACCTAATTTTGTTTTTGCTAATTTTTCGTGGGGTTTTCAATATCTTGAATTGCTAGTTTTTGTGGTGGTTTTCCATCCTAATCTTCATGACTCTGTAGCTATTGAAGTGAAGAATTAGTAAATATTTAAGGGAAAATTTTGAGACACCATGCATCCCTCTATTGCTATCTTTGATCCTAAAATATTTCACTTCTGATAGTCCATATGACAAAGATCCAAAACATCGTAGTTAGCAAAATAGGGCCAGTAGAAACAAGGCTACAACATCTACAAAGCAAAATGCTGCCTTGCAGCAATTTTGTAAGTTGCAAGCTGCAACAGAGACTACATAAATCAGAGAATAGTTGCATGTGTTGCTTCCTTTGCCTGGCAAAACCGCAAAACGAACAGCAGACCGGCACTTTCTTCGGAGCTACGCAGCTTGAACTCGTTTCGGAAATCAGAGTCCGAAGTTGCAAAGCGTCAGGAACTCCATTTCGGTGTCGACGTATTTGGTCCAGAGACTCTTGTACTGGTTGAAGGCAACATCGAGCCATGGCTTCATGTTCCCGTTGAAGTGTATCACCGCTGCTCCCCGGATGTCCTCAGGCCTGATGTGCGGGTTGTACCCGAGGCCCATCACGTGCCACGACTTGTCGAGCGGCTTCGTGTTGCCGTAAAACGTCATGAGCCCGACTGGAAGAACAGACGCTTGATCCCAGAGCGTCCCATTCTCATTCTGCCACAAAAAACGGCAAAGAACGCAGGCACGTTAAGCCAACAAATCACGGGTAAAAGTCATTTCAGCCGCACCAAGAACCGGGGCAAGCTCACCATTTCCATCAGCTGGTGGAACTGCTCGGTGCATTGATCACGCCGCCACGCCTGGAGATCGAACACGTTGACGCCGTAGGACCACGCGCACGCGCGGGGGCTGAACCGCTCCTTCACGACGGGCTCCGAGAAGTTGAGGTATTTGCCGTACCGCCTGAACCCTCCGAAGCAGGTCTCCAAGGCGGCGTTCACCTTGCCGCCCAGGTCGACGCGCCACAGCCCGGCCAGGTCCCTCTGCACCACCACGTCGTCCTCCAGGAGCACCACCCTCCTCAGCGCCGGGAACATCTCTGGGAGGTAGAAACGGAGGTAGTCGAGCAGCGCCACGTCCCTGTTCCCGGCCTCGATTTGCCTGAGGACCGGAGAGGAGGAGGCGTTGAGGAAGGGGAAGTCCGAGACGGCGAGGAGTTGCACGTGCGTGCCGAGCGGCGGCGGGCGGCGCGCGAACCAGACTCGGAAGGCGGGGAGGTACATGGGCGCGGTGACCACGTGGAAGACGTGGCGCGAGGGCTCGGCGGCGGCGCGCGCGGCGGAGGCCACCACTACGGAGACGGCGAGCACGTTGTCGGAGAAGATGGCGTAGTGGTAGAGCGACGGGTCGGTGAACTGAGGTGGTGGGACGAGGGGGTCGTTGGGGATGGCGGAGGCATTGGCGAGGCGGGCCTCGAGGAGTCGCATGGCGAGGCAGTGGAGGGACTTGGGCGTGGAGCCCGCGGCGATGCGAGAGTTCAGCAGGCCCGCGCGGCGGGCGCGGAGGAGCTGCTGTCCGACGGCGAAGACGGTGTCGGAGAGCTTCTGGATCTTGGACTGGGTGTCGAACGCCTCCTTGGCGCCGGCGGCCAGGGCGCGCGCTCGCTTGACGTTGCCGCGTGTCTCCTTCTCCAAGAGCGCGACGGTGGAGAGGGAGAGGCGGGAGGAGAGGGAGGAGAGATGCGAGGAGATGGATAGGAAGGAGGACGTCTGGGAGGCAGAGTCGGCGCTGAGGCGGCGCGCATGTGCCGCGTAGGCGGCGAGCACGGCCGCGTGGTCCTCGGCGTGGCGGCGGATGGCTGCCAGACGGGAGGGCGGGGAGTTGGGGGCGGAGGTGGTGGCGGTCGCGGACAAGAGGAAAGAAACGGAGGCAAGGAAGAGGAGCGTGATCAGCGCCGCGAGCGCCGCACGGCGCGGCGCGGACGATCGGCCGCCGGCCATGGGCAATGCGAGAAGTAGGAATCGAAGCTGGGACGACGAAATGGGCGCGCGATGCTTTTGCAACGCCGGTGGGTTTGGTTTAGAGGGCTTGGCCGGGGTTTGTGTGGGGCCATGTGTCAGTGACTCGCAGGCTGCATAGTTGGGGTTTAACGGTTTCATGGGAGAAGGTGGACCGTGCCACTGACAGGTGGGTCTTTGATTTTCTGGTGCGATCGCCGATCGGATTTGGAGTGGATTTTGGCCGGTGTGTCCGGTTGGGCCGCACTTGGAGGATTAGTGAGTTGGGGTGCTGACTGATGAGGCGCCGGATGGCGACGGCCCACCTTTTCATACTGACAATGTGATGTGAATGCCGGCCGGACGGTGCCATCTAATATCAGCGTTGCGCAGGATGGAAGGTCGCAGGATATCGCAGCCTCGCAGGCCGCGAGCAGGTGAGTGCCGCTTCGGCGCGCGCGCGCCACTCGTTCGGCGAAATGCCCCAGCGGAACTGCCTCGCGCCGGTACGCCATGGGACAATCGCCGTTGCAGTGGATCGCACGCACGAGCAACGAAGCCGCACAGCGGGAGGCTTCGTAAGCTAAGCAGTCTTTACGCGAAGCCCTACCAATTCACAATTCAAGTCCTACGGCGCGCACGACGACCTCGATGTCACGCAAGTGAGTTTTTTTCCCCTCCTGTGTTACTATTGATTCTTCTACCTTTGAGTAGTTCTACACGAGGTACTTAGATACGTGCACCAACAACTCTCCATGTTATCAGAACTAGGAAAAGGAACAAGTGGAGAGGATCAGAGGAAGTACTTCCTTACACACATATATAACACATTCTCCAGTACATGATGCAATGCAACTATGGACAAAACTGGACCTCAGTTACGCTTACACATGAGATGGCCACAACTGCTCCTAATTGCACAAAAAGGTAATTAGTTTCACAAATGCATCCTACATAGCAGCATACTACTTTCTAATTCTGTTAGCTTCACTGTTAACAGAACGAAATTCTAATACCTCTTCACGCTAACAGTAATTCTAGCAGTTGGAGGTAGATACTAATGTCTACTGCACTCTAAAACCAAACCTAATTACTACAAACTAAGTATAGCACTTGGTCGACTGGTAATTCGTCGAGACCTCGGTCGTGCATGGGAGTGAGTCCCAAGGCAAGGTTGCCCACCAGTCATCAGAAAGTGTTCCTTGCAGGTTGAATGGGAAATTGATGGACCATGGAGCGACGTTGACATTGTTGCCGATATCAGGCAAATCAACCATGCATCTGCTGATCATGTTCTTGTTGTTGCATTCCTGCCGTTGGGCAAACTCAATGTTTGTGGGAGTTGATCTGTCCATGTTGGGGAGTATGGTCGGTGATGCGTTCAGAACCATGGATGCAATGTCTACCCCAGCTGGAAGATTAAGCGGGATTGCTGACAGGATACTCATGGCCAGATGCTCAGCACCTGGTGGGGTGTTGGGGAGCTATGGATGCAGCTGGCCTGCTGCTGCTGTCAAGGATGTTGAGTGTGTTCTGACAGGAGGAAACTACTGAAGGCAAGTGACCGCTGCCGGTGAACTGGATGGTGGAGGAGACAACGTTGGTCATTGCGGACGGTGTGTTCTCTGAGCTGTGTCGACTTCTTTGTGTGGTCTGCAAGACGGGAGGAATGTAGGTTTCGATTATGCTGGATGAGGGAGGAGAGACCCATGAGTGTGAGAGCTCTCTGTGCGCTGTGGCATTGGTTCTCTTGAAAATCCTGCAGATTGTCCAGGAATCCTGCTCATGAGGGAAAAAGGAAAAGAAGAAGAGTTGATCAGTGATTTTCTTGTGAATGGTAATTTATATCTTCTACTTTGACAATATACAGAGGGGAAAGATAGAAAGAAACTGCAGCTGTTGTACTAAAATGTACTATGAACCTTTGGATATTGCTTAAGTATATATGCTAGGTTTTTTGCAGCTTATATTGCAAGTTATGTCTGTGTAATCTTTGGAAGACATCTGTTGTTCAAGTCTACGCCTTAGCAGCAATGTTTTTAAAGGTTTAGAGGGCATCCTACATAAGCTACATTTCTAGTTTACATGTTGAGTGAAAAGTTCAGAGCTGTTTTCTCACATATATTGCAGCAATCAAGTTGCTTACGTTTGGTGGAATGGTCTTCTCCAGTGGCTTCTTCTGCGACAACAAAGGGACAGTGAGTGATGGCAGACGGAACTCATGCATCATCCAGTCGGTTTTGCTGCCATTTGGCTGCTCTATCCTTGTAAACGGCAAGAGACTTCTTCAAGCCTATGCACTTGGTTCCATCAGTGGAGTAGATTGGCCTATCGGTTCCGGTGGCCTTCCAGAAGCCTGCTCCAGTCACCCTGTTTGGCCTTGTGCTGTTCCGGTACTCCCTATCTCTTGGGCAGTAGAAATACCACTCCTTCTCTCTAGTACTTGCTAGGTCTTTGTGGAGAAAAAAATATTTTGTAAGTAGAAATAAGTTTCCTGGTGTCTATTGTGTAACTCCATTTTAGAACCAAAGATCAGTGAACTTAGGCTTATGCCCTATTTGGAGCAATCAAGGCCTAGAAATTATACTGATAAAATGCACATGTATCATGCATGTAAAAGTAACTTTTTTATTTCCTGCAGGACTTTTTAATCTGGAGAACCCAACTTTGAAACTTGTGAATCAATTATGCAGCCTTAACAGTGATATACCACGCTTGTTTTTTTTAAACAAGTGATATACCACTGAAAGTCTGAAAGTCAAAGTGCAGTAAGCACCTATAAAAACTCAAAAGTTGGAATCATGTCATCACATATGTTACGTTTCTCGATATCATATAGGCTAAGGTGCATGCAACTAGTTAGTAGTTATTCCAAATCTGAGAATTACATGAAGACATTAAGCTTGTTATTATGGTATACTTGCAACTTACTCTAAATATTTTATGAGGTTTAACCCTAAAACCAGTGAGTATTACGAAAGAGGTGGGAGAAATCCTATGCAGTAACTTTTTCTTATTTTCTGAACAAAACCTCAAAGAGACAAAACTTACTAAAAGATGCATGTCAAAAGTTCAGAGCTCTCTCTTCTTAAACGAGGGGGCAAGAAAAAGATTTACTAAGATACACTGTATCAGCAAGATGGATCATGCTCAATGCCGGTCATACAGAAAGAAGAATCATGTAGCAAAATATTTTTATCTTAGAATAGAAAGGGTTCATACTTCATAGCTCTTTATTGATTTCTGCAGAGAAAAAAGGATAGTCGACAAGGGATTTATAGAAGCTTACTTGGAAGATCCGATGGATCATACTTGTAGATGTCCAGCTGCCTAATGAGCTCAATGGGAAGAGATTTCTGCTGGATTTTCCTTTTAAGGTAGAACCTGACGAGTTCTTCATCTGTTGGATGAAACCTGAAGCCAGGTAACATAACTTGGTCTTGCTTCTCTATGTCATCACTTCTGATCTCGTCCATATCTTTACCACAGTAAAACAAACTACTGGCCGGATGTTAAGCAGCTAGTTGAAGCAGTGTTCACCTACTTCTGGTTGTCAAGAACTTACCAAACCCTAATGGTTAATGTGTATAGTCAGACTTTACTGGATAGGCACTAGCTAAAGGATTTTGGTTTCTACTGATTACTGAAGATAGAAAAAGAAAGACTTTCTTCAACTCGACGTAAGATTGACATATAACAATGGCTTCCTTCAAACCTAAACAAGCTATCTCTATGCACTGCCTGTTTCTCATCAACTAGGAGCTATATTCGGAACCAAAGCTAGCAAGAAAACTACGAGGGAACTTTGGCATGCAGTTACTTAAAGAGAAAAGGAAGCTCGGCTTAAGTTCCAGTCTTGCAGTTAGCTCTCTTGGGTGCTCCCTTTGTAGGGTTTTCCCTTCCTACTATCCGGCTTATCGTTGGCACCTTTGCAGTTGCACACACTGACTCAAGAACAGTTCTTATAGCAGAATTTTAAAATCCTCACCCATTGTTGAACTCGTATAGCAGTATAGGGTCTCTTTGGTCTTTACTTGAGGAGGACCTCAATGAGCTGTACAAATTCTGCAGTAGTTTTGGGATTAGCAATCTTTTAATTACATCCAGCTAATTAAGAAAGTAATTAACTGTATAGTGCTTTGCATCTAATGGAGTTCACACATGTTTTATTGCTTACAATTAAGCCTTCCGAGAGAATAATCTAGCTCACTAGATTGCTAGCTTATTACTTTTTTTATTGTGGTTTCCTTGAGTTGTCTATGGGTAACTATGAGTAACAACTCCCAAGACATTAATAGACTTCCAAATTCCAAGTAAGTACAGTATTATATTGGAACACTAAGAACCTGTTCATTTCGATTTGAGCTTTTGGCTTATTTTCTACTATTCATAAATTTCGTCTTTTTTTTTTTGCTTTTTTGAGCTTTTTACCGGTTGTTTTATATCCGTTTGCATTTTCCGTGATGGGTTAACCTGTTTTTCTATTTTTATTTTTTTAAAATTTAGTTACATCAAATAAGCCACCATCAGCTATAATTTCAACCAGCTACAGTGCAATTTCAGTCATACGCTAGCTTATTTCAGCCCAACCGAGCTGTGCCCTAGGTATGGTCGATTCAGGATTTCAGCATCAAGTTTGTCGCTTGTTTGTTCAAGTCTTACTCTATACCAAGGTTCCAAAAACTGGAACCGGAAGAAATCCCGGCCGGCGGCCGGTAACGGTAACCGGACGGTTACCGGTCGGTTACCGAAAAAACCGGTCACAATTTGAAAATTAAAACTTGAATTTCAAGATGTTTTAAAACTGGTAACCGAAAAATCCAGCCGGTAACCGGCAAAATCGGCCAGTAACCAGAAAACCGGAAAAAAACCGGCTAAAATTCGAAAATCAAAAAGTGATACCGGCCGATTTTTTCGGTTACCGATCTTCACCGGTAAAAATGGTAACTGGCGGTTACCGATCGGTAGCCGGCGGGATTTTGAACCCTGCTCTAGACTCCATGACTTGGCTAGGATTAGTACATGTGTACGTGTCAAACGTGAAACATCAAGTCATGCTACGCTCTCCGATTCTCAAACCGAGAAAACCAAAACAACAATGAGTAGTTCTTACTCCACACTCGTTATCAAGAACGACGCGACGGAAACACGGAGTGGAAATAAACTTGCATCGGCTAGGAGCGATGTGAGGAAGAAAAAAGATTAGTGATCACAGAATGACACAAAAATCAATCTGTAGAAGCATCCCAGTTCCACTGTTTTTTTCATTTCTGCATGCATGATACACTGGGACGCTTGGACTAGGACTTCACGCATTACTTGCAAACAAAGCGAGTGTTCCCGAAAGGCCCTGATTCACATATCTACTAGACATGTCTATGTAGTTCGTTCAGGACCTCTAGGTGCTGTACTTTTTGCAAAATTTCATGCAGTAAAACTTCCATATTACTCGACTGTTCTTGGTCATACCACCACGCTACACCAGCCCAGATCTTGAAGAGTGTTCAGAAGTCCATTATAGTCAAAGTCGGTACTACTATAGTACTGCATTACACAGGCTTAGCTCGGCTCTAGGCATCAAGGAGAAGCGTTTCTCCTACTGAAATGTAAGAGAGAGAGAATCTGTGATGTTGTTAACAGCAGCCAGCAGCCCAAAGATCGCAGGGTTAATGGGCCGGCCCAACAACAGCCATCCTCGGCCTCAAAGAGAAGGGTAGTAGAATCATTCTGATTTCTGAACTAGCCTTCATGGAAGTTTTGAGTCTGAATAAGGTGCCCTGCTGGCTAGTGGCTACTGCCATCAGTGTTAAAAAAAAAAATGTTGCCTGCATTCTTGTCCGTATCTGTGTACTTTTGGAACCCAAACGGATGATGCAAGTCACTAGTACTTTATGTCCAACACAAAAGGTCGCATGATTATCTATGACAAATTTGTTGCAACAACCGATAGAAGAACACACTCCGGTTACTTCACTAGCTCAGTAACTTTTTTTCAGTCCGGTGTGCGTTCCATAATATTACTGTTGATTTGTTGTCCCACAACAACGAGATACATCAAGAATGACCATCCATACTGTGTGAAGTACTAGGAGGACGATAACTGACCTTAAAAAGGGCTGCAAATTTGATATTTTGATACACAGCACACCAAGCATAAAGCAGCTGATGGAATTTTTTTGAGAGTCGTGGAGATGGTGGGAATACCTGTTTGAGATGGACGTGATGCATAACACAAAAGCACCTTTAATTTGCTGCGAGTCTGATGAATGAAGCATCTATCTACCGCTCCACTATAAATATCCCAGCTAATTTGCCCGATTTAATCATTCTTTTAATAAAAAAAAGGCCTGGCCACACGTCCATCCAGCATATACTTAGGCCGCGCTTAAAGTGACTTAGCTTTTGACTTTTGGCTTCTAAAAACCAAAATAAACGTATCGGTTTCTTAATTTTGATTTATTTTGGCTTTTTTGCCTTTTGCTTTCCCTCTTTTACTTTGTATTATTAGTGAAAATATAACGATGTTTTTTATTTTTAATTGAATGACTAGAAAAAACTAACAACCACTATAATATAATTCTAACAAAAATCCAATAGCCAGAAGTCAAAAGCCGCAACCTATTGGAGCGAGCCCTTTAAGTCTCTTCAAACGTTTAAGGTTTGAATCCTCTTTACAGGCCGCCTTACCAGAGGCCAGTGAGAAAGGAGAGGAAACCGCGTGGCTAATGTGCCACCGTGTCCCTCCTGCTTTTCAGTGAAGATTAGATTAGTACTCCCCCAGCCAGGATAAGCCAGATTCCAGACATCACCGATCGACCCCTCCCACTTCCTCTAAAGGGCTTAATTATATGTGTTCGCAGCATGCTCTAAAGCGATGTTAGATACATCAGTATAAACAAGCAAATATGTACACGAGCGCGGGGTACGTAGGAGCCGCGCATGCACATCGATCGCTAGTGCGCCATGTATGCGTCGCCTCTCGATCGCCTTCTTTTCCTCCAAAGATATATCCGTCAAAAGCTGGCGACGGATCGGCCAAAAAGATCCCGCAGGATCGAAAGGCGCGCGGAGACCAAACGACCAAACAATCACGTGGCGCCGCTGCTCATACCTCGACCAGAAACTACCGAGTTTTAGCTCCCACACGCGCTCTGTGACGGCTACGTGCATTTCGCTAGGAAACGCGCTCGCGGGGGGGCGCGCGTAGTGCGCGCTGGTACGCACGCGTCGAGTCGGACGTGCGCCGTGGCTGGCAGCGCTCGGCTCGGAGATCTCGTTCGTTCGTCCGCGCCGTGATGTGGCGTGGCGCGCGCGGAGGTTGTCGTACGTAGATTCCCCTCGCGGCTCGCGCGCGCGCCTTTCGCCGGCCGGCCGTGTATGATGGGCGCACGTACGTAACGTTTCCATGTGGCATTTTAGGGGTGGCGTATGGTGCGTCGAGGGTGACGGGGACCCGGGGCACTAGCGAGGGACAGGTGGTTGGCTTTCGGCGTAGTGGCGAGGCGAGCTGGCTTTGTCAGTAGTCGTCGCCGGTGAGGTGGCGAGTTGATTACACTGATCGTGGAAGGTAAAGCTCACCAAGACGGCCGGTAAAAAAAGTGCGTCGAGACTGGTCAGGGTAAGAATGTAGGCAAAGAAGATGCGCTTGTCGTTGTAGCAAAAAACTACCGGCCTTTCAGTGTGCATAGCATGCGGCTCGGAGAGTGCGAGATCAGGGCTAGAATGTTAAGGAACTCACCTATGCGTCTACGTGCTGGTCTCGTCAGGTTAACTTTCTTGGTGGCAAGTTGGCACCCTGCGTGACACGGTTTGATTCTGCGTGCGTGCCTACACGTGATATTTAGTATGACGTCCTTTAAAGTTTGAAACCTATAACTCTAAGGATTGCCTTTTCTTTCCTCCATGTCGTGGTTTTTGTATCTGCACGCGTTGGTAGCTGGTGCGACATCACGGAACGACAAGAGGACGAGTTCTATCGGGACAAGAACTGGATGTGTCTTTTGAGTTGGCCGAGCTTGCGTTACCCTGTTCGGCTAGGATCAACAAGCCAACAAAACTGGAAACGTAATAATTAACGGAGGTGCTATACCACACTTAAATATTTTTTAGGGCAAAATTAGTTGAATTACTGTGACACTCCGATCCATGATGGCCCATATGTGTGTGTACACATGAGAGTGTAGGTTAGTCCCATATTGCTAGCTTAACTTGAGAAGCACTTACATATAAGCCTAGGAGTTCCAATAGTAGCACCCCCGGTTAACCGTTTTGCATGAAGCGAGGACGAAAATGCAAGCGGGTTGCTACGTGTGCGTGGTCTATCTCTTGCATGACGAACATAAAGCGAAGACTGAAGACAACGACCAATGCGCAGCTTAATCGGAGGATTTTCGTGGGTTACCTCATGAATGTAATTAACCGAGAGGCCTTCTGAGGTCCCAGGAACTAGGACACCATATCGTTTATGTCAGATCTGCTATGCAAAGTAGGCTACAGAGTGCATATATATATAAAAGGATCTGTAATTTTGTTCTTCTTAAATGAATGAATAAAATATATATTTTTCCTACCTTTTGTTGTGTTTATTTATTCTTGTGTACTTTAGTACACTGGCACGCCCGCATCTTATAACCCCGGGGCCAGAAATCCGCGAGCAATTTCTCGCATCGAACAAGGCCGTTGTCGCCATCTTATCATTTCACATCACCATCTATCGGGATCTAATGTTTCTCCATTTCAAACCTGTAGTGAATCCTTCCACTTACATATCCTTATCTTAACATTCCCTTAGTTCCCTTAAATTCACATCATATAACATGTTAACAATATAACAGTTATCTGGCCTGGGGTTACCCACACATAGGGGACATTTCCACCCACCTGGTAACGTACGGGGTCGTACATTTTCATTACTCCGGATATTACACCCCGTCTACGGTTATACAGTCGATGACAGTGTTGTGTCTGACTACTCTCGTATAATTGGGTATGTGGGAAGTAATCACCGGTGTCATTGCCATAACTTGCTAAATAATGATTATCCTTAATTTCACTGTCCCTATTACCTCTATCTCTGACTTTTATCAGTGTTCCCAGTAACCTAGTTACATTGCTCTTAACTTGTGTCAATTACTTGTTGGAATTACTTGTCCTTACTCACCTTGCTTGCGACCGTTGTTGGGTACTTGCTGAGATTTTTAAATCTCACGCTTGCTCTTTCCATTCTCAAGTAAAAGACCAGTGGAGTGATTGCAACATGCATAGGTGGGAGCACTCGAGTTTTCAGCACCGTAGCTTGCCACTATTTATGTTTTCTTATTTACACCCTATTTGATTATAAGTGGACCGATCGCATGTTTCAAACATTTATTTCAGCTTTCGCTGGTTATCTAATAAAGTACTATTAATGTTTTAATTTCCTTGAGATTTTTGTTGTTGCTCTTATTTGTTTCTTACTTTAACGATGACGTTATATAGTAGTATCTCATATTGGTATGTGGGGTGCTACATCAGATCTCATCCATGTAGTCATATTCTATGGAAAATTCTTGAGTTTGCTCGATTTTGGCTTGATTTGAGAGCCTCAGTGAGGGATCTTGGTTATCTTGATCATTCTCAACCCACGAGCAAATCTTTAGCTCTAAGTTTGGTTCTTCTTGATCTTTGTTTAGAATAGGTTTCTAACATCCTCGTGATGGTTTATTCCTAGTTTCATAAGATTTGGAGATGTGGTTCTTGAATTGGGTCTTTTAAAGGTTTGAACTCAAGCTGTTTTTACCTCTATCCAAGCTCCGGTCAGACCGGTCCAAGGCATCGGTCAGACCAGCTGAGCAGATCGCAAGTGACCTACAGAAATACCAGCCAAGCAATCGGACTAGTACCTCCCTGCGGTCAGACCACTAGAGGAGTGTTTGGACTCGGTTTTTATAAGATTGGGTTGTAGGTTTCGTGTGCTTGATCTCTCGCTGTGTGTTTCGAAGCCATGGACAATCTGGAGGTTCGATTTGATATGAAAAAAGTGTGAACTCCTATTCATCCCTCTAGTCGCCGCAATCGGTCCTGCACTTCTATCTGTTATGGATATGGCAGTGTAAGAATAAGCATGTGCTTTAAGACGTTTAGATCAGATAAGAACAAGAGATAACACCAATTATTCACTGCGCTGTGTTTCTATCGAATCATCGCCAAGAAACGAGAAAGCTATACCTGAGGACCACCCTGAAGTACTAAAATACACCTCAATATTTCATACACACTCACAATTCAAAGTTCAAACTCGTCATCGCACGCATCATTATTGAATTCATTTATTCGCTCAATGTTCAATGGCTTAATGCATGTAACCCGTGCAGCGATATAAAAAGGCACCGATGATAAATTATCGTGCGTTACAATAAAATTTATTAGATATACAGAGAATCATGCGATGAAATAGTGCTACTCTGATCAGTTGAAAAGTGAAGAGTGATAAAAAATTGAAAATGTGATGGTTGGAGAAGAAGAGATGTATGACCATCAACTCGTTCTTTATAATAGTAATATATCGACCAACTTTTGGAACAAGCAACAACACTGCAGGAGAGACACCCTTCTTGGCACGGATGCACGCGCGCACGTAGGCGCTCGGCCGCAGACTGATACACACGTGCGTCCCAAAATTGCGACGCTCCAGCTCTATCGACTTCCGCACATTAACAGAGCGAGCAATCTACTGCCACACGACCAAACAAACACACGTGCGTGCGCACGTACGTGTACTCTCCGGCATGCGTACAAGCGAGACACACAATGGACATAGCTAGTGATATATAGGCTGAGGAATAGTATGATCGAAATGAGGAGCTAGACTCGATCCGTCTCCGCTTGGCAAAGCCGTTGGTGGCTCACACTTGGATTCGGTCGAGCTCTTCGTCGTCTGCAGCGACGGACTGGCTCTGCAGGCGGCGGAGCTTGAAGGAGGAGAGCTTCTGGGGCGCGTCCTTGGGGGTATCCTCGAAGCGGATGAAGGTGTAGGTCCAGGCCCCGGACAGCGTGCCGAGGACGGGCCCCAGAAAGTAGATCCAGAGGCCGGTGTAGAGGTTGCTCGCCAGCGCCGGCCCTAGCGTCCTCGCCGGGTTCATCGATCCACCTGACACTGCCCTGCAACCACCACTCGGTTTCCCCCGCGTCTCAGTTCTAGTTTATTCATGCATTCATCGTCGTTGCTATCTAGCTAGCTGTCATGTCTGTGTACTTAACGCGTCCCATCGATCGTTCCATATATACTAGCAATGGAACTTACGGTCAAATTAATTAACTTAACCTGCAGGCCAAGGTTAGTTGGCTTAACTAATTTGCTTGTTGTATCGAAGAATGATTATCAGTTAATTAATCTGGTTTGGCTTTTCCCCTGTTTGTCAAGAGCCAAGTGGTGATTAATGAACCTAGCTCCTAGTTTTTTGGGGGTACATGAACGAATGAATTAAACAATTGATTAGCCGGAATATATGTATGGGTTGTTAATTTCTAAACGTATTTAATTACCCTGCGAAGATGGACGTAATGCAAACCGAGGAACCAACAGCCAACCCAGCCAACTCACCCACCTGCGCGTACAGGAAAAACACGTCAGAATCGGCGTTTTCGTAGCAAAATGACAAGCAAGCGAAGTGCGCGCGCGCGGGCGCGCTGCTTACCGCTCTGCTGTCCGTGGCGACGGCGAGGGTCACAAACATCATGTTGAATGTCACGATGATCTCGATGACCAGCGAGTGCCAGTGCGGCCCCGTCGGCACGGTCACGCCGATCACGGAGACGGGGTGGATCACCGCCTTGAGCACGAACGACGCGCATATCGCGCCGGTGAACTGCGCCGCCCAGTAGAACGGAACCTGCATGCACAGAGACGTCAGAAACAGCATCGATCACAGGCTTCACATATATATGGTGCGCGACGTGACATTATGCGATGCTAGCTAGTACAGGTGTAGTAGCCCTACAGTAACGTGCCGATAGGCTCACGCCGATCTTTGTAAAAAAAAGAAAAAGATCTTTATTCTTTTAACCCTGGACCTCAGGCTGGAGATCGAGCGCAGTACCAGGGCACGTCGTTACGTATCTTTCACCACGGCATGGGCGCGCGCGCGCGCGGCACATCGAATCAGTTCGGGTGGCCTCAGCGTCACCGGTCGACGTGCATGGTGAATATATGTGTAGCTAGTATGACATAGCAACTAGGCCGGCCGGAATAGGGTGCCGATCGAAAGGCCGGGCTGCGATTTCCGGCAGATCCCGATCGAATATATGGCACATGCCTCACCATGCACACCACTTTCACGCAACTCCCTTGCTTCTCACACGTGTCCATGACAAGCTTGGTTATGGATTTTTTTGGTGTTCAGATGTTTCCTTCCTAACAATCATCAAAATTTAAGACTGTTGGATTAGATATCCAACGACCCCTATTTTTGGAAGGAGGAGGAGATTGTTTTGAAGGGGGTGGAGGAGAATTTATGGCTATTGGATCTCTAATCTAATGACTACAAATCTAGATGATAGTTAGGAAGAAAACATCCGGGTGATGTTTATCAACATCTTGTTTTGTTGCTATGATTCATTAATATAATAAATAATAATTATTGAAAAAAATTAAAAGTCACTGATAAGACAAAAAACGGATAATATTTCCTCTAGCTCCACGCCCCCACACAGCCAAACCTGCCTGCACTCGCAGCTGCTCGGACTCTTGTGTCACAGACACTAGTCCCGTGCAGCTTTTCATGCACTGATCGAGCGAGCTGCAAAAGGTTCGAGTACACTTGCCTTGCGGCGTCAGATCAGCTCGGTGAAAACGCTGAATCGTACCTCGAAAGTGATGTGAAATTAAACCGGTCGGTTGGTGTGCTAGTGGTGGTAGTGCCCTGTGGGCTGTGGATTGCGTTGCATATGTTTCGTGGCCACTAACGTAACTATCTGCAGTAATTATCGTATCCCGGCTTCGTCATCTTTCATGTCTCTCAAGCTTAATTGCTTTCATGTCCCTGATGCGACCATCGGTGCTCGATCACATGCTGTGCCCAACAAGGTGTTGTCTGCCTACTGTTACTTGTGCTGCCGATGCTTGCTTGCCTCCAAGCTCCGGCTAGACAAATTGACAGGGAAAGGGGCCTATGGGTGAGGAGATCGAACAAGGTAGCTACTACTAGAAGATATCTTATTCCTTTGCGGGTATCATTTTGTATATAAATACCCCACGAAAGATATAAGATTGGTTGGTTCAGACAAGAAGTTACTTATGCATATACCAGCCCGTCCCTTTTGACTTTATTTCTAGCTAAGGCCACAAGCTAGACTGAATAATTTGGCATCTATGCCTAAAAAAGAGATTAAATTTGGCAGCATCACGTCCATGACAACATCTTGAAAAGTACGTGTGAATAAACTAAATTCGTAGCCACGACTAAATTAGCCAATGATTTTGCTCTTTAATAATTTTAAAATGGTTTTCAATATTGTAGCAGTTGCAAGCTGATCTAGTGCTGAACATTGTAGCTAGGACAAAACTAGTGGCAGATACCCCCATACATAACCTGTCGATCGAAACAAGTTGAGGTTCTGTCAAAAAAAAAATTCTTATGTGACTAATATCCAATCGCGACACTCAATTAGGTAGCTTGGGTGTTTGCCAACATCTTCCTCTAAGATAGAATAGATTGAAAGAACGTTACTAGCTAGCAGTATGTAATTAAGACTGCATGGCTTGAATTATTTAGCTAGCTAGCTAGTATATATGCAGCGTTACTGTTCGAGTTGTACTGTTGTATACCTGAATCCAGGGGAAATGCCGGAAGACGGCGAACGCGAGGGTGACCGCGGGGTTCATGTGCGCGCCGGAGATGTGGCCGACGGCGTAGATCATCACCGTCACGATGAGACCGCCGGCGACCGACTGCCCCAGCTGCGATATGCGCTTCTCGTTGCTGCCATAGATGCCCGCCGCCCCGCACGTCACGAACACCAGCAAGAACGTGGACACCACCTCCGACACGACCTGCCAAGGATAGTTCGTGCCATGACGGCATGCACGCGTTAGTCCCAATTCAAGAAGTAACCAAAACACACAAACAAAAAAACTCTGAACTAATCACACGGTGCAGCTCTATATATGATCGATCTGCCGCTTCACCTTCTTGAGGAGGTGAGGAGGGAAGTAGTCTGCGAGCGACCTCTCGTTGTAGTACAGCATGCTCGGCATGTTGGAGTTCTGCACCGTGGAGAGGTCATGGATATCGTTGGAGAAGTTTGGCCTGGAGTTTGATCTCGAGTTGGTGGCCATTTCTAACGAGCTAGCTAGCGAGTGATTTCCTGCGTGGAAGAAGGAGAAAAAGCTTACAGCTAGCTCGCTCGATCTCTTGCTTGCTCTGAGGCAATGAGCAGGAGTATTTATAGGGGGAGGCAAACCTTGAGCGAATGAGAGGTGGCTGGCAGTGGCAGGTACTAGCACCAGTCCACACTGCCTTTTAATTAGGGCTATTTGTCGGATCGACACTGGGTACAGCGTTGCCTAGCTCTAATCAATCCTGGATCATTGTTTTTTCGATTAGTTTTTAGATGGGATTCAGGTAGTTTAATCTCCGCAAACACGTTGTCGGATCGACATTGGACGAGATAAACAAAAACACATTACTCGATTTGTACTCTGGTTAAGGGAATAAATATGTGTCATCCCTAGAGCGAAAGGAACGCAATGTTATTTCTGTCTGCTGGTAGAAGAAATAATTGTTGTTATAAATGTGCAAGTGCCTATAATATGCCGGATAAAGCGCGACGTCGAGATCATCACGCCGATGTACGGTGACAAACAAATTCTTTTATGGGAGCTCTGTCCCAAGAAAGAAATTGGCTATTATATGGACGGATATTTGGGCCTATACGTCCCCATGCCGTATGTTTTCCACTTGTATAAGTTGACATTTGCATATTCTACTCGTAGAAGAGACGCAGCATGAGCCAACTAGGACAACCGTACCTAAAGTTACCATTGGCCCAAGGCCATTGTCCCTGTCGAGCATTGCCGCCATTGCCAGATTAATGGAGCTGCAGCAACTGATCAATTTTCAATTTCAGGATTGCCATCTCGAGCGACCAAATTTAAATGGTGAGTAGTTAAGGATTCGCAAAGAGGTCATTACAATAAGGAGTTATCCTAACCACTCTATGCAGTATGCATGCTGCGGTTAGCAATGTCGAATGGGCAGGGGCCGTTGCATTTCGATTGTCACTGTCAAAACTGACCTGCCACTATTAAAAAATCTCCTGTTCATTACTTCAGCAATTTCTTCAGCAATTTGCAGTCCTGACTTTTCATCATTGTATTCTGCGATCCGATCTGATCGCATCCAACCGTTTGAAAGGATATGTTTCGACTAGTATAACTGTTCATGAGGAATGCGAACTGGTTAAAGATTATGATTATGATCATCTTCATGTCCGTGATGGATTCTGCATCGATTTGCATCAGATATGGTGTCAAAGGTGTTTGCGCCGACTGGAATTAGACGTGGCTATATGAGACGCTTCCGACTACAACTCTTCATCGTCTCTAACTGGGACTCTCTATCATCCCTAAGGAGGATACTATTCCTTTGCTAACTAAGATTATATTCCTTCATCATCTGAGACTCTTGTTTCTAAGACTATTTATATCCTTGTAAGCCTCTTGATAGGCAATGCATTGCAAGGAGTATGTTACATAGGCATAGACACATCATTACGCCAAGAACATTTTGTAACTTTTCCTCCATATAGTGATTACGCCGATTGTTCGTATGTGGTTTTCTCCCGAAAGGCTTTTCGCATTAAACCTTTGTCTCATGGTCATGATATTGGGATACGGGTAGGTTACACTAGCGCAGATTAAAACTTTTCTACCACGTAAACCAGGAAGCCATGCGAGTAAGAGATCATAGATCATTACCACTAGACGCGCAGTGCAACGGAAGTAGGGTTGAAGCAGCCGATTCAACGAAGAGTACGTTGATGTTGTGGTAGTAGTCGAACGTCCTCCGTCCAACCATCTCCTCCTCGTGATCATCTCGATCAGCGCCGTAGTCGCAGTAGCACCTCTACCGAAGTCCACACGTCTAGGGATGGAGCACCGTGCGTCGATGTGCTAGCACCAGTGTGCACGACAGGGGATACGAGAGGTGGCGGCTAGGGTTTCGACGGGTGTGTTTTGTGATATATTCCTCAACCCCCGTACCTCTCCTTATATAGCCTCCAATCGGATCCATATCCGATACGAGTAGAGATCGAATCCTACTCGAAAACTATCATCCGATCCCTCATTGTTCCAGCCCATTAAATGTGTGACCTTGTAGCTTCATGTGTATTTAGCCATGGGCCGAAAACTCCTTTTCGGCCCATAAGTCAATACGATCCCTAGCAGGACATAATGACTCTCAAACATACATAAAGATCATATCGGACGAACCTATATAGTACTTATGTACCGATCTCTTTGTCTCATGATACCAGATCGAACTCAAGACAAGAAACGGGCCATCCTATGATAGCTCGATCCTTCACTCGAATCTATAGTGGATTACTCAGTTGTGATTGACCCCTCAACCACATTTGGCATGTATATGCACTTTCTTAATTCAACCACATCGAGGGACCCAGAGGTACCTCTCTTGTTATATAGGAGGGGCAAATTCCATCATGATCACTCATATTCATCCGCATGTTTCATAGGAAACCCGAAAGCTACCTTTATTTCCATCCAGTTACAGAGTAGTGTTTGATAACCCCTAAGCAAACTATTACACATGTAGGAAACAATAACGACCTCAGGTCTAATGATCCTACATATACTATGTATGAGACCAACCGATGACACTTAAGAATATAACAATTCTCGCATTGTCTCATGATGGTTCAATCCAACATCATATTCTCTAACATGAGTCCACATTATTTATTTGACATCTCATATCCATGATCTGTGAAACATTATCATCAATCAATACATGTGTTGATCTATAAATCATAATTGTCCCACATAATGGTATAAGATCAGGGATAATTTATAATAACATCAAAACATGAATAAAGAGTTTCACGAACAAGTCACATACTTGTTGATCAATATAAAATATATTTATTCAAGGGATAAAATAACATTTTATTCAAACGTTCATAAACATAGAAATGATACAATCATCTCCATGATTGCCTCTAGGGCATATCACTAACACTTGATTATTCTTTATATTTCATATCTTGCCTAGTCGTCTTCATAACAAGTGGTATAAGTGCTTGGTTCTTTGCCTGATCAATTTAGGGCATACTCGATATTGTGGCAATGAAGTATGATATTCCACTACTGGATCATGACACAAAGTTTTCTCTTTGACAAATCAATATGTGAGTTGTTCCGCTACATTGTCCATTGATGAGAAGCAAAGAAGAGCTCGCAAGGCTCTCTCTCAAATTCATCTTCATCTTTCTAATAATATCCTCTAGGAAGTTATAAAAGAGACCACCGCTGCTGCGTTATGGCTAAAGTTGGAACATATCTACATGACAAAGGGTCTAAATAGAAAGATACACCTGAAGCAGAAACTTTTCCCGCTCAAGTTTGCAGAGGGTGATTCGGTGCAAGATCATCTGACTGTGTTTAATGATGTGGTAACTAACCTTGAAGCCATGGAGATCAAATACGATGATGAATATTTGGGTCTTATTCTACTCTGTTCGCTGCTTGGTCTGTTCTCTACGTTTAGAGACACAATTCTCTACGATTGGGCTACTCTTATTCTTAAAGAGGTCTATGAAGTTCTATATACAAAAGAAAAGATAAAAAGTATGGTTTCAAGCTAGGGCTCAAGTTCTCATGTAGAAGGTTTGTTCGTTCAAAGCAGACCAATTGAGAGGTCTTCAACCAGTTATTCCAAAAGCAGCAGTTCGAGTGGATACAAAGGTCGTTCGAAGCCAAAGATTAAGAAGTCATGCGGCTACTGCAAGAAGGGTGGACTCATGGATGTACTTTCCACATGAGTCCTAATCATGATTAGTTTGTGACCTATGAAGCTACTTCGAGTGGATCTATGTTGATGAGAGATAATACTTCATGCAAGATTATAGGCATCAGTTCCATCTAGATCAAAATGTTTGATGGCACCATCAAAACCCTATCGGTGGTTCGACATATTCCAAATCTGAAGAGAAACCTTATTTCATTGAATACTCTTGATACCAGATGGTACAAGTTTTCAGGTAGAGCTGGAGTACTGAAGGTCTCCAAAGGCACTCTTCCAAGCACTATCCTGGTCAAAAATGTTGTTGTTGCCTCAACTAAGTTGCCTGACTCTGATTGGACCAATCTATGGCATGTGTGTCTTGGACATATGAGTGAAGTTTCATGAAGGAGTTGTGCAAAAAGAAGTCTGCTCGATGGTCAAGGTGTTGACTAGTTGAAATTTTATGAATATTGTGTTTTGGGGAAGTAGAAAAGGTTGAGTTTTAGCTTTAGAAATTACTCTTCAAAAGATATATTAGATTATGTTCACTTTGATTTGTAGGGAGAATATCGTGTTTCATCCCTTGGAGGCGTCAATTACATGCTGACTGTTATCAATGACTACTCTCGAAGAGTTTAGGCATACTTCATTAAGCACAAGTCATACATGTTCAAGATGTTCAAAGAATGAAATGTTGTGATCGAGAAACAGATCGGCAAGAATGTCAATAAACTCTAAACAGATAATGGTCTAGAATTATGTTTGGGAGAATTTAACGCCTTATGCCGATCAGAAGGCATTGTAAGTCATTACCTCGTTCTGGGCACACATCAGTAGAATAGTGTGATCGAGCATATGAACAGAATGATCATAGAAAATGTGTGTTGTGTGTTGTCTACATCTAGTATGTTGTGTGTTGTCTACATCTAGTATGTTGAAAAGTTTTTGGGCTAAAATCGCTTCCACTGCTTGTCATCTGATCAACCAATCGTCGAACACTACCATCAACGAGAAGACTGCGATCGATATGTGATCTGATTCTCCTACAGACTACTCGAACCTAAGGATTTTTTTGTTGTCCTTCTTATGCTCGTATAAACGACAAGTTAGAGCCAAGAGACATTAAGTGTATATTATTCGGTTATAAGCCTGGAGTTAAAGTCTATAAGCTATAGAATCCTGAGACCAGAAAGGTGGTCAAGAGCAGAAGTGTTACCTTGATAAGACTACTCTGATGAAAGGAAATACAACTAGTGATGCTCCCAAAAAGAAGCCATAGAAGACCAGCATGCAGGTGAAGCATGTTGTTGATTCAAGATTCCACCAGAGGACGATAAGGAGAATATACATGATGTCCTTGTTCAAGCTCTGATCAGTGATTCTTTGACAGGAACTGGTTGGAACCATCAATCCGTTGTAGCTGTTGGGAAAGGAGGAAAAATCAACCTCCAAATAGGTTAATTGAAGAAACCAACATTGCGGCTTACTGTTTGAACATGATAGAAAACATTGAAAGCATTGCTAGACCTTTAGCTTATTCAGATGCCATCTGCTCTATGGAGTTAGAGAGGTGGATGACTACTATGCATGAAGAGATAGAATCCCTTGAGAAGAATTCCACTTGGGAGCTGGTTGAGTTTCCGATTGAAAAGAAACATATACACTACAAGTGGATTTACAAAAAGGAAGACATATCTCCAACTGACCAAGTCAGGTTTAAGGTAAAGCTCATTAATTGCAAAAGGATATAGCCAAATTTTAGGTATTTATTTTACGTATGTGTTTCCCCAGTCGTGAAGCATAATTCCATTTGAAGTCTACTCAACATTGTAGCTATGTGTGATTATGAGCTTGAGCAACTAGATATTAAGGTCGTGTTCTTACACGGAGAATTGGAAGAAGACATCTATATGGAGCATCAGGAAAGTTCTGTCATTTCGGGAAAAGAGAAATTGGCTTGTAAATTGAAGAAGTGTCTTTATGAGTTGAAACTATTACCTAGATAATAATACAAGAGATTTAACTCATTTATGATCTCTCAAGACTTCAAGAGATCCGGTTATGATAGATGTGTTTATTTAAAGACCGTCAATAGTTCATCTATCTACTTGCTCCTATATGTTAATGATATGCTGATTGCGGTAAAGGATAAGGCTGAAATTGCACAATTAAAGGCACAATTAAGCAACGAATTCAAGATGAAGGATGTCGGTGTAGCAAAGACAATTCTAGGTATGGAAATCATCATAGATCGTCGGCTTGTAAAGTTATACCTGAGTCAGAGAGGTATGTTGAAAAAGTGCTTTGTCATTTCAATATGCACAAGGCCAAACCGACCAGTACCACGTTAGTTGCACACTTCAAACTCTCTTAAACTTCAAGTCCACAAATAGTTGAAGAAGTTGAATACATGTCAAATGTTCCGTATGCAAGTGGAATCAGATCACTTATGTACGCCATGGTCTGCTCTCGCCCTGATGTATCTCATACTTGTCAGCAGATACATGGTCAATGTAGGGAAAGACCACGGGAGAGTAATTTGGTAGATTTTTAGATATTTGAGTGGTACTTTTGATACTTGTTTGCAATTTGAAAAGACTAATGGTAGACTAGTCAGATATGTGGATTTTGACTTTGCTATAAATTTAGATAAAAGGAGATGTTTTACTGGTTATGTGTTCACTACTGAAGATTGTGCCATGAGTTGAAAAGCTTGTCTGCAAACTATTATTGCTCTTTCGACCACTGAAGCCGAGTACATGGCTAGTTTAGAAGACTGCAAAGAAGTTGTTTGGCTTAGGAGGTCTGTGCATTGAGATTTGTGGAAGTACATCTTACACCAATTTATTTTGTGATAGGTAGAGTTCTATTTGTCTTACAAAAGGTCAGATGTTCCATGAGAGAACACTGTTTTCGTGGGGTTGTTGTTCAAGATGATGTTAAAGTTTTCGAGATCAGTACTCATGATAATCCAGCTGATATATTGACAAAACCAATTCATACCACTAAGTTTGAGCTTTGCTCAGACTTTGTGTTACGTGAGTTCTTCATTTCTTTTTTGCTACATGAGGAATTCAGCTCAAGGTGGATATTATTATATTTTGTTATCCGAATCTAGTCAGGTCTGACCACTTGAAGAGTCCGGTCAAGTTTCGCTTAAAAGGATACGCTCTGACCAGTATGACTGGTCGTAGGCAATGCGAACTAGTCGAAGATTATGATTGGGATCATCTTTGTATCTGTGATAAACTCTACACCGCCTTGCATCAGACATGGTGTCAAAGGTGCTTGCGCTGACCAGAGTCAGATATGACTACTCGAGGCGTTTCCTACTACAACTCCTCATTGTTTCCGACTAAGACTCTGCTTCATCTCCGAGGAAAATACTATTCCCTTTGCCGATTATGACTTTGTTCCTTCATCATCTGGGACTCTATTTCTTAGGGCTATTTATACCCCCATGTAAGTCATTTGATAGGCAACACATTACAAGACGTATGTTGCATGGGCATAGACACGCTCTTACGCTAAGAACGTTTTATAACTTCTCCACATAGTAATTTCGCTAATTATGTGTTTATGATTTTTTGTAAGGTTTTCACGTTAAATCTTTATCTCGTAGTCTTGATTATTCTTTATTATTTCACATCTTGCCTAGTAACTATCGTAACACTCATTGACCTTCAGTTTTGTTTTCACCATATCGGGTACATACTTCACCAGTAGGAAATCATGTACAAGCAACAGTCTTCAGACTTCAGAGTTCAGAACTCACCAATTCAGGCGTCTGAATCTTCATCATCTTGTTTGTTGCTTCGGGTCCTCAGCAATAGCCAAATTGAGCATTGTCAGAAATGGACGTACCAACTGTAGTTCAGCCTTCTCTGCTCCTGTTCTTTTTCTCAACTACTGTGCTATACCAGTCGGACAACCAAGCCATGTATTGGCTAAACTCATGGAATTTTCCAGATTTCAGAATTGACACTTATATTTTTCAGGCCTAATATGCTGGATGTAGTAGGCCCACATGGTCAATGCTCCTACACAGCACAAGTGTATGGTAGTTATGCCACTTTCCTCGGTGGGCAATCGCAAGCACCCTGATCGGGAAGTTGAGGGTAGGTACCCACGTCTCAGCTTAATTGTGGATTGTGACGTACGTCTTCATAACATCTGCTACAATGCTTTTGGAAGAAAACCATCACACAACTATGACACAATAACACATTTGTGATTGCTATAACTCGATGCAGATCGGCCACTCAACTTGGGAAAATCGTAACACTCCTGAGTTCTGGCCAGCCCTGCTAGGTATGTCTACCCTGCTGCAACTAATTATTTCTGCAAAAGTACAAAGAGATTGTATTAGAGGAGCTATTTTTCCATTGTAATTAGTACTTTGTAAGAGTATTTTAAGAGTTAGGACAAGCAAAGTGTAGGATCGAATATAGTAATCAGAGGAGGGTGAATGATTGCTGCCGCTTTTTGGAATCTCTTAGTTCTCGGTGAAGCTTTTAACCGCTCGCTACTCAATTGCTCGATCGATCGCTCAGTATTCAACTGGTCGCTCGATCACTCGGTGTTCGATCGCTTGGCTTTGATCTTTGACCGGTTTGTACGTACTCAAAATATTCAACACCAGGAGCAAAACCTCCCGATCACTTGTGCCTTCGAGTACTCATATTTTCTCTATTTCCCTGGCAATGTTTCCTTTGTGCATTGTCATAAACTTCAATCCAACTACAATCACCAGTAACTTTTCAAGCAGATCAAAAACCAAATTTTATTGCTGGATTTTCGTGGATTTATAAAGTGCCCTCACAAGCACCCCTTAAAATCCTAGCCAAAACTAAAGCCTACTCAATCTACTCTGCTAAAAACCTTTGTTAATCCTTACCCTCTCCCTGCTTTTATAGACTAACACCTCAAATTGTGTCCTCATCAAACACCAAACAGTGTCCTCATCAAACACGGACACCAAATTTTATCCATTCCAAAAATCAAGGGACCAAAAACCCTTTCAAACACAAGCTTTCTATAATCTCTAAGCCTTCATAGTTATGGACTCCTTCTATAACTCTTTCAACTCAGCATGTGACGAAGCCTCCAGGACCGCACCTCTCGTAGCTTCTCCACACATCATCCACCTTTGATCTCCACGTGCTCCAGCGTGAGCCCGATCACCTCGTGACATTCTCAACCGCCTAGATTTCAGATTTCCCCCTTCTAGTCCAGGTCCTCCTCGTCACTGACCATGATCGTCTCCACGCTAACCTGCACATGCAAAGACCAAAGAACTTTCTCCCGGCATAAGTTCTTACCAACTTAACCATCATCAGTCCACACATACAAACCACACCCTTAACCATCAGTAAACATAAATCAGATCATCCATGATCTCAATTTTCACACTTTCCAAAAATCAACTTCAGACCACTCAGAAAAGCTAGTCTGACTGCCATGCACAGGCCGGTCAGACCACTGACCCAACATGAGTACTCCAGGTACTCGAAGATTACAAGAATTAAAGCACTCAAAGCATACAAGTACTGACTGTGAAGTCTATGGCTACTGATCACAAAGGACTACTGAGTACCGGCCAGGTACTGTAGCGTAGATTATCAACTACTAAGTACCGACCAGGTACTGTAGCTTTGACCACCAACTAGTTCACTCTTGATTACGACTGGTTCACTGTTGCTCACGACTGGTTCACTGTTTCTTATGACCGATTCACTGTAGCTTACGACCGATTCACTGTTGGAGGTCAAAGCCTACCGATTACCGATTGTGGTCCACACCTCCGACTACCGACCGTGGTCGTTGCACCGAGGTTGAAATGCCGTGCTTGACATGACGTGGTCGATCTGTCATGGTCGAAATGCTATGATCGTTCTATCTTGGTCATTCTATCGTGATTATTCTACCGGTCATACCATGTTAGACCATGTGGTGGCCGTGCATTTAGTGATGATGAATAATTAACATTTGGGTTTCATTGGAATTTGCGTTTGTAAAAATTCCAGTCGATGCACTCATGTTGCTGGAGTTTTTAGGGCGGCATTTTGACCACAGCATTTCGATCACGACATTTCAACCACGGAATGTCGACCACGGCATATCGACCATGGTTGAACGACCACGTCGAAACGACCTCGGTATGCTATGAGGAATCGATCGTACTGAACAATGAACAAGACACAATGGACTACGGTTTGTAGTCGGAGGGCTTCGACTAGGATGGTTGCAATCGTAAGCTTCAGTTGATCGGTCGAAAGTGACAGTAACCATTCGGTGGTCATTGCTACGGTACCAGGTTGGTACTCGATGATCGTTGCTATAGTACCAGGTCGGTAATCGGTGGTCAATTATACATTACTCGTTGATGGTAGTCTATGCTTAAGTACCCGATCGGTACTCGATAGTCGATGGTACAGTGACTAGTTGATAATCGGTAGTCGTAGACTTGGAATGCTATGATGCTTGTGATTAGCGAGTGTTCTGAGCGGAGTGATAGGAATTCCCGAGTACTTGTGTTTTTGAGTTCTCGACGAGCTAGCAACCAGTCTGTGAATAGAGGTTATAACCGGTCGTAATGAGTGATCTAAAGTTGATTTCTGGAAAAAAAAATAGAATTTGTGGTCATGGCTGATCTGATTGATATTGATGGATGATTAAGGGTGTGGTTTGAGTGTGTGTGGATTGATGTCGGTCAAGTTGGAAAGAACTTGTGTCGGTGGAAAAGTTTTCCTTGGTTTTGCATGTGAAGGTGGACGTGGAGATGATCATGATCGGTGACGAGGAGGACCGTGACTAGGATGGGAAATCTGAGATCCAAGCAGTCGAAGATGTCACAAGGTGGTCGGGCTCACACTGGGGCATGTGGAGGTCAAATGTGGTGATGCGTGGATAAGTTACGGGAGGTGCTGTCATGGAGGCTTCGATACGTGAGGTGATAGTGCGTGATGAAGATACATGAGGTGCTATCCTGGAGGCTTCATCACGTGGTGAGTTAGGAGTTGTGGATGGAGTACATAACTGAGAAGATTTAGAGTTTGGTTAAAACCCATGTTCAGATGGGTTTCAGGTCCCTGATTTTCGGAAGAGATAAGGTTTTGAGTCTGTGTTTGGAGTAGATATGGTTTGTGACGTTAACCTATAAAAGTAGGAAGAGGCTATGGGTTAACATACAATTTTTAGAGAGATTAGAGAAGGTTTTTGAGGGCTTTCGACGGGAAACCTTTTAGGAGTATTTGTGATGGCACTTTGTAAATTCACGAAAATTCAGCAATAAAGGTCATCTTGAATCAGATTTGTTCGTGATTTGCTCGAAGAGTGCTGGTGATTGCAGGTGAATTGTATCTTACCACAACGGGCAAAGCTGAGCGAGTAGTCGAACAAAGTGATCGAGCTAGCGGTCGAACAGAGCGATCCATCAAACGGTCATGCGCTGAGCAATTGATCAGACGGTTTAGCATCGAGCGGTCGAAACCTTCACCAATCGTCAGAAAACTTCAAAAAGTGGTGACAATCATTTACTCCCTCTGATTGCCGTATTCGATCCTACAACCGCTTAATCTAAGTATTTCAGCAAATCTAGATTTCCAAAAGTGCATCGACTGAAATTTTTACAAACGCAAATTTCAATGCAACTCAAATACTAATTATTCATCATCACTAAATTTACGACCTACCCACATGATCTAACGCAAAGCAACTGACCCAAACAACGCATACAGGAAACACTTTCAGGTATTGATACACGTTTTGAACGAATGCTTATTTTGCCTTTTGTTGCAGGCTGAACAGACAGCTACTGCTGAAATCAGTGCATTAGCTTGAGGCCACAAAAGGAAATACCTTGCTTCTCTGCCCCCTTGCTTGACAGAAAACGAACCAAGATAGATGACGAGAGACCGATCAGATCAATCACAGATGGATCTAGAATCTAGCATTATTATCTCTGGTAATTATTGCTCTTCTTTGTTTGCACTCTGCAGCTATCAGAATTGTCTCCTCACGTTACTAATATTCTTCAGTTCTTGACTTCTTGTTAATCACTTTGCATCTATGACTATATGTACGTAACCTGACATAATGCTAGGCCCAATCCAATTCTAAGTACGTAGTAACACTCACTCGAGTTCATATTGGATATGTTTGAGCACTAGTCCAACCTAACCTTGGCACCAATGTTCAGGTCAGGTGTACCATCCAATATCTGCTAAGTTCGTAGTGTCCTGACTCCCGGTCACCTTGTGTCTGAAGACACTGGCAGAAATAATCTTGACTTCAAGTTCATATCGTGGTAGAATCCGTTTCCGAGTATAACTTAAGTTGAAATTGAGTCCAACTTGAAGTCCGAATAGGTATGCAAGTAGAAGATTTTTATCCCTATAGATTAGGAAGGTTTGTACCTAGTTTTGTAAGCGAGAGGAAAAACAAAGAGGGAGAGCAAGTAAGAGAATAGAGAAATTTTTCTGTGTTCTCTTAGTTTATTTGCGATGTGTGCGTTTTCTCCGGAAATAAAGTTAACAAATGGTATCAGAGCCGCACAACGCTCCTGAAGTATCGCACGCAGTCTCAGCGCCCCCTATTCCGGCGTGTTCTCCTGTCGCGTTTCGCCATCTCCGAAGCGCAGAGGACAACAAGTACGTCTTCGCTCGGTCCTTTGGTTCTGGCGCGTTATAAAGCAGTAAGAGGCCGGCGCCAAGCGTTTTGTCCTTCGGTTCTTCCGTCCGTGCGGCGACAGTGGAAATGCGAAGTCTCCGTCTGTTCGTCCATCTCCGAGACGATGAAGCGCTCAGCGATGATAAATCAACAGTACTCGGATGATGAGTTGAGTCAAGGACATCAAGAAGATGTGTCGCCGTCCAAACTCAAGTAAGATGAAAAGAAATCGGAACATTGGGAAGATGTGTCACCGTTCCGTGTCAAGTATGAGTTTAGTAAGTCGTAGTTGAGTCCAACTGCCTCAATATTTTAGAATCTTTGCATCTGGATGGATCCGTACGAGTTGAGTTGAGTTCCTACATGTAGATTGCATGTAGAACGCTTCAAGTGGAGGCGTGGCTGGTAGTTTATAATGATTGAGACTAAAACTCGAGTATGTCAAGTCAAGATTATGGGAGGAGATTGTTAGAAATAATCTTGACTTCGAGTCCATATCGTAGTAGAGTCTGTTTTCGAGTATAACTCAAGTTGAAGTTGAATCCAACTTGAAGTCTGAATAGGTATACAAGTAGGAGATTTTTATCTCTATATATTGGGAAGATTTGTACCCAGTTTGTAAGCGAGAGGAAAAACAAAGAAAGAGGGGGAGCAAGTAAGAGAATAGAGAAATTCAGAAATTCTTCTGTGTTCTTTCAGTTTATTACGATGTGTACGTTTTCTTCTGGAAGAAAGTTAACAGACGCATTATTAGCTTCAGATGCAGAATGACCATGGATTACTTTGCACGAGTCCAACTAATAGGTAGGCCTCCTGCAGTTGTACTGGCGCGAGCCTGACCCCAGAACTTGGATCCGTCACTATACAAGAATCATGTCTATCTGCCAATCACCCCAATTTCGCGGGCTTAAGAATCTTAGCACACTATTATAGTGTTCAGACATAGGTGTTCTCATGGCCGTCGAGGGCTCTAGATCGATTCACCACTGTATGTATAGCCAGGAATCACCGTACCTAGCTGCTACCTTGTTCTGTGGCTGCAGCCTGCAGCAGGACAGTAGAAACCTGCAGCAGGACAGTAGAAACCTGCCTATAAAGTACACGGAGATCGCTGCAGGCTTGTGGCGTATATATAACCGCATATGATTCGTTGCACTATGAGGAGTATATTATAACCGCATACGATTCGTTGCACTATGATCTCATGTGAGCAATGTCGACACGAGAAAGACTGACATTTGATAGTGGGTGCTTGATGGGTGAAAACTGAAAAGGCTGTTGGTTTTGAGTTTTGACCTATGCTAGCCTATCAAGCTGCAAATGCGTCGGTGTGACCGGTGATTTTACCGAATAACAACACATGGAAAATTCTGATACGGCCGGATTGAAGAGGCGAACGGAGAGCCGGATCGGATGCTGTCAGTCTGTCACCGTTTGAGCGTCCGTGGAGGGCCAACCCAAGCCACACTGATTGCTTGATCATTCCGGCCAATTATTTCTCTGTAGTTAGGTTGGGTTAGCTACCTCGCTAGCTCTGATCGTAGCGGGGATGTTGCCAAGATGTGTTTTTTTTTTAAATTGGAACGCAGGAGGCTTGCCTAATCATTTCTCCCTTCGTTCGCAGCTACCTTTGCTCTTGCGACTTCTTTGTTTTCAGAGAAAGGATGATCTCCGTAGACATTCTTCTTCAAGAATGCCACTCCTTACTCCTGAGTTCTGAAGCACTTGTGATTAGTTGCAGATTGTTGGTCTCTTACTTCCTCACTTGCATCAGTTGCATGAGATATTTTCGTGTCATTGACATAAGATAGTACTGGAACAATATCTGATGATGCTCCAAAGTTTCTTTAGTTATGCCGGTAAAAGTTCCTATTAAGATATCCGGGTTAGTATGCTCTTTGCGCACCCCTGCAGCAATTATGGTGCTTAATTTATGTGAGGTGCTGTCATACTTGCGTGTAGACGTTATCACATTACCCAATCCAGAAGAGCCAGAAGCTAAGCTAGCTAGGTCGCTCGTGAACATGAAAGGAAGTTATCTTCAAGGAATCTGTCGGTTGACTACACTAGCTTTCGATATCTATTCCAGAAAGAATCGACATTAACACTTCTTATTTAGCTTCAAACGACAAGAAACTTTCAGATGGCACCAAATACGTCAGTTACAGCAAGCTGATGAAGGCGCAATTAATCTGCTGATGGTTCTGTTTTTTTCCTTGTCGGAAAGAAACACAAGTGGAACAAGTGGCTGTGTGTACATTCCCTTCTATTATCCTCTCTTTTCTGACATTTGGCTAAGCATGCACGGTGATTAAGAAAGCAAACTGCGCAATTAAGAGGTGTGAGCCTGGCCCTCATTGGCCGCGAGGATGGCTATAAGAGGGATTAAACAAGTAGCGATGGACATTGCGATTAAAAGTGTGAAGGACCGTTCAGGGTTTCATTGTACTGAACCATTACTATTTTAAAGAAGTGAAAAGTTAGATTTTACAAATTTGCAGTTTTTCTAGACTGATCGCAGACCGGACATCTCCAACGGTCTGACCGACTGGAGGCAACAGTCTAACCGGCATAGTTGGTTTGTTTCGGCTAAAATTGGTTTTTGTGAAATTGAGTCATGGATCCGTTTGGTTTAACCTAGACCAGTGCATATATGTTGCATGAAACATATTTTAACTAGCGTTAGTCAAGTTGTGAAGAATATATGCCCAAAAATGATTTCTTGGTTTTTAGATGTGTAGAGACGTTTGGGGTCAACTAAGGTCAACGACGAGAATCGGGACTACACTCATGGAAGAGCCGAGGCCCAGAACGATCAAGGATGCCGGGTGAGATAGCTCAGCTCAAACATAGCACAAGGAAGGCTGAAAATATTAAAAGGAAGTTTGAGCGATATGTTGCACTATGTGACTTAGTCGGTCTAGGGAACTGAAACAAGAGAGACTTACCGACTTGTAGCAAGCTAGTAGTATATCTACACATGACAAATATGGCGATTGTTTGCAAGAAAAAATAAAGAGCGGATCAAGAAAGGGTATTTGGGTAAGTTGATCAAAATACCGGAAACTATTTTGGATCAAAATCATGATGCTTGGAAAAGTGATCAGATCAAGGAGAAAATGAGAAGATCAAAATAGATCAAAGGCTAAGGACATAACGGATTCAACCTTACGTGTTTTAGAAAGCGTGCATAAGTGTAGTGTGTGAGTGAAACCTGTGTTGTGTGGGGTTAACGGATTTTCCCACATATGCTAGTGGATAATATCCATTAGGGTTAGATAGATTTTAGTTGTTCTATCTATTTAACAGTTTAGGATAGAGACTTTATAGTTAACATCCAATCTTTGCTTACGGAAGCCAAGGGTTCTAGGGTTAGTGTTTGAGAAGTGTGAGTGTTGTGATGTGCTCTTTTATGCTCCACGTGGAGTGATCGTAAAACATTCATCCTCAAGTAGCAATATATCAACTTTGTTTATCTCTCATAGATTACTCTTATTTTGGTTGATTTACTCTTGATCTTATTTGTTTTAATTTTCTCTCTTCCCTTCTTGATCTTAATGGAAGCTAAGGATGAGTAAGTAATAGAGATGTTTTATGAAAATCAATCAACATTCATCTAGGCATTATGTTTAGCAAATTCTTGAAGTTGATCGATTTTGCTTGGATTTGACCTTCTCGGGGGATTTCTTGATTTAGGTGTTTTTGCCTTAAATCTTCAGAAGTTCTTACTTGTTGTGACATGTGGGAATACATGTAGAGACATCTTGGCCATCCTTCAAACACGAACAAGTTATATTCCCCGTTTCTCTCTTTTGCCTAATTTTAGTACAACATTCCTTCAAATGGAAAAAAGGTCATAACTTTGATAAGGATTTTCTCGATCATTAGTTAGAATAGGTTCATAAAATCTTAGAGAAGGTGTACGCTAAGCTTCAAGTCATTGGATCCACAGATCAAAAGTTATATAGATTCTTGGTTTTGAAATTGTGCTAATTTTACTGTTCATCGCCTAGAGATCTGATCGCTAGTTCATAGAGATTAGACCAATAGCACAATAAATTTTTAGAATTTTGTCTTCTTTGGCTCATGGCTTTGGTGTATTTAAGTGTTTGTGTTTCCGCTGTATGTTGTTGATTTTTGGAAGAAGATTTAGAAAGAGTCATTCACTCCCTAACTTACTATACTCAATCTTACAAGTGGTATTAGAGCTCACTTAGCTTTTTTCATATATTTTAACCAATCTTAAGAGTCATGGCATCAGATAAGTATTCAACTAAGTCACCCATTTTCGATGGAATCGATTTCTCTTATTGGAAGGCTTGTATGCAATCCTACATCACGGCTCAAAGGCATGTAATTTGGATTAAAGTCAAGAATTCATATGTTATTTCGACTGATGATCAGGTAAATACACCAGATGTAGAAACAAATAGCAAGGCTCACGCTATCTTGATTCAAGAGCTTAGTCAATCTGAGTTTCATGAGATCTCGAAGACTCTCGTTGACTACCATGAGGGTTTTACCACGATCAAGGAAGTGAGACATAATCAACTGAAGAAAAAAATACTCAAAGATCGAGCAAAAGTCTGGTGAATCCTTAGATTACCTACGGGGAAGGTTTACGAAGATTATTCATGATTTTCATGTTGTTGATTTGGCCTTTTCTGATTCTGATAATGCACGCCAGCTGTTGGATGCATTTGATGTGAAGGTTTGGGGAATGCAAATCACTTCCATCAATCACAACATTGTCATGAGTGAGCTTACTACAAATAAACTCTACTCGAGATTGAAGATGTATGATATTGACTTCATCTCGCGTCTTCTCATGACAGAGTCGATGGCACTAGTGATTGACCATTCTCAGAGCAGTTCTTCAAGTTCTTTGGATTTTGGCTCTTCTAAATTTTCACTGTCAGCTTTGCATTCTTTGAATGGTGGGAAGTTAAGAGGTTTCTTGAGGATGACTTAGTCCTCCTATCCACAAAATCTACAAAAGCATACAACAAAGTGAGAAACAAAAGGAGTGGCCATGTCAATTACTTTAAGTGTGGTAAGTTAAACCACATTTGGGCCAAGTATCCTAAGCTGAAGGGTAAGGAGGAGAAGGATTTTCAAAGGCGTTTTCAAGCTCGTGACGTGAAGTCCAAGAAGCCTAACTACCATAAGTTCATCAACCGAGTCCATGCCACTCTTGAG
Organism: Bonia amplexicaulis; assembly: GCA_036346245.1. Classification (NCBI taxonomy): domain Eukaryota; kingdom Viridiplantae; phylum Streptophyta; class Magnoliopsida; order Poales; family Poaceae; genus Bonia; species Bonia amplexicaulis. Next base: position 30,438,665 of record CM070738.1, on the reverse strand, counting down.
AATGTTGCCATTAGCGATGTGGACTCGAAAATAGAGGACAACGAGGACGACTCTAGGAGCAAGAAGAAAACCTAAGACTTCACCAGCATGTGCTTCATGGCCAAGGTCAGCTCCACCAACGTCGACTCCTCTGACAATGAGGCCTACAGTGATCCCGATGAGGTATGCCCCTCCTCTAAAGAGATAAAACATGCTCTTGTTACTACTGAACAAAAACTAAAGAAACAAACTAAAATGATCGAGAACCAGGATATTATGATTGACAATTTGAATCTAGAAATTGTAAGACTTAAATCTATGAATCCTGATGATAACTGTGAATCTTGAGCTTGTTTGTATGATCAATTGGTTAATCTGAAAACTGTTTATTATTCTGTTGCTAGTTAGCTTAAAGATGCTCTAGACGAATTAGAATCTCTCAAGTCTAGTAATGATAATAATTGCTTGAATGATATTGCTTTGAATGTGATTCTTTTTTTTCTTCATTATGCTCAAACTGTACTTTGCTTGAATTAAAACTTGATAGTGCCACTAAGTAATTGCTCAAATTTAAGTCTAATTGTGCTTACTCTCATTATGAGATAGCAAACTTAAAATGAAAGAAATGATTGAAATGTTTATTCATTTTAGGACTGAATCTTATGAAAATTGTCATAGGCTCACAATTGAATTTGATGCACTTAACTAGAGACTTGAGAAGAAATGTAAAATTAAAAAAATTCTTGTCCATGACTGCATCTAAGAAAGTAATTGATTCTATTTATTGTGCATTTTGTGCTGAAATTGGGGTTGATTTAAATGAGATACATGAGGCGTCTAGAGTCAAGTTCCAGGAGCAGTTTAGTAGAATTTGAAATTTTCCTTGTGTCTTGTGAGGCTTTGAAACTTGCGGTAGCTATATATAAAAAGATATATGCTAGGGCAACCAAATCCACTAAGTGTGTCACATGTGAAAATACATTTAGAGTTATCTTAGCCATTCTCCACCTACAAGCGAGTTATATTGTTTGTTTTCCTCTGTCATCCAATTTTATTACAATTTTCCTTCAAATAAGAAAGGTCATAGTTTTGACAACGATTTTCTTGGTCATTGATTGAAATAGATTCGTGACATCCTAGACAAGGAACACGCCAACTTTCAAGTCATTTGGATATACTAATCAAAAGTTACATGTATTTTTGATTTTAAAATCGAGCTGATTTTGTTGTTCATCATCTAGATGTCAGACCGGTAGCACAGTGAATTTCTATAATTTTGCTTTCTTTGGCTTGTGGCTTTGTTGTACTTAAGTATTTGTATTTTCACTGTATATTGTTATTAATTTTAGAGAGATTTTCAAGGAGTCTTTCACCCACATTTGCTAAGTGTGAGTTCGATCTCATTTGTAGAATGGCGTCATTTGCGTATAGTTGATTCGGTGAATGAGCATTCTAAATTTCTGATCTAGTACACTGCGTAGGGTTCCTGTGCAGGTCTGAACCTAAGGAGCATAGGTAGGTTCGTCAAGGTTGCAGGTTTTTCTTCCTTTCGTGGGTGATAGTCGTTTTCTAGTGAAAGGTAGGCATATTCATGTGTCCTACTGACGTTGCTCATTAGCCTGAATGAAGTCAAGAGTGAAAAAGTATGGGCTTTAGTACTTCGGCCGAGCTGTGTTTGGGTTCACTCAGGCGGCATTACCGTATGGGCCGATGCTGCGCGTGGGCTGAGCGGGAAGCGCAAATCGTACCGGCTCCAATGTCACTTTGTTCGGCCTTCCACTGCCCCAAGGCAGTCCAATTGGCTCGGCACACCCTGCCGCGCCACGAGCCAACACAAAAATCGCATGCGCCGTGCTCCGCTCTGGTGCGCCGTGCGCGAGTGTGGCAACGTCAGAAGAGCAGAGGAGAAACCCGAAGAAACCCATCGCCGCTTCATCCTCCGCTCGCCACGATGCTCGCGACCGCCTCCCCGTACCTCCACGCCGCAGCGCTAGCGGCGCCTCCACGGACCCAGTCCGTAAGTCTCCCCTACAGGCGCCCCGGCCGTTACGCGCCGCGCGCGTCGGCGGCGGCTGCCCCGCCGGCGAAGGAGGGGCCTGAGGAGCTGGGATTGGGGTTCGAGGAGATGGCATCTGGGACGCGGCGGCGATACTACATGCTCGGGGGGAAGGGAGGGGTCGGGAAGACGAGCTGCGCGGCGTGGCTGGCCGTGCGCTTCGCCAACAACAGCCACCCCACCCTCGTCGTCTCCACCAACCCCGCACACTCCCTCAGCGACTCGTTCGTGCAGGCCACCTTCAAACACCTATGCATTTGTTCTTGGTTTGTTCTTCTGTTATCTGATTATAATATATTTAACCTTACTTCATGCGTGTTTAAGGATTTAACCGGCGGAAATGACTAAGATCCTAACACTTTATACTCCGCAGAGTATGCCAGGGCGCGAGACCACCGTATAATTTTTTATACTCCATACAGTTCTCCAAGACGACTAAGTTCATGGTATTTTATACGCCGCAGAGTACACCGGGGCGCGAGGCCACCGTGCGATTCTTTTATACTCCGTAGAGTTGTCCGGAACAACTAAGATCCCGACGCTTTATACTTTGCAGAGTATATCGGGGCGCAAGACCAACGTGCGATTTTTTTATTTTTTTTATTATTTATTTAATACTCCATAGAGTTATCCAAGACGACTAAGTTCTGGTATTTTATACTCCACAGAGTACGCCAGGGCGCGAGGCCACCGTGCGATTCTTTTATACTCCGTAGAGTTGCCTGGGACGACTAAGTTCCCAACGTTTTACACTCCGCAGGAGTACGGCGGGGCGTGAGACCGTCGTGCGATTTTTTATACTCTATAGAGTTGCCCAGGACGACTAAGTTCCCAACATTTTATACTCCGCAGAATACATCGAGGCACGATTCCACCGTGCAATTCTTTTATACTCCGTAGAGTTACCCGGGACGACTAAATTCCTAGCGCTTTATATTCCACAGAGTACGCAGGAGCGCGAGAAACACCATACGATTTTTTTTATACTCCGTGAAGTTGTCCGAGACGACTATGTTCCCGGCGCTAGGCTTAGGCGACCTGGAAATGGTTGAGAGGTGTGGCAAGGCATACAACTAGATCATGTTCGTAGAGAGGGCCTACGGTCACGAAGTAGTCGTGGCAAAGCTCATGACCCTATCATGTTCACATGAAAGCTTACAATCATGCAGTGGTCGTGGGAACGCACACGATCATAGCATGTTCATAGAAGGAGCCTACGACCATGAAGTGCTCGTCACAAGCTTGATGACCATATCATGGTCGTAAAAAGGGCCTATGATCACGAAGTGGTCGTGATAGAGCTCACAACCCTATCATGTTAGTAGAAAAGCTTACAATCATGCAGTGGTCGTGGGAACGCACACGACCATAGCATGTTCGTAGAAGGGGCTTACGACTAAGAAGTGCTCGTGGTGAGGTTCATAACCATGTCATGGTCATACGAAGGGCCTACGATCATGAAGTGGTCATGGCAAGACTCACGACCCTATCGTGTTTGTAAATGGGCTTACGATCATGCGATGAGTCCAGTGGAGATCGGGCAAAGTCCGTCGTAGCATGTGCGAAGTCCGATGAAGGCGACGTCTGCATGATTCTGGCGGACCGTGTGAAGTTTGGTGGAGGCAACATCCGCATGGAGTCCCGTGAAGATCGTGCGAAGTTCGACGAAGGCCGTGCGAAGTTTGGTGGAGGCAACATCCACGTGGAGTCCGATGTAGATCGTGTGAAGTCCGGTGAACATCGTGCGAAGTTCAATGGAGACAACATCCATGCGGAGTTTGGCGGAGGCGACATCCGCGCGGAGTCCGACGGAGATCTTGCGAAGTCCGGTGGAGGTGACATCCGCGTGGAGTCCAGTGGAGATCGTGCGAAGTTCGACGAAGGCGACATCCCACGAAGTCTGATGGGTCGTGCGAAGTTTAGTAGAGTTGACATCCGCGCGGAGTCCGGCGGAGATCGTGCGAAGTTCGGCGGTCGGGCTTGACACAACCTCGCGGTGCGCCATCCTCACAAACAGCTCCTCCTCTTGTTGCATGGCGAGATTCGACGGTTGGAACTGGTCTACGTCACGCACGGAGACTAACTCCCTGGTGTTGTGATGATGGCGATGAGAAATGCCACCCCACCCATCGGAAGTATCTATGGATATGGCATCACGTACGGAGGCCGACTCCCTGGTGTCGTGATGACGGTGAGTCGAGGTTGACGTTCGTGCCCGCATGGGCATCACAGTCGACGGTCACACCGATGCGAGCATCGTGGTCGATGGTCGTGCCACACGACGCCCACACCGGCACGGGTGGCTTTGGCGACGGTCGTGCCAATATTGGCATTGGAGCTAGCTCCTCGCGTTGGTGCTGACCGCTCGTCACTTGTAGTGCCAGGGCATCGCTGTCACGGGGTAGTGGGCCTTCAACCACCAGCCGCCGCGTGCTGGACTCGATGGTCATTGTTACCGTACTTCTTTGTGGTCGTCACGTCGTCCAGCTATCTCAAGGTGGGGCTAGATTTGCAAAAATGTACATACGAGTGACAAATTTGAAGGAAAAAAGTGTACAGTGCCAGATATGCAAATGACCCGTGATGCAGTCATTGGCATGACAACCCCCACATGTCAGCCACATAACAAGCCAACAAAAAACAGGAGTGAAAAAATATCTTGAAAAGAGAAAAACTAACCCTACACTGTTGCTAGCAAAACTAACGGGATAGTTGTTGGTCGTCATATTCAAGCATTTACAATAATCATATCCATCCAATCCATGTGTGATCCTTATCCATATAATCCATGTATGGTCCTTATCCATCCAACCCAAGCATTTAGGTGCATCTCTCTCATATCCTTTCTATGGGAGACAACAGTATACAGACATCAAATGAGCTAAGAGCTGGAGTTGTAGAGGTGCGCAATTCATGTAGCGGGGCGACCATGAGCTCACCCGAGTGTGTTAGGCGCCACCACCTCCTCCTTCAACTCCACACAAGAGCAGCGTGATGGAGCAGCCATAGGCTCACGCGACGGGGCGGCCACGGGCTCGCGCGAGCACGACGGCCCCTCCACCTCCTCCTTCGACTCCGGCGCCACCCTCCCCTTCCTTCACCTTTGGCTCCAGATCTAGCGTGGGTGGTGACATGGTGCTTCACATCTGGCTCTAAATCTAGCAACGACGCAGCTCGGGACACATAGATTCGATGTCGTGAAGCGTCGATCGACTTTATGGCAGTGGTGGTAGTTGGGGTCGAAGCTGGAGAAGAGGGGGCATCGACAACGAACGGTGTCAAACGTCCCTTGGCGGCGTGGTAGTACCATCGTAACCAGGTGAGCTCACTGAAACTATCTAAAATTTGTTTGAAACCTATTGAAACTCGTTGAAACTTTTGGTTGAAACTTGCTGAAATTTGTTAAAAGCTCTTCAAACTTTTGGTTGAAACCTACTAAAACTTGTTGAAACTCATCGGCTGGAACTTGGTGAAACTTAAGTTCTAAAATCTGAAACTCGTTGAAACTTTGTCTTAGAATCTTCTAGAAACGTGCGAAAATCACTGAACTTGAAAATTTTCAAACGTTCTCCTAAAACTGTATGAAACTTGCTGCTATAACGTTGTAATGGTATACCATTCTCTAGTCACCTCCCTTGAAAAAAGAGGAAAATTATGGCACCCTATATCGTTCCAACAGAACAACTTATCACTGTTGGATCAACCTAACACATAATCTTAAAGCTATCTTTCCAATCCACCACAACCTTATCTACTCCACCCCTCATATAAACCAACCATTCCCCATCCTGCTCCTCTCTCTTTGTACCTCCATGGAGGACATTAGGGGCACATGCCTATACAAGTTCTCTCTCTCTCACCTCTATGGGGGACAAGGGCACGTGACACACTCATACGAGCTCCTCTCTCTCTCTACACCTTCATAGAGGACCAAGGGTAGTAGCACGCGGCCGTACGAGCATGTAAGGCCACGATAGGGGCACATCCCACTAGGGTCCTTGAAGCTAACATCCTTGTCACCGGTGTACACCTAGATGGCTCCCCGTCGTCGGTGTTGTCCTCTCCCCTCCTTCTCTACCACTGATGCGCCCGTCCTCCTCTGCCATGGGCAGAGCTACCCTTCCCCTTCCTCTTCCTCCACCTTCCATGCTGTCCCCCTCTTTTTGCACCGAAATCTAGAGATGGTGATGGGGCGGGGGCCACGGTAGCGCAGCTCAACGGGGCGCGATGTGCGACGAGCGCATGCAGTAAGACGTGTTTGCATGGAGACGCGGTGTGGACCACGATGGTGCATCTTGACAAGGCATGATGCACGATGAGCACGCACGTCTGCGATGACAAAAACATGAAACTCATCGAAAATTGTTTAGCACTTCTTAAAACTTCTGGTTAAAACTTGTTGAAACCTGTTAAAACTTAGTGAAACCTCTTAAAACTTTTTGACTGAAATTTTTTTAAACCTGTTAAAACTTGATAAAACATTTTGAAATTTTTTAGTTGAAACTTAAGTTCTAAAACCTAAAAACTCATTAAAAATTTGGCTTGAAACTTTTCTCCAAAGCTTCTGAAACTTCTAGAAATACGTAAAATTCACTAAAACCTAATACATTTGAAATATTTTCATGAAATTTTTTAAAGATTTATAGAACATGTTAACGTCTACTACTTTCTAGTAGCATCCCTGACTGTCAAAACCACCGAGTCGTTCCCTCCTCTTGTTGTCTCCCAGGAGAGCGAGAACGCTCTCGCTCTCGGCTCTCTCCCCCTCTCGGATTCCAAACTCCACACAGGCCACTCGCCCCCGTCTCTGGCCTCCACCTCCACCACTTCCCGGGCCCCACCCCGCGCCTCGACGCCAGCACCAGCCACACCTCGCGCCAGATCTTTCTCTCCCCCGCTTAATTCCCTCGTGCGCGCGCGGCGCCGCTCGCCATCGTTCTCGTCCTCGTCTCTCGAACCCTGCCTTGTTCGATTCTCTTCACCAACCGGCGACTTCTGGTAGGAGCAGAGGCTCGTCGGATCCCATGTCGGGGGCAATCGCCTCCTCGTCGACGGCGTTTCTCTTGCTCGTGGCCTCCTCATCCTCCTCGCCGCGGCGCGGGCGGACCAGGGTGAGCGGCGCTCTGCGCTCGTACGGCGGCGCGGGGCTGCGGTTGCATTGGGCGCGGCGAGGTTTGGGTCGGGGTGGAGTGGTGGTGTGCGCCGCGGCGGCGGCGGGCGGTGGTGGTGGTGAGGAGGGCGCGGCGAAGGCGGCTGGAGAGGGGAGCTCGAAGGGGGTCGCTGTGCAGGGCAGCAGCAAGGTCAAGGTTGATACTTCAACAGTTAACGCTCGGATCATTTCATTTCTTAAAAAATTTCATTCGACATTTGTGCACAGTTTGCTTGTCAGAAGCTGGGATTAATTAGTGCTAACAGAGCAGTCAGTTGCCGTTTCTGTCGGAAATGTAGCCGCACGTACAGTTTTTGCCATGCGTTTCTCTTCCCGTTTTTGTAATACTACTAGTTAGAGATCCGAGTCATAAAAATAATGATACGGAACTTATTGTCTAGCTAATTTTACACATCAAACATTGAAGAGCAAACGACAAAGAGAGAAGGGTGGCCAAAATGCGCGAGGAGATGGAAAAAGTAGAGGGGTGCGCGGTTATATCCTGAGAGAGAGGAGAGAGACGAATGGTCCAGATCAAATCGGATGGCTGAGAAGAGAGGAGTGGGGACAGATCAACCACTAACTCCTTCTTTTATAATAGTAAAGATATATGTGATGTATCACTTATATGCTTACATTGCTTAGGTTTACTGATGCTGAATCGCTGATTGATTCCATTGTGTATTCAGGCTGCTGAAAATAAGGATACTATTTCGTCACCCAAAGCCGTGACATCTGCACCGAAGAAAGATAGCAGCGCTGCAAAGAAAAATGGGGCACTTGGGAGCGGTGGTAGCAAATCTGTTGCATCAGTGTCCAAACCCAAAGTAGAATCGAAGGCTGCATTGGATGATCAGAAAGATGTTAGTGTTGCTGAACCGATGGAAGCTAAGGCTGACGCCGGTATAGATGCAGAAGCGGCAAGTTTTGTGGATGATAGTGAGAACAAGGAATCTGGTCCTTTGGCTGGGCCAAATGTGATGAATGTCATCGTGGTGGCTTCTGAATGTTCTCCTTTCTGTAAAACAGGTATGCATATTTAAACTGATCGGCTTGCCTTTCTTCTCTTTTTCAGCATGATCGATCAGATTTAACATGTACTACTTTTAAGCTGGTGTGCATTGTTCACTCGAACGATTGATATTACTGTATAGGTGGTCTTGGAGATGTTGTGGGTGCTTTGCCCAAGGCTCTGGCAAGAAGAGGACATCGTGTTATGGTACTCACTTCTTTGCTTTTTCTCTTTGGTCCGTCATTGCAAAAGAAAAGAAAATATTTACTATGTGGATAAGTTGATGAAATAAAAAATAACCAAATTGTGATGTCTATGTGATCCATAAGATGTAAGCATGCTACTTCAGTTTGTTATTATGCACCTCTTGTGTTACACTCTATATCCCTTCTTATACGCAACAGCCTTCGAATCGGATCAGAATTTGTAAGATATGGCACGAGCATGCATAGTATTAAGAACGAAGAAGATGAATCTCATAGAGAGAACCAAAATAATGACATTGAAGCAACCGCAATAAAAGAGAAGATTTGGTAAAGTCAACCATAAATTTCTTAAGCATAACTTCAAAAGTATACAAAAGATTGTCGCTCTCTCACAACCTTTCGAATCTTTTAGGACACTCAGATCCTTACCCTATACAAAAATTCAGTGCTTAAGAATAACCTAGTCTCTAATTTTCTTGTGCACCCGTACCTTTAGATGAGTAACTTCTTTGTTTTGTTGCTTGGGTTATCCATGATCATCTTTCATGGTTTTATATAGTCCTCCCTAGCTCTCCAAAATGGAGTATAAACCATACTCCAAAAGAAAGTAGGAATTCTAATCCTATTAGGATTCATCTATGACTTCTTATAGCACATATTTACAAATCCTAAAAAACTAGAATATAAATCATCATACTCAATACCTTGCTAGAGCAACACTACATAATTATTGTTCTTTTCATTTGATGTGCAACAAGGTAAAAAAAAAACTCATACTGTAACCTTGACTATTTGTCAGTGTTCTACGGTTCCATATAAATGGAGAGGGGGAAAAAAATAAATGCTATGTTTTTTAAGTAGAAATGCTTTGCCATAAGAGAACTATTCCTTCGTTCTGTTTGATTTAACATTTCTGACATTGATGAGATCACAATTGACATTGCTTAAGATGGCACTTTCCTCTATAAAGGCTTTGTAAATTTGAATGTAGGATATGCACAAAGATGAGTTTGGTGATTTAGTTTGAAAAGAAGTAATGCAAATATTTCTTTCAATTTTAGGTGGTGATACCAAGGTATGGAGAGTATGCAGAAGCCCATGATCTAGGTGTCCGCAAACGCTACAGGGTAGCTGGACAGGTATGTCAAATGTAAATAATGTAAACACAGATTCTGCAATATGAAATGAAAAGTTTAGAGAACCATGACTGAATTGGCTTTTGGTCTGGCTTGCAGGATTCAGAAGTGACCTATTTTCACGCTTATATTGATGGAGTTGATTTTGTGTTCATAGAGGCCCCTCCCTTCAGGCACCGTCACAATGATATTTATGGAGGAGGAAGATTGGTAAGTCTATTTTCCTAGAGCTTCATCGGCTTTAGAAAAATCAAATTGAATTCCTCTTAATGTTCATGTAAATAATGTTTGTACATTTCTATCATCTGTTGGCAGGATGTCTTGAAGCGCATGATTTTGTTCTGCAAGGCTGCTGTTGAGGTACCTTCCCAAATTATACTACTATAGATGCCTAAGCAATTCACAAAGAGCTAATTTGTATTAGTTTTACATCAATAACTAATTACAGCTCAATGAGAAGAAAATTAACCATAAAAATAAATTCCTAATATTTGAAAAAATCAATTGTATTTGGGTCTCAGACACATGTACAAGTTGTACTCTACCAGCTGGTCAATCAATATATTCTCCTGCAACAAGCTGACAATTACATCTGAGTTTCTTGCTGCAAACCGTCTGTGCACCTTATTAATTAGTTTGTCATAACAAACACAATGACAGCTCAAGCCAGTCTTCATGTCTGTTTAGTTTATGATAGGGTGGATTAACCTGCCACTATGTACTTTTCAAATTTATTATGCTCATCTGCAAATAACTACAGCAATGTTCATCCAACGAAACATTTGCAGGTTCCTTGGTACGCTCCATGTGGTGGTACCGTGTACGGTGACGGCAATTTAGTCTTCATTGCAAATGATTGGCATACTGCACTTCTACCTGTTTATCTGAAGGCATATTATCGAGACAATGGCTTGATGCAGTATACTCGTTCTGTTCTTGTGATACACAACATTGCTCATCAGGTTTTGCACTTTAATCTTTGCCTGCCCCTTTTTATTCTGAAATCAGTTGTCATTATATATTGATTTTTCCATAAGTTCTCATCATGCAAGATTTTTAGACTTACAACCAATCAGTAGAATTTGAGGGTTTTGTCAATCTGTGAATTGTAGCTTGAAAATGTCTTTCTTTCCTCCAATGGACTAGCGATCTGATATTCAGATGAAACTATAAAATTCAGTAAAGGACGACATACTAAAAATAGAGCAATATGTTGAATCATACAGAGGGTAATATCAGTCATGCCACCATATATCTAGAAACATGTTTTTGCTTGATATAGAAGATGTCTGGTATTTACTTTCACACATCAATTAGTTCTTATGAAAATGAATATATAGGTGAATAGTATACTAGTATTGCTTCTTGCAAGCTAATGAACAACGATGTGCTTCAGACACAGATTCATCCTATGATTGCGTTTGCTCATGTCAGTCAGTTTGCATTTGCTACACGATAATCCAGTGCCAAGCCGTGGTACTATATTGTTCGCCTTTGCAGGGTCGTGGCCCTGTAGATGACTTCTCCAACATGGACTTGCCTGAGCACTACATCGATCACTTCAAACTGTACGACCCCGTCGGTGGCGAGCACAGCAACGTTTTCGCTGCCGGCCTGAAGATGGCAGACCGGGTGGTAACCGTCAGCCATGGCTATCTCTGGGAGCTGAAGACGATGGAAGGTGGCTGGGGCCTCCATGAGATAATAAACCACAACGACTGGAAGCTGCACGGCATCGTGAACGGCATCGACATGGGTGAATGGAACCCCGAGGTGGACGTTCACCTGCAGTCCGACGGCTACAGCAACTACACCCTCGAAACGCTGGACACCGGCAAGTGGCAGTGCAAGGCGGCCCTGCAGCGGCAGCTGGGCCTGCAGGTCCGCGACAACGTGCCGGTCATCGGGTTCATCGGGCGTCTGGACCACCAGAAGGGCGTGGACATCATCGCCGACGCGATGCCGTGGATCGCCGGGCAGGACGTGCAGCTGGTGATGCTGGGCACGGGGCGGCCCGACCTGGAGGACATGCTGCGGAGATTCGAATCGGAGCACAACGACAAGGTGCGCGCGTGGGTGGGGTTCTCGGTGCAGATGGCGCACCGGATCACGGCGGGCGCGGACGTCCTCCTGATGCCGTCGCGGTTCGAGCCGTGCGGGCTGAACCAGCTGTACGCCATGGCGTACGGGACCGTGCCCGTGGTGCACGCCGTCGGCGGGCTCCGTGATACGGTGGCGCCGTTCGACCCGTTCGGCGACAGCGGGCTGGGGTGGACGTTCGACCGCGCGGAGGCCAACAGGATGATCGACGCGCTCGGGCACTGCCTCAACACGTACCGCAACTACAAGGAGAGCTGGAGGGGCCTGCAGGCGCGCGGCATGTCGCAGGACGTCAGCTGGGACCACGCCGCCCAGCTCTACGAGGACGTCCTCGTCAAGGCCAAGTACCAGTGGTGACGCTGATGCCTCTCTCCCTCTCTTAGAACTTAACCCAGGAATCACGCCCAATTTATCCGTAGACGCACTACATGAAGAAGACAATGAACAGTAGAGTACTTTTCCGACGTAAACTCTACTTGCATCGTTTTTTCATTTTTCTCTATTATTCAACGCTCTTTTCAACAGACTGATCATGAGGATATAAATAAACGCTTCATGATCCGATTTCACCGGACATCACTCTACGACTTGCGTACGCTACACACCACGACTCTATGACTTGCATACATCGCGCACCACCCGAAAGACTCGGCTAACTCATTGACTCAGCCGTTACTCGAACGTCCAGCTTCTACCACGCTTTCTTACTATGAGTCCCTCTATGACTTACGACTACTCTCTGCTACAATAATCTTATGAGTACGACTCAAACACACGACTCCGACTATGACTTCGACCATGATTCAGACCTACAACCACTAACAAAATGACTCCTAAGACCACTTACACTTCGACCACGGTCACGACTGCTGTTTCGACCACTCCTTCGACTACAGCTTCAACCACACATTCGACTGCAGCTTCGACCACGTCCAACACAATTAACATGAGTCAAGATTAGTTCCAACAATCTCCCCCCGAATCTTGACATGTTAAACTTCACAAGACGAAGTCCGATCTATTGATGCGTCTCCAAGGAGTTTTGCCTTCTTCTTGCTGACCATGCTATCAGTGACACAATTTACTGGAGTACTTCACATCTTCACCGTCGGTGACACACCTTGCCGACAACTTCGATCTCTTACTCAGCTACAATTGTCTTTCGCCGGTGACACATCTTGACAGCGACAGAGACTCTCATCAGAGCTTACACACATGAGTACATGGACATAACTGCAAGAACTCACACACACATGCATCATGCATGGACTCACCTACGTGCACGACCATGACACGACTATGCACACATATGTAACATACCTCCTACATGCACAAACAACTCAATGACACATACAACACTTCTATTGTGCCATATACACAAAATGACTCAAACACACGCTTCAACGATGTCATCGCCGCTTTAGACATCGTCGTGTTCATGCACCTTACACCATGACGCTGCTGATAGTGGAAAAACATCGTTCGCCGCCAACGCCACTTGTGCCTTATAGCCCACCAGTGCCGCCCAACTCGCATGAAATCTGACACTGGTGCGCCCGTCGTTGCCACACCACGGCAGTCATGCCGCCGTCGGTGTGCACACCGCGTGCGATTCTAACACACCGCGTTGGCCTCTCCATGGCCGCGCGGACCTTTGCTGTCGTGCACCTGAGCACACGGTGCTGCAGCCGGCTTGTTGCCAACACCTGCGAACCTCCGACACGCGCCGTTGTGCACGCCATCACGCCGACCAGCGAGTCATCGCCAGTCAGGTTCTCCTCGCACCTGAGCTCTGGTACCAATTGTTAGAACTCAACCCAAGAATCACACTTGATTTACCCGTGGACGCACACTACACGGGGAAGACGATGAAAAGTAGAGTAATTTTTCGACGCGAACTCGACTTGCATCGTTTTTTCACTTTTCTCTATTATTCACTGTTCTTTTCAACAAACTGATTACAAGAATATAAATAGATGCTCCATGATCCGGTTTCGCCTGACATCACTCCACGACTTGCGCGCACTACGCACCACGACTCCACGACCTGCGCACATCGTGCACTACCTGAAAGACTCGACCAACTCATTGATTCAGCCGTTACTCGGACGCCCAACTTTGACCATGGCTCTCGACTACGCCTAGGACTACGAGTCCCCCTACGACTTATGACTACTCCCTGCTACAGTCCTCTTACGAGTACGACTCAAACACAGTACTCCGGCTATGGCTTTGACCATGACTCAAGCCTATAACCACTTATATTTCGACCATGGTCACGACTGTTGTTTTGACCACGCCTTAGACTACAGTTTTGACCACACTTTCGACTGCAGTTTTGATCACGCCTTCGACTGCAGCTTCAATCATATCCAACATAATTAGCATGAGTCAATATTAGTTCCAACACTCTTGATCCTGCACGGGACGCACATTTTTGAGGCTGCTCTTCCCCTGTCTGATGCGCAGCTTAATGCGTTAACTGACTTGACAATTGGCACGCCGAAGGAACGGGCACGGGATGCCGACGGTCGGCTACAGGAGCGACGGTGGAGGCACTGGAGGTGAACTGTGACTGCGCCACTTTGGATCCATGAGATATGCTACGTCACTTTGGTTGGGTTTGCGATTAAGTGGAATACCGAGTTAGAGGTGCGGATGTAACATTGTAACGGATGGAAATAATTTTGACATGGAGTTTAAATCAAGTCGGAGACATATAGTAGAGCATGTCTTCGTATACTATTCAAGTTTGAAGTCGGCGTGTTCTCTCGTCGAAAGGCGCGGAACTTTTTTTCTCGGGCCAGACGCATCCTGAGGTGCAAGTCTTGCACCAGGTCCAGGCGGACTCGTTTCGTTGAGCCACACGGAGAGCAGCCACGCAAAAGAAAAGAAAAAAAAGCAGAAAGTCAAAGCAACCTCTTTCCTTGTTCCGCGCGTAAGAAAGAAGCCAAGTCCACTCTAACTAGGCTCGGCCAAGCTCACACGAAGATACAGCTCGACTCAGCTTGGCTCGTTAAAGTATCGAGTCAGAAAAGAGACTTGACTCAGTCCGATGCACGGCTTGAGCTAGTTCACGATGGCTCATGAGCCAAGCTACCCAAAATTACTCCACAAGCTGACCGGTGAAGGGGAGGGGCTCCCGGTGCCTCACACTTTGCTCTCTTCTTTTCCACCTGCGGCAAAGGTGATATCAAACAACTCAGCACAAATTTGAATAAGATCCAAAAGAAAAATAGTTTCACAGCATAAAACCAAATCATGAGCTTGAAGACCAGAATGGCCAAGAAAAGTAAGGAGTGAGATTGATATTTCATGCTGCCATGCACCCTTTGAAGGTCACGATCAAGTAAGTCAAGGCTATACATCCACACAAGAAAACTTCAAGATAGCATGGCTTCAAGAGGAACTTAATCTATGGAGCTATTTTACATGAACTTAAATGATTACCACTTGAAATTGAAGCTCGGTGGCGTGTGCGGGGTGACCGGGGTGCCAGGAGAGGAAGGGCACGATGGGCCCGCGGCGGAGGATGGAGACCATGTTGCGGAAGCGGTCGATGTTCTCCAGGTGCTAGTCGAGCACATCGAGGAAGCCTGGATTGTGGCCTAAGTCGAACACGCCGGCGCATGTCGAGGTGGGGCGGCGATGGGCGGGTGGGCGGGAGATCTGCGGTGGGCATCAAGCAAGGAGATGTGGGGTGGGGTGGCGGCGGACGAGCAGGGAAGAAAGAGCGGTGATGATGGGAGGAAAGAGAGGTGGCGATGGGCGGGGAGATCTGCCGGTAGCGGGCGGGCTGGTGGGGACATGTGGCAATAGCGGATCAGGAGCAAATGGCACATATGGTGGGGGAGAAAAGAGAGGATCTGGGATCTTGTTTGGGCCTTCGGTGTTGTACTATGCGCATGCTAGACACGTCAGTTACTCATAGGCTCGATCGAGCTCACGAGCAGCTCGGGCTCGGCTCGTTACTGACCTTGGCTTGGCTCGCTGGATGGTGCTGAGTCTGAGTCAAGTCGAACTAAGCCGAGCCTGCTACCAGTCTTGACCTTTTTTCCAGCCCTATCTCCCGCTCATAGTCTTTAGTTCTAGTGATAAAAAGGCACGTCATCCCAAGGTGAAGCACAGCAAAAGCCAACGGCCATCGTCCAGACACACGTCGTCCCGAGGCCCTTTGATCCAATCGAAAAAAGTCCACAGTAGGAGCACTGGACTAAAAGCCACTTTTAGCAAATTTTGACACGTATTTACAAGAATAACGGTAGTCACGAAGTAATCATAAAAATAGCACTTCTATCGCACGGTGGCCATGCGGTACCACTGGAAGGCAACACGTGGCCTTTGTCGCACAGCCACCGTGCAGTCCTCACTCAGCCGCACAGAGCACTGGACTAAAAGCCACTTTTAGCAAATTTTGAACCCGTATTTACAAGAATGACGGTAGTCACAGAGAAATCGCGAAAAAAATCACTTCTGCCGCACGGTGGATGTGCGGTAGCACTGGAAAGGCGACACGTGGCCTCTGTCGCACAGCCACCGTGCGGCTGAGCGAAGACCGCACGGCCACCATGCGGCAGGTAATTAAGCCTGCTTAATTACCTGTCTTAATTATTGGTTTATGTGTACTGCTTGTTTAAAATTTTAAATATAGCAAATGAGATTAAAAAATTACAAAATTCTATGTGCAGTCTTCTGACACAACATACTTGATCGTGTAATTTTTTTTGAAATTTTATCTATTTTGAACTTCACTGAATATCGTACGAATAGTCTACTTAAATGAATTATTTCGTGAAATTCAGAATGGAAAAAATTATAAAAAAATCAATTAAGTACACTATGTCGGGAGGCTGCATATAAAATTTTATAATTTTTCAAGCACATTTGCTACATTTAAAAATTAAAAAATAGTATATGTAAACTGGTAATTAAGACAGGTAGCGTATGGGAGGTGTGCGGCTTGAGGGCAGCCGCATGATGGCCATGCGGTCTTCGCTCTATTGCATGGTAGCAGGTCATGTGTCATCTTTCCAGGGCTACTAACAGAAATGACATTTTCACAATTACTTTATAACTACATCTATTCTCATAAATATGGTTCAAAATATATCAAAAGTGGCTTTTTCTCGGAGCGCCTGCGCCACAAAGTCTTTACTATTATAAAAGTGTGAGTTGGTGGTTGGTTCATTCTCCCTCCTCTCTTCTCAGCCATCCGATTTGATCTGGACCATTCGTCTCTTTCCTCCTCTCTCTCAGGATACAACCGTCCACCCCCTCCACTTTTCCCATCTCGCACATTCTGGCCACCCTTCTTTTTCCGTCGCTTGCTCTCCAATGTTTGATATGTGAAGTTGACCAGGCAGTAAGTTCCGTCTCATTATTTTTATGACTTTGTTGCAACACACGAGTCTCTAACTAGTTTCAAAGAAAGAGAAAGGCGAATTGGAACTCGTTGTACAGCGCAGCGACTTCACGTCTCTCATTCCATGCACAACTAAACTTCAAGTGAGAATTTTTTTTTATTTTGTCCCATTGTGTCGTATTAATTTTGAAATTAGTCATTGCAAATCTAGCTTGTTCACCAAACACAAAAAAATCAACGACCGATACATGGCTCCTACCACGCCACCTGGACGCAGCAACATCTGGGCACCACGGCATTGTCGACGAGCGCGGCATAGGCTGACTAACAGCCACTAGAATATCATTTCGGCCAAAATCTAAAAGACACAACCAAAAGTCAAAAGCTACAACACTTTCGAGATAATTGATTATATGCCATTGAATAGCGTCCGCTTCTATAAAATACCATTAAAAACACTCTCTCTATTATATGCCACTGAATAGCACAAAATTATATTATATGCCACTGTCGTTAGTTGACCGTTAGTGCTAACTGTTATACTCTAAAAAAAAGACCAAAATGCCCCTAGTAAAGACTGAAATCCTGATTTATTTAAAATATAAAACAATCTTGAACAATTATGAAAATTCATAAGAGTGTTTTTCAATATGTCAGTGAGCTAGGAAAAAATTTCAAGGCATTGTTCAAAGAAAATTTTCAGATTTTTAATCTAAATGCTAATAAAGGATACTATTTACAAACAGAGAATAAATAAGGTCTAAAAATTCTGAAACAATTCTCACATGCTCCTAAGATGTCTCATAGCTCCCAAAAAATGTTATTTTCCATTTTTCTACAGTAACATTCTCCCAGTTTAAAAAATAGCTCAAATATGTTAATTTTGGATTTGAATTTCAAAAATAGAACAAATGGAAGAGTTAGTTCACAAAATTTTATATTGGAGTTTTATACTGCTCCAATGATCCACCAAAAACATTTCAATATTTTTTCTAAGCCAATTTTCTCTATATTTAATTTTTATCATACGGACAGATTTGAACTGAGGGCAAAATCGTCCTTTTTTAGGGGCAAACGTACCCTAACTAATGGCAATGGCATAAAATAGAATTTTTGTGCTATTTAGTGGCATATAATAGATAGTATTTTTCAATGTCATTTTATAGAAGTGGACATTATTCAGTGGCATATAATCAATTATCTACACTTTTGAGCGGGGCCATAAACTTGTAAATAGAGTATTACTGAGGAAATATGCATTACAATAAAAGCTTGCTAATGTTCATCATAAGTTATGAGAGTTATATTAACTAAATTTCATATTGGTAAGCTATTTACTAAGTAAATATTAAGGAAAATGGAGGTGATGTTCTAAATCATTATTATTACATGTGGTGCAGAGGTGTTGCTCACATTTCCAATGCATGACGTCTCACCGGTTACCTAAAAATAATAACAAAACAAACGTAAATCCAAGACTCAATAAGTACATAGCAAACAGTAAACATTAACATATACATAATACCATTTTACAGCATATTTTATTTATCATTCAGTATCCATTATTTCTGTCGTATATGACAACACTTCATTTTGCATTAACTTTTCTTTCTTGTTAATGTAATGCAAATACCCATGCAAACCTCTGCTCTTTCTTTCAGCTCATAGCGGTATAGCAGAGTGAGTACCCGTTGATGCTCACCCTCTTTCAAACGAGGACCTCAATCTCCACTTTTGTAGAATGCATATGCCTGCCTTTCTCATTAGTTTATATCTGTATAGCAGAGTGAACACTCGTCGATGCTTACACATGTCTATCCTCTTTCAAGCGGGGACCTTAGCAGCTCCTTCTATTTCATACGGGGACATCAAACTCTACTCCCATGGAATATCTACCATAGTAGGCCTTACTCTTCCTACTCCCATGGGAGGTCCATATTAAATAGACCATAGATGCTATTAAGACCATCTATTTCTATGATATACATGCATGTAATACCACAAGCCTCGTTAACATCTATGTTGTAACATGAACCATTATTTATCAACATGCCATCGACCAATAGTCATTATAAGATTATTATGAAATAGTAATAATCATCTCATAATAAAAAGTAGATATTGCATCATGTTTAACTAGCAACAACCATCAATCCAATTTACCGTTTTAGCATGCACTTGCCTATTTAACTTTGGGGATGATGTGTGGATAGCATCAATCCTGAACTTCACAAAGACAAGCATCATCTAGTCTCAATATACCATAGCAATACATGCACACATACGAAACAACATCATTCCTAATGGTTTGAGACGTTACCTTTACACAAATCAATGAATAGTATGCGAAAAGGGTTTGAGACGTTACCCTAGTGACAAATAATTAGATCATGACACTTTCTTCCTCTTCTTGGCCGAATCTAGCAGCGATGCTGCCATGACTTCTTGCTTAGGCTGCTGCTTGGTGGTTGCGACAAGGACGTAAGAAATAACAGGAGAGAGAAGGGAAGAAATTACGAGGAAAAGATCGCAATTTTGGTGTACTTCACCAGGGTTCACATGCAGCCTTTGAGAGAACATTCGAGCAATTGCGCACCGCCGATCCTTTGTGCAGCGAGTCCGCTGAGCGTGCTCAAGGCAAGTACCTCGCGGCCGTAACCTACCCGTTTCACATTTCCCATCTTCCATGATTATTTGTTACCATTGTCATTTAGTACAATTATCATATCACTAAAGCTTACCTGGTTGTTATCATATTATTAATGCTTGTCTGGTTATTACCATATTACTAATGCTTGCCTGGTTATTATCATATTACTAATACTTGTCTGGTTGTTATCATATTACTAATGCTTGCCTGATTATTATCATATTAGTAATGCTTGTCTGGTTATAGATTGCTAATATAGTGTTTATACCATGGTGTTATAGGTTATGTGATCTTACATGTTGTTAGGTTGTTGAGAATGATTAATTAATGATGTTCTGAAATTCATGCTTTTAATTAATATTTTAGACTTCGTGAGTAAATCATTAATGGGGTAGCGTATAAACATGTTTAAGTTTAGGGTTAAACCACTAGCAATCTTCTAACATTAGGGCTTCTATGTTTATGTTTTCCTGTTATCATGATCTATTACTTGTGTGATCTTGCTTATAAGTCATGACTGATGTATATATGATACCTGTTAACCTGACTAATAACCACTAATCACGTAATAAAACTTGGATGGTTGCCAACTGTCAGACCCGGATTTTTCAATCCAGAATCTTCTGTGATTACGGCATTATTCCCGGATCGAGATAATGCCCATGTACATTGTCGTATCATGTCATACATCGCTTAAACAATAATATTACAGACCATGGTTCCAAATTAAGCCACGTCGGGCAATAGTTTACAAAAGGGGGCACTTTGGCCGAATGTCATCATCACATGCGAGCAGCGGAAGAGAAAGCAAAAGTAGGGCCATAACCTCGTGCAAGCGATCGGGGGTAATGTGCAAGATATATTACCTAGGATAGATAATATACGTGCACACAATGCCTTAGGTCTAACTTGTCTAAGTTCAGAAAAATACGCAAGACGACCTAATTCTCATCGTCCTTCTCTCCTCCTGAGACCGGGGCATCTTCATATGCATAATGATCCTGCGTCCCTGTCTCTGTTTTGATAATGCGAGTGTGAGCACACTAACCACCGTGCTCGTGAATCATCACACGGATGCGATAATAGAATGTTGGCTGATCAAGGGAAGGCTCTAGGTTTATTTTATTTTGCCAGAAACTGCCTTTTCAATACAGTACTTAGAAATCCCTATGACCTAGCAGTTTATGAAGGACAAAATTTTACTGGATATAATTGTATTAATAGTGCACAGAGTCCATCCACCGTTACATAGCCTCTGCACTTTACAGCACTTTTTAGCATTATAGCTGCCTATCTTACCACTAGGACTACACCCAGGACAAATCCAAACTAGGGCCTTTCCTGCCCTATGTTTTTTTCCAATTTACCCACAAGTTATTTCTGAAACAGAACTATATCTAGTTAAGTCCCCATGTCTGCCCATGACCGTGGGCACGGCTATTCGAATAGTTTTGACTCTGCAGAGTTTGTACACATTCCCCACAAGAGACTGCCAACTCGTTGCCCCACATGATTCCTTAGTCATATGGTTGAGCGGACCGTCACCGTAACCTTTCAAGATATCTAGCCTCTTTCGTCATCTCACCCTATGGGCTTATCCCACTTGCGGTGGGTCCCATACGTTGCACGGGATGTTTTCCACAATCACTAACGCAGCCGGGCTCCACTTCCCGCAACGCTTAGAACAGCTGGAAAACTTCACCCTCCCCTTGGTGTCCCTTTAGGCCTTCCTTGCCCTTGCAAATCCACGCCTATCCACTACCAGTGAGATGAGTCCGGGGGTTTCGATAAATCTACTTAGTCAGGTTGTAATTTACAGACTTGTGGTTGTACTGTTTTACACGGGCTAACATGACAAGATTCAGTCCTTAGGGTTATCTGAGTGGTTCTACCACATCCCACACTTTTTGTGCTTCCTTTGCACCACATACCAGCCCCCACATCATCCACTCAGATTCTAAGCAAGTTTGAGGCTTTTGGGAGCATAAAATAACAGTTCCAAATTTTCTCCAGTCATTCCCACCATGACTGCCCAAATTATCGTCATATTAGCAAGTGAAATATTTTGGGATAACTAGCATCCCCGTTTATCTAGCAAACTAAGTAGTACGATATAACATCATTCTTATTTGTGAAAAACTACATTACGCTAGTTTTGCTAAGGCGACAAGGTTCACATCTCTCAAAGGTTTCATAGGTATTACTAACAAGCATAGTAATGGGTCTATATCTAGAATCTAAGAAATTTGAACATACTTTAGCACATAAAATAATAGCATGCACTTGGATAGTTTAAAGAAAAGTAATTTGCATAAACAAGGGTTCAATATGATCAAGTGATAACTCGCCTTGGTCAAAGTGCTCAGAGGGTTGGGGGTTGGGATCTGCAGCTGCTGCCTCGGCCTCTTCTTCTTGAGCCTCGTAAGCTATTTAATACGTACGCGAAAATTTGCAATTGAAAGTAAAGCAACAAATCAATCCAATAACACCAGAAATTCAGATAAAATCTAAAAATTATGATTCCAGTGCCATTTGATAGATCTTGAATTTAGATGAATTTAGAAATTTTCCTCACCCGATTTGGAGTTAAAATGAAGAAGTTATGCATTTTCAAAGTTTTCGTTCAAATAAATTGCTAAAATAACTAAAATCGACGGTGGGGACCACAGTTTATTTTATATTTTTCCTTTCCTTTTCTTGTCACCGACCGGTGGGACCCGCTTGTCACGGTTCGGGTTCGCTCAAGGCCGCCGACCAAGGTGGGGCCCATCCGTCAACAGCCCACATTTGACAGCAGCGTACCGACAAAGGGCCCACTGTCCATGAAAATAAAAGAAAGGCTCAACCGCATGAGCCGGGGCTCGAACGCCGCCGGAGCCGGGGAAAGAATGAGCTGCAGTAACGTGGGGGGGAGGCTTTGCCTACCCTTAAGCATAAATACCTCTTAAGGTATGCTGTGTGGTGGTCGGGCAAAGGTGGCCGAGGCCGGAGGTGGCGATGGCGCCGGCGGCGAGCGAGGGCCGGGGAGGTGTAGGCGGCTCGTGAAATGCAACCCCGGTGCCGAGGTGAAGCCGAGGACGACGGCGGCGGGACCGTGGGGCACCTGGGAAGGTGGCCGGCGACGAGGTGGCGATGGCGGGAGAGAGGCCGACGACGGCGAGGTACGGCCGGGAGAGGTCCGGGAAGGCCGGGGCGGGTTGGGCGTCCGGGAGGTGGTGTGGGAGGAAGGAGGGCTCGGGGTAGACGGAATCGGCGGCGGGTGTCACGGAGTTGGGGAAGGAGTGAGGCCGAGGCGATTCTTGGGGTTTAAGCGCAATTGCTGGGAAAATGGTTCTGGGTGTGGGGATGTGTTCGGCGTGCCCAGGGGGTCTTATAGACACGCGCGAAGAGCTGGCATCGGGCGCCCACCCGAGTGGTCACGTCGGCGAGCGGCGGAGCAGGGGTAGGGGCCGAGCTGCCTCGAGGGCGCTCGAGTACGGGAGTGGCTCGAGGAGTGACGGAACCCGAGCGGCGGAGCAGCAGCTGAGCCGAGCGGCGCGGGAAGAAAAAGAGGCAGCGGCGGCAGAGCGTAGGGGGGGTGGCGTGCTCGGACAGGCGGGGTTCCGACAGGGCGGCGGCGGACCGGTCCGAAGGGGGGGAAAATCCCCTGGTCCGGCGCGGATGGGCATGGAGCGAGCGGGCGAGCAAGGCGGCAGGCGGGCGCGCCGGATGGGGGGCGAGGGAGGAGGAGGCGGGAAGATAAACAGAGCGGGGCGGGGTGGGGTCAAGGCGGAGATTGGGTGGCTCATTTGGCGGGCCTACCTGATCCCGATTCCCCCCTTTTTTATTTTTATTTTTATTCCCTTATTTCATTTATACACAAAGATACATATATATACATATATATATACACATATTTATATATTTTTACTCCGAATTTTATGAGGGGTTTGACTACACATATTTCTTCATTAAAACCCTTTTTGTTATTTCCCTTTTCTCATATGTAAACATTTATATTTACATTTATACTATTCCATTTTATTCCTCTCTCTCATTTCTTTTGAAAAGATTTAACCCCAAATTTAATCCATTATTTAGGATCAACTAAATTCTTTTGGCACTGGATCATCTTTTCAGATTCCCCTTTTAATATTTTATGTTCTATTATTTTATTTCTTTTGCTTGTTGGAATTCTAAATTCTTTAACTTAGGAAATGTTTTAAAGAGAATCAATTTCAAATCAAAATAACAGCAATTAATGCAAGAAAATTTTTATAATCCAAGATTTAACTTTTCAGGATGTTACAAACCTACCCCCCTTAAAGAGAATCTCGACCCCGAGATTCAGTCTAGTTGGTGAATAGTTCGGGGTAGTCCCTCCTTAGCTGATCTTCACGTTCCCAGGTGGCCTCCTTCTTGGAGTGGTGACTCCATTGCACTCTGCAAGTACGGATGGTTTGATTCCTGGTCTTCTTTTCCACAGTGTCCAAGATCTTAATTGGACGCTCCTTGTAGGTTAGGTCGCTCTCGAGCTCCACTGCTTCCATCGAGGTTTGATCTTCTGGTACCCGAAGACATTTCTTGAGTTGAGACACATGGAAGACGTTGTGCACATCTGACAGACTTGTAGGCAACTCAAGTTGATAAGCGACTTCTCCCTTCTTGGCTATGATTGGGAATGGCCCGACATAGCGAGGGGCAAGTTTGCCTTTGACTTTAAATCGTCTGACTCCTCGTAGGGGTGACACCTTCAGGTAGACGTGGTCTCCAACTTCAAAACTTAACGGCCTTCTCCTTTTGTCTGCATAACTTTTCTGTCTAGACTGGGCAGCCAATAACCGATCTCTGATCAGGCGAACTTTCTCTTCTGCTTGCTTTAGAGTATCTGGCCCAAATATGTACCCTTCCCCTACTTCTGACCAATGCAGAGGGGTGCGGCACTTTCTTCCGTATAATGCCTCAAAAGGGGACATCTGAAGACTGGTTTGGTAGCTGTTGTTGTAAGCGAATTCTGCATATGGCAGACACTTATCCCAGTCCTTGGAGAAATCCAGGGCACAAGCCCGAAGCATGTCTTCCAATATTTGATTCACTCTTTCTGTCTGACCATCAGTCTGAGGGTGGTAGGCGGTGCTAAAATCCAGATGGGTGCCAAGGGCTTCATGCAGGCTAGCCCAGAAATGCGAGGTAAATTGGGACCCTCGATCTGAGACTATCCGCTTTGGCACACCGTGTAAGCACACGATGCGGGACATATATAGTTCTGCCAATTTGTCTCCCTTGTAAGTTGTCTTGACAGGGATAAAATGGGCAACCTTGGTCAGTCTGTCCACCACGACCCAAATGGAGTCGTATCCCGACCGGGTTCGGGGAAACCCTGTGATAAAATCCATCCCTACTTCTTCCCACTTCCACTGAGGTATTTTCAGGGGTTGTAACAGTCCTGCCGGCCTTTGGTGCTCGGCCTTCACTCTTTGACAAATATCACAGCAGGCGACGTGCTCGGCAATGTCCCTCTTCATACCTGGCCACCAGTAATATTGCCTCATATCTTGGTACATTTTGGTACTCCCAGGATGAAGGGAATATGGGGAGCTATGGGCTTCTCGGAGCATTAAATCCTTAAGATCCTTTTGGGAGGTATGAAACACGGTCTCGTACTTTAGAACTCCTTGATGATCCATAGTCATTTTAGGGCCTTCCTCTTCCATTAATTTCTTCCATCTCAAAACAGTTGGGTCTTCTCTCTGTGCAGCCTCTATCATTTCTTCAATGCTTGTTTGATCTTCCCAGGTGGTTAGGGCTCCTTCTACGATCCCGTGTTCTGTGGTGCCACTCTTTATAGAGTTCGGTGGTGTTCTCGAACCATGAGGTTATTGCAGTAGGCCTTCCGACTCAGAGCATCGGCTACCACATTGGCCTTCCCTGGGTGGTAATGGACACTCAGGTCGTAATCCTTGATCAACTCTAACCATCTCCTTTGCCTCAGGTTAAGGTGTGACTGAGTGAAGAAATACTTGAGGCTCTTGTGATCCGTGTATATGTCACAGTGGTTGCCAATCAGATAATGCCTCCAAAGTTTTAAGGCATGAACCACTGACGCTAATTCCAGATCATGGGTGGGGTAGTTAACCTCATGAGGGCGAAGTTGCCTAGATGTATATGCCACGACCTTGCCTCCTTGCATCAGTACGCATCCCAGTCCTTGATGGGAAGCATCACAGTATACTTCAAAATCCTTGCGCACATCGGGTAGGACTAGCACAGGAGTGGTAGTCAATCTTTTCTTAAGCTCTTGAAAGCTTCCTTCACAGGCTTTGGTCCATTCAAACCTCTGTTCTTTCTTGAGTAGCTGGGTCATTGGCCGGGCTATTCTTGAGAATCCTTCTATGAATCTTCTATAATATCCTGCCAATCCCAGGAAACTTCGCACTTCAGTGACGGAGGAAGGTGGCTTCCATTCCGTCACTGCTGCAATCTTGGCGGGATCAACAGATACTCCTTCTGCGGACACTATATGCCCCAAGAAGCTGATGTCACTTAGCCAGAATTCACACTTGCTATACTTAGCATATAACTGATGTTCCCTTAGCTTCTCTAGCACTAGGCGTAGGTGCTCTGCATGATCTTCTGCAGTCTTGGAGTAGATGAGGATGTCATCAATGAACACCACCACAAACTTGTCCAAATATTCCATGAATACTTTGTTCATAAGGTTCATAAAGTATGCTGGGGCATTTGTCAGACCAAAAGACATGACCGTAAATTCGTACAGTCCATACCTAGTGGTAAAAGCTGTCTTGGGTATATCTTCAGCCCTAATTTTTAGCTAGTGGTACCCCGACCTCAGATCTATTTTAGAGAAGATGGTGGCTCCACCAAGTTGGTCAAATAGATCGTCGATCCTGGGGAGGGGGTATTTGTTCTTGATGGTTACCTCATTTAATGCCCGGTAATCCACACACATTCTGGCTGTGCCATCCTTCTTCTTTACGAATAATACTGGAGATCCCCAGGGTGAGGAACTGGGTCTAATGAATCCCTTTTCCTGCAGTTCATGGAGTTGGGTCTTTAGCTCTCCTAGCTCTTCCACCGTCATCCTATATGGTCGCTTGGAAATGGGAGCAGCACCTGGCTTCAAATTAATAACGAACTCTAAGTCTCGGTCTGGGGGCATGCCAGGTAGGTCCTCGGGAAATACGTCCTGATAATCTTGCACCACTATCATTCCTTCTAAGGGTACATCTTCAAGATAATTTATTTCCCGGCCCCAGCGGTATGGTCGGTCCACTTTCACTTCTATGGTCATCCCAAGGCATTTAGTAAGTTTTACTGTCCTGGAGGCACAATTTATAACCCCTTTATATCTGGCTAACCAGTCCATTCCTAGTATAATATCCAGGGTCTGTGAACTTAACACTATCAGGTCAGCTGGAAATTCGCACCTTTCCATGACAATTGTCACCCCAGGGCACACTAAGGTAGCTGTAATCATACCAGCTGGTGACTTAAGTACTACTGGCCTCTTTAGAGGATAGGTAGGTAACCCTAGTTTGTCCGCATACCCCTTGGATATAAATGAATGTGAAGCCCGTAATCAAATAGAGTTTGTCCGGTATGGACTTGACAGAGAACGCACCCATAAGGACCCTGCAGCTTCTCGCCTTCTTCTACCGTGACATGATTGACTCTTCCACGGTGGTGAGTTGGGGTAATCCTGCTAGCTTGCGAGGTCTGAGGCCCCTTGCTGGGCGCTGAAGCTTGGCTACGGACAGAGGCATTCTGTTTGTGTGGGCACTGGTTGGCGAAATGCCCCTTTTCTCCGCAGCTGTAGCAGTTAAGGTTGGCGGCGGGGTTTATACCGGTGTATTGACTCCCGAGTCGTGGAGTTTGGAAAGAACCTCCACTTGATCGGGGTGCCGGAGTTGGAGCCCTGGGTTGATTGGGTTTTGAGAATGAGGGGCTGCCGAAGAACTTGAATAAATCTCCTTGCGTCACCGAGTGGTTAGCTGCTTCCGACTGGCCTCCAGATTCTTCCTTTCATTTTCCAGAATTATAGCCTTGTTCACCAGCTGGTGGAAGCTGGTGAAGTCCTGCACAATTAGCTGCACCCTTAGTTCCTCATTCATGCCTTCAAGAAACCTATCTATCTTTTCTTCTTCATTAGCTATGTCAGTCGAGGCATAACGAGCAAGCTGGGTAAATCTTGTGAGGTATTCATTAATGGTCAGGCCTCTTTGCTTAAGATTGCGGAATTCGTTCTTCTTCATTCTTAGAACTCCATTGGGACGGTTGGCTTTGAAGGTCGTCTTGAACTCCGACCAAGGTATGACCTCCATGTCGTTGTCCGAGGAGGTCTCCTCTTGACCTCGGGCTGCAAGGTAGTTCTCCCACCAATTTGCAGCTGCCCCCTGAAGCTGATGGGTTGCAAATAACACTTTGTCTTCTTCAGCACACTTGGCCAAGCGCAGCTTCCTTTCTGTATCCCGAAGCCAGTCTTCGGCTTCGAGAGGTTCATCGGCCGAGGAAAAAGTGAGGGGCCGGGTCCTTTGAAAGTCACCAGTCACTCTAGACTGCTGGGCCACCTTGTTGCCCTAAGAATATAGCCTGCGACAATTGGGTTCTTTGCGCCATGACTTGCGCCATGGTCGGGTTGGTTGGAGGGGGCGGAAGGTTGGCTTCCTGATCGTGGGTCTGCTCGTGCCCGAGGGCATGACACCGGTGTGGAGTCCACCACCCTTGGTTGAGGGTGGCATTAGCTCGAGCCACAGTTACCCTTTGGCCGCCATCCGCAATTATATTCATACATACGATTGACTTAGCACTAATGCTAGGCAAATAAAAGAAGGTTACAATTCAAGAAATAAAAGCCATCAAGATAAACGACAAAAGAAATTTTTAACACGAGGCCGGATCCATAGGATAAAGCATCACTTAGCCAGCTTCTGGGCTGGGCTTACGATTACAACATAGTTAATTAGAGTTCGACGGAAATAGTCACTACGATACAAAAGGCCCTGGATACAACCACGGGTACTGGTGCTACATCGGCAAGTACGGCGCTACCCTACCTACTCCTCCATATCGCCGACGCCGGGGCTAGAGGGGGTGTAGTCCGGGCACTGAGAGCGGGACCTGCTGCCGCTGAACTCAGAGGGGTCGGTGTCAGAGTCTGAGGGCGAGCGGCTGCGGCTGCGGCTACGGCGTGACCCTCCCTGGCGAAGAGCCGACTGGGGGCCTGGAGGTCGCACGCTCTTGCGTGCGGTCAGGCGGGTGCGGAGTCCACCGCGTCCCTGGCTGGCTGGGGCGGGAGGGGCTGGAGTAGCAGCAGGAGCTGGGACCGCTTGGGCCGCACCCGGCCGCGGCCGCCCGCCTTGGCAATGCCAAGGCTTGCTCGACCGGGCGAGCCGTCGCGAGGGTCGCCACCTCGGTGTGTGTGGCGACGAGGTGAACCCGAGGGCGGTGATCTCCTCGGTCTTGGCGGTGTGGGCCGCTCCCATGGCCTCGTCAGTCAACCGATGCGTGAGCATCGGGTTGTTCTCGTCACCGCATGTATGTCTCATTGTATCGCGCATTCTCGGGCGCGAGGGTAGTAGCAGAAGGGTGCGCCAAGGCGGGCTTGTAGATGTCGCACATCCGTGCGGCGGCAAAGAAGGCGGCGTCTGAAGTGCCACGCCCGGATGGTCGCCGGTGCTCGTCCGAAGACGTGGGGTTGGTCGTCGCGCTTCTGTAGATGAACACCTCGATCGACCAAGACTCCTCTCCTCCGGTGTGGTCTTGAGACCACGGTACACTGGCTGGTCCGGATAGCCCTGTAATGGAGGAGCTTGCAGATCTTGGCAAACTCCCCTCAGACACTCAGTGGGCCGATAGTCCCGCCACCCTCATCTCCGACTCCGCCATCGTAATTTAAATTTCTAGTGTTAGTAACTTTTCAAAATATCAATGAAGGATAGAATGTAATGTGTCTAAGAAGGATAGAGAAAGAAGTAATACACTATATTTTGGAAACTCTTTTATAAGTTTGATAAAATTATAATCCTATCCTTTGGCTAACGTCCATACTAAGGCCTTTACCCTACAGTCGTATGCTCTGATACCAGCTCTGTCAGACCCGGATTTTTCAATCCAGAATCTTCTGTGATTACGGCATTATTCCCTGGATCAGTAGATAATGCCCACAGGTACATTGCTGTATCATGTCATACATCGCTTAAACAATAATATTACAGACCATGGTTCCAAATTAAGCCACGTCGGGCAATAGTTTACAAAAGGGGCACTTTGGCCGAATGTTATCATCACATGCGAGCAGCGGAAGAGAAAGCAAAAGTAGGGCCATAACCTCAGGCAAGCGACTGGGGGGTAATGTGTGCAGTATATATTACCTAGGATAGGTAATATACGTGCACACAATGCCTTAGGTCTAACTTGTCTAAGCTCAGAAAAATACGCAAGACGACCTAATTTCCATCGTCCTTCTCTCCTCCTGAGACCGGGGCATCTTCATATGCATAATGATCCTGCGTCCCTGTCTCTGTTTTGATAATGCGAGTGTGAGCACACTAACCACCGTGCTCAGCGAATCATCACACAGAATGCAGTAATAGAATGTTGGCTGATCAAGGGAAGGCTCTAGGTTTATTTTATTTTGCCAGAAACTGCCTTTTCAATACAATACTTAGAAATCCCTATGACCTAGCAGTTTATGAAGGACAAAATTTTACTGGAAATAATTGTATTAATAGTGCACAGAGTCCATCCACCGTTACATAGCCTCTGCACTTTACAGCACTTTTTAGCATTATAGCTGCCTATCTTACCACTGGGACGACACCCAGGACAAATCCAAACTAGGGCCTTTCCTACCCTATGTTTTTCCAATTTACCCACAAGTTATTTCTGAAACAGAACTATATCTAGTTAAGTCCCCATGTCTGCCCATGACCGTGGGCACGGCTATTCGAATAGTTTTGACTCTGCAGAGTTTGTACACATTCCCCACAAGAGACTGCCAACTCGTTGCCCCACATGATTCCTTAGTCATATGGTTGAGCGGACCGTCACCGTAACCTTTCAAGATATCTAGCCTCTTTCGTCATCTCACCCTATGGGCTTATCCCACTTGCGGTGGGTCCCATACGTTGCACGGGATGTTTTCCACAGTCACTAACGCAGCTGGGCTCCACTTCCCGCAACGCTTAGAACAGCTGGAAAACTTCACCCTCCCCTTGGTGTCCCTTTAGGCCTTCCTTGCCCTTGCAAATCCACGCCTATCCACTACCAGTGAGATGAGTCCGGGGGTTTCGATAAATCTACTTAGTCGGGTTGTAATTCTGAGACTTGTGGTTGTCTTGTTTTACAGGCTAACATGACAAGATTCATCCTTAGGGTTATCTCGAGTGGTTCTACCACATCCCACATTTTTGTGCTTCCCCTGCACCACATACCAGCCCCCACATCATCCACTCAGATACTAAGCAAGTTTGAGGCTTTTGGGAGCATAAAATAACAGTTCCAAATTTTCTCCAGTCATTCCCACCATGACTGCCCAAATTATCGTCATATTTGCAAATGAAATATTTTGGGATAACTAGCATCCCCGTTTATCTAGCAAACTAAGCAGTACGATATATCATCATCCTTATTTGTGAAAAACTACATTACGCTAGTTTTGCTAAGGCGACAAGGTTCACATATCTCAAAGGTTTCATAGGTATTACTAACAAGCATAGTAATGGGTCTATATCTAGAATCTAAGAAATTTGAACATACTTTAGCACATAAAATAATAGCATGCACTTGGATAGTTTAAAGAAAAGTAATTTGCATAAACAAGGGTTCAATATGATCAAGTGATAACTCGCCTTGGTCAAAGTGCTCAGAGGGTTGGGGGTTGGGATCTGCAGCTGCTGCCTCGGCCTCTTCTTCTTGAGCCTCGTAAGCTATTTAATCCGTACGCGAAAATTTGCAATTGAAAGTAAAGCAACAAATCAATCCAATAACACCAGAAATTCAGATAAAATCTAAAATTATGATTCCAGTGCCATTTGATAGATCTTGAATTTAGATGAATTTAGAAATTTTCCTCACCCGATTTGGAGTTAAAATGAAGAAGTTATGCATTTTCAAAGTTTTCGTTCAAATAAATTGCTAAAATAACTAAAATCGGCGGTGGGGACCACACAGTTTATTTTATATTTTCCCTTTCCTTTTCTTTGTGTTGTTGGTGGGACCTGCTTGTCGTGATTCGGGTTCGCCTCGCTTCGGACCGGGTGGGGCCCATCTGTCGGCGAGCCCCTGGACCCGCGGCGGGACGACAGGGGCCCACTGTCAACGCGGAAAATAAAGAAAGGCTCAACAGCTGAGCCGGGGCTCGAACGCCACGGAGCAGGGGAAAGAATGCTGCTGCGGTAACCGGGAGGGAGGCTTTGCCTACCCCTTAAGCATAAATACCTCTTAAGGTATCTGTGTGGGTGGTCGGGCAAAGGTGGCCGAGGCCGGAGGTGGCGATGGCGCGGCGAGCGAGGGCCGGGAGGTGTGGCGGCTCGTGAAATGCAACCCGTGTCGAGGTGAAGCCGAGGGCGGCGGCGGGGACCGTGGGCACCAGGAAGGTGGCCGGCGACGAGGTGGCGATGGCGGGAGAGGCGTCGACGACGGCGAGGTACGGCCGGGAGAGGTCCGGGAAGGCCGGGGCGGGTTGGGCGTCCGGAGGTGGTGTGGGAGGAAGGAGGGCTCGGGGTAGACGGAATCGGCGGGGTGTCACGGAGTTGGGGAAGGAGTGAGGCGGAGGCGATTCTTGGGGTTTAAGCGCAATTGCGTGGGAAAATGGTTCAGGGTGTGTGGGGATGTGTTCGGCGTGCCGGGGTCTTATAGACACGCGCAAAGAGCGGCATCGGCGCCCACCGAGTGGTCACGTCGGCGGCGGCGGAGGCGGTAGGGGCGAGGCGCCTCGAGGCGCTCGAGTACGGAGTGGCTCGAGGAGGACGGAACCCGAGCGGCGGGCGGTGAGCGAGCGGCGGCGGAAGAAAAAGAGGCGTGGCGGCAGAGCGTAGGGGGTGGCGTGCTCGGACGGCGGGTTCCGACAGCAGGCGGCGGACCGGTCCGGCGGGGAAAATCCCCAGTCCGGCGCGGGATGGGCCATGAGGAGGCGAGGCGGGCCTGGCGCGCGGCCGGATGAAGGCGAGGGAGGAGGCGGGGGAAGATAAGCAGAGGGGGGGCGGGGTGGTGGCGGGAGATTGGGTGGCTCATTGGGCCGCCTACTACTGATCCCGATTCCCCCCTTTTTTATTTTTATTTTTATTCCCTTATTTCATTTATACACAAAGATACATATATATACATATATATATACACATATTTATATATTTTACTCCGAATTTTATGAGGGTTTGACTACATATTTCTTCATTAAAACCCTTTTGTTATTTCCCTTTTCTCATATGTAAACATTTATATTTACATTTATACTATTCCATTTTATTCCTCTCTCTCATTTCTTTTGAAAAGATTTAACCCCAAATTTAATCCATTATTTAGGATCAACTAAATTCTTTTGGCCTTTGGATCATCTTTTCAGATTCCCCTTTTAATATTTTATGTTCTATTATTTTATTACTTTTGCTTGTTGGAATTCTAAATTCTTTAACTTAGGAAATGTTTTAAAGAGAATCAATTTCAAATCAAAATAACAGCAATTAATGCAAGAAAATTTTTATAATCCAAGATTTAACTTTTCAGGATGTTACAAACCTACCCCCCTTAAAGAGAATCTCGACCCCGAGATTCAGTCTAGTTGGTGAATAGTTCGGGGTAGTCCCTCCTTAGCTGATCTTCACGTTCCCAGGTGGCCTCCTTCTTGGAGTGGTGACTCCATTGCACTCTGCAAGTACGGATGGTTTGATTCCTGGTCTTCTTTTCCACAGTGTCCAAGATCTTAATTGGACGCTCCTTGTAGGTTAGGTCGCTCTCGAGCTCCACTGCTTCCATCGGGGTTTGATCTTCTGGTACCCGAAGACATTTCTTGAGTTGAGACACATGGAAGACGTTGTGCACATCTGACAGACTTGCAGGCAACTCAAGTTGATAAGCGACTTCTCCCTTCTTGGCTATGATTGGGAATGGCCCGACATAGCGAGGGCAAGTTGCCTTTGACTTTAAATCGTCGACTCCTCGTGGGGTGACACCTTGGTGAGCGTGGTCTCCAACTTCAAAACTTAACGGCCTTCTCCTTTTGTGCGCATAACTTTTACTGTCTAGGCGGGCGACCAATAACCGATCTCTGATCAGGCGAACTTTCTCTTCTGCTTGCTTTAGAGTATCTGGCCCAAATATGTACCCTTCCCTACTTGACCAATGCGGAGGGTGCGGCACTTTCTTAGTATAATGCCTCAAAGGGACATCGAAGGCGGTTTGGTAGTTGTTGTTGTAAGCGAATTGCATATGGCGAGACACTTATCCCGATCCTTGGAGAAATCCAGGCACAAGCCCAAGCATGTCTTCCAATATTTGATTCACTCTTTACATCGACCATCGATCCGAGGGTGGTGGCGGTGCTAAAATCGAGATGGGTGCCAAGGGCTTCATGCGAGCTAGCCAATGCGAGGTAAATTGGGACCCTCGATCTGAGACTATCCGCTTTGGCACACCGTGTAAGCACACGATGCGGGACATATATAGTTCTGCCAATTTGTCTCCCTTGTAAGTTGTCTTGACAGGGATAAAATGGGCAACCTTGGTCGATCATCCACCACGACCCAAATGGAGTCGTATCCGACCGGGTCGGGAAACCCCGTGATAAAATCCATCCCTACTTCTTCCCACTTCCACTGAGGTATTTTCAGGGGTTGTAACGATCTGCTTAGGCCTTTGGTGCTCGGCCTTCACTCTTTGACAAATATCACAAGAAAGCGACGTGCTCGGCAATGTCCCTCTTCATACACGCCACGATAATATTGCCTCATATCTTGGTACATTTGGTACTCCCGGGATGAAGGGAATATGGGGAGCTATGGGCTTCTCGGAGCATTAAATCCTTAAGATCCTTTTGGGGAGGTATGAAAACACGGTCTCCGTACTTTAGAACTCCTTGATGATCCATAGTCATTTTAGGGCCTTCCCTCTTCCATTAATTTCTTCCATCTCAAAGCAGTTGGGTCTTCTCTCATGCAGCCTCTATCATTTCTTCAATGCTTGTTTGATCTTCCCAGGTGGTTAGGGCTCCTTCTACGATCCCAGGTTGTGGTGCCGACTCTTTATAGAGTTGGTGGCGTTCTGAACCATGAGGTTATTGCGATGAGCCTTGGGCTCGAGCATCGGCTACCACATTGGCCTTCCACAGGTGGTAATGGACACTCGGTCGTAATCCTTGATCAACTCTAACCATCTCCTTTGCCTCAGGTTAAGGTGTGACTGAGTGAAGAAATACTTGAGGCTCTTGTGATCCGTGTATATGTCACAGTGGTTGCCAATCAGATAATGCCTCCAAAGTTTTAAGGCATGAACCACCGACGCTAATTCGGATCATGGGTGGGGTAGTTAACCTCATGAGGCGAAGTTGCCTAGATGTATATGCCACGACCTTGCCTCCTTGCATCAGTACGCATCCCAGTCCTTGATGGGAAGCATCACAGTATACTTCAAAATCCTTGCGCACATCGGGTAGGACTAGCACAGGAGTGGTAGTCAATCTTTTCTTAAGCTCTTGAAAGCTTCCTTCACAGGCTTTGGTCCATTCAAACCTCTGTTCTTTCTTGAGTAGCTGGGTCATTGGCCGGGCTATTCTTGAGAATCCTTCTATGAATCTTCTATAATATCCTGCCAATCCCAGGAAACTTCGCGCCGGTGGCGGAGGAAGGTGGCTTCCATTCATCATCGCTTTGCAATCTTAAGCGGGATCAGCAGATACTCCTTCTGCGGACACTATATGCCCCAAGAAGCTGATGTCACTTAGCCAGAATTCACACTTGCTATACTTAGCATATAACTAATGTTCCCTTAGCTTCTCTAGCACTAGGCGTAGGTGCTCTGCATGATCTTCTGCAGTCTTGGAGTAGATGAGGATGTCATCAATGAACACCACCACAAACTTGTCCAAATATTCCATGAATACTTTGTTCATAAGGTTCATAAAGTATCTTTGGGGCATTTGTCGGACCAAAAGACATGACCAGTAAATTGCACAGTCCATACCTAGTGGTAAAAGCTGTCTTGGGTATATCTTCAGCCCTAATTTTTAGCTAGTGGTACCCGACCTCGGATCTATTTTAGAAGATGGTGGCTCCACCAAGTTGGTCAAATAGATCGTCGATCCCGGGAAGGGGTATTTGTTCTTGATGGTTACCTCATTTAATGCTCGGTAATCCACACACATTACATTTGTGCCATCCTTCTTCTTCTGAATAATCTTGGAGATCCCGGGGTGAGGCGGGTCTAATGAATCCCTTTTCTGCAGTTCATGGAGTTGGGTCTTTAGCTCTCCTAGCTCTTCCACCGTCATCCTATATGGTCGCTTGGAAATGGGGGCAGCACCTGGCTTCAAATTAATAACGAACTCTAAGTCTCGGTCTGGGGGCATGCCAGGTAGGTCCTCGGGAAATACGTCCTGATAATCTTGCACCACTATCATTCCTTCTAAGGGTACATCTTCAAGATAATTTATTTCCGCCCCCCGGTATGGTGGTCCACTTTCACTTCTATGGTCATCCCAAGGCATTTAGTAAGTTTCTTGTCACGGAGGCACAATTTATAACCCCTTTATATCGGCTAACGGTCCATTCCTAGTATAATATCCGAGTGCGTGAACTTAACACTATCGGTCGGTGAAATCGCACCTTTCCATGACAATTGTCACCCCAGGGCACACTAAGGTAGCTGTAATCATACCAGCTGGTGACTTAAGTACTACTGGCCTCTTTAGAGGATAGGTAGGTAACCCTAGTTTGTCCGCATACCCCTTGGATATAAATGAATGTGAAGCCCCAGAATCAAATAGAGTTTGTGCTGGTATGGACTTGACAGAGAACGTACCCATAAGGACTCTGCTGACTTCCTCGGCTTCTTCTCCGTGACATGATTGACTCTTCCACGGTGGTGAGTTGGGGTAATCACCGCTAGCTTGCGGTCGAGGCCCCTTCTTTGGTGAAGCAGCTACAGACGAGGCATTACATTTGTGTGGGCCTTGGTTGGCGAAATGCCCTTTTCTCCTTGTTTATGTGATTAAGGTTGGCGGCGGGGTTTATCTGGTGTATTGACTCCCGAGTCGTGAGTTTGGAAAGAACCTCCACTTGATCGGGTCTTGGGAGTTGGAGCCACAGGTTGATTGGGTTTTGAGAATGAGGGGCTGCCGAAGAACTTCTGAATAAATCTCCCTTGCGGCCGCTGAGTGGTTAGCTTGCGTTCAGTAGCCTCCAGTTCTTCCTTTCATTTTCGAATTATAGCCTTGTTCACCGGTGGTGGAAGTCGGCGAAGTCTGCCTGATTAGTTGCACCCTTAGTTCCTCATTCATGCCTTCAAGAAACCTATCTATCTTTTCTTCTTCATTAGCTATGTCGATCGAGGCATAACGAGCAAGTGGGTAAATCTTGTGAGGTATTCATTAATGGTCGAGCCTCTTTGCTTAAGATTGCGAATTCGTTCTTCTTCATTCTTAGAACTCCATTTGGGACGAAGTTGGCTTTGAAGGTCGTCTTGAACTCCGACCAAGGTATGACCTCCATGTCGTTGTCAGGAGGTCTCCTCTTGACCTCGGGTGCAAGGTAGTTCTCCACCAATTTGCGTTGCCCCCAAGGCGATGGGTTGCAAATAACACTTTGTCTTCTTCAAAGACACTTGGCCAAGCGACTTCCTTTCTGTATCCGAAGCCGGTCTTGACCGAGGTTCATCGGTAGGAAAAGTGAGGGCGGGTCCTTTGAAAGTCGGCCGGTCGACTCTAGACTGCTGGGCCACCTTGTTGCCCGGCAAATATAGCCTGCTGACAATTGGGTTTCTTTGCGCCATGACTTGCGCCATGGTCGGGTTGGTTGGAGGGGCGGAAGGTTGGCTTCACGATCGTGGAGTGCCTTTCGTGCCCAGGGCATGACAGGGTGTGGAGTCCACCACCCTTGGTTGAGGTGGCATTAGCACGAGCCACAGTTACCCTCTGGTGGCCATCGCAATTATATTCATACATACGATTGACTTAGCACTAATGCTAGGCAAAGCAAAGAAGGCGCCAATTCGGCAAATAAAAGCCATCAAGATAAGCGACAAAAGAAATTTTTAACACGAGGCCGGATCCATAGGATAAAGCATCACTTAGCCGACACGGGTGGGCTTACGATTACAACATAGTTAATTAGAGTTCGTGAAATAGTCACTACGATACAAAGGCCACGGATACAACCACGGTCTTGGTGCTACATCGGCAGTCGGCGCTACCCTACCTACTCCTCCATATCGCCGACGCCAGGGGCTAGAGGGGTGTAGTCCGCACCGAGGCGGGACTGCTGCGGCCCGAACTCGGAGGGGTCGGTGTCGAGTCGAGGCGGCGGTGCAGGCTGCTGACTCTGGCGTGACCCTCCTGGCGAAGAGCCGATTGGGGCTGGAGGTCACTGCGCTCTTGCGTGCGGTCGGTGGTCTGAGTCCACGCGTCCCCGGTGGTGGGCGGGAGGGCTGGAGTAGCAGAGGGCTGGGACTCTTGAGGCTGCACCCGGCTGTTGCCTCTGCCTTGGCGGTGCCAAGGCTTGCTCGACCGGGCGAGGCGCTGCGGAGGGTCGCCACCTCGGTGTGTGTGGCGACGAGGTGAACCCGAGGGCGGTGATCTCCTCCGGTCGGCGGTGTGGGCGCTCCCATGGCCTGGTCAGTCAACGATGCGTGAGCATCGGGTTGTTCTCGTCAGCCAAGCATGTATGTCTCATTGTATCGCGCATTCTCTGGCGCGGGGTAGTAGTGAAGGGGTGCGCCAAGGCGGCGAGCATAGATGTCGCACATCCGTGCGGCGGCAAAGAAGGCGGCGTCTGAAGTGCCACGGCCGGATGGTCGGCGGTGCTCTGTCCGGAAGGCGTGGGGTTGGTCGTGCGCGGTCTTGGGTAGATGAACACCTCGATCGACCAAGACTCCTCTCCTCCGGTGTGGTCTTGAGACCACGGTACCTGCTGGTCCGGATAGCCCGGGTAATGGAGGAGCTTGCGAGATCTTGGCAAACTCCCCTCGTACACTCAGTGGGCGGATAGTCCAGTCACCCTCATCTCCGACTCCGGCCATCGTAATTTAAATTTCTAGTGTTAGTAACTTTTCAAAATATCAATGAAGGATAGAGCGAGCAGGTCTAAGAAGGATAGAGAAAGAAGTAATACACTATATTTTTGGAAACTCTTTTATAAGTTTGATAAAATTATAATCCTATCCTTTGGCTAACGTCCATACTAAGGCCTTTACCCTACGGTCGTATGCTCGATACCGACTCTGTCGGACCGGATTTTCAATCCGAGAATCTTACGTGATTACGGCATTATTCCACGGATCGATAGATAATGCCCACGGTACATTCTTTGTATCATGTCATACATCGCTAAACAATAATATTACGGACCATGGTTCCAAATTAAGCCACGTCGGGCAATAGTTTACAAAAGGGCACTTTGGCGAATGTTATCATCACATGCGAGCGTGAAGAGAAAGCAAAAGTAGGGCCATAACCTCGAACAGCGGCGGGGGTAATGTGTGCGATATATATTACCTAGGATAGATAATATACGTGCACACAATGCCTTAGGTCTAACTTGTCTAAGTTCGTAAATATCGCAAGGCGACCTAATTCCCATCGTCCTTCTCTCCTCCACGAGGCAGGGCATCTTCATATGCATAATGATCCTGCGTCCCTGTCTCTGTTTTGATAATGCGAGTGTGAGCACACTAACCACCGTGCTCGTGAATCATCACACAGGATGCGATAATAGAATGTTGGTCGATCAAAGGAAGGCTCTAGGTTTATTTTATTTTGCGAGCTGTCTTTTCAATACAGTACTTAGAAATCCCTATGACCTAGCAGTTTATGAAGGACAAAATTTTACTGGATATAATTGTATTAATAGTGCACTGAGTCCATCCACCGTTACATAGCCTCTGCACTTTACAGCACTTTTTAGCATTATAGCTGCCTATCTTACCACTAGGACTACACCCAGGACAAATCCAAACTAGGGCCTTTCACGCCTATGTTTTTTTCAATTTACCCACAAGTTATTTTAAAGCAGAACTATATCTAGTTAAGTCCCCATATGCGCCCATGACCGTGGGCACGGCTATTCGAATAGTTTTGACTCTGCGAGTTTGTACACATTCCCACAAGAGGCGCCAACTCGTTGCCCCACATGATTCCTTAGTCATATGGTTGAGCGGACCGTCACCGTAACCTTTCAAGATATCTAGCCTCTTTCGTCATCTCACCCTATGGGCTTATCCCACTTGCGGTGGGTCCCATACGTTACGGGATGTTTTCCACGATCACTAACGCATGGGGCTCCACTTCCATAACGCTTAGAACAGTGGAAAACTTCACCCTCCCTTGGTGTCCCTTTAGGCCTTCCTTGCCCTTGCAAATCACGCCTATCCACTACCGGTGAGATGAGTCAGGGGTTTCGATAAATCTACTTAGTCGGGTTGTAATTTGAGACTTGTGGTTGTCTTGTTTTACAGGCTAACATGACAAGATTCAGTCCTTAGGGTTATCTGAGTGGTTCTACCACATCCCACACTTTTTGTGCTTCCTTTGCACCACATACCAGCCCCCACATCATCCACTCAGATTCTAAGCAAGTTTGAGGCTTTTGGGAGCATAAAATAACAGTTCCAAATTTTCTCGGTCATTCCCACCATGACGCCCAAATTATCGTCATATTAGCAAGTGAAATATTTTGGGATAACTAGCATCCCGTTTATCTAGCAAACTAAGCGATGCGATATAACATCATTCTTATTTGTGAAAAACTACATTACGCTAGTTTTGCTAAGGCGACAAGGTTCACATCTCTCAAAGGTTTCATAGGTATTACTAACAAGCATAGTAATGGGTCTATATCTAGAATCTAAGAAATTTGAACATACTTTAGCACATAAAATAATAGCATGCACTTGGATAGTTTAAAGAAAAGTAATTTGCATAAACAAGGGTTCAATATGATCAAGTGATAACTCGCCTTGGTCAAAGTGCTCGAGAGGGTTGGGGTTGGGATCTGCAGCTGCTGCCTCGGCCTCTTCTTCTTGAGCCTCGTAAGCTATTTAATCCGTCGCGAAAATTTGCAATTGAAAGTAAAGCAACAAATCAATCCAATAACACCAGAAATTCAGATAAAATCTAAAAATTATGATTCCAGTGCCATTTGATAGATCTTGAATTTAGATGAATTTAGAAATTTTCCTCACCCGATTTGGAGTTAAAATGAAGAAGTTATGCATTTTCAAAGTTTTCAGTTCAAATAAATTGCTAAAATAACTAAAATCTGACAGGTGGGGACCACACAGTTTATTTTATATTTTTCCCTTTCCTTTTCTTGTGCCTTGTTGTTGGTGGGACACGCTTGTCGTGATTCGGGTTCGCTGCGCTTCGGCCGGGTGGGGCCCATCTGTCGTGAGCCCACTGGACCGATTGGTGACAGTGAGGGCCCACTGTCGCGGAAAATAAAGAAAGGCTCAACCAGCGGGAG
Organism: Bonia amplexicaulis; assembly: GCA_036346245.1. Taxonomy (NCBI): domain Eukaryota; kingdom Viridiplantae; phylum Streptophyta; class Magnoliopsida; order Poales; family Poaceae; genus Bonia; species Bonia amplexicaulis. Next base: position 30,397,350 of record CM070738.1, on the reverse strand, counting down.
CCGGGGCTCGAAGCAGCCGGGAGCAGGGGAAAGAATGCGCTGCGGTAACCAGGGGGGAGGGGGAGGCTTTGCCTACCCCTTAAGGGCGCAAATACCTCTTAAGGTATGCGGCGCGGGCGGGCTGGCAAAGGTGGCCGAGGCCGGAGGTGGCGATGGCGCCGGCGGCGAGGGCCGGGAGGTGTGGCGGCTCGTGAAATGCAACCCGGTCCGAGGTGAAGGCGGGGACGGCGGCGGGGACCGTGGGCACCGGAAGGTGGCCGGCGACGAGGTGGCGATGGCGGGAGAGGCGTCGGCGACGGCGAGGTCTGGCCGGGAGAGGTCCGGGAAGGCCGGGGCGGGTTGGGCGTCCGGAGGTGGTGTGGGAGGAAGGAGGGCTCGGGGTAGACGGAATCGGCGGGGTGTCGCCGGAGTTGGGAAGGAGTGAGGCGGAGTGGCGGAACCCGAAGCGGGCGGGCAAAGGCGAGCCGAGCGGGGAAGAAAAAGCGGCGGCAGAGCGTAGGGGTGGCGTGCTCGGACAAAGGGGTTCGACAGGCGGCGGCGGACCGGTCCGAATGGGGAAAATCCCGTCCGGAAGTGGGCTGGATGGGGGAGCGGGCGAAGCGGGCGGCGGCGGGATGGGCGCAGGGCCCGGATGGGGCGGCGAGGAGGAGGCGGGGAAGATAAGCAGAGCGGGCGCGGGGTGGGGTGGCGGGAGATTGGGTGGCTCTTTGGTACCGGCTGATCCCGATTCCCCTTTTTATTTTATTTTATTCCTTATTTCATTTATACACAAAGATACATATATATACATATATATATACACATATTTATATATTTTTACTCCGAATTTTATGAGGCGTTTGACTACACATATTTCTTCATTAAAACCCTTTTTGTTATTTCCCTTTTCTCATATGTAAACATTTATATTTACATTTATACTATTCCATTTTATTCCTCTCTCTCATTTCTTTTGAAAAAGATTTAACCCCAAATTTAATCCATTATTTAGGATCAACTAAATTCTTTTGGCACTGGATCATCTTTTCAGATTCCCCTTTTAATATTTTATGTTCTATTATTTTATTTCTTTTGCTTGTTGGAATTCTAAATTCTTTAACTTAGGAAATGTTTTAAAGAGAATCAATTTCAAATCAAAATAACAGCAATTAATGCAAGAAAATTTTTATAATCCAAGATTTAACTTTTCAGGATGTTACACCAACCTTTATGTGAGCTATGTTATAATATCTCTTTAGAATAATTCTTATATCATTATCACCATATTATCATTCCACATCGTCCTTATATCGGGAATTATGTTTCTCTATTTTCAACCTTAGCAAATCTTTCCACTTATCATAACTTTATCTTAGCTTTCTCTTAGTTCCATTAAATTCACACCATATAACATGTTGACAATATAACAGTTATCTGGTCCGAGGTTACCTCTATATAGGAGAGATTTACACCCACCTGGTAACGTACGGGGGGTTGTACACTTTCGTTACTCAGGATATTACACCCCGTCTACAGTTATACAGTCGAAGACAGTGTTGTGCCAAACTACTCTCATATAATCGGTATGTGAAAAGTAATCACCGGTATCATTGCCATAACATGCTAAATAATAATTATCTTTAATTCCACCGTTCTTATGATCTCTATCTCGGATCCGTATCAGTGTTTACGGTAATCTAGTTTCATTGCACTTAACAGGTGTCAATTACTTACTTGTATTACTTGTCCTTTACACACACTACTTGCGACCATTGTTGGGTACTTGCTGAGATTTTCAAATCCCACACTTACGCTTTCCATTCTCAGGTAAAAGGTTGAGTGACAGCACTTGAGTTTTTAGTACCATGGTTTGCCACTATTTTGTTATCTTATTTACTCTTTATTTGGTTAGAAGTGAACCGGTCCTATGTCTTAAATATTTATTTTAGCTTTCGTTGGTTCTTTATTAAAGTACTTTTAAAATTTTAATTTCCTTATGATTTCTATTGTTGCTTTTATTATTCATTTCTTGCTTTCACGATAGCGTTCCATATCTTATTTTGATATGTGAGGTGCTACAACAATCTAAGACAACGGATGAAAGCGGAGGAAGGGCACACCTACAGGGTGACGCGGCACCTTTTGGGGCGACAGCGTACCTACGGGGGCAAGGAGAGCAAGGTGACGCGGCACCGCTTGGGGCGACAGCGTCAATAGGTGACGACACAGCAGCCCGAACAGCAAGAATCCGACCGGCGGCGGTGGCACGTGGCTAGGTGGAGGGAGAAGAGCAGCGACGATGCGACTCGGGGGCAACTGCGCACTATGGCAATGCGCGGCGCAGCCGGACGGAGGGAGCGAGGCGGCAGGGGCAACAGGCGGTGACATCGGTGGCTAGGGGTGGTAACGGCGGAACGCACAGGACCGGCAGCAGCGAAGGCGCGAAGCATCAAGCTGGAAGTGAACGCACGTGGTAATGCAGTTCTTTTTGTTTTTCCTCTCGTGAAGGCGGGAAGCATCAAGCTGGAAGTGAATTGAGCCGCAGGTTCCGAGGAAGTTTCAGTGTTGGATGCTCACCATGCTCTGTATCTTACCTTTGCCTTCATAAGCGAAGCGCACGCCTTCTACAGGCTCTACTGCGATGGGATGGCAATCAGGTTGCTTTGCTACTTGGGACGGTGGTAGAAGATAGAAACTTGGTTAAACAGTTGCCGTGATTCGCGCGCTCCTAATGCTGGCTACGCTCCAAAAACTGTACCAACCAAGGTCCACATAGAAAAACACAGAGCCACAGACTTCTCTCTCACTGCGGCTGCTAGCAGAGTGAGAGTATCTCTGTACGTATTCCTACAATTAATTGGCGTACCAAACACGTTGAGGCCAACATCACATAAATTGCTCCTAGGGATAGATCCTTACAGGCTGTCAAATGGAAGTAGGTTCTATGGCCTGGCTAGCAACTAGCATAAACGAGCATGGGACGCAAGTCACCCAACCGCGTCAGATGCGGTTTTATTGCCTACATAAATTGAGCACGGCGTCCAAAACCTACAGGAATAGCATATCCTCCAGGGCTCACATGGCAACATGCTAAGAGAAACGCATCTATCGGTTTTTTTTTTTTGTCAAGGTGTACTACATTAGTTGGTGATCACATAGAGCCCGGACAAACTCACCTATAAACATTTGTCGTTTTCTCTGAGAAAACAATCTTACGTAGCAACTTGCGTAAGATGGTCACTACTACAAAAAGAAAGGTTAAACTGAACGTTTACAGCAAGTATCACAGACGGTTCATACAAATAACCGTCGTGATAATGACAGACATAAGAACCGTTTGTGATAATGACAGACACAAGAACCGTCTGTGATACTGTGAACCGTCTGTGATGTCTGTGATAATGACAAACACAAGAACCGTCTGTGATACTTCACAGACGGTTGATAATGAAGTTATCATGGACGGTTTCTATTAAAAACCGTCTGTGATATGTTTCTCACCTTGCAATACTCCAAATTTTTATAATTTCCCGCCTGAGTTCGAGTATGTTTCAGTTTTAAGACACTTTCAATAAAACGGTCATAACTTTTGCATACAGTGTCCGTTTTCGACGTTCTTATACTCGTTGGAAAGCTAACGACGAACCCGATCCAAAACAAATGACCGGCCCGCGCTAGTCACCCTAAGACCCTCAAAATCGGTCATATTTAGCCTCAAATTTGTGTTGCAAGTTTTTTGTTTCTGTTTTTGCCAAAATTTTCAATCTTCCCTTTAGAATTTTGGTTTTCCCTCAACTGCAAAGTTGTAGATCTCGTCGTAACCTTTCAAACGAGTATATATAAGCCATACAAAACTTTGTTATTTTATCTTTTTATACTAGCTATTTATATTATACCGATATATTATCTTTGTGATATCACAGACGGTTTGTAATCCGAACTGTCTGTGATGTCCCACCACGTCACCGATCCACAGCATATCCCCCAGGATCTCGATCTCACCCGTCCATTCTCTTCGCATCAAATGGCAGGCATCGTTCTCCTCCCCCCACCTCTCGCCCATTATTAACCCTCTCTCCCTACTCGAAGGAAGAGAGGTTGCGCACAGCCTCCGATCGCTACACGTTCGGAGCTTGAGGACCTCTGATTCCATAGATTTGTGGGTGTTTTCTCATGGCCCCTTATTATCAATACCTTCAAATCGGCCATATTTATCGTGTTTTGTATTTATCGTTCGCATCAAATGGCAGACACCATTTCGAGTACTACTCCAACTCATTTGTGCGCGGCAAGGGTAGGAAGGGTTTGGCAAGAGCGGCAATGGAAAGGAAGAAGGCAATGGCAAGATGGAAAAGAAGAAGGTTGGCATAAAAGCTATTGATTTTGTCATAGGAGCTAAAAATGGTGTTCGTTGCCTTTTTATTTCTGCTACTTGAAAATCTTTCCACATCACTTGTTTTAGATTATAGTTTAATGTAGTGTAAGCATTTTTCTGAACTTGTAGCCATGAAGTTTATCTTTGTAAAATTGTTAGTGTCCTCTTATGTTTGTAGTGCTATGGATAACCTACTCGATATCTTGTGATGTTGTAATGGTAGATTCTAATCTTAATGAAAATAAAATGTGTTGTTGTGTTTGTTGCTATATTTGCTTGTTTTCAGATGATATAGTTAATATTTCCCGAGGCTAGACAAAAAATAGAAAAATTTAGGTATAAAATGAACTACCATAGACGGTTTTGTGGTATAAACCGTCTGTGAAGAATTATCACAGACGGCTCGAACAAAAAACCGTCTGTGATACACATCACAGACGGTTCTAGCTATGGTTGGTAGCTAGAATCGTCTGTGATAGTGTTTTTCACATACGGTTCTAGTTATAAACCGTCTGTGATACTCACACATCACAGACGGTTCTAGCTACGGTTGGTAGTTAGAATCGTCTGTGATAGTGTTTTTCACATACGGTTCTTGTTATAAACCGTCTGTGATATAGTTATCACAGACAGCTCACAAATCGTCTATGATGTAGTTGTCACAGACGGCTCACAAACCGTCTGTGATAATTTCTGATTATCACTGACACATGAATTCAGACGGTTTTAAAAAACTGTCTGTAATGACTGTTTTGAACTGTCTGTGATGACCATTTTTGTAGTAGTGGGTGCTCCAACTAACTTATGTAGTTTTTGACTGAAATTACACTATAGCGGTTATTAACTTTTCTAAGAAAAAAAATAAAAATACCCTTTATATCGTCAGGGACCATACAAAGAAATAAAGATAAAAACTAAAATAAACTAAAATTAAAAATTAATATATTTTAAATAATTTCTGGCTTAAATAAATCAATAACTAAAAATGTCAGAAGCCGAGACGTTAGGAGCGAGGCCTAAGCAGTGGATAGAACGTGCTATTCAGAACCAGTCTATCCTAGATCTGAAATGCCCGTGTACATCCAAAACTTTAAGGTCAAACCGAGCTAGCAACACGTCCATGTCTATCCCAACCGTCCACCACCACCACTACAAGAATAGTACCTGAACTGCAACTTCTCCCAAGGCAGCAGCCATGCAAGGTACAGTACGAGCGCATTGCATTCCTTCCTTCTGATCAGAGGATTAGTGCCTTAATTTCTCCATCCTCATTCGTGCACGAACGCCGTTGCAGGTGGTCACGCGTTGCGTGCCGTCAGGGATGCTTTCATGCGTGGGGGTGATCGGCTTTTCTTCTCCCCCACGGTGTCCGCCGTCCTGGAGCAGTTGTTCCATGCATGGCTGCAGGTCAGGATCGAGCTTCTCGTGCCAATTCTGAGAGCCGCGGTGGTGCTGTGCATGGTCATGTCGGTGATCGTGATCACGGAGAAGGTGTTCCTGGGGATGCTCAGCTCCGTGATGAAGGTTTTCGGGCGGCGGCCGGGGAGACTGTACAAGTGCGAGCCCGTTGTGCAGGACGAGGAGGCTGGCTCCACGGCCTTCCCCATGGTTCTTGTCCAGATCCCCATGTACAATGAGAAAGAGGTACGGTTTTGTTCTAAATTCTGCCATTTGCAGGATGAGGTGTTCTGAACTTCTGAAGGGACTGTGTCGTTTGTTCAGAACGAGCTAATTGCTAATCCCCATTTTTTTTTTGTCACATTCAGCGCCTCTTCGAGGTTCCTGCATTGCAATCTTTCAGTTAGCAAGCTTAGCTTAGCGCCTGACAAAACTGTGAAAATTGCAGGTGTACCAGCTATCAATAGGAGCGGCTTGCAGGCTCACATGGCCGGCAGATCGGATAATAGTGCAGGTTTTGGACGACTCCACCGACGCCATCGTCAAAGTGAGATCGAATTCTCAAGCCCACCTCGTTTTTTACTCCGTCTTGACGCACTGCCAAGCGAATATACAGTACGAGAACTAGGTCCCTAGCATGGTCCAACCAGAGGACAGTAAAATTGCCATTTCCAAATCCAAATCGTGGCTGCATCCGATCGCACAGCAAAGCGATCAACAACAATGCATAACAAAGCTGATGTGAATCTTGCTGGCTGTGATCTCGATCAGGAGCTGGTGAAGAGCGAGTGCGACAAGTGGGCCAAGAGCGGGATCAACGTCAAGTACGAGACTCGGAAGGACAGGGCGGGCTACAAGGCCGGCAACCTCAAGGAAGGGATGAGGCACGGCTACGCGCAGGGCTGCGAGTTCGTCGCCATGTTCGACGCCGACTTCCAGCCGGCGCCGGACTTCCTCGTGAAGACCGTCCCGTTCCTCGTCCACAACCCCAGCCTCGCGCTCGTGCAGACCCGCTGGGAGTTCGGTGAGTCTCACGTAACCCACCCTCCCAAACACTGCGAGGACTTGCTCTCTCTCACACAAAAAAAAAAGAACACTGCGACAACTAGTACTACGGGTTTGGGTTTCTCTAGCAAGAGAACAAACAGAAAAAAGCTGCCTACGCTACAGCCTACGGTATCATTATTTGCTACTTGTGCTACTGTTTGTGCTTGTCGGCGCAGTGTCGGTATTGGCTTACGCTGCTGAATGCTGGTACGATAATGCTGTCTGCTCTGTCGAAGAGAGGGGTTTGGTCACTGCGGTCACCTTGGGCTTGCAGGCCCAATTATATAGTAAAAAGCCCATTAACAGGCTGGCTTAGATATTGAATTGCAGCCCACTACAAGCCCATCAACAGTCCTTGTGAGTTCTACATGTCACAGATCTACATCCTACGTGGTAAAATCGTATATTTACCATGTCATACAAACAATACTACCATATGAAACTAGTTTAGGAGGGGACCTCAAACATAGAGAGAACTAGAGAAAATGCAGTGCTAGTGCGACTGATTCCCAGCACGGAGTGTCGTACAAGAATCACCGCGACTCCATCGTTTCTCTGCATGTTAGTGCGCCTCACTGATGAGAAGATTTCAGTAGCTTGTGAAGTTACGTACGCTCATTGGTTAGTTCAGTTTGCAGGTCATGTCATGCTATGAGTTCTAGCTTTAATTAGCCTGGAGCACAGGGCTTTTTCCCATATGCTGAGAGAAGTCTTGTTTAAGCTGCCTTGTAGTGAATGCTAACGACTGCTTGCTGACGAGAATGCAAGAGATGTCAATGGACTACCATTTCAAGGTGGAGCAGGAAGCAGGCTCCTCGCTGTGCAACTTCTTTGGCTACAATGGTACTACTCTCTGTTTCTCTCCCCTGTGCCATTGGTCGCTGCAATTGTTTCTCTCACACAGCACTTGCCGATTTCGGAGGGTTGACTTGTTTTTCACTCATGTACGCAGGAACTGCTGGAGTATGGAGAACGCAAGCGATTGTCGAATCGGGAGGTTGGGAGGATCGAACCACTGCCGAAGATATGGACTTGGCGCTGAGAGCCGCTCTCCTGGGCTGGGAATTTGTTTACATTGGTGACATCAAGGTAATTGCTTACTCCTACCATGATGGTATGACATATCATGCACAAAGGCATTGTCAGATTGATTCAACAATCGGCGTTTCCTTTCACTTGCAGGTTAAGAGCGAACTGCCGAGCTCTTTGAAGGCGTACCGGTCCCAACAGCATCGCTGGTCGTGTGGACCTGCACTCCTGTTCAAGAAAATGTTCTGGGAAACTCTTGCTGCCAAGGTGAGTTTTTTTCTCAAGCTGTAGTATTTGAGTCTGGATTCTGGAACTCTCTCTAAATCCTTTCCTACTTCCGCTGCTTCCAATGCAGAAAGTCTCGGTCTGGAAGAAGTTCTACATGATATATAACTTTTTCATTGCACGGAGGATCGTATCGACGCTCTTCACCTTCTTCTTTTTCAGCATACTACTTCCTCTGAACATTCTATTTCCAGAAGTGCAGATTCCTGTGTGGGAACTGATCTATATCCCTACAGCTATCGCTCTTCTCAATTCAATTGGGACTCCAAGGTTAGTTCCGTGTTGCTTTACTACTTTTCTTTTCTTTTATGTCACCAGCAAACTTTTGTGGCAATCATAATGATAAGGTCACAACTCACAAGGGCACGTATCCTGAATGAATGGCGGGATTCCTCTACGTGTTGCAGGTCTATCCATCTGATTATATTGTGGGTCTTATTTGAGAACGCTATGGCATTGCACCGGTTTAAAGCCGTCTTGATCGGATTTTTCGAAGCCGGAAGGGCTAACGAATGGATCGTTACACAAAAGTCCGGAAATGTTCAGAAGCTGAAATCGGTTGTCCGTGTTACAATGAACTGCCGTTTCAAAAACAGGTAACTCTGACAAGAGAATATATGAGCCACGATACACTTCGTTCTAACATGAGTTTGTTAGCGCTAACTTGGCCATCCTGGTCCTTGTCAGGTTCCATTGCCTTGAGCTATTGATTGGCGTGTTTCTTCTGACGTCTGCGTGCTATGACTGCTTGTACAGAGATGACTATTTTTACCTCTTTGTCCTGCCCCAGTCGATCATGTATTTCGCAATTGGATTTGATTTCATGGGTGTCGGCGTTTCCAGTTAGATCAGAGCAGATCAATTGCAAGATTCAGTTCAAAGATAGGCTGCATTGAAACAGTTCAACGCAGGCTCTTGTGAAGAGTTGTGTTCACATATTGCAGGCATGTTTACATTGTAATGACAATTTCAGTTGCCACAGCTACTGTTTTAGGATACGCAACTCCTGAGCACTTTTGATGGAAGAGAGTTTTTACCTCCTTAGAAAGATGCCAGGAGGTATCAATACCTCGTCACCAAATTACATATAAATTCTTGGTACCTCCTAAGTACTAAAAATTTATATGTAATTTGGTGGCGAGGTATCGGTACTTTATGGTACCTTTCAATGATAGTAAAAACATTCTTGATGGAATCCTTCTTCCTTGAACTGAATTTAGTAGTACTACAAACATTTGGACGCAATTCCTCACCCAGCAGGACAACAAGGGCATGTCGTGGGTTTAGCCGGACTCACTATTGTGGCCCAGTGTTAGGCTGCGTTTCGTAAATTTGATGGCCCAATAGGCCGGCTAGGCACAATCCACTGTTACTGGGGCTTTGTTCGGCTCAAGCCCATAGGCTGTACCGGAACTCGGATGCCGGAGCTAATCGGAGCTTCCGTCATCGGTGAACCCGAGACAGAAGTACTAGTACAAAAAAAAAAAAACACGGCGAGGGAATGGTGCGAGTGCTGTTCCGTTTTGAAGAAACGAGGGAGCCAACGAGGCAAGGCAACGGCAACAAGCATCCATCAGATCAGACGATACGGGACGTAACGTCGCCGCACCGTTTCGTGATCGAGGCGGACTACTCACTCTTCCCTGCCGCACGGCGCTCCGCTGGGTCCCCGGAAGACTGCTAGGAAACCGTAGGCTTCATCCCGCTATTTCCTTATGGCAAAATTTGCCATGTTCTTTTTATCTTGTCTCTTTGGATTGTCAAAAAGTTAAACATCGCAATAGAATGATTTCTCAAAACAGGTTTTTAAATGGCCTCCTGAATCCAAAAAACATATACACCATCTATGTTGGTATCTTGTCGCCTGTTATCGTCTCAAAAAATATAGATAAAATCTATCAATCATAGCTAAAAATCATTAGACAGTCTAAAATAACATCTATTTGTCCCCCATTCGTGTAGCACGTATGTTACTTACGTCCTAGTGATGCTCTGCAGTGAGTACTAGTGCTGGTATAAGGGTCGGTGTTGGTGCAAGAACGAAGGAGTGTGGAAAACGCGAGTGGGAGGATGACATGCAGCAACGGCTTGTGATGCTCGACTGCGAATTTTTTTTACGAATAATCTATTTTTTACTCGACAAAATCTATTTTTAGAAGCAACAGGCCCTTAGGGGCTTTGTTCGCCTCAAGCCATAGGCTATACGTAAGGCTTGTTTGATATAGCTACGGGTTATGATTTTTAGCTGAAATTTTTGAATGTTAGCTGTTTGCGACAGAGATTATAGAGAGATACTCGCTTGCGATTTTAGTTGATACAGATATTGAGCTTTTAACGTGTATTACAATTAATTTGTAGATTTCGTCTTAAAAAATATTTTGTTTAAAAGTTAGGGACTATAATAAAAACCAAAAATTATTTTTGGAAGCCGTTAAGAACAGTCCCGTAGTATCCGTATGTTTCAGAAGGCCATGGTTAAAGTTCTATTCGCCTGTCCCATCTGAACTCGGATGCCGGAGCTAATCGGAGCTTCTGTCATCGGTGAACCCGAGACGAAAGTATTAGTACAAAACGAAGCACGGTGAGGCAATGGTGCAAACGCTGTTTCGCCTCGAAGGAAAAATGAACCAACAAGGCGACGGCAACAAGCATCCATCACACCAGACGATACGGGACGAAACGTCACCGCACCGTTCGAGATCGAGGCAGACGATTCAGGCCCCGTTTCAAAGAACCGCGTTTTTTCTTTGTTTTTAGTTAAAATAATACTACAACCATTATTAACTTGTTTATAAAATATTTAATTAAAATAGAAAAATACCGTTATATGTTTGTAGATATGTAAAAAAAGAAACACCTTATAAAACCAACAAGTTTCAAAGTGTCATCGCTGCGCTGTTTGGAAGGGAGCTTACTCCTCCCTCTCGGCTCCTGTGCAGCACGGCGTTGGGTTGGGCCCCAGAAAGATCGCAGGGAAACCGTACGCGTCGTGCCGGCATTTCATTCGGCTTTGGTCCCTTTGCGGTAGTCCGGCCGTAGCGCGTATTCTACGTCCTAGTGATGCTCCGTGGTATTTTCGATCCCCAATGAAAATTCGTGAATTGCTCCCGTTTATGAAAATCTCAAATGCATGTACCAAGAAAACGTCCATGTTCCCGTTTATGGTATTTGAAATGTAAAAAATTTGTAGAAAACAATTTGATTCTTTTAGAAATGTAAAAAATTCGTGTGTTCCAAATTAATTAGGACTTGCTCAATGTGGCTTATAAGACACGTCTTATAGTTTTTTTTGCACTGGAGTGACAGATAGCCTTTTCTGGTTAATTAAATTTTAAAAATAAAAAAATGTTTATATCATCATGGATAATACAACAGAATACAAAAAGGCATAAAAAATTAAAAAAAATCAAAAATTAAAACCGTTGTAAGCTGGCCTAAAGAACTCGAAGAGAAGCAAAGGTGTTAGTATGGTGCATGAGTCATTTCCCGCTTAAAAATTTGTACCGCTGCCAAAGCATTTAAAGTTTGATGAGGCGCTTTATTCTTATCCTTTGAGGAAAGCAAGCTGCTTAAAAAATTGTACCGCTGCTTTAGCTTTTAGCCGTTAGCTGGAATAGCGGTTATTATTTTTTTTATATTATTTAATTAAAAATAAAAATAAAAAAATAAAAACACTGTTATATCTCCATATACGGTACAAAAGGAAAAAATAAAAACAAAAAAGCCAAAATTAGAACTAAAAAGGTTAAAAGACAAAGCCGCTTGGAACATAGCATTACCAATGGGCGGCATCACTAAAGACAGGATCAAAGAAATTAAAAAAATGTTCAATTTAGTATGTCATCGTATTTTAGTCACGACAACTCGGTCCAACTAAAATCTACTCCATATTTCTTCGTTTTTTCTTCAGGTACCTTAACCCAAAGTAAAAAAAAATGTAGATAGTTTATCACCTGATGAAGAAAAATTTACACCATGTCCAGAAAAATTCCCAAGTATTAAACACAAAATCATCACATCAGAAAGATTTCTACCACCGCCGTATAAACAGTGAGAACTGAGAACATAATTTTACCCGCCAATAAAATTCAGAAAGACACGCACCAATGGGAGGATAAAGGTAAAGTAAAAGGTAAAAAAGAAAAGACGAACCGAGCCAACCGTCCATGGCTAGACCGCAAGTCGACGGCGCAGTAGGACGAGGCAGGGATAACAAAGATTCAAAGCACAGGGAAATTTCATGGGCACCCCGCCATGCGTATCTGCATGCGGTTGCAGACAGCAGTACAGCCTAGCCACTGACAGTAGCACGTTGCATGCCACCGCCACCACTTTCGTGTGAGCTGAGTAATAACCGGGACGTGTAGCCGTAGGCTTTATGCCATGTCTAGTGCTAAACAATTGCAAGGTCGTTTCCCGTGCCAGGTGTCGGTTATCTTGTGCCATCTCGAGTGTAATCGCCTGCACATGACCGAAGAGCCTAGGGGCGTCTGAAAAGGCAGGAGCTCGCTGTTTTTGCCTGCAATAAAATAGTAGCGGTTATAATTATTGGTGTTGGATTTATCTACAGGTTTTATCTGAGTTCATTTCTTGAGCAAATATACAAATTGCTCTTGGGTGTGTGTGAACTGTAACATCCTCTACGTACTACGATTCTATTTCCAAGATAACATTACATGTTATGTTATATTGTGAGTTTTAAACAGACATCATGATTATTACACTAGCAAATATTAACAAAAATTATCATATGACGTGATTACACAACCAATCAATTCTATTATTACACTAGGAACTGGTTTGTATCTGAAAAAGAAAAATGCAAAACTAGATAAAAAGGAAAATGAAAAACTAGATATAAAGAGGAATGAAAAATAGAAGCGACATGAGCGCAGGAGGCGGCCAGAAGCGGGGGCGGCGTAGAGTGGAAGAGAGGAAGGGGGCAGAGGCAGAGGCACACGTCGCCCCCGATGCGTCAAGAGCAGAGGCGGCAGGAGGCCGAGGCCGTGGCATAAGAGAGTACTTGGTGCGTTTCTTTTGGGCATGCGAACATGGTTTTGGTGAAATTTTTGAATTTTATTGTTTACAGTCTGATTACGAGAGATCGATAGTCACTTGCGATTTTGGCTGGTACAGATATTAAACTTTTAACGTGTACTACATTTAACTTGTAGACCCCATCTTGAAAAAATACTCTATTTAAAAGTTAGATACTGTAGCAGCTGCGAGAAGCCAACCGGCTTCTTCACTGCCGAACACCCCCTTAGAGAAGCAGCTTCTGAAGAGACCTGCACCTTTGTCATACCGAAGCCGTTTCAATCGGCTCCTTACTTTGTCGCCGTGTCGATACGACACATCTCATGGCATTATTTTGTTATGCTGGTTTAAGTGTAAACGCGCATGCCATATCACCAGCCATATGGGAAGCTGGCTAGAGTGAGGACGTCTCGCTTAGCCGACCAGTTCGAGCCCTCACCAAAACTAGAAGGCAAAGCTGGGTGACGTCTCTCCCCGCGTCTCTTTTTTTTTTTTTTTTGAGTGTAACCGTTCAAAGCTTTTGCTGTTGCCTGAATTTGGCTAGAAAATGACATGGCAAAAACAAAATCTAGCTCATAGATTAAGCATCAGCAGAAACACGAGTACATGACTAAATTCTAGTGCTACGTCATGTGTGCACGACCACTAGATTCAACCCGATCTTCACAATTATTGTATTTTATGATCTAAATCTGATAAGATCTTATCACTTAAAGAATTCGATGAGATTTCGCTCAAAGATATATTTTGACCAATATGATTGGTCGGTAATGCACCCTGATCTAAGATAATGATTGTGATCATCTTCATATTCGTAATAGACTCTACACTAACTCGCACCATCTGGTGTCCAAAGGTGTTTTTTGCCGATTAGAATCAGACGTAATTACTCGATGCGCTTCTAACTTACAATTCTTCATCATTATCTTCTAAGACTCTATTTCATCTCTGAGCGGTGTGTTATTTCCGCCTCTGAGCATGTTACTATTCCAGTTTTCGAGTGGATCTCTGTTTCTATTGCCGACTAGAAGTCTGTCCCTTCCTCATCTAGGACTCTTGATCTCAAGGCTATTTATTCCCCCGTAAGCCTTAAGATTAAACACACGGAGAGATAGAGAACTCTTTTTTTATTGTTTTTTATTTCTTTAAGTATAAGATCTAATGATTAGAATCTCTATTTATAGGCTAGACGGGGAGATACCCAACATAAGACAGGTCTGTTGGTTCTGAACCAGGTTTCTCAACAAAGACGAGTGTTTTGCAAGTGCATGATCCTGCTGTACGATGTCCATTTTTCACCATTTCTTAATGGAACAGCACCGAGAAGCCGAGTAGTCCTCCCCCTTTCGTTAGTCCAACACTTTGAGTGCTTGTTGGACAGCATCAGAAGAATCCAATGGTTAGATGATGGCTCCGCTTGTACTGATGGTCTCCAATCAAAATTAACGGCCAGAAATCGGACTGACTGTTCTAGAGAACCGCAATCCAGCAGAACGAGATTCCTGGCCATTCTTTCCTGACCATTGTTCATGCCTGCATAGAGTCCAAGTTCTCGCGCAGTGCAGCGGCGACCCTGATGACCCGCAGCCGCAGGCACGAGTTTTACCGGTTCGTGTCTGGACTCTGGCATGCATGATAACTTGAGGCTCGAATGCAGGAATCTCTATGTTGGTATACAAGGAATCTCTATGCCAGCATGTTGCGAACGATGGTGGTATACTGTGTTGCCTAGTAGTATGAACTATGAAAGAATCGATACAAAATGTGTGTAACAAAACCCGGGGTATTTTCTTGTATGTGCAATAGCATTCAGAATGGACCATTCGGCGAGAAAACGTGAGTGCTTAACCAGAATTCTTACGTTCAAGGTTCACCTAATCGAAACACTGACATTGCACGCATCTTAGGGCATTTATAATAGTGTTTTTTTCTCTAAAATAGCCATGTCACCGAGAGACATACTCAAAAGATAGTAGCTCCAATACATTGTCTCTAAATCATCTTTTATAATATTTTCATTTGCAACCGGTCCTACATGTCAGCTGTTTTTAATAAGCTTCATCCTCCGTCCTCACCAATCTCTCTCACACTGGTTCTATCACATCACTGTCGCCACCCTTCCTCCCATGCCTCACCGCCGACGGCCCTCCTCCCCCACCTCGGCACCATCGTCCTCTCCCTACCCCCACCTCGGCACTGCAAGCCTCCCCTCCCACTTCCACGCAGCACAAGTATTGCCCCTCTCTCTCCACGTGCGCCTCTCCACTAACGCCACCGGTGGAGGTCTCGCCGCCATCGACGCCTCTCACCGTTGATTCTCCCTTGCCATTGTGCCTTCCACCGCCACCGCCCTCCCCTTGCTTCCTTGTCGTCGCCGCCCTCTTCAGCACCAGCTCCGAGCTAACGGAGGCCAGATCCGGCGGATCTGGCCAGCTCCGAGTCTTAACAGCCGGTGGTCGACACCCTCAACCACCGCGCAGGCACCGACGCGGAGGTCCCCTACACCAGCGTCATGTCGTCCTCTGTGTCAAACAACGGCGGCATACTGCTCGTGTCCTAGCCGCCGAGACCGTGCCCGAGAGGGAGGGTGGCGCGGCAAGCTCAAGGTGTGGTTCACAAAACACATGTGGAGATGTCATCAAGAAAAACGCTTGTCGCTAGTCTCTTGTGTTCGCATGAAGCGATCATGTCTAGAACAGGCGACTTCATTCTCTCCGCTCCCTCTCCTCCATACCATTGCAAATCTAATGTGGCAATCCTCACAGACGCATTGGAGATGCCCTTATTAGCTGTTGGGTGTTCCTACTTGTTCGCAGCGTTTGGTGGGCATCTTTCTTGACACTATGCTTGGGCGGTTGGGCCAATCAAATAAATGAACAATGGCCGAGGGCTCATATCTTCGGAATCATTAGCAGAAATGGTTGCATCGAACGCGTTATTTGCAAAAATAATATTCTCTTAGCATCAATTGCAAAAATAGCAACAGAGATCAATGCACCGCAAGAGCTCAGTCCAGACATGTGCACTACAGACTAAAGCATTTCGTCAGGTCATGTTTGTCGATTAAAATTTGAGAGAGACTTGAAAGATAACAGGAGAAAAGCAGTAGAACAGGCACATCCAAGATGTCTAAATTAACCGACAAAATGAGGTCCATTACAACCAACCACGCTGGACCACGCAAAACATCAAGGAGGCCATCGCAAGAGGCCCAACTGACGCTAATTGGCGGGTGATACGAGGCGGCCTCGGTTAATCAAGCCGGCCCTACCACCACTTCCAATCCCTAGCCGCGAAAGCTCCCACAAATGCTCAGCTAACACAGAGCCCATGCTAAAATACTAGCTTAACAACCAGCTACTACTTCCCAAGAACCAGTGCGCGTGAGAAGAACCAACCATAAAACCATGGTACTTCCCAACATGCTCCAACTGGGGGGATAATTACTACTGCTAGCTACTACTACGTCGAACGGTTCAGTACTGGAGTTGTTCAGGTGAACTGGGCCCCACTGAAGGTCTGGCCGAAGGACCAGCTGCGGGGGGCGGCGTTGTTGGAGACGACGGAGCGGCCGTCGCTGCCGGTGACGCGGAAGGAGAGGCGCTGGCCGTCGAGGAGCGCGTTGTTCTGCCAGTTCTGGCCCCAGTTGCGCGACATGGACTGCCACGCCGCCGAGCGCTCCGACTTCACGGCCACCGCGTGCACGTCGCCGGCGCCGCCCACGTTGGTGACGAGAACCAGGTTGAAGTACGTGTGCCCGTTGATGGTGAACCGGATGCCGCCCTTCTTGTTGCACGCCACCCTGCACACGGAAACCATTGCTGAGTTCCAATAAAGCAAAATGGGGCGAGGAAAGGCATGGAGACGTCGGTTTTTGGTAGGGACCTGCGGTAGGAGACCGGGACAATGCCGGCCTTGTACAGCGCGATGCGCTGGAAGACAGGCTGGGACATGTCAAAGTGCGCGCGCGGCGGGTTGCACCAGCCGCCGTCGTCGGAGGGGAGCGCGTTGTTGGGCGGACAGAAGTTGGTGGCCGTGACCACGACCGAGCCGGGCAGGCAGGAGTGGCTCCCGCCGCCGTTGGCCGGGTCGCAACGCACCTCGAAGCACGCCCCGCAGCTTAACCCGTTGTTGAACAGCGCCGTGCTCAGCGCCGCCGTGTTCGTCCCGTAGCCTTGGCTGTACAGGTTCCCGTACCCACACGCCCCTCCTGCACGCAGGCGCAAATACACACACGCAAACAGTAAGTATCACGAGCGGTGCAGATGTAATGTAGTGGTAATGTTTGGTAAAGCGCTGTCACGGGCGGGCGTACCCATAGTGCCGGAAGCGTCGCCCCGCCGTAGAATGTGGCGTGAGCGGAGGACCAGGCGCCGCCTCCTAGCGGCGCGTGCCCGTGCCCCAGCCCGTGCCCGCGTGAGAGCGCGAGCGGAAGCAGCGCGGCCAGGAGGACAGCGAGGAGGACGGCTCGGCGATGCGCCATTGGCACGGGATGGAGTGGAGCGGAGAGGAGCGCGGCCGTGCGGGAGTTTGGGGCGGGGGCGGGGAGGGAAGTGAGCGGTGTTTTGGCGGTTGGGCGGGGATAAATAGAGGAGGCGGCGGGGCGGAGGAATCGAACGAACGGTGTGGAACGGTGGAACGGTGCGGCGCAGTGCAGTGCAGTGCAGCGCAGCGTTGGGCGCACGCGGGTGGGGCTCACAAGTGGGGCCCGGCACGGCCTGCAAAAGCAGCTACCCCGGCACGTAGGGACACGGGTTTTCTGGGGCGTTGGGAGGCGTGGCCGGAGTGGGAGAAAGAAAAGGTTATGGTGGAGTACTGGTGCAGCAAGAATAGTATACTGTTAGTCTATATCATATTTTATTTTAAGTAATGTAGTAAAAGAGTATTATCTATTATTTACAAAATCAGGTAATTATATAAATTATCTTTTATTTCTATCTATAAATAATATAGTGATGAATTACCGATACACATCTCCATACCATTATACATACAATGGAGGAGAGATTGCCGCGGTGGTGCGGTGCGGTGCAGCTTTTGGGAGTTGGAAAGTGGGGTGAACGGGGAGTTACTCAAGCTGCTGCTCCGGTCTTCAGCTACGTTCGTTTGCTCGGCTCGCGCGTGATGCGGACTCGCGGAGCGATCACGGCGATGGAAAATCACTCAAATCCAAACGTGGTGTACTCGTATTTGGATTGTGATCACTCCCTGTGCTGCTATATTCTAACGGAAGTTGTCAGCTCCAGGCTGTAGCAAAAGGACAAATATTTTAAGCGAAAGGTTTCCATGGCATCTTTGACCTATGTAAGCAGTACTCTGACGGATTTCACCCCAAATTAGCTCCACATTGGTCTCGTTCAAAGCAAAAGTAGCTTTTAATTAAGATATTTAATTAAAAATAAAAATAAAAATCATAAATAACCACAGGCAACAAAAAGGAAAAGAATAAAAAATAGTAATAAGCCAACATGTTGAAAATAATTTCTGATCTCTAAAAAGTACAAGCTAAAAGCTATTTTAATCGGCCATTCTCTATGTGCCAAGGTGGTGCTCCAACCGGCTTATGGCTTAAGGTTTTGATGGAATTGTATTGTAGTGTTGTTGCTTTTTTCTAAAAAATAAAAATAAAATAGAATGAATTAAAAATTAAAAAAGTTATATTGTCACGAACAATACAAAAAAACAGTGAGAAAAGGTAAAGACAAAAAACCAAAAAACTCAAAAAGTGAAAATAAGCCGAAATTAGAAGTCGAATGTTCTAAGTGGCTTTTAGCTTAAATAAACTGAAAGCCAAAATAGGCAAGAAGCTATAGTACTAGATTTTTTAAAAACAAATTTATTGGATTGTGTTTTGTTGGAACAAATCGAGTGCCCTTAGGTTGAAATTAAAACTAGGTAATTCCTTTAAGGGCATCAGGAGTGTATATATCGCAATGAGTCTTAAGGTGGATTCCACCTAATTATTAAGGCCACCGCTGTTATGTTTGAGGCCACCACTCAGCTGTAACAAGGGTCCCACTCGGCAGTAAAATAATTGTATTTTAATACTGCTGTTGAATGTGTTTGTTGATAGTTGGCTGGTGGGGAGGAGAGAGAACAACATGATTAAAAGAAAATTGTATTTCAATGCTTATGGCCAGGTCTTTAGCTTGAGGACCGGCCTTAAGCCTTTTTTACTTATGGCTTACTTAAGGTCAACCATGTAATGTATAAGATCGATCTTAAGGTGACTTATGAGGGCACGTACAACGCATTGCCACCAGCCGTCGATATGATGTATATTTTGCAGATCAGTCCTCCTTATACAGCAGTGAATGAAGAGGGAGAAGCGAGTTGTCGCCTCGTCAGACGACGGCACGGGCGCGTGCTCCCAGGACAAATCGTTGGATCCTTGTTCGTTTGCAACCTGGCCGGATTAATTAGCGCGTGCGTGGTTGATCATCTGCGGGGCATGGAGGAGTGAATATATAATAAAAAACTATTATATTATATTATATATAAATATATATTAATATACCATTTATATTGATGGTTCTAAAAAATATTGTAATTATGTTCATCTTATTTATGCTTGATCTGTTTTGTATCAAGAAGCAACACAATGGTATACAAGAATTATATTCATACTTGATCATGGTTGTATGCATGCATTAAACAGTTCGCAGACAGTTAAATAGACGACCCATTGTACAAGCTGTCTGTTCAATTGTTTGTGTATGAAGTAGAAAGAATTTGTAGACATCAATCCGTCTGTGGGTTGTACATGCCCTGAGTTATGACTCTCTATTTTCATACACTCCGGATGCTCTAACAGCATAGCTGCAGTACACAGGCTAACAGGCTTATTTAATGGCCCTAATAAAAAAGTTTCTACATTTAATGTGTACTTCTCCCGGGACCATAGCCGCCGACCTAACCCTAACTGTACACTTCTCCAGCCCAACTCATTGATAGGCTTATGGGCCACTCTGTTGCAAATGGGCCACACAGCCTTGTATTCACCCCTTGCATTGTAGTATATATGCTTTGCTCCTGTAACAAATGGTAAATTACACATTGTAACAATGCATTTGTCAGTAGTAGTAAGAAATACGTCCTTAAAAATAGTAAGAAATACGCCCTGTAGTATTGCTAGCTACAGTGGTTTGCTTTGGCCAAAACTCTACGATTACAGTCTACTGGCTGCAGTAGCAGTATTGCTGTTTGGGAGCCTTAAATAGGGAATCCAGATAACAACAACATGAGAGACGCCAAAATACTTAAAAGAGGCCGAGGCCGGAGACCCAGAGCGTGTGAAAACGGTTTCGGGTGCCAATAGCAGAAAGTCAAATCAAACGTTCAGCTTTTAGGAACGGCTTCGGTTGAATCGAGCTCTCGCTCCATCACGGCCTAAGCGTCGTCCTCTACGCCGGCCTCTCGAGCTAGATCCGGCGAGTGAGAGATCAGATCCATCGTTCCGGCAGCCTAAGAGGCCATGGAGAGCATGCAACGGACGACAATGGCTGCCACATTTGCTGTTATTTTTTTCTTCTTGCAACTTACTGAGACGGGAGGCATGGTCCAGTGAGCTCAGCTAAAAGCTTCAGCTGAATTAAACCCTCATACTTTTAGCTGCTTTTATTTTTAGTCCACTGCTATTCTAAAGTCGAAATCTTAACTAAAGGCACAAGCTTCAAGCATTTCGAACGCCTCTGAAGAGTCTGACCAGTCCAGCAAACAGGTACTGTGCTTACTCAGGGTACGAGAATCCAAAAAAGGCTGCACTGAGCCGAAGGACGGTGGGCTGCTTCTGTGGGCTCGTTGCTCGGAACTACCTAACCACTGCAAATCGGTTGGTGCGGCCTTTAATTTGCCTTTGTCTCTTGCACAGGTACTTCAATTCGCGAGTCACATTTTGAGGTCCCAATTTGCGTGCATTTTGTTTGCCTGTGCCGTCTACTGCAGTCTCTTCTTTTTATCTTTTAAAACTTATCTTTAATTTTTTATAGTAACTAGTTTTCAAATAAATTATCTTTTTAAGATAAAGTCTACAAATTAGTTATAGTACACACCGTGACGATTTCATTTATATCGATAAAAACCATACACGAGTTATTTATATCTCGATATTTTCTCTCACGAATAGCTAAAAGCCACAACCCGTAGCTATAAAGCCATAAGCCCAAACAAAAAAATGAATAAGCTCCATATCTACTAAAACCAATATAACTGCCAATTCATATAAACCAAGATTGTCAATTGGAGTATTAGCATTGACTGTACTTACTATGCTACACACGATAATGGGTGAGTTCTTTTGGATTGTGCCTTATGGCTAAATTTTTTGGATTATGTGCTATTTGTGATAGACAGTATAGAGAGAAAAATAGTCGTATATAATTTTTACCGATACAACTAAATTTAATAAAGTTTATACTATAACTTATCTGAAAACTCTATCTGAAAAAACGTGTTATTTAGGTGATGATCGGTTCGGCTGAAAGCTGAAAGCTTATGGCTGAAAACACTGGAGCTGGCTGAAAAAACACTGTAACTGAGAGAGGCTTATTTAACATAATTAAATTTTTAAAAAATAAAAAATATAAAAAATATGTTAGCCTATCACAGACAACGCAAACAAATACGAGAAAAAAAAAGAACCGACAAAAAAACTCAAAAAAAGTCAAAAATTCAGAAAAAAAACGAAATTATAAATAGTGCAAAAATAAACTTAAGCTTTAAGCCATAAGCTATATTGAGCAGGGCCTTAAAAACAAATTACTGAATTAAATGGCATAAATCATAAACCAAAGTAGTGCCGAACCCGGCCAATAGCTTTGACAGCAATTTTTCTGTCATTTTAGTAGTAGCCCTGGCGTTGGTATAACTGTCCCAAACGGCGCTTGCCCCCAACGCAGAGGTGTCGCATGGTGACTAGGCCTGCTTCTCTCTCAGCTTTGTCAGACTGCGAGCAACAGCAGCAGCGGTGAAGGAGCACATGCTCGCTCTGGCCGGCACCATGCATGCCAACGTCTGCGCAAAAGATGGTTTGTCCAACGCACAAAGATTCCTCCAACCATATGATGGTTAAAGACATAGGAGTGTATAAGATTGTAATGAGTTTTAAGATAGATCTAATCTAATTGTTAAGGTCGACTCGTTATGTTTGAGGCTACCGCTTGGATGTAACAAGGGTCCACTCGGTAGTAAAAAATTGTATTTTAATGCTTGTGGTTATTGGTAGTTGGCTAGTAGGGGTAGAGAGAACAACAAAATTAAAAGAAAATTGTATTTTAATGCTTGTGGTCAGGTCTTTAGCTTAAGGCCGATCTTAAGACTTTTTTAATTATAGCATGTTTAAAATTAATCTTGTAATATATAAGGTCGATTTTAAAGTGGTTTATGGCCTTCTATTTTTATATACTATAGATACCTAAAACACAACGCACCAGGGAATCCGGCCACGAAATTGGAGCAGATTACGGGGATCAAAATCCAACCCAGTAGGCAGCAGGTTTTGTTTTCTTCTCCTCTTTTTCGGTCTGGTGCTAACAGGCTCGTGCCACGACTGATCGTGCACTAGATCTTCTACGAGTTGCTAGAATATTTTACACGTTCGACCTGACATCAATCTCTTCTCCTTTTTTTTTAACAAAAAAACATCAATCTCTTCTTGTGAGGCCTTGTTTGTTTCGTTCGAATAGGAGTGGAAGTTTTAAAAACAGGAAGCAGCCGGGTCATTTTGCAGAAACGGGAGGGGGACCCGTGAGCGATCAAGCGAGCGTGCGTGAGCCCCGCGACATCACAAGCGTGTAGTGAATGCGGCCAAAGACGCGATGCCACGTCGCAAGCGCAACCACCGGTGCAAACAATGCCATCGCTCGCTGCGCATCTCGACGCACATGTAGTGCCTCCAAGGGCAGGGGATACGGTACGACGCGTGCCGGGTGGGCGACGCAGAGAAACGTGAGTGTCCGTACTAGAGGATAGGCCAAATAGGCTAGGCTAACAGTGTCGGTCCAAAGCACAGTACGGTTCAACCCGATATGATGTGTCATATTTGGGTTGCAACCTTGGCCTAGCGGGTTGGGGCGGCATGACAAATGTTTGGGTCGTAGCCTCGGCCTAGCAGGTTAGGGTGGCATGACACACAGTATCGTGCCGTGTTAGACACGGCCTAGGTCCGAGGTGAGTGTGCCATGGTTTATTAGGTCCGATGGGCGGGGGTTGAGCCGACGGTGGATCTGGTAGGTGATGACGGCGTAGCCGAGGAGATAGGCGGTGAAGGGAGTAGGGGGCAAGCGGGAGACGGCGCGCCGGCGGAGGAGGGGGTAAAGGACCGAGTGAGGGAGGGGGCAGAGTAGGCACGCTCGCACAGGTAGAGCGACCAACGTATGCACACTTGGCAGCACAATCACGTGCGCCCCGGCACACGCGTGGCCTTGAGTTCTATCGCGGCGCACCGAGCTGCAGAGCACAACCAGTGAGGTCGACTTGCCTAGGGCAAATTTGAGTAGCGAGGACGTGGGTCAGCACCATTGCAGACCTAACCGTAAGCGAATGGAACCACACACATATGCTGGATGGAGGAGGAGGAGGGGAGAGCAGGGGGAGCAGATCACGCCCTGAGGCAGCCTGGTGGTCTGTTTTGTTGTGGTCAGTGGTGAGTTCCGACGTCACTATCATCGGATTAAGCAGCGGCGGTGCAATCGAAGAGCAAAGAGATATGGGGAAAGAAGTAGAGGACTAGTAGTGTGTGTATTGCATACGGATAAGGAAAGAGAGTAGTAGTATAGTAGTACTGTACATGTGCCCGAGCTAGCACAACGCGAGTTTTGGACACATCTAACATTGTTGCAAGCAAAAATTCCAAATCTGGCCTCCGGAACAAATAAATTCCATATCTAGCCCCCTGCCCGACCGTGGGATTGTGCCATGCCGACACGTGGTCGGTCATGCGGTCCGGGACCGCACGACCGCCTATAGCCGGGTCGTGCGGTCCGGAACCGCACGACTCCACTGTGGCACCGCGGTACCGAGCGCACGATTCAATTCCGACCGCACGACTCCACATGATTCAATTTCCGACCACACGACTCCATGTGCACCGGACGATCATGCGGTTAGCAGATAAATCGTGTCTTTGGGCGTTGCCTGATGGAGTCGTGCGGTCCCGACCGCACGACCCGCTACTGATGCGGTGGGGACCGCACGACCGCCGCGTGTCAAGCGCGGCATAATCCGCGGTCGGGCAGGGGGCTAGATATGGAATTTATTTGCTCCGGGGCTAGATTTGGATTTTTTGCTTGCAACAGTGTTAGATGTGTCCAAATTTCGCACAACGCGGTCCGTCATCTCATTGGGTCATCCCCGAATCCGAGACTAAGTCCGTGGATTGGTACGATATGGTCCATGTAGTTAACTGAGTGAACCAGGTTGTGTCTATATGTGCCCATGTCGGGTCATGTTGGACGACCCATTTGTTATGGAGTCCGTCCTACGCGGAGAGAGGAGGCTGCAACTTGGCAAGGCCCTTGCCAATTCACACTGGTCACTAGAGATGGCAATGGGTACCCGAAACCCGATACCCGGTAGGTTTTTACTTTATTAGGGCATGTGTCTGAGTCAATTTGCTAACCCATAGGTCTTTTAATGGGCAAAAAGCCCAACCCATCGGGTCTGCCGGGTTCGGGTACATTCCTATAGTACCCAAACCCGTAAACCCATGGGTAATATAAACCCGATCCATAGGAGTTATAAACACAGGCTCTCAGCCTCCCAGGCAGACTAGCCCAACCCATTAGTCAAGTATAAGGAGCAGTTGATGTCTCTCCTTTTGGTTTTAACTGAGTTGTGAACTGTGAACTTGTAATGATATGGTATGCTAGTGAACTATGAACTGAGAATTGATTGAGTGAACTAGTGATGTGCATTGTGGATTTGTCGTTGCTTGTTTCATGCATAGTAGCATATAAAATTGAACTTATTGTTGACTTGCTAAGCACTACACTGTCTGCAATTTGCACACCTGTTGTTGGGCACGGACGACCCGTGGGTACCCGTTACCCGAGTGGGCATGGGTCTGGGCAAAAATCTGCACTCGTCACGAGCATGGGTTTTTTAGCGGGCACGTCTAACTTTCATGGGCACATGTTTGAAATAGCAAAACCCTTTAGGTTTGTACCCGTTGCCATCTCTACTGGTCACCTCAGTCTTGTTTTGTTCACCGCCCATGTCTTTGGTGGATTTTGTTGCGAGCCTGTGGCCTATACCTTCCCTTGTGCGCATGTACACAGAGTACTGCCATGCTTCTCGGTCCTTCACCAACTGGTCCATTCATATAGGCTATTGACTTTGATTTTTTAATTTTAGCTTCTAAATAGTAACAATTTGTAGGAAACTTTGTAGAGAGAAAACACACTCACATGCAATTTTGGTCAATATAGATGAAGTTAGTATAATATATATTATCTTAAAAAATACTCCATTTAAAAGTTACGTATAATAATAAAAGATATTTACTATAGAAAAATAGCTTCTACAAGCTAATACGAAAGACCTAAATCAAACAACCCGAGCCGGCCAACGAGACCAGCCCAACAAAATATTAATGAAATGTTTATCCGGCCCAGCCCACGGTACGTCTTTAGTCCGAACTGACCAGGCTCTCCTCGCCGCTCCAGCCCATTTCAACGTGTCAGATCCGAAGAAACCAGCCTGGGAAGCCCGAAAGGAGCAGCACCAGGAATCTGCCAGCGCCATACATCCGATCATCACGGGTAGAACTAGATATACACAAGGAAGATACCAAAGAGGCAAAGACAGCAGAACTTGTCATTTACATGCCACTCCATACGCGGGGGCGTTCATGAAATATGCAGCTGACGCGCGCGCCATGTCCAGGCTCATGCTCGAGAACCCTGCTTCCCGATTGTTTTCTGCGGTTTTCCTGGTGAGGTGGCATCCGTCAAGGACAATGGCTATGTACATGACATTGTGATGATCAAGACTAACACTAATATTTCTGAACTGTCGAAAATATCTTCTTTAGTGAAATTTCTTATTAAACTCTGAATACAAACACAAGGGGTTCCTATAGTCGTTTGTCGCACTTTGATGCTTATAAACCTTGTCATTTTGATTGCATGGCATATACAAGCCATCTTGCTATTACACTGCACTGCGGCATGAACATCTGTTATGTGCAGCACACTGATGAGCCCCAAGTTTGCACACAAATTTTCATCAATACACACTTGTCGATCACTTTGCGACTTGCTCCTCCTTGCCTGCTTCCTCGAGTTCTCTCAGCCCTCCGACCCTCTGCTCAATCTCCTCAAGCAGCTCCTCCCTCAACAGCTCCTCCCTTGCAGACGCCTCCAGGTCCTCTTGCTGCAAAATTAACATTTATTGCACATACATTTGCTTACGTGTCCTGGTGGTAGGTTTTCAGTTAAATCAATTATTCGAGCATCATCAGAACATCTTGAGTTGTCTGAAGATTCTTCCAGCTGATGAATGATGAAGGGGAAAGATGCGGCAATGATGCATGCATACCCGGTCGTAGTACCAGTGCACGGTGCCATCACCCCCTTCTCCCCTGTACGCCTCGCTGTCGTAGAAAGGATCCTGTTAATCCATACAAGGCCGTGTCACGAACACTCGGAAGATGCTGGTCATGACCAGTGGTACTAGACTACTAGCTACTACAACTAGTACTAGGTGCTTGCCTTCATGGACGCAAAGAAGCAGACGCCCCAGACCGTGAACATGGCGTAGAAGGTATCTACCAGAAGGAATAGAGTTTCAGAAAAAATCGAACTGAAGTGTAATCATGCTGCGGAAGACACCAGTGTCGAGCTCACAGACGCTCTTGATGGCCGCGTCGCTGAGGTGCCAGATGGACTTGTGCACGACGTAGTCCCTCTGCATGTCGACGTGCTCCACCATCGTCACCATCAGCGGCACCACGTCGAACGGGAAGGCCTTCACCTTCAGTGAACCCCTTCCGGCTGACCTCTGCAACACAAGACCGATCCATTACTGAACGTCTGAACCACATCAATACTACTGTCTGTGCTCGGTTTCTTCAGATTTCAGATGGCCGTGGCCCGTGCATAGAAACACAGTTTGGCTCAATGTTTCACAATCCTCAACAATTTGAAGCTCGCCTTGAATTGACCCAAACTTGCCTCACAACGATATTTTTCACTTCGCTTACCTTAGAATGGCTGGAGTTGAACATGGGGTCTTGGAATCTGCCGAGCTGCATGCAAACAAAAACATTGGTACACGTGAAAATTGCAAGGAACCCAAGTCAACTTTGTACATGGACGTTGAGAGAGAACGGTAGGTGTACTGTTGCAGGGCAGCGGCCATGGAGGTCGGCTCTTCTTGCCGAGCGTACAGCAGAGAGGTGAGTGTGTGACCTGAGCAACGGCAAGGCCATTGTTGCTGGGTTACTTTGATGGGTAGCTTGGTAGCGAGCGAGAGTGAGTTCGTCCCTGGGCTGGCAGATGTTTGCCTCTGAGATCTAGCGTGTAGGATGGAACTTTTCTTTTTGGTGGATAAGGTTAGTCTTTGGGTGGCCAACTATTTTTCGAGCACCTTCAATCTTGGTGAGAGACTTGAGCTGGGCCTGGTTGAAGTAGGCTCGAGCATTGTTGGTTCGGCCAGCCCACCCTGATGTTTAGGTCCATTAAGAGCCGAGGAGAGCATAGCATCCGCATAGTAAATGACAACGGGCCGAACTGGTTTATTTCGGCCTTTTCCAGCCTTGCGCAATGCAGCCCAACATGCCCATTAGCACCTCTCAAAGAACAAAATAAAAAATTGAAATTCTCATGTTAGCTTCTGTTCGTACCTATCGGGCTGGTCTATGGCCTACGCGTACTTCACAGCTGCAGCAATGGATCGCCAGGAGTTGGTGGCTAGCATCAGCAATCAGGCCATCAACTTCTTGATCATGTCATGCCATCGATCACTAAGTAGGAAGGCGCAACATGATACACCAAACCATGCGTTTTTCTGCCTGCGAAATAACCAGCCAGGCCACTCATAAGCTGCGCGCCTCAAAAGCTGGGAAATGCCCGTGCTTTTTCAGTTTGGAGAAGACAGGGAAGAGGGAACGTGCAATTTGAAGCCTTATGTGTACGAGTAGGAGCACGCGCATGAAGTGCGCGTCACTCATACTGCAGTGGACTGATAAAAGGCAGTCATAAAAAGCAGGATCTCACACCGACACTACAAATGCTAGCTGATGTTGTCGGTCTTGATGGAGCAAGTGAGAGTAGGTGTCAACGTCAGAAATCGGAACTACGTAATCCACATGCACCTCATGTAGTCCCTCGTGTGCGCATATATATCCATGCGTGCAACATTTCATTCAGAACAGCGCCATTTGAGGAAGGAAACGTGCTCAAAATGGAAGGTAAAGCCTCAGTGCCCGAGCACGGCGAGACCTCGAAGGCCGCCGCGGTGGCGATCAGCAGCAGCAGAGCGGCCGGCCAGCCGGGGGCTGTCCGTGCTCGACCTCGTCCTCCGCTTCGTCGCGGTCGTCGCCACCGTCGGCAGCGCCATCGCCATGGGCACAACCAACCAGACACTCCCGTTCTTCACGCAGCTCCTCCGGTTCAAGGCGCAGTACAGTGATCTCCCAACCTTAACGTACATGCGTTATTCTTCGATCGTTTCAATCACTGACCGAGCTAGCTTGACTATGTATATAAGCGGATGCTCCTAACGACATGCATGCTTCGTTTTTTTTCATGGCAGGTTGTTCGTGGCGGCGAATTCGGTCGTCGCCGCGTACTTGGTCCTGTCGATCCCGCTGTCCATCGTGCACATCATTAGAAGCAGGGCAAGATACACTAGACTAATCTTGGTCTTCTTTGACTCGGTAAGACTAGCTCAATCTTTTCGGTTAGCTAAGTGTATGATCAGTTGAGTAGCTTAGTTGCTGAACTACTGATTCACTAATTTTGACTCTTGTAATCAAGGCAATGCTGGCACTGGTGACGGCGGCTGCGTCGGCGGCGGCGGCGGCGATCGTGTACCTGGCGCACAAGGGCAACGTCAGGGCGAACTGGTTTGCCATCTGCCAGCAGTTCGATTCCTTCTGCGAGCGCATCTCCTGCTCCCTCATCGGCTCCTTCGCGGCCATGCCCGTTCTCCTTCTTCTCTTACTCCTCTCCGCTGCCGCGCTGGCGCGCCGCTAGATCGACCAGTCAAAGCAGGTTGGCGCGGCCGCGGTCTGCTTCCGGCTGCAGAGTGTGGGTCTTGTTATTGCGGTTTCGTGCAATTGCTTGCTGAACTATGTCTGCACGTGTGGATTTGCATGGTGTATGTGTACGTGTTTGTTGTGTGTATTTCGTCTTCCTGGTTCAGCCACAAAACGGGTGCAGAAATGCACCGCTCAAGATTGGTCTGCTTTTCTTAGAGCAAAATTTCATTAACTAAACAGCCCGCGGCCCCGCGCAATTGTGCGGCTAATCACAGTACTTCGTTTTTAGTTAGTTATTGGACTTTTGTTTCCTATATACTTTCTATTATGTTAGAAATAATCTTGATTTAGAGTCTAAGATGTAGTAGAGTTCGTCTTTGTATGTAACTCAAGTTGAAGTTGTGTCTAACTTGAAGTCCAAATACGTATGCTAGTAGGAGATTATTAGGCTATATATTGAGAAGACTTATAGCCAGTTTTGTGAGGAGAAAAGCAAGAAAAATAGAAGCAAATAAGAGAATAGAAAAATTCAGAAATTCTCTTATGTTCTCTTAGTTTATTTGCGATGCGTGCGTTTTCTCCTGGAACAAAGTTAACAAATGGTATCAGAGCCTAGCTAAAAATTGAGTCGCTGAAAAAATCATCTCGACGATTCCGTTTCAACGCATATCGCGTGACGCTGCTGAGACGCACGTCGCTTGTCTTCGCGCGGCGCTCCTGAGAGACACGTCGCTCCATCTAAACCTTTTTGTTGAACAGTTGAAACTAGCTTAATTACCTGTGTAATTATATGGCTAGTTGAAATCTACTGCACCGTACGACGGGCACGTAATGGCAGATGATTTGCTTCTAAAATACACCGCCATGTGGGGCCTCAACGTCCCCCGGCTTCACATGTCATACACGCATACGACACATCCCACCAAGATCCACGCTGTTCTAGAACCCTTCAAAAACCCGTCTCGTATAAGTCCGACGCAAAAGCAGCATCCATTCCTCCGACTCTCCAAAGCTTCGTCGAAAAAATCCTCCTGGAAATCTCGCGCACGCAGCAATCGCTCGAAACCCTACAAGCAGCAGTAGCCAATGGCGGTCATCACGGAGTTCCAGGAGGACGAGGAGGTGGCGGCGGCGAAGGCCGTCCGTGGGAGCGACGAGGAGGTGCTCGCGGCGGTGCTCGCGCGCAAGGGTGGACCGTTCCCGTTCCTCGAGGCGGCGATCGACGTCGCGCGGAAGCGCTCCGACCTGTTCCGCGACCCCTTGGCGGCGAGGAAGGTGGGGGCGATGGCGTCGGCGGCCCGGGCCCAGGTGGAAGCGGAGGAGAGGTGGAGGAAGACGGAGGAGGCGAGGAAGGCGGCGGAGGAGAGGCGTAGGAAGGACGAGGCGAGGAGCGCGGTGGAGCCGGAGAGGAAGGTGAAGGTGGAGGACAAAGCGGAGAGCACGGAGAAGGCTAAAGTGAAGGTGGAAGAGGAGATTAAGGAGGAGGTGAAGCGCGTAAGAGGTGAGTAATCTCGTACCGTGAACTTTTAGCTGTTAATTAATTGTTGTTGTTCGAATGCGAAATGTTGTATGCTTTGGTGATTGTTATGCTCCAATTTTGTCCAATTATATGTGTCACTTGTTGATTTATAGTACCTTTTTGTGGAATCGGGAGGAATGTATGTAGTACACAGATTTGCGGTTTTCTGTGGGATCGGGAGTTATGTATGGTCGTCAGGTATTGAGATTACATGCTTACACAACCTAGAGCGGACTATGATGGAAGGAGATCATTCTGTAGTTGTTTTTTTTAAAAAAATTCGGTCTCTCTCGTGTTACGCAATCGGTGAGTGGTGACTGGAGGGAGTAGAAGTGGAGTAGAAGTTGTTAAATTGTTTTCTGTGGGATCGGGAGTTATGTATGGTCGTCAGGTATTGAGATTACATGCTTACACAACCTAGAGGGGACTATGATGGAATGGAGGTCATTCTGTAGTTGTTTTTTTTTTTCAAGTTCGGTCTCTCTCATGTTACGCAATCGGTGAGTGGAGGGAGTAGAAGTTGTTAAATTGTTTCTGATTAGTCTGGTCAAAGCTTTATGTTTAAAGAAGTGATATGTTTTAGGCATGATGCTCATCTTTGTCTGTCACGGATACAGGGTTTTTCTAGCTTGTATACTGCTCATGTTATAAGCCTTCCGGCTTTCAAGTAATCCAGTTTTGCTTTGAGCTGTGCAAACTTCCCATGTCTCCATGATATACTTGGTTCCACTTATCACGTTTGATTTCGAATTTGTCATGCTAGAGCAGCATTTCTGCTGTACCCAATGTGTTTAAACAAGAAGAAATAAGTTTAACAGTATGTGTGCAAGTAAGCAGTTTATAGTGCGATGTTGTTGAAAGTTCTCTCCTAGTTAGGATATTGTTGCATTAGGCCAGTAAGTTTTTTCTTTACGTTCTCTTCATTAGTCTGCTAATAAATTAAAATTCCATCATAACCTATAAAATTGACAGGGTTTCCTCGTTGCTATGTTAAGGATAAGATTAGGAAATAGATAAGGACTCTTATCTATTTTCTTATATGACTTGGATTCTATTCCATATATGCCTTATCTATATATGGCATATCCTCTTGTACTCTTCTATATATATAACCCTTTGGGTCTTATATTAATACATACAATATTAATAACATGGTATCAGAGCCTAGGTTCCATACCTAGCTTCTGTTCGTCTTCCGCTGTCGTCGCCCCCGGGAGAATCCATCTCTCCTGGGGGCGGCCATCTTCTCGCCAACGGCCAGACTCAAAAGGCTTCCGTGCACGCGCGCTGCAACTCCGTGGTCACCCATCTCACGTTCATCCTGCGCTCCCGCCGCGCCAACTCGTGCTTCACCTGCTTCTCGGAATCGAGCACCTTGAAAACCGTCACGGTCATCACGACGCTGTCGGCTTCCGCGCGGCGGCATGTGCGCGATGGACGCGGCGGCGGCCTCGACGACGCCTGTGGTCCCGATGGCGCGGGTCATCCGCCGACCACGGCGCCGCCGCCGGCGCGAAGAGCATGGACGAGCCGCCGCCCGGTCCGGCTCTCCTCGCGCGAGTTGCTCGAGCTCGTCACCGGCGAGGACGCGCCGACATCGGCATGTGTGCTCGGCGCCGCCGCCCTCATGATGGTCCGCGGCCACCGCGTCGACGGTCACCAGGCCGCGCCCCTCAATCTGAGCCCAGCGCTTGCAGCGGATCGTGGCCAGAGATGTGGCCGTCCACTCCTGCGTTGGTATTCGGGAGGTGCATGCGTACCTTGCGTTCGGCCCGGAGGCTGCGGCAATGGCCAGCGGGGAGAGCAGCGGCATGGCGGCGACTTCGGAGGGTCGGCCACCGGTGCGCCGAGGAGGATGATGATGAGTGGGAGTTCATGCGCGGGCTCTCCGTGACGGTGCCGCTTCTTGGTTCGTGCAAGCGAGCTTGCTCCTCCCTTGTACTGTCATCCACCGGTGATGTTACCGCAGAATCGATCGTCGTCGATCGGATGGGATCATCACGCGTCGCTCCATGCGGCGAACATCAACATCTACATGGTCGTTTCCGGTGGATATTTTTTTCTTTTCAGTCTTCCATTGCGCCCATCCAAAATCCGTAGTTTCTAATTTTTTGTTCGTCTCAGCCGTGCGAGTCCACAAAATTTATTGTCAGTCATAGAAATGTAGGATTTTTATTTTGTAAGGCAGCAGCCGCCGCTCTACTCTCTGAGCCGCATGCAGATCGTAGAAGTCGTCATGATGCCGCCGCTTCTCTAGCCACCGCCCCGAGCTTTAAGGCCGCCGCACGTCTTCTGCAACTTGTGCACAGCGCCGCCGCCTCTTGGGCTTCGATCTGCGCCGTCATGCATCTATCTATTCCTCTTCGGCTTGATTTGACAGTTTATTCCAGGACTGCACGCAACGACGACATCATCAAGACTCGGACTTCGGATTTATCTTATTTTAGTGTCAACTCTTTTCCAAATGCAATGCTATTGCATACGCCTTGCATTTGAGAGGGGGTGTTAAGGATAAGATTAGGAAATAGATAAGGACTCTTATCTATTTCCTTATATGACTTGGATTCTATTCCATATATGTCTTATCTATATATGGCATATCCTCTTGTACTCTCCTATATATATGACCCTTTGGGTCTCATATTAATACATACAATATTAATAACACTATTTACATCTAATTTTGGATGTGAATGAAACTTCCACATGTTACTTACTACAGCTCACTCTAGTTTCCATCTTCTGGGATACCATTTACCAACAGCTGGTTGTACTAGTACATGTTCTTCTGGTGAAATTATCTGTACTTCCATGCTCGTCTAGTGAAATTAGTTGCAACATTTACTCCTATTTGTTTTAAGTTTTAAAAAGAACTGCTATTAATTCATTTAAAAAACTAAATGGTTTGCTGCTACTTTAATTTTGCTTTTATATGGACATCAGGAAACTAAAGATACGTCTTCCTTTTGTATTTTATACTAGAACCAAATGCTGAAAATGGTCTGGACTTGGAGAAATATTCCTGGACTCAGCAGTTGCCAGAAGTTAATGTAGCTGTTCCAGTCCCCAAAGGGATAAAATCAAGGTTTGTCATCTGTGAGATTAAGAAGAACCATCTGAAGGTTGGACTGAAGGGCCAGTCTCCTATAATTGATGTAAGTGGCAATAATGGAATGTTTACTTTATGCTCTCCTTTTGGAACAATATCATTCTGTTGATACAAATTACATAGGTTGAATACACGACGAGAACCTCCCTCGTGGAGAATAATACTTTTGATATGATGTTCTAATTGTGTTGCCTTCCAGGGGGAGCTTTATCAGCCAGTTAAAGTTGGTGAATGCTTCTGGAGCATTGGTACATATTGATCCTTGTTACAGTGTTCACTAATAGCCATTCCTAATCCTACGTGAAGATGGTTACTGACTAGTATGCCATTCATTATGTTGTGATAATTCCTTCAGGGGATGGGGAGTCATTGTCTATACTACTGACAAAGCAAAATCAGATGGAATGGTGGAAATCTGTGATAAAAGGTGACCCTGAGATGGACATCCGCAAGGTCAAACCAATGATCAAATTCTCTGATTTGGATCCTGAGACAAGAGAGACTATTAAGAAGGCAATCGTAAGTCATGCCTAATGCAATGAATATTTTTCCCTTCATGAAAAGTTGATTCAATGGTCAAGTAAACTAATTTGTTTCACTTTTCAGATCGATCATCGTCGGAAGGAGATGGGTCTCCCAACAAGTGATGACATCCAAAAGCAGGAACTTCTCAAGAACTTGATGGCTCAGGTGAGTTCCTGCTACCTGTCTTCCGTTTTTAACTCTGGATTCGTTTGCCTGCATTGGTTAGTTGACAGTTCAATATATCTGATGCAATCATTCTTTGCCACATCCGCAGATGGATTTCTCAAGGGAAAATATGGCTCGAGGATGTTGAATCGAAGAAATTCACACCATCTTTTTTTTTTGACAGAAATAGAAGTACACACACTGAATCAAAGTTACACCATCTTTTTTGGGGGACAGAAATAGAAACTCAAATACCACAGACATTCTCTTCTATTATGATTTACTCTCGAGTCTACAGTCTGGTAGTTACATAGTGTCAAGCTTGAAACATGCCTTGCGATGCATCTGAAATCTTGCTCAACCTGTGTATTCTGTTGCATTAGTCAGTAGAACAAGAGCTGAAATGCGGGCCTTTGGTGATTGTGCATATGGATATGGGCATATGGCTACGTAGTTCCTCTTTTAGTGCTTGTGGCTTTCTAACACTGGTCTGTGAATTGTGTCCTGCTGTGCTAATAGAAAAACCGTGTTCAGCAACTTCTGGACTTGGTGTCTGATGCGTTGCTTTTCCTCTTAAGCTCGATTTTGTTGCTATTTTTGTACAGCTGATCTGCGGAAGTATGTATTTGGTGTTTGTGGTTACACAGCAGGCTCCGCTCTTGCCTATGTATATAGTTAGTTCTTTTCAGCTTATAGTTTATGACTTATGATTTTTCTTAAACAAATAAACGGATCGTGGTTTTAAAGAGGTTTATCGGGACAGCTTTTTCGAAGTGGCTTATTAGTTTATCGACATTTAGTTCATTTATATAAACACTTATACTATGGTCAAAAACTATAAGTCGTTGCCGAGAAGAATGAGCTTTTGGAGGATGCAGTTTGCCCTCGAAATCATGGAGAGGAGCAGCAGCTCCGGCCCGAGTCCTCAATGCCCCCATGGTCATGATAATCTCTCTGTTATACGCTCAAAAGTGCTTTATGAGTCGCGGAGTGCTAGTATCAGGCATTAGCACGCGCACTTACCCGCGGGCTGGGTGTACCGGTTTGGCTGGCGGTGGGCACGGGGGTAACGTGTGGGAATAGCCGGCGCGAGAGGGGACGGTACGGTGGCTAGGCCAGTGCCCGGCGGTGGTGGACTACGAATCCACACGGCAAAGAGACGGCATATCACATATGAGTGATCACATATGAGTGACAGGATGGGGCGCTCGGCGTGGCGCGTGCGGATCGGTTGGTGGAGTCCAGGTTGAGGCGAAGAGCACGCCCGCACCACACCGCACCGTGGTTGATATGATAGGCGGGAGTCTGGCTGGGGCAGCGGCACGAGGGGGTGGGCAGCGTACTAGTGCGCATAGTGGCGTGGAAGAAAATCCTAGTGGCGTAGTGCGGGGCGTGGCTGTGTGGGCCATGGGGCAGCCCGGTGCAACCGCCGATGGGGACGGCAAGCCGATGCGGGGCAGCAGAAATTCTAGGCCGCCGCATGGGCGGCGCGGTGGGCTGACCAAACCAACGGCAAAAGATTGCCGGCGCTGCCCAACAGGGCCCAGGCGCGGGGCCGAACGGCAGTGAGCAGATACGGATACCATGTGAGATTACAAGATCTCGAGCCACGAATACGCCCCAGCAGCAGAGCAGAGCAACTGCTCCATCACAGTCGAGTGAATCATGTTGTTGTACTACACCGCTGCTCCATCAGGACCATCACAGATCTTGCGAGAGCTATCCCGCGACCTTATCAGTTCGCACAAGCCACGCCCTTTCACAGGCAAAAAAAGCGAGTAAAATCAGACACGCACTATAGATACAGATGGCTATGATGCTGGAAACATCATCGCCAGGGCAATCACACCGGGCACGTAAATGGATCGATACATGGTGACAGACTGAAGCATTGTCGTTGATACCGACACAGAATCTGCAACAATGGGTCAATAGCCCACACGACTGCACCTGTATAGGCTCGGAATCATCAATGCAACAATTATGCGATTCCGTTGGGCGGCCTATATGATTTACCTTCAAGTTGGCTTATATTTTTATTTTTAGTTTCTAGTTTCTTAATTTATTTTTTCCTGAATTTTTGGTTTTTTTGGCTTTTTTATTTTTTTCAAA
The DNA here is from genome assembly GCA_036346245.1 of Bonia amplexicaulis. Classification (NCBI taxonomy): domain Eukaryota; kingdom Viridiplantae; phylum Streptophyta; class Magnoliopsida; order Poales; family Poaceae; genus Bonia; species Bonia amplexicaulis. The sequence goes on along the minus strand of CM070738.1, from coordinate 30,360,569 downwards.
CAATATCAAATAAGCCTAAAAGCAAAGAACATAAGTCTATAAGCACCCTCTAAACTCTTCGATAATGAACATGTTCATACTCATTTCTTTTGCATATAAAGAATGCAACAGTAAAACATCTATCCACATAACCACATTCTAGAAGGCTCCTAAGTGCTTTCGCAGCATAGCAATCTTATTACATTTTTCATTTTAACAGCTGAAGTACTATACGAATTCATATATGTATCTAAGTGGATACATACGCTGATCTCGTCTTGGTTTTATATCTCCCATGACTCTTGTTTCCTTGTCTATGTATGTATTCATGCAGTCGTGTGGTTGAGATAAGTCGAAATTCTTCATGCTTGTCATCTCTCTCGTATAATGGTTTTCGTCTTCGTGCATCCGTGGTTTTTCCGTAAGTATTTTTCACGTTAAATTCGTCTCATGTTTTTTCAATTATCTATTTTTGTTGTGTGCTTTTATGGGCCTGTTCTTTTCGGCTTCTAAAAGCTGCTTTTCAGCTTTTCTACGGTAATCAGCTCTTAAACGGATTATCTTTTTAAGATAAGGTCTACTAGTTAATTGTAGTACATAATGTACCGACTTTATTTATATCGGTAAAAACCACATGTGAGTTTCTGTTACTCCGTAATCTCTCGCACGAACAGTCCAAAAGTCACAAGCCGCAGCCAAAAAGAACATGCCCTATAACTAGTGGTATCAAAGCTCCAGGTTATAAATCAAAACCGCTATCCTGGGAGGAGGAGACTCCTGTGGCGGCCACAACACGGACAAGCGTGGCATCCGCACGTAGGGGTGAAAACAAATATGGATATTACTCGGATATTCGGCTACTGAATTCGGATACAAAACAAATCAGGATACCTAATACCCAGATGCGGATGCGAATCTGGTATGGGTCGGCGTGGATTCAGATCCGGATCCAAAGTCGGATATCCGGATTCAACAAATATAATAGTAGCAACTTACTAATATGTATCTATTGCATTTGACCTCCAAATTGGGCACATTCTATATGCATTTCGATCATCTTGACGAGCCCGTCATCATGGTGGGCATTTTATATTTTCCATTTTGGCACATCCCCAATAAAACTTTTTGCACGCTCTTTTTAGCTAAATTTGATAGGTTTATAACCAATTTATTTGCAATATATTTAGAATTAATTAGGATTAGTGATAAAATAGCGGCAATGATCAATGATTACGTGGTAAACTAGAGAAAAAATAACATAAATATTACTATAAAACCGATATTGATTTGTTAAACTTCGTTGTGTCATAGGATATGAAGTTATCCTCAAAAGTTGCATTATACAAATATGTGAGATGAATGATTTATTTGTTGTTATCAACATTTAATGTGTAGTTATATGTTAGAGTCACTGAGTCAGTTATATATCAATGTAAAATATTAAAATCATTCAATGCCCTGTTTTTAAATAGAAGAGGCCACGAATAATTATTGGAATCCGAAAAATAATCGAATCTGATCCGATTTTGAGTATAATCTGATCTAAATTTGTATCCGACATTTGTCCAATTTATATTCGTATCCGATGATTGTCCGATTCGTATTTGAATAAAAAAATATATATACGAATATAGTTTAAGCACTATCTAATCTATTTTCACTCCTATCCGCACAATACCAAGTCGGCGTTCGCGCGGTGCTGTATGGGTCAAGCGACAACAGTGCATCATCGTTAGATCGACATCTGCGGCTTGATCTGGACGGCTCTCTTCAACATTGAAGAACCATCGCTCGAGAAAAAAAAAATCGACTTCGTGTTCCATCTCACCGGTCCGCAGCAAAAGCGGACTCGCCGGTTCTTCTGACTCGGAAAGCAGCAAATCCTCAGCTTCCGGCTCGAAAAAAAAAGAGAAGCTTTTGGTTTGCGACCAAAGCAAACAGCAGTGTTGCAACCTCACAACCGAGAAAAGGGAAAAAATCGAGGAGCAGCAGGGCCTCGTGACTTCATCCACAGAAGTGGAATTGTCCTCAGATGCTACGGGCACCTAATCAACCTACCAGGAAAGTACATATTTCTGCTAGGTGCATACCAAAGAGTACCAGGAAAATTCTAGTTAGCTTTGCTAAGTGCACATGAGGACCCATATCAGGATATTCTAGCAGCCTTGATTCGGCTATTTCCACTGGTCCCGACTTTGTTTCCTGACTTGACTTTTATATTGAGCATGATCCGTATTTTACCTGGACTACTATTCCAGCGCTGATTCTATCAATATCATTGCTTGCGCCGTCTGACACATGCTATAGTGTTATACCACGCTATCTCCATCGACGATCTTCCGCCTCAGTCAATCGTCATCTTCTATCAAGAAACTGTGTCGTTAGTTCTACATGTTTTTTATTAGAGGTAGAGTTCATTGCAATTCAGGCTGTTGTGCCTATTATTGGCGATATCTATACAGGATTAATCATTAACGATTTATTCAACGATCCGTCGTCTACTACAGATTACTGCTGTAAGATCCACACATATAGAGTCTAATGTGGAGTTGCGTACTTTTCAACACAATGAATTAATTTGGATTACACTTTATCGAGAAGACTTTTGAAAAAAAAATTTAATGTCACTTAGGAGGACAACCGATTCACTATTTGATGACATCCTGATGTGAGTTACATAATACTCTTTGGGGTTTCTTATTCATTAGTGAAGGTTATATTCCAGATATACGTTTGAGATGGATGATTTAAAATGCAAGGAGTTAATTATCTACATAGATACTACAACATTTGGTATTACAGGTGCAATACATATCTTAATATGAGAGGTCTATTACAGAGATTGTTTCTACTCCATTAACGACATAAGAGTTATTTTCATCCAAATATTCTTCTACATGAGTAATTTTTAATCATGTCATGGAATTCAGTTACTTTCACAATCGGCAATTTAATATATGTGATGGTCACACATGCAAGTTGGTCTTCAATGGACATTGTTTGCTGAATTATGTGTTCCAAATAAAACATATAAAAAATCCATAAAATGAGTTCTTCACTATAGTTATTCGGCGTTATAAGAGAAGCATATGGAGAAGATTTATCCCGTTTTACAGAGTGATTAGTCCTATGGATTTTCAACACACAAGGATTATTAATGGCGAATTATGATTTGAGGATATTTAATTTGTTTTAGCTATAGGAGCGAATTCACCTTAAGTTGGAGATTATTGAGTGTATGATCCGAATTCGTCTCAATATGGAGATAGTTAAAATATGATACGAATTTGTATACGTGTTCAAGTGGACACATACGTCGACCTCGTCTCGGTTTTATAATCTTCTAGGACTCTTGTTACCTAGCCTATATATATCCATGTAGTCATACGGTTGAGATGCGCCGAAGTTCTCCATGTTTGTAATCTCTTCACATATAGTGATTTCCATCTTCGTGCATTCATGGTTTTTCGTAAGGGTTTTTCAGGTTAAATTTGTGTCTCCTATTCTTTTGATCATTTCTTTTTGCTGTGTTTTATAGCATTGACAATGTCAGATCATCAGATGTACAGAGCCGTTTTTCTGGTAATAAAACAGGCAGGTTCTAATTTACAACGCTGTGTATATACTCTCTCTGTGTAGTATAAGAGCAGACATTTTACACAACTAATTGCTTCTAAGACAGAGAACTCGCAAAACACAATAGCTTTACCTGTCTTCCACATCTTGCCTACATACAGGGCATGAGCCGTGGCCAATGAGCCATTTGTCTACGCAAGGCTGGTGAAAAGTGTGAGAGCAATTCGGCAACCTCCTCGCCGTTTCACCGGCCACAATATCCTACAAGAAGTACACCATTAAGACGTTGAAAATAAAGAACAAAGTCACGAAGCAAATACCAACCACATTGCATTTAGTAGCAGACGAAATTTAGTATGCAAATTGCTAATTGCAGCTGCCTCTAAAGAAAACATAAACATGGAGGTTGTTGCACCTCTCTCTGTATTTATCATCACAACAATCATATCTCATGCATTAATTATCCAACCGTAGTGCCCTGTACCTTCATGCTCCATTTAACAGTTCCAAAATGAGCCGATTTTGCAGGTTGAACAACAGTGTTTGCTGGCTGGTTATCACTTGTAACCAGATGTTACAGACAGGACAGGCATTTGGGTAAACCAGTTGGTTTACCTAGTCCCTAGAAATCACTGATAAATTCCTAATGGATGAGTTCACCGTTGCTCATTCATGCAAACACATAAATTTCACAGTATTCTTTGAACAAAATGAAAAATACAGGACAAACAAACTATACTAGAAATCAAACAAAACATATTTGTTGTAGCATGGCTATAACCGTGGGTACAAGGTACCCTTTTCTATAGGAGACATAACACCAAGAGAGCTAGAGAGAGAGAGCTAACGGTAAGAATGGGTCCCTCTGGCCATCTCATACCCTTCTTGTGGGTTTATATACATGAATATGATGGAATGGAAAATTCCCATTCCAGCCCTTAATAATTACAAAATGTGAGGGTATATTGGTACATTCCCTAATGCTATTAAGCATGTGGCAAGGCCCAGTCGTTTGGGACCGGGCCACCTCCATAACAGTACTCCCTTGACAGTAAGCGCGGAGGTCCCGAGGGGCGAACTGACGTGACCAACTGGCACAACCCCCCGTCCCCCGACAGCAAGCGCGGAGATGCCGATGGGTGAGCTGATGCAACTGGTAGCTCCAGCCTCTAGGCATGTGGACGCTGTAAACCTCCTGGAGCAAGGTTCTTTCACTGATCATGATGTGGTCGTGGCAGCGCATGGAGGTGAAGCCGAGTACAGTGCCGCCCTCCGAGGCGATGGGTACGAGGGTGACAAAGTCCACTGACGCAGCCGAAGGCACCGCGTCGAGGTGGTGCGTCGGACATGGGCAACGAAGCCTTACCGCCAATGTTCGATCTTCGACGCGGGCGACGCCGAGGTAGAGTCGTGGGTCGAGCTGCCCCTCCGAGGTGATGCTTACAAGGAGGATGGCAAAGCCTTGCGACACAGCTAGAGCTAGCCCTGTCGAAGTCGAGCCTTAGATGCGGGCGACGAAGTCCCACGCCGAAACCGTGAGGCTCGTGCTCGCCATCCCCATTCTTCAGACGGGCGTCGACGAAGGGGGCGGAGTCACGACCTGGAGGTGTCGGATGGAGGTCAACGAAGTCCCGGATACGAAGTTACGACTACGAATTGGTTGGCAAAGTCTCGACCACAAGGTGGTCAGACGGGCGTCTATGACCACGAGATGGTCGGACGAAGTCACGACCATAAGGGGGTCGGACGGGCGTCTACAACCACAAGATGGTCGGACGAAGTCACGATCGCGAGATCATTGGACGAGCATCTATGACCATGAGGTTGTCGGACGAAGTCACGACCACGAGGTGGTCGGACAAGCATCTACGACCACGAGGTGGTCGGACGCGTCGACGAAGGTATGACCACACAGTGGTCGGGCAAAGTTGGCGGCGGGATGAAGGCTTCGAAGTGCGCACTCCGTCCCACCACAAGGTAGTCGGACAAAGTCACGACCATGAGATCGTTGAACGAGCGTCTACGACTACGAGGTTATCGGACGAAGTCACGGCCATGAGATGGTCGGAGAAAGTCGCAACCATGAGATGGTCAGATACATCGACGAATATACGACCACATATTGGTCAGGCAAAGTCGGTGTAGGGACGAATGCTTCAAAACGCACGCTCCGTCCCCCACCGTTCAGACTTGGCAAAGTCCCGACCATGATGTGGTCGTACCTTCGTCGGCGCGTCCGACCACCTCGTGGTCGTAGATGCTCGTCCGACCACCTCATGGTTGTGACTTTCTTTCACCACCTCATGGTCATAGACGCTCGTTCGACGATCTCATGGTCGTAGACACTCGTCCGACAATCTCGTGGTCATAGACGCCTGTCCGACCCCCTCATGGTCGTGACTTCGTCCGACCACGTCGTGGTAGTAGACGCCCGTCCGACCACCTCATGGTCAGGACTTCGCCAACCAGTTCGTAGACATAACTTCGTAGTCGGGACTTCGTTGACCTCCATCTGACACCTCCACATCGTGACTCCGCCCCTTTCGTCGACACCCGTCCGATTGATGCCTGTTTGAAGAATGGGGACGGCGAGCACACGCCTCACGGTTTTGGCGTGGGACTTCGTCGCCCACATCTAAGGCTCGACTTCGACGGGCCGGCTCTGGCTTGTCTCCCCATAAGCATTGCCTCGGAGGGGGGCTCGACCCACGACTCTGCCTCGGCGTCACCCGCGTTGAAGACCGAACATCGGCGGGACGGCCACAGCTCTGGTGTAAGGCCTCGTTGCCCACGTCCAATGCACCACCTTGACGCAGTGCCTTTGGCTGCGTCAGTGGACACCGTCGCCCTTGTACCTGTTGCCTCGGAGTGGCGGCCCATACCCGGCTTCACCTCCATGTGCCGCCACGACCACGTCATGATCAATGAAATAACCCTACTCTGGGAGGTTTACAGCGTTCACACCTCCGGAGGCTGGAGCTACCAGTTGTATTATCTCGCCCATCGGCACCTCCGTGCTTGCTGTCGAGGGACGGAGGGCTGGGCCAATTGGTCACGTCAGCTCGCCCCTTGGGACCTCCGTGCTTGCTGTCGAGGGAGTACTGTTGTGGTGGTGGTTGAGCCCCAAACGACTATGCCTTGCCATATGCCCAATAGCATTAGGGAATGTACTAATGCACCCTCACATTTTGTAATTATCAAGAGGTAGGATGTGAATTTCCCATCCTTTCATGTATATAAATCCCCAAGAAGGGTATGAGATGGCCACAGGTACTCATTCTTATCACTAGCTCTCTTGGTGTTGTGTCTCCCATGGAGAAGGGTATACTGTACTCACGGTTATAGCCATGCTACAACAATATTTGTTTCTGATTGGCTCCCAGATGAGTTTTAGTATAATAGGCTCCATGGACCTTAGTCCTTAGCAGTTAGCACATTATTTCATCCAGATCTAGTGCCAGATCGACCATCAATTCATCACTAATAACCAGCTGGAAAATCATAGCAACCACCTAATGGTACGTACTCTATACTCCAGTATTAATTTTCAAAACTTTGATGAGCACAATAGACAGCCTTGTTTTTTTTAACAAGCTTCGTCAAGTAGCTAACTCATAATATGTTAACTGAATGTTGACTCCATTGTATGCCGCTATGGGACTAACACAATTTCAATATAGGTTGTCCTACTATTATTATTGCTGTGGAGCAAAAACCAACTGCAGATTGTGTAAGAGCTGTTTTCTGACAATATAAAGCATATTTTGATAATTGTACCTGTAGACAAATAGTGCAGGATAGGTTTTCACCAAATGAGTCCCGAGTCTGATCAGTGACCACATAGTGTGGTAATTTCTTCAGCGACTCTCGTGAAAGCCCTTTGGATGAAATGTCTCCAAAGATGTCATATAGATCATCGTGACCAAAATCTGATATGCTGACCTGCTGATGAAGAATATCTAAAATTCAGTAAACATGCATCAGCAACAAATGAAGGGACCCCATTAATTGTTGATCAAACATTTCTTTCTGCAGTACTGGCCATTCCATTTCTTTAATCCCGTCACCAAATGGAATAGTTAGCAAGTAATATTCATACACATCACCATTAGAATTGTATCATCTCTCCATTTTGTACAAACATGACGATGAACCAATGATCGTCATTCATGTAGTTTTCTTCATACAAAAAAGAATCACCACTACATTACATGCAACTGACCTGCCAACGATTCGCTGTATACGCTGAAGGTCCAAACTGCTCTTGCACAAACCGGGCATGAAGGAGCTGCTCTATGAAATCTGCCTGAACAACAAATCATGAATTTTCTTAGAGGCACGTCTAGCAAATACCAATGGTTACCATTGTAAAATCATAATTAGGACCTAGAACTAACACGACCTAGAAATAGATAATGGTGGAAGTGACATCAAGCTGACAAGCTGATGAACATACGGGATGACATCATTTTGTAGGGAGATGATATCATCAAATGGCATCTCTCGGACTCAAAACCCACACATAAGTTACCATCTTGCCAAGCATTATGCGAGTAAAGGCCGCAATACATCATCTGAAAGCAACGAGGGCGTGGAAGAAGCTTACTGACCATGGAGGATGTGCCCTGCGAGTCCAGGCGGTCCGAGCACCAATACGCGCGAGAAGCCTCAAGAACCTCAATGGAGAGGACGGCTCCGGCGAACGCCCCCAATCCAGCTCCTCGGAGAACACCGCTGTCGGAAGCTCTGCCCGCCAACGCACCGGTGACTGCTCCGGTCAAGGCTCCAGCTTCACACACCACAAGGCCACATCTAACTCGTTCAGAACACACGGACCAAGAAGCTCGTGCCCCAGCAAGAACGTACGACGAGCACGTACGTGTTGAGTGGCTTCATCACGCAGGATTAAAGAACAAGAACGGCCCGAACGGACTAACAGTAACAGGGCAAGAAGCTAGAGAGGCACGCGCGAGCGAGAGAGGAGTTGCCAATACCGAGAGCGAAGAGGCCGGTGAGCGCGCCGGAGATGACGCCGGCGAGCAGCCTGGGGAGGTACACCGCCAAGCCACGCTCCTCCAGTCCCTCCTCCGCTAGCGCCGGCGATGCGGCCACCTCTGCCGCCGCGGCGACCTCCATCACGACGAGGCCTCCACAAGGATCGGAGGAGATGACTAGCTCTCTCCACGTAGCAGCGCGCGCTGCGTTTATTTTTGGCGCGTCGTTGGAGAGTGGCGGGGAAGGAGGGGAGCCGAAGGTGAGAGGCTCGCCGGGAGAGGAGGGCGAAGGCTAAAGATCGACTGCAAAAGGCTTCAGCTTTAGTAGCTTTAGCGAGGGACTTCTTGTGAAACGATAGCTGTTTGGTCGCCTTGCGTTCATGGTTTCTCTGCCTTTTCTGGTTTCCTTCTCCTGTGCCTCAAGGTTGGTGAGGGGCTTCTTTCAGACCAGAATTTAGGCGCAATGCAAGCAAGAGATAACACAGTATTTAGATCTTTTGTCGCTTCCTTTTCCACCTCGTTAATGATTTTTTTTTTGAATTGAAACGCACCTCGTGTAATGCTTAGGAATTGGGATGGATGGAAGCTTGTCCTATCTTTTTTTTTAAAAAAAAAAACTAAGCATTGCCTCTATGCTTTTTAAAAATGTAATACACTGCCACACTGGTACTATTCTAAAGAGGATTTGGAGGCACTGCCACACTGGTACTATTCGAAACCAGCGGCGCTATGTTGTTGTGATGTGTGGCTCAGATTTCCTCAATTTGGAAGCCATTCTGGGCTCAATTGTTGACGACCCAAGTTGCTAGATGAAGGCCCATTTGTGCGGCCTCGTGATGCGAATTGGGGTGCCCCGAATTCGAAGAGTTCTTTCTCCATTTGAGTGATCTTTTTTTTCCAGCTTGACAGTTAGGGTCAAATAGAGTTCGAGAGAAGTGTTTCCCAGCACATCTATATAGTTGGATTGATTTAGAGTGTGGTTTGTGTGAAGATTTGGAGCCTCTTCTTTACTTGATAGCTCTTAATAGGGACTTGAACCTGTGACCTCAACCATCATAATCATGGGTTATGCATGGTTATCCTTACACAAAAAAACTAGAATGGGTAGGAGAGACTACATCTTGGATTTAGAGGAGAGTGGTGACTTAATCCATGACCTCAGACACCATAGCTGTGTGCTCTACCACTAAACTATATGGACGTCTCTGAAAAATGAGAATAACTAGGAGGTACTGGATGCCACTGGTAAAGAAAACATATAGGCATCCTGCCGAAGAGGACTCGAACTTGGGCGGGGTGTATGCACATAACTGGCATACACACATCAGCTAATCATCATACGTACATGTCATGTTAAGTGGTACAATAAGTATTTTTGTTTATGCTGGCACTGTAATTTTTTTGTTAATTCTAACGCTTGTGAAAATTTGAATTTCGATAGATGTGTAGAAACAGGACAAGACTATTGAGCTGTGCTTCTTTGCCAATGGATGATAAGGGGGTTTTTTTTCACTTATCTGAAGGGGCAGGACCGCAGGAGCGTAAGGTCAATGTCACGAAGATATTTGATCAAGATTCAATTTCCAAATGTCAATTCCAATTCGCTGTCAGATTGATCAATACATAGATATGTAATTACTACAGCCAACTCTAATTGTTTCTGAAAACACGACGTGTGTTTACTTTGACTAGCAAGCATACACCTGGGATACACGTCACTCAAAATGCCACGGTCAGCTTTTGATACACGCCGCTCAACCGGATGCAGCATATCCCCCGCCTTTCTGTGCCATTCCGCGATTTGTAGCCGTTGGATCGAGCATTGGATGATCAGGATCGGCAAGGAGGCAAACAATTTCCAATGATCCGGATGATCAACTGAGCGCAACAGATGAATTCATGAGCAGTGCCTCCCCATGTGTGCCGCTTTAATCGCGATGGAGAGCTATCCATTCGGCGCATTGAATCTTGCTTCAGAAATACTTCTGGAGTCGTCGAGCTAGCGCTGGTACTGTTTTGCAGGACCGCGACCGTACGTCCTCTTCATTGAGGTCCTCCCATAGCTGCTACAACAACTGTGGATGGAGCGGCACGCCGTTGCCTTTCCACGTCTCCATGCCTCCGCGGGTTCGGGGGCGTTTCTCCGGCGCCTGCCATTCCGGCGTGCCGTCTGTGGTGTTGGTGATCGCGGCGGCTTTGGCCGGGGCGCGTCCGACCGGACGGCGTACGTCTGTCCGGCGAGCAGATGGCGGGTTTTCGGACGCGACGGAGATGCGCAGAAACCGTCCGGCAGGAACGAGGGGCCACATGTAGGTAGCGCCTTCTTGTAACAAGTTGTTACCGTGTTCCATCGCAAAACTAGCCTCGGCAAGTAGCTTAAGCCCTAAATAAATACTAGCTTTACGTGTTACATCAGTCAAGCATGGGAGAAGGAGCTGTCACCCAAAACACAGACCGGACCACAAGATTACGAACAGAAAAGATGAGCAGCTCCTTCGTCTCCGGCTATTGTTGATGCGACATTCTTGTTCCCTACTTTTCTGTGCTCACTTTCTACCGAGAATGCCCCCACTCTTTTTTTCGAGATGAGAATGGCTGTTTTGCTTGGCGGCGTGTCTGATACTCTCATTAATCATTGGGTCTGTTATTTTTCTCCAAAGTTGATAACTTTTGATTTTTACTATAGTATTTAACTGTCAAACGAAATATTTTCTTAAGACAGGATCTACAAGTTAAACGATGTACACGTTAAAAACCCAATATCTGTACCATCCAAAATCACAAGTGAGTATCCCTCTCTGTAATCTGTACCGTAAACAATGAAAATTCAAAAATTTTAGTCAAAAATCATAAACCGCAGCCGTTGCCAAACAGGCCTATTATCTGTTCTGAGAGATTGTTGATAACGATTTTGTCCTAAATTTAAAATATAAATAAATATATTTAAAATAAATACTTATTAAATTAATAAATTATGCTAACGGCTAAAAATCTGTTACAATATAAAACAACTAAAATTTAAATGAAAATTGCCGTGCGCACCCACTCTGCAAAAGGACCATTAGGTCTTCGACCACATGGGTCTTGAGCACGTTGGTTTCGATCACGTTGTATTGACCATGCGGTGTTGACCACGTTATGTCGACTACGTTGTGTTGGTTCGACCACGCTGGTTTCGATCATGTTGGTTCGACCACGATGGTTCGACAATGATATTTCGACCATAATATTTCGACCACATTGTGTCGACTAGGTTGGTTTGGCCATGATATTGCGACCATGTTGGTTCGACTATGATATTTCGACCATGTTGGTTCGACCATAATATTTCGACCACATTAGTTCGACCACAATGGTTCGACCATGTTGGTTCGGCCATGATATGTCGACCACGTTGTTTTGACCAAGTTGGTTTGACCACGATATTTTTACCACGCTGATTCGACATCGATATATCGACCACGTTGTGTCAACCATGTTGGTTCGACCATGATATTTCGACCACATTGGTCGACTACGGTGTTTTCTTCGACGTTAGTTTAGGGAGGTGTTGCGTAACACACCAAATTGTTCGCGATGTCTCTCATCTCAGTCAAAAGTTTGGACTATATATGTATACATGCAAGTAATAAAAAGGAAGGTGGCACCCTTGGTCGTGTGCATGCATTAGGGATTAGGAGCTTCTCTAATCAATTGAGTAAGCACTTTATGGGACCCACTGGTCAGCCAAATGCATGCATGAATACCTCTCCCATGTTGATAGAAAAATGGCGCCATAACTGCATGCATGCAGAAGTTAAACGCACCGAGAAACAGAGAAATGGTGAATCTGGCCGAGAGCCCGTACCGTGCTGTGGTGGAGTGGATCTGGCGCGAGAGCTTGTGCCGTGCATGAGCCTTTTTTATTCACGGTGAAATGGTGAATCGGTGATTCGAGAAACACACCGAGAAACGGAGAAATGGTGAATCTGGCCAACAGTTGTCTGTGTTAGTACTATGTACAAAGGTTGAATATACAGTTGCCAACAGTTGTTTGTTTATTTAATCAGAGATTAAAAAGTATTGTATTGGTAGTAGCACAGTAGACTTTGATTTTTTTTGTTTGTGAAACTCACTTTAGTTTATTTTATAATCAATCTTGCGTTGTCTTCTTCAGCAGGCCTGTTCGTTGAGGAAATTCAGAGAACATTGTCTTGTTCTGGTGTGGTGATTTACTAATTTTGTAGGTATGAAACACAAACCTATATTTTAAATTTGTGTAATTGTGATTAATTTAGTATTTTAATTTTATTTATTGATTTAAACCATCGATTTAATGAAGTTTCTTCAGAGTTATTGGTATGCATGTCTTGTCTTGATCGAAGAGGCTTTTTCTCCAAGTTTGATGTAGATAAGTTTGTTCGACTTGCTGAGATTTATGTTGATGACTTTGACATAGCTGACCGTTTGTTGTTAAGAAATCAGCTTCAAACATTTATTTTGAATGTCAAGAGAAGTGTAGAATTCCATAGATGTGGTGATATTGCAAAGTTAGCTCAAAAGATGGTTGAAACAGGAAAAAATAGAACATTCCCATTAGTATATCGCCTCATTGAGCTAACATTGATCCTTTCAGTAGCAACGACATCTGTTGAAAGAGTCTTTTCGGCAATGAATATTATCAAGACAGATTTGCGCAATAGAGTAGCGGGTGAGTGGTTCAGTGACTTGATGATATGCTACACTGAGCGAGAGATTTTTAGAAACCTTGATGATGATAGAATTAGGAAACACTTTCAAAACATGAAATCTCGTAGAATACTATTGCCTCGTACTTGCACCACTACTACTCAATCCTAGTTACTGGTATGTTTCATCCTTTTTTCATTTTTTGTAACTATTCACAAATACAATTTTTGATTTCATCACTAAGTTTACTAATTTTGGTGTGCAGATAATTGCTTACATATATTTATGAGCATTACAAGGCACATTATCTATTACCAAGATACAATCTTTATTGTATTTTGTATTTTTACTATGTTCCTATTCTAATTATGTGTGATTTTGGATTGGAAAATATAGTTTATTTTATGTTTAGCGTGTTTATCTTTTGTACATTATATTTGACTAACCCCTCCTAAAATTTGGCTCTGGATCCGAAGGAATGGGAGATGCAAAATAGAGAGCATTTCAATTGTTTGCATTCAGACACGATACTTACAGCATCGTTATTCCAAAAGAATCACAAGCGTACAACTGGATGTGTAGTGATAAGGGAACAGCCAAAAAAAAAGGGAAAGAAGGGATGCAAATGAAATGTTAATTCATCAAAGCCGCCGCCACTTTGCTTATTCAGTGTGACCAGCAGGCAGCAGAAAGCGGGGCGTGGCCGCACTAGGCGCATGGCTTTAATCAATCGTCGTAATCCTGGCGGCGGCGGTTGCTCTTCCCGTAGCGCTGCTTCTTCTCGTCGTCAGAGTCGTCGTCGTCGTGCTTCTTGTAACGCGGCTTCCTCTCGTCATCAGAGTCATCGTCGTCCTAAGAAAAAGAACAGCAAGAGATAGTTTGCAAGGGAACGAAGTTATGGGGGATTCGGGCCCGATTCGACCTTAGCCCATTTGGCCTAATATATCCGAAGCACAAACACACGGGCCGGGCGAGGAGTCTCACGTGCTTCTTGCGGCCGTAGCTGGGCCGCTCGTCTCCGTCGCCGCCCTGGTACTTGGGCCGCTCGTCCCCGTACGCCGGCTTCGGCTTCCGGTACCCAGATCCATGCGCTTCCGCCCCCTCGTCGTCGTCGTGCGCCTTCCTCCCGTACCCATACCCAGCGGAAGAGCCGTGGCTCTCCTTCTCCTGAGCGTGAGGCCTCCTCCCGTACCCACCACCACCACCACCGTACCCTGCCGACCCGTGGCTTTCCTCGGCCTGCGGCCTCCTGCGGTGCTGCTCAGCCGCGCCGTAGCTGTCCTCGGCTTCGGGCCTCCGGCCGTACTGCGGGCGGCCGCATGAGGAGGCGGAGGAGGTGGAGATGGGGTAGCAGGTTTCGTCGGAGGGCGGGAGGGCTCGGCCGAAGGTGAGGGCGAGGTCGTAGCCGCCGCCGTAGGGGGTGGGATCGTACTCGTCGAAGTCGGCCACCTCGTCGGCCTTGCCGCCTCCCCAGAAGACGCTCGCCATCCCGGCGCGTACCGTACGTACGTTCGTTGGCGTTGGCGTTGGCGTTGGCGTTTGGGCGATCCCACAACGGGGGCTTTCGAGAGATGGAATGGGCTCGGCGCGGGAAAGGCAAGGGCGGCACTGGCCGGGTAGAGATAGCCGCGCCGTGCAGGGTTTCCGTGGCTGGGAAGCGGTCAAGTGGAAACGAGCGCGGAAGCAGCGCGCGTCCTGCCGTCCCAGGCCGTTTCGTGGCGGGGAGAGATCGAGCCGAATGGACGAACTTGCCGGGCTTTTCTCCTGCATTTTTCCCGGTAACAGGGGCGTTTCTCTTCGGTCCGACAATGCCCACATCGCCTGACGAGCACCAAACAGCCATGAAAGGATGTATACGCATTGAACAAGCTTTTCTCTTTTCCTTTCCCCCCTTGACTGACAGTACACTACATCTGTTGGCATATTACACAAACAGCCACCATTTGGTGGACAACACAAGAAGGAAGGACAAGAAGACGGTATGAACAAAGGTCCGTGTTCCGCCCGCAAGTCAGATCATGATCAAGTGTTCCATTGTGCCAAACATTATTGCCCTCTGCGTCTGCACAGTTTCTTGGTTTTCTTCTTTTCCTTGGTCTTCATGGACGGGTCTATCGCGCTGGTCCTCACAGATGGATCAATGACAAACGGGCTTAATGGCGCATGCCACTGTTAAAACTTACATCTATACTCGGAAAGCAAACAGACCAACATCACGCTTTTTCCATCTGAACACACGTTTCGTGCTACTGTACAAAAACAATCCTATAGTTATGGACGTTGGGCAGCTGCCAATCTCTCTCTTTTTTTTTACTCATCTGTTTGTTGTACTCTCTGCCTTGGTGCTTGATTGGTGGGCAAGTTCTTCAGTAATGGTTTTAATGCACCCATGATCTCTGCAAATGATGGTCGCATCTTCGGGTCCCTACAGCAAATACAGGAAGCAACAGCACTCAGATACCTAGTGGGAGAGTGCATTTAGCAAACAAGAATGCTGATATTGATTACGAAGGTACAATATGTCTAGAAGAATGGTACTGCATATTTTGAAATTGCAACCAAGCAAGTTAGGCATACTGACGTCTGCCAGCATTTGGTTATGATCTCTGCTATGTCGGGATCCACGTTATCTGGAATATCAAGGCGACGATGCTGAAACCCAACTGCTCCAACAACTTGCATGGCGTTCATGCCTTCCCAAGGCTGTAGTAACGTACAAAGTTCCCATAGTAGGACCCCATAACTAAAAACATCGCATCTGCCAACATGCACAGCCATTTCAGCAAGCACAAAATTATTCGAGATAAGAACACATCTGAACTAAGTTTTTAACCAGTAGACTAACTTCTCATCTGATGGTTCATTACGAAGTACTTCCGGTGCCATCCACTCAGCCTGCACATCAACATAAACGGTCAGTAGCAACTATGGTAGCACTTGAACCAGCTAGATACAAATAAATGATACCCATACATAACATAAATCAACTTTTGTTTTCGATAGTGTACAAGAAATATCCTGATACAAGAGCAACAAAGTTCTAAGTTCTAACACACTTAAGCCCGTTCGCCAGCTTAAACCCATCAGCAAACTACACTGTACTAAACAGCTAGCTATGTTTGGACTTTTAACTGAAATATCATATCACAGAGAGAAGATGAAGGCAGCGGAGGGTTAAGATTGCAGTGAAGTGTTGAGTCCATTCATCCAAACCCTGTAACTATCATCAATTCATCACCAATCTTCCTTCCATACTATGATAGTTAAAGTTATACCTTCAAATCATTTCAACCCTTTTCCATATGCAAGGAGCACGATGGAGTAAGTTTATTAATACCTGATGCAATTGATATCAATATTAACTGTATATTAGAATAGTGTATTGACTGGTATGTAAACTCTAAATATATAAGAGCTGAGCTAGCCAACAGACAAACCACAGACTCTTGCCGCTTGAGGTATACAAAGATAGAAGCACACATATGCGAACTACAAAGTTTATTACTCCCTCCGTTCTTTTTTACTTGACTTCCTAGAATCTGTGCCGTCAAACCTTCTAAAGTTTGACCGCTAATAGACTCAAAACTATCTAGATTGGCTATACGAAAGTTACATCATTAAATTTATCGTTAAAAATACTTTCATAATATTATAATTTTACTAGCATATCTTCGTGTAAAGTTATTAAAAAAAAGGTCAAAGTCGCATCTCGGAGACTATGAAAAGTTAAAAACGTCAAGTAAAAAGTTATTAAAAAAAGGTCAAAGTCGCATTATGAAAAGTTAAAAATGTCAAGTAAAAAAGAACGGACGGAGTATTTTTTTTTAACAAATGGAGAAGATAATTGACAGAACTGGAGAACTGAGTACACTACAAACAAATTTAACAATACAGAAGGCAATGCTTCTATACTCTCTCAGATAGAAAATTGCACAAGTTTAAAGCATTTAATTACAACTGGCAGATTAATTTACGCCTTATATGAACTGCAAATGTTTTAGGATTTATACAATTTTCTTTTCAGAATAGTACAGAAGCACTGCTCACATAAAAGTTATGCTAAAATTGTGGAAATCATGCAAGCTTACTGTTCCAGCTGTTGATCTTGATGACAGGAAGGTATTGATCTTCATTCTTGATAAACCAAAATCGCAAACCTAATTGCAAAAATTATGTAGCTTGCCATGAAAACAATACACAGAATGTCATTGCTATAATGGAACTTGTGTGTTACCTTCACAACCCAATTCTTGTCAACAAGTAGGTTTGGGGATTTCAGATCTCGATGGACTATAACTGGTGTGCAATTATGCAGATAATTCATACCACGAGCCTAGGGACCATTGGAAGCAAGTTTAGTAAACAATATTTTAGCTGTACTTCTCCAGATTTATCAGCAACAACAGCAAATGGAGATATTAAAATTATGCACTAGTCGCACCACATCCAGTGCCATTCTTAAGCGCTTCCTTTCATCCAACTGGTTGTTGGGTCGATGAATCAACCGGAACAAACTACCTCTGCAATACCAATAGCACAAGTAACAATTAGTAAATAATGTAGACTTTTTAAAAGGAAGTATTACTGTATTAGACTACGGCCATAGTTTATACATGAAAGGGGAAAAGGAGCAATTATGAGTGGGTGCATGTGTGTATTAAGCTTAGAACAATATGTATGTAGCTATATACATGTCATGCATATGTTGAATGCGACTATTTATATCAGTTTCCAAATCGTATTTTTCATATATGTTTCAGCACATTCTGCTCCACAACACTATCCTCAATAGAATCAATTGTCAGCAACCTATTGCACAGCTCTTAAGGGGGTTCGCCGGTGAGCATTCCAGAATTGTCACTCGGCTCAGCTTGACTTACAAAGCTAGCCAGGCTATTAAAGCCCATACAGGATCGGGAAGATGAGATCAAAACAACCAGACCAAAAGAAAAAAAGACATAATCATTATCCAGAGAAAAATATTCCTACCAGAGTAATTATTCGAGAATTCAGACACTTATTAGGATCAATTTTTTTTAAAAAAAAACTCCTTTCTTCCAAATTGCTAGAGCATTTCCCATTTGAACAGAAAACAGTGGGGAAAGCCCCTACTGTATATATAGAAAATTACTAGAGCATAGCAATGAGTCCATGGAGCATTAGTTATTAAGTAAACTAGTGCAAAATGAAAGCTATCAGAAAAAAGTTTGTCTTGTGAACACATCAAATTCTGAATCAAATGGTAAACTGGTGTGGCGATCTAATTTGCTATGTGCTATGAAGTGAACACAAATGCAAAGTGCACAATTTAAATCAAGAAAGCCTACCTTGGAAGAAATTCGGTGACAATGGAAAGATTAGGCACACGAGTGATAGCGCCCATGAAGAGAACAACATTAGGATGACGCATCCTTTTCATTATTCGCACCTACACATGAAGCGATTATCAGGTGGTGTAAGAACTGTGTAAAAGGAAACTTAAACAACCATTAATCCATATAAAGGAAATTAAAGTTCTTAAATGATGGTCAGGGCTGCTGACTTAATTTCCAAACTCTTCAGCAATAGACTGCTTGAATTTGCATTCCAATTAGTAAGAATCAATCGTTAAAAGAAACCATCTGGAAAATATTGTGTAAACCCAAACCAATAAATCTACCAACTATGTGTTACATACTCTTTTTAATACAATGCACCACAACAGAAGTATGAAAGAAAAATATGCTTATTTCAAGGAAACCTGAATGGAATGGTCTACAAAATGCACAGAGTGCACATGAGTGCAACATGCATACGCATGAGTACAGACATGAGTGTGTACTCACAAACACATAAATAAACACAAACAACAAAGCCAACAGTTTTGTACTTAAATCTATTTATGCCATTTGAATTACAGAAAGCAGCATACCTCAGTTCTAAATTCTTCCAGAGCATCGCTTGAAATATCTTGTTTCAAAAACTTTTTGACTGCAACTTCCTATATAACAAAGCGATTTGTTATCTTGTAAAAAATGGCATTAAAGGAAAAGGAAAGCCAAAGACATTGCTAGAAGATTCACAGAAGATGGAGTGCAACAAAGGATGAATCTTCGAACTAACCAAAACAACTAAAGCTAGGCGTGTTCTTCAAGCTAAAAAAAGGCTGAAGTCTGTCACTAAAGAAATCACATTTCACTTAAAATTCCAGGTGAAATCAGGAAACAACTGACTGCAAAAGTCTACAACAAAAACTTTCTTTTTTGGTACAAGACATAACCATTTCAAAATATGAATGAAGGAGAAAATCAACCAAATGGCTATGAAGGTTCCTCATAGCTTGTTTTAACTGACTTTTCTAGTTGCTAAATGTCAACAAGGTTGAAAAGTTGAAACCTATTCTAGTGTCAGTGTAATTTGTTGACAATGTTGTGATGTATGTTATATGTTAACACTTCTTCACATCATCAGTCGCCAATAGACCAAAAGAGATCGAATGTGCATATTTCCGCTGCTCACTTAGCAATTGCCAGTTCAGATGACAAACATGGAACTTGTTAATACATTTAAAACCATATAACAGCACATTTAAACTGAAAAACTTACTGTTCCATGCCATTCTCCTCTATAAACTTCTCCAAATGATCCTGGAACACAAAAGGTTGGATGGAATTTATATTTTAAACAACATGTAACATGATTTTAGAAACTGTACTAGGACAATTCCAGAGAATCATTTGTGAGACAGTCACTGAAATAGTAGCATAACTAAGAAAACAATCATCTGCGTAAATAAAGTGAACTGTACCAATGCCAATTCGTTCACCAATTGTAATTTCTTCCCATTGGATTTCAAACTCTGCAACGTCATTCAGAGAAAAATCAGATTTTGCACTCTCCGTCCCGCTTGATTTGTCTGAGGTTCTTTCAGCTTCCTGAGGAACTTCAACTGAATCCTGTTCTTGATCCAGAACATTATCTTGGCCATGATCAATTTCAAGGTGTTGTTTACCCCAAAATTCATCTCCACCTTTCTCAATTGATTCATTTCCTTCAGAGGGACTTGGCAAACTAAGTGGCTGATTACCAGGTTCCAAGTGTTCATATTGCTTGCTAACAGCAGCAGTTGTCGCAACAACTGCAGCTGCAGTGACTGTGGCAGCAGCTGCAACAGGCACGTCAAAGTTCATATCACTACTAGATTTAGTGGCAGCGACAACCATCGAAGATGCAACAACTGCAGCAGTTGCAACAGCAGCAGCCGTAACAGGCAATTGCTTTGAGAGCTGTGATGGAGCTTCCTGGGGTGGTGCAGAAGGTTCATACTGAGAAAAATAGGGAGATGCATTATCTCGAATATCCGGGGGATGATAAATGCCCAAACCCTCAATAGGCTTAAGTGAGTCCAGAGGTGCCCGGTGAGGAACAACTTTTGATTGGAGTTCATGTCCAGGATGATAAGGCAATAATGGACCGTGACCACGATCAGCATATTCCCTTGACCCAAGCTCATTCATCCTCCTTTTCATTTCATCCTTGCTTTGAAATAGGGTAGTGTCACACACGATGAGGTCCTTTGGCTCTTCCATTGAATCTTCTGAAAACAAGTCAGGTGGTGCCACAACTCCATTTTCAAGTAAAACCTGATGGATCTTCTGAGCTAATTGTGGGTTTTCTTTGGCAGCATTAATCATGTACTCTGAAATATCCTTCACTTTCATCCTCCGGACACCTGGAGCACTGCCCACTTCTGATGAAGAAGGTGAAGTTGATGAAGAATTATTTGTTGTGATCGATTTTTCTTTGTTCTTTGCAGCCACAATGTCATCTGTATTTCTAGATTCATTATTATCACTAGTGCATGTGCTAACCGATAATTTCTCGAATGAACTTAACAGCGTATTTTGTTGATTGCTTGTCTGACTAGTTGTAGCTCCATCGGTATCAGAAGGACCGACGTTGCTTGATGTTGATCTTCTGCCAAGTAACTCATACTCAAAAGAACCACATGCAGAATTTGATACTTCGCTAGGAGAAGATCCCAACTGATTAGTAATATCATCTTTGTTAAGATGATGATTATCTGAGAAGGACCTTTCTTCGAATTCTGTAGAGAAAACAGCACCATCTGAAGGAATAAGTGTGCCAGGATCCGCCACGAGATCAACAATAAACTCCCTGCAAAATGTGACATGGACATGGTATAGATTGTTATAAAGTGAGATGCATACTTACTACAACTTTCGTTACCCGGTGACATCACTTGGGTGAAGCAAGAAGTCTAATATCTACACACAATGCAGTTGTGCTTCTCATGCTTATCCGTCCTACAAAATCCCATTTATGCTGACTATTTAAAGGGTGTAATACCTTTCCTCATCAAATTTCACAATGTTCAAAGCTCCATCAGCCGATCCAGTGTACTGCCTTCCTTTCAAGAGTCGGCAAGGGACATCAAGGCTATCAGCCAAAACCTACATGCAAATATGAAGAGAAGTAATTGTTAGCGTACTAATGGATCATCTATTGAACAAATGATTCGCAGTGGTTTGCCATGTCAGAGAAGTAATTGTTAGCATAATGGATCATCTATTGAACATATGCTTCGCGAGTAGTGCTTCCATGCCTTTCCCTTCTGTGCACTTGCACAAATCCTAAAGCATCAACCAAGGGGTAAGTAGGCACAATCCACCCTTGATTGTTGCTTTAATATTTATGCAATTCACTGTGGAGGAGCATAGAATCACCTCCGATTTGCCATGTCAAGTGTTCAGACTTCAGAGTATAGAACAGCAAGAAAATAGAGTCATAAATTATAATATTAGAACAAAAGGAACAACAATGTTGATATAGAGTTATGCATTGAATTTCAAGTTGAGGAAAAATAGAAAACATTATAGCTGATGGTCTTCAATGTTCATGTTTAGAAAAATCTCTTTGTAAATAAAGTTTAGAATTGAAGCAAGAAAGACAGGTCAGAGATTGGCCACACCATCTTACTTAAATATCTTTTATTAAGTTACTAACCTTAAATAGCAGTGCACGATGACGAGCTAGACCAATTTTTAATTGGCCAAGAGGCACAACTACACTTCCAGTACTAGTTCGCAGGGATCTGATCATACTCTGGTATTTCACTGACATGCTCTCACGATCAAAAACTAGCCCACCCATGTGGCTAGCAACTAGGCTAGCAAGTTTCTGAACCAAAGCATTGCCACCAAATTCTGAAGTTTTCGATCGAAGTTCAAGAGCCATGAGTATGGCCTTCTGCTCTAGTTTCATAAGCTCAGGATCTTCACCTCTGTGGACTAATACAGCTTCCCAGTTGACACTATGTGAAAGTGGCTGCGCTTGCAGATCAATAAGAGAGGGAATGGTAACCGATGCCGGCCCGTTCCCAATGACATAGAGATCATAAAAGCCATCCGATATCTTGTCATCATACCCAAGGGCATTGAAATTCTGTGAAGCATGAACAAATCTATCATATGAGATTATGAGGCATGTCAGAAAATGGTGAAAGTCAAAAATAAATAGGGAGCATTTTAGTTTATGGAAACACCAGGGATACCTAGTCTATTATAAAACACAATCAAAGATGCAATTCAATGTCAATGTATGGTCCCTTTTAAAAAGTTGGCGCAGTATTCATGCATTTGAACAACAGATAACAATTAACTGAAAATGTGCACTTAATCTTAGAAGAACTATTTTGCTCAAAAGAAAGAGCTCCTGCTGTTACCAATCTAATAAAGGATATATGAGCATCACATTCTACAACCCACACAAGCAATGAGAATTATCCTGCGGTGTTTAGTCATAAGATGAAAATGTTTAGCTTATCAGACGGACACTAGTTTTCAGTGATTTCGCAGTCAGACTGAAGAACATCATTATATGCAATCATATTCATGCCACAGAAATTTCATCTAAGCTAGTGTTACCAACGCAAACACATCCAATTCACACAATCACACTAACTATGTGCTAGAACATGGTAACGCCACGCAGCCAGCATTACACCTGAGCAATTGCAATCGTCAAAAGTGTAATGTCAAGCGGATGCACACCATGCAATCTACTCCGCGATCACAAATTCACAGTTGCAATATGAAAACATCTGACGAACAATGAAATAGAACCAAACAGGGCTGAATGGGCTAAACTGACCCAGTATCGGACTGCGAGGACATCTGCGGGGGAACTCCGAGGCGGACAGAAGCCCAGACTGATCTGCTTCGCGACCTCAATCTCCATCTCCTCTGGATTGTCCCGCGCGCTCATCTCCAACACGAGCTGCAGCTGGAACTCCTCCAGGTCGTCGTCCTCCTTCTCCCTCTCCCGCTTCCTCTCCTCCCTCTCCCGCTTCCTCTCCTCCGCCTCCGACGACTCCCTTATCACCCTCTCCTCCACCTCGTCGTCCTCCTGCGACCGCCTCCTCTCCCTCTCCTTCGCCTCCTCCTGAGATCGCCTCCTCTCGCCCGCCCCGGATTGCCTCCTCTCCTCCGGCCCCACCCCTACCGACGACGACGCGGATGTCGACCCCTCCGCCTCCTGGGGTGTCGGGGGCGTAGCGGGCTGAGACCCGCTGGGCACGGAGTCGAGCCAGCTTGATACCGCCGAGGGCTGCCTCTGCTCGGGGTGGGGGTGATGAACCGTGCCTCCGCCGTCGCTGCCCTTGCGGGAGGGCGGAGGGAGCGAAGAGGGGGCGCCGTCGCCGGACCCCTCGCCGATGTGGAGCTTCCGGAAGAAGTTCTTCATGCCGCCGCCGCCGCCGCCGAAGCCGAGGTCGCCCTCGCAGCAGCAGCTATTGCCTACTGGTGTTGGTGGAATGGTGGTGGGTGGGTGGATCCGACATGGCCACTGACGCAGGCGGAGGGGTAACTTTAGGCAGGTATTGACTCGTCTCCGAGTGGGCAAAACGGAATTAGTTTAAGCGAGTTGTTATCGCTAGCTACTAGTTGCTCGCAGCCTCTGCTCCGTCCATGAGTCCATCGGCGAGCCATGACTCAGCGAGGAAAAGACGGAAAGGAATGGAGT
This sequence comes from Bonia amplexicaulis, assembly GCA_036346245.1. Taxonomy (NCBI): domain Eukaryota; kingdom Viridiplantae; phylum Streptophyta; class Magnoliopsida; order Poales; family Poaceae; genus Bonia; species Bonia amplexicaulis. The sequence goes on along the minus strand of CM070738.1, from coordinate 30,336,330 downwards.
TTCTACCAAAAACAGAAAGAGCCCAGGATTGGGGGTTAATCACCCCATTCGTCGGGTTTAATTAACTTTAATTGTGTCTTATTACAATGGATGTAATCTCTTCTTACTTAAAAGAAGTTAGTGAGTGCTTGTTCTTCCCTCTCCGTCCCATTCTAGATAGAAAATAGAAACCGAATTCCTGCCTCCACCTTCACCCCCTAGAAAAATAGAATCAGACTTAAGTTCCGAAGTAATTACACATAATAGAAAAATAGACTCAGGCTTAAGTTTCGAAGTAATTACACACATAGAAATTCAAAAAGAAATCGATACAATCCACGTCATAATCCATATTGGATTTCCCAATTTATTAAAGGAAAAAAGAGCAATAGAAGAATTAGAGAAAGATCTACAAAAGAAAGTTAATTCTGTAAACCTGAGACTTAATATTGCTATTGAAAAAGTTAAAGAACCTTATAGACAACCTAACATTCTTGCAAAATATATAGCTTTCCAATTAAAAAATAGAGTTTCATTCCGAAAGGCAATGAAAAAAGGCATTGAATTAACTAAAAAAGCATATATAAGGGGAGTAAAAGTAAAAATTGCAGGTCATCTCACAGGGAAAGAAATTGCACGTGCCTAACCCCCTCTCTCCCCCGCTGCTCCTCCTTCGTCGCCACTCCACCACCTTGCCCCCTCCATTTCTACCCTTGTCGTCTTCCCCTTCTCCCCTGCAATTGGATTCACCTACTTCGGCTCTTCGTTGCCATCGTCACCATAACCATGGGCATCAAGGTAATCAGGGTATTGGAATTTTTTGTTCCCATTTCGCCTTTGGGATTTCGATGTAACTATCTCTCTATCCCTGAGCTCAACGCGGCTGATTTAGGCATGGTTAGGCAACGGTTGGCCTACTAGGCACAGCACACCTCGGTCGTTAGGCATGGTAATGGCTGCAATTTTTAATTTTCTAGTTGTTTATAGCCACTGGGAAGCTTAAAAATACCCAAAAAAATCTTCACTCTCTTCTCTTGATTTTGTTGTGGAAATTTAGATCCACTTGTGATAATTTGACAAAACCAGAAATATTTTTTTGCCAAATATTTGAAATTTTGAAAACTAGTTGCAGTTAGAAAAAGAGGTAAGAATACTGATTTTACATATTTTTATTGTTCTTATTTTTTTACTAAGATGAAATAAATAATAGTGTAATTTTCTATTTGCATTTTTCTCGTGGAAAATTATGATAATTTTCCTGTTACTGATTTCGGAATTTTACCGAAGGACCTTGTATCCTTCGAGAATGTCGTGTCTCCACCTCAAATGGGAGAGTAAGCAATACCATCATCAGCCTCTAGGAGTGCCTCTGCGTCTACAAGCACCAAAGTAAAAGAGATCCAGGTCTAGCACATTGAAAGTCTGGTCAAATTTTGATTAGACATTCGAGCTATATGGAAATGCACTCTAGGTAAGATTTGTTGTTTGTAAAATATGTCGTCATGATTTTCTGCGGTCTTCAGGTGGAACGAGGTACTTGCTCAAACATGCTGCAAGATGTAAAGCAAAACAAGGAGAGATCACGAGGCATACGCGGCTGTAGTACAACCCTGACGGTTCGGTACGTAAGTAGAAATACAATTCTAAGGTAGCTCGAGAATCTTTTTGTCATTTAATTGCTTCACAGGATCTAATTTTAAACTTTGGCGAGTTCGCTGCATTTGAAAAGTATATTAGGACTACGCATAATCCTAGATTTTTTTACAGTTTCTAGACAGACAACAACCAAAGATCTAGTTAAATAATATAATAATTGCCATGCTAAGTTAAAAGAACTCTTCATACCTACACATTTTTTGTGGCTTTGACCTCAGACATATGGAGTGGTCGAGTTAGAGAGGATTATCTTATTGTGGTTGCTTATTATGTTAGTGAGAATTAGGAAATAGAAAAAAGAATTATAGCGCTCAAACTACTTGATGTGGCACATATGGGTGAGAATATTACAGACTGCATTATGAAAGTTGTACAAGATTTTTGGTCTTCATAATAAGACTTTTGCAATAACTTTAGATAATGCCGCCGCAAACTCAAAGGCAATGGATATTCTCACTCCGTTATTTAGTACACACGCTGAATCCTTCTTGCTAAATCATTGATACGCATGTCATATTTTTAATTTTATAGTTAAATATGGTTTAAAGAAGTTGGGTCCATATACTAAAGCTTTCTGTGATGCTATATTTTTGTGAATAATTCTAACCAACCAATAGTAGCATATAAGAACTTTTCCATTGCAATGAATGCACATCCAAGAAAATTTAGTTTGGACATGTCGGTAAGATAGAATTCTACTTACAAGAGGCATAAGAACATCTTACCGTATAAGAGCATATTTTTGTTTTTATTCACACACACACTATCACAACTATGATGATAATACACTATTGACTCAGTAACATTGGTTTGTTGTTGAAAAGTTATTATCTTCTCTAGAATTTTTTTTATGATTCATCGTTGCTTTGTCTAGAGTATATTATCCAATATCTCATTTAATTGTGCATCATATTTTTGAAATTGCTAGTTACTCGAAAGCTAATTAAAATGATATAATGTTACAAGAAGTTATCAGTGCTATGAAAACTAAATGTTGGAAATATATTTCATATCTACATGCTTTTGTATTTATTTTAGATCCTAGAGCTAAAGTTATAGGGTTTAGTAATGTTATCTAACTACTAAGCAATGCTATAGGGATCGATTATTCTAACTATTTTTTAGATATTCATACTAAATTGTCGGATGTGTTATCAAAAGTATGAACTAAAGTTTTAGGAAGTTCGCTTATAACGACCTCCACCACCAACAACCACAGGTAAGAAGAAAACTACGTAGGGCAAAATCTGGGGTGCAGATTCTTCCTCCAGTGGTTCAGGTTCTACAACGTCAAGTTTTGAAGCAAGACACAACCACCATAGCATTGGGGAACTATCTACCTATCTGGACAATGATGACGTAGATTACTAGGAAAAACACTTCAATATTTTGCAATGGTGGCATGTGCATAACATAACATATCCGGTTCTATCCATATTAGCACAGAATGTGTTAATTATTTCTATCTCGACGGTTTCTTTCGAGTCTACTTTTGGTCTTTCTGGAAGAATATTGGAGGAGAGAAGAATAAGTTTCACGAGTGAGATAGTGGAAATTTTTCTAACTGACAAAGACTAGGAACTAAGTTGATGCACAAAGACTGGGAACTAAGCTGATGTACGAGCTCAACACTCCATAGAAAAAACAAAGTTCGCGGACTTGTTTGATAATCTTTATCTAGACAACGACACTTATAATATCGATGTATACAGAGCTATAGGTTGCACTCTTTTTTTCTTTGCTAAATTTTCTCAAATTAGTTTTTACTTGGGAAAGTTTTTAACAATGCAGCCATCTAAACATTAATAAATCTCTTTATTACATTTTTAATATATTTGTCTATTTTTATGGTATAGAATTATTTAAAAAAATAATTTGTAATTTTGAACTTTATACATTTTTAGAATTATTGGAATTTTTTTGAAAATTTTCGGACTGAAATGGGTTAAACAGGCCAACTCTAGCATGTTGGGCTAATCGTGCTCGGGCCAACACAGCCCATGAGCTTAGTGTGATGTGCTTGTGTCTGCATCTAAGCCCATGGGCCAGCATGGCATGACTCGTTTAATCTGCTAGGCCAAACGGGTTGAGCCTAAATGGGCCCGTGCTGTGCCACCCATTTAGCCATGTCTAGTTCTTGTTACCGGTACCAGCTTGGTGTGTCCATTGAAGGGGGCACCCAAGCAAGAGATTTTTGGTACCAGTACATCACTTGGTACTAATTCTAGCAACATAAAAAAATAATTTTTATGCAAACCGAGGATAGCAACGTTGGATCAAGATCGAGGACGGCGCCGTCACCATAAAGCCACCCCAACTGCCATCATTGTCGCCACCTCCAGATTCGCGTGGCCGTCAGATTTAGACAGAGGGAGCCGCTGCCACCGTGCGTCGCTGGATCTGGGTGGTGGAAGCCCACCGCTGCTGGTCAATGTCGAGGACAAGATCTCGATGGGGCGTAGGTGGTGACGTAGTGATGTTGGTTCAAGAGAGAGAGAGAGAACGGGAGAGAAGAGAGGGGAATAAAGAGAAGAGATATTGGAGGAATTTATTTAGTTTAATCAGTTTGATTCCCACTTTGGAGATGAAAGGGGTGCTAAACACCGGAGGAAAAAGGACTGGGCTACCACGTTGTATTCCATCGATGCTCCACCGAATGGGATACGAAGTGGCCATTCGATTAGATGTGATCGGACAACCCACCTTTGCCTCCTTCACAGCCTTGTATGCGTTATTGCACTACCTTTGTGTCTTCCTCTGCATGCGTTGGGTGAGACCTCGCTGTCGTTCTCCCCTATGCACACCTGCAACAACTCATTCTCCTCCTCCGTGTGCGCTTCTGAGACTCCATTATACTCCCGGTGAGTGCCCCTGAAAAAACCTCGCTATCCTCTACCACATACAACCCTGAATCCTCGCCATTGTCCCCCCTGCTGTGCATCCGTGAGATTGCTGTCGTCCTTGTAGGTACCCGTGCTACCTCACCGTCCTCCTCTATGTGCTCGGTGACACCTTGCTAACCTCCTCCATGGCTCCTGTGAAACATCATTGTCTTCTTCTACACTGCTTCACCATCTATGCCACCAACAAGGTCAAGGTCAGGTGAAGACAACAAATTTCAGGGTGAAGGTTGCGAGTTTGGGACAACAATAACTAGACATCACTTGTTTAGCTTTTATGTACTTGTGATTGGTTTGTAACTGAAACAATATTTGTTGATATTGGTCGAATTTGAGAGCACAAAAAAGTTCATGGTTTCAGTTGACTACTGGGACTACAAAGGTTTTAAGTTGTGGTCATGTGACGTATCAAGTTCCACTAATGTTTCACATGGGTTAATTTCAAATTACAGGTTCCAGCTGGTTTCAATAGGGTTTTGGAACGGTTTCAGGTTTCACCTATAAAGTTTCAGGATGGTTTATATTTCAGCTATTACACATGAAGTTTCGGGATTTTAGCTACAACAAATTCAGTTTTAGGAGGGCTCCATATTGCCATATCAAGTTTCAAGTTTCAGTAGGATGTCTTGGTTTCATGTCAATTTTCTATTCTGAAGTTTCAGGTTTCTAGTTTTGGAAGCAAGTTTTAGGCGAGTTTCAATGTTGTGAGCTAGTTATAGGTGGGTTTCAAGTTTCAAAAACAAAGTTTTAGTGTTATAAGCTTCTGGTGAGTTTCAAAGTTTTAAGAAAGTCTAAAAAGGATGTTTCAAGTAAGTTTCAGGCGACTTTCATGTTTCGAAAGCTAGTTTCAATCACGTTTCATGTGAGTGTCAAGTTTCAAAGTAAAGTTCCATACAAGTTTCAACGTTTTGAGCAAAATTCAATCAAGTTGAGGTGAGTTTCATTGTCCTTTAGTTGGTTTCAAGGGTCTACATGAAGCATGGGCATTTTAGTAAGGAGGAGATCATCATGCAAATGGTGATAGACATTTTATCAGGCTTAACCTCAGAGTCGTTTCCTAGATCAGCCAAAGATCTACATTCACAGTAAAACAAACAGTATGTTGAACAAATATGATATTATTTATGCTCCATACTCAAAATTCCTAAATGAAACTAAAAATAAAATCCATCTCCACATATCGAAGGTCTACACAACAGAGATTCAAACAATAGTCTAGACAGCTTCATTGTGAACGCGTCCAAAACACCTCCACAACCTCCAATGACAGCGGCAGCAACAAGACCACACGTGTAGGATCAAGGATAACCGACTAGAGGGGGTGAATAGGAGGTTAAAAAAATTATCTTGCCTTCTAATAACAATTACCACGATTTTAGAATAGCAGGATTTTAAAGCAATTGAAACCTACACTATTCTAGTATGTCTAAGGCACTACAAGCACAAGTCTTTACACAAATAGTTGTAGCACATATAAATATGAAAATCACAATATACTAGAAATACAAGAGCAGAAAGAAGAGACAAAGAAATAACTAATTTACACATGATGTTTTAATGTGGTGATCGAAAACTTGTCGGTTTCTACTAATCCACGTTGAGGAAAGCCCAAGTGACTTGGACCGGCTCTACTAATTAAGCCTCAGTTCCTTAATCCACTGATGGTTGTTCTTCCTCCGCTCCGAAGATGGTGGACACCAAACCACTCACAAGTTGGCGCTGTGCTTTTTCACAACCTTCTTGAAGAAGTCATCGTGCAAGCTCCCGCCAAGCTATCCAGGTGCTGGCAAGCACCAAGAGTAAAAAATCATAGCTTCGCTTGACGACAATCAAGTGCCAAAAGGATCAATCTAGAGATGAAATACATTTGCTTTGGCTCAACCACCTCAAATAAATGCACAATGTGAAATTGAGGTGTGGAGTGAATGTTCAATGCTCAAGGGTGTTCAATGGAGTCTCATACTACTGTCCTTGAGCAGGTGGGAGAGTATTTATACCCTCACCAACCAAAACTAGCCATTACAGGGTAATCCCTGAAAAAATCAGGGCGAGCAGAAGTACCGACGTTCATTGGCCGGTACTACCACACCTGATCTGACATAGCAGTACTGGCTATTTCAGAACTTCTGAATTAGCTGTTGGAAGTCGGTGCGGAACAACCGTCGTTGTAGTATCTGTAGTTCCGATATTAGAAAGTTCCAAAATTTTAGTGTGGTACTTCCGTTTGATTCGAGGCCAAAAGATGGCGCTCTTTGGAAAAAAGTTCCGTACGGATTGTTGGAGTTTCGTGCTTCGGAAGTATCATTTAAGGTTGCGGTACTACCGCTCTACGGTAGTTTCGCCGTTGAAACTCTAGTACTTCTATTTTAGTGTGGTACTTCTGTTGAAACTCCGAGGGTGCTCTCTAGAAAAAATGTTCTGCCCGAATTTTACGGAACTTTCAAAAAGCAGAAGTACCGCTGTTTGCACTCTGATACTTCCGATTATCCAGATAGAGCACAGATTTGCTATCAACTTTAGTTTTAAGAGAATGCATGATCATAAATTGATCCAAATGGCACGAGAATATGCTATCAAGTTACTAACCATGGTCCCTCTTAATGATATGGTATTTATCCTACAATCCGGTCTTCCACCCTTTCTCCTAAGACTGGTAAAAATGAAAAAAATGATCCTAGTCTACATATACTTTTATCTTAAGCCACATTGATCTTCATGTTGATCGTTAGCTATGGACTCTGAGAAAATCTAATCTAAAGAAAAAGGCTGAAAATTCAGAAATTCTACTTGCTATGGACTCGGCTGACGTGGCAGGTGAGGTGGCAGTTGACTCGGCTCGGTCGGTGCATGGGCCTATGGCATAGTGCATCTGACAGGTGAGCCCAAGGTGTCGGCGAGTCGGTCTACGATGGACTGAGTGCACCGAGGAGCTGAACCGACGTGCGGGCGCGGGTGCGGTGTGAGCTGGTGGGTGCACGAACCGAGGCGCGGCGCACGCAAATCGAGGTGGTCGGGCGGCGGGGTTTGAGCGGGGAAAGCGGCGAACAAGAGTGAAGCAGGGCGGTGCATCTCGTCGGCGGCTACTCACCGGTGGCGACGCTCGAGACAGCGGATGACCGGCGAAGTAAAGTGGCTCGGCGGCAGCGGTTGACAGATGAGGCGGCGAACGGCGAGGAAAAGGCGGCGAATAAAGGCGAAGCTCGACGGCGGCGACGGCGAACGCAGGGGCAACGGGGCGCACGGTGAGCTCAGCTCAAGGATGCGAAGATCGAGGGGGAAGGACTCGGCTTTTATGCCCGGACCTCGAGGAGGCGAGGGCGAGCACGACACAGAGGCTGGGTCGGAGACGACCAAGAGGCCGTCGGGCATGGACATCGAGACTGCGGCGGTGTCGAAGTCTCGATCAGGAACGAAGATGAACAACGCTAGACGTCCCCGATTGACGACACATGACGGATAAGGGAATCAGACGGCTCGGGTTAGACCGCACCGTTAAACAGCGACGTAGCTTCCAGATGGTCGCCACGTGGCACTCGAGTGAGATCCGGTAGTTGGAAATGGCCACGCTTGGATGGCCGACACGTGGCACATCTAGAGATCGGAGCTGGTTGGAGGGAGATTGGGCCAGAAGGTTTGGGTTTAGGCCCATAAGGGTTTCAAGAGATTTTCTATTTTTAGAAATTCAGCTAAATTCGTTTGAGCTCTAGAAAATAGCAAATAAACCCGAAAAAATCTAAGAAAAATCCATAACATTCCTTGAGACTCAAAGAATCCAAATAAAATACTTTCAACAAATGTTAATGTTTTATTTAGTAATATTAAATCCTTTTAATGAATTAAAATTTATTTTAAGCTTTAATTGATTCTAGAAAAATCCAACTGGTGAATAGAAGGGGGTGAATAGGAGGTTAAAAAATTATTTTGCCTTCTAATAATAATTACCACAACTTTAGAATAGCAGGATTTTAAAGCAATTGAAAGATACACAATTCCATTATGTCTAAGATACTACAAGCACAAGCCTTTACACAAATAGTTCTAGAACATATAAATATAACAACCAATATTTCTCCTAAGACCGGTAAAAATAAAAAAAGATCCTAGTTTATATATACCTTTATCTTGAGCCACTTTAATCTTCGTGTTGACCCTTAGCATGCTTCTCATCATCATTTTTGAGACTAAACCTTTTAAACACTCAATAAACATGTTAGTTCAATGTTCACATAAATTTGTTAATTACCAAAACTATTTTTAAGGGTCTAGATGCTTTCAACATGCCACTACCTACAATGACGGATCTAGGATTTCATCATATTCTAGACTGTGAAGGGCTAGAGACCGCTACTAACTAGACTACCTAGGCTATGGTCTTTACACCGATAAAAATTCTATGTTCCAAACTAGAGTCTAGGCTGCCATAATCCTAGATCCACCCCCAACAATACACACCCGCTCGCCGCCCTGCGATCACTACGCCTGCTCACTTCGCTCAGCGCTGTCAGATCTCAGATGTGATAGTGAGATCTGAGATGGTATTCTTTACCATGGATGCACTGGTACTCCACCACGCTGTGGATGCTCTTAGCTCCACCCACCACAACGTGCGATGGCTGCCAGGTGGGCCAATGGTTTTGCCCCTCTTTGGGGGGACTCTGCGAGTTATCCCACCCTGGGATATGCTTCGCATTACGTGCGAGTGGGGCGAGAGATAACTATTGTTGGTGGGGCCCACATGGTGGCCACTGCAACTTGCTGAGTTGGCCTATCGCATGGTGGGGCCTTGTCTCTTCTGTGGGTTTTGAAGCCCGGGCTGGTTGCTTGCTTGCTTGCTTTCTGTAGTCTTCCAGGCTGAAGTGCGCATAGTGGCTAACTGGCCATTGATGGTTTGTTTGGGTTTATGATTTGTGCCAGTGCACAAAAGGTTATATGGGCCGAGGTCTGGCTATTCACGCCATGTGATGAAACATCCCAATTATGGGCTATTCCTGCTCTCTCTAAAAAGAGGATGTCTTCTGTTAATGGCTATATCTAGCTAAGCTTCCCATACTTGCAGAAGAAAAATACGTAATATTAATCTAATACATCTATGTCATTACGATCCGAACCTACTAAATGAACAATTGCACAATAAATTATAATATAAATTTAGAAAAGAAAGAAAAAGGTTCGCACCTCCTATTTGCACGTGTTTGATGTGGTGCACTGACCGGTCTTGCTTGTTTAGTCTCTTCCGTATGAGCTAGAGGGATGTTCTTTACGGCTTCTAAAAATAGATTTTGGTTTTTGTTATAATACTTAATTTTTAAATAAAGTATTTTCTTAAGACGAGATCTACAAGTTAATTATAGTACACATTAAAAACCTAACATCTATATCAACCAAAATCGCAAGCGGGTATCTTTTTCTCCGTAATCTTTATCGCAAACAGTCAAAATTCAAAAATTTTAACCAAAAACTATAAGTTTCAGCTAAAAAAAACAGACCTAGATTTGTATAGTTGTCAATTCCCTTTTGCTACTACAGCACTCCACCACTCGTGCACTTGGAGCCAATCAGCCAATACATGCTAGTCCCAAATTATGCCCTACTCCTAATTGCGTACTTGACCTGCCTGCTGATACCGCTCCTCGGATACATCATGCATGCTCCCCAGACGAACTTGGCCCACCTCGTTGCCGTTTGTAGCATACGTGCGCATCACCATCGTCCCACTCAAGAATGCCTCACACAACAGAGCTTATTTTAGCTTATTTTGTGGTGAGCAAGCACTTGGTGGCCAATGGCTCTCAGCCTCACGTGCACACCACAACCAAAGCCAAGCCTACGGCAAATGGCAAACCATGGCCTGTTCTTTTCCATTTTTAAAACCAGCTTTTAGTTTTTATTATAATACCTTACTTTTAAATGGACTATTTTTTTAAGATAAGATCTACAAATTAATTATAGTATACGTTAAAAATTCAACATCTATATTATCCAAAATTACAAACAAATATCTCTCTATAATTTTTATTATAATCAATTAAAATTTAAAATTTTCAACTAACAGCTGCAAACAACAGGCCCGATGCTGTCTGCATATGACTGTGTCCGTAGAGGACGTGGCTCGCCAACTGCACTACTCGCTGCCACGGCTCGCACACCAATTAATGAAGGCCAGAACATGCACCCAATAGCTCTCGGACCGATGCAGGGCGAACAGTGTCCTAGCTTTGAGTCCTCGACGGACGTCGAAATCCATCAAGAAGCAAAAATGCATGTGTACACGGCTTGAGGTTGCTCTCACGGCAACAACGTGGCCGTTAAGATATTTGATGTTGCGATGCGATCAATGGCGTGACCAAATTTATATGTCGTAGATTGTATTTTGGTAGCTAATACTATAGTTGGATTCTTTACCAAGTCCTTCCACGTATCTATTTGATTTACACTGTTATAATCTAGTTCTATAAAATAAATAATGTAGATATGTTTCTTTTTTCTCTGATTAATATGATAATTTCTAACCCTTGAGAAAGCGAACGTGGTAACCTCTTTTTCATTTGCTGTGGCCCACGCATTTGCACGGCTAAATTTGTTTCAAAATTTGTAGTATCAAATTATATAACTTAGATGCTTGAAATATATATTTAAGTATCTTGTAGGCTATTTATATTTTTAACACATCATAGATATTAGAAATAATAATAGAAGCTTGAAGGAAAATACAATATGAGAAACGTAATTGAAGTATGAGATTTGATGCAAGAAAATCATTGAGTATTTGAAGTTGTTGGGGTTCTTAGAAACGTAACCACTCTCCAGCATGCATATATCACGTAGTTGTATACTCCTATTCTTTCTCCATAGATATTATAAATAATAATAGAAGCTCGAAGGAAAATACAATATGAGAAACGTAATTAAAGTATGAGATTTGATGCAAGAAAATCATTGAGTATTTGAAGTTGTTGGGGTTCTTAGAAACGTAACCACTCTCCAGCATGCATATATCATGTAGTTGTATACTCCTATTCTTTCTCCATTAGTTACTTTTTTCAAAATATATGCATGCACGTATATCTCTATTTAATCTCAAGCAATACGTTAATTATGTGTGTGGCAAATTATCTTATTAGTTTACATAGTGGTAGAGATTTTACTCATACATACACCGATGCACCATGGACGACCTACCTTGAACTTATTTTCCCTCACATGTTGGTTGCCCTACCGAACTGTATATCTTCTATCTCTTCTTGTCGCCATAGCTTTTTTGCTTCGACCTCCAATAGCAAGCATAATTCTTGTCGATCTCTCGCAGATGTTAACTTTCCATGCAATACCCTACCACATAGTTATCTTCTACTTCTTTCCAATTATTGATTATTGCTAGCTATTGCCATATCAAACATGCATACACGTGCAAATCATCACAGATCCCTACCAAGGACACCTATCATGCTCTCCTTGGTAGCCCTGAGCATATTCTCTACAGCTGTGCTATTTCTACTCCGAGCTCTTTACTCCTCTACTTTTGGACGCTCGTATTTCTATTCATTTGCACAGATACATGCATGTATATACACATGAATGATGCTATATATGTTCGATGTCCTCTTCTTCTATGTAGGTCGCTCCTCTTCTTCAATATTGACCAACTCAATTTGTGGCTTCCTCACTAACTGTGATAACTTTCCATCTTCACTGATGCCTATATGTCCGCTATAGCTGTTGTCTAATGATATGAATAATCATCTTGTCATCGTCGGTGACACCGTGCCCCTCAGTACCCGATGGCCCCATATCGTTCATAGCTCGTCTTTGATGCAAAACTTCATCTACTCTTCGTCAAGGCTTCCCCATCATTGAGCTTCTTTGGCCACCGACATTGAGACAGTTGGACTCAGCTACAACTTACTAAACTCTTACTTGACACAGAACGGTGACACATCTCCTTAACATTTCGATTTCTTTCCACCTTACTTGAGTTTGGACGGTGACACATCTTCTCAACATTCCTGACTCAACTCATCATTAGAGTACTGTTGATTCATCATCGTTGAGCGCTTCAGCAAAATACGCTTTCTTCATTGCTGCAGAAACGTGTTCTGTTGCTTGACCGACGAATGCGCCACACGGATGAGCTACTGAAACGTGATGACGTGCGGAGCGGATGCCTCGGAAGCGCTGCGCGAGACAAGCGCAAAATAGAATCGTCGAGACGATTTTTCAGCGACTCGGTTCTTGCCTAGGTTCTGATACCACTTGTTAGTTTTGCTCTAGGAGAAAACGCACACATCGCAAATAAACTAAGAGAACACAGGAGAATTTTTGAATTTCTCTATTCTCTTACTTGCTCCCCCTTTTCTTTTACTTCTGTTCTTACAAAACTGGCTACAAGGCTTCTCAATATATAGGCTAATACTCTCCTACTAGCATACGTATTCGGATTTCAAGTTGGACATAACTTTAATTTGAGTTACACACGGAGACGGACTCTACTACGTCTTAAACTCTTGTTAACTTTGCTCCAGGAGAAAACGCACACACCACAAATAAACTGAGAGAACACAGGATAATTTCTGAATTTCTCTATTATCTTACTTGCTCCTCCTTTTCTTTTACTCATGTTCTTACAAAACTGGTTACAAGCCTCCTCAATATATAGGCTAATACTCTCCTACTAGTATACGTGTTCGGACTTCAAGTTGGACACGACTTCAACTTAAGTTACACATAGAGACAGATTTTACTACGTCTTGAACTCTAAGTCAAGATTATTTCTAACAGGAGAAAAACAAGCTTAGTTTCTATAATGCTTACATGGTATAGTTTTGAATTTACCTTGATTCAATACATTGGAGATGTTCTTAGAAGCACTTTCAGTCGGATGCGGAGATCGCCGAGAATGCGAAGGGACTAAGGAGAAGCTCTAATGAATAGTCATTGAGGAACACTGATCGACATCAAAAGTGACATATATTTGTGCTTTGGATGCGAAAGCCAGGAGCCAATGGCACAGTGCGGTATGTACGACGTATGTGACAAATAGTGTTCAACAGATCCAAAGTGGCATGAAGTCGCACACTACATCCTGTTCTTTTATGTGACAGTGCGGCACCGCTATATCCTGCGATTGCATGCTTCGTTTGATTAGTGTCAAGATCGGTTGTTAAGCATGCCAAAACCCATATCTTGATCCAGGCCATAATTCTCGCGCTTGCATAACGACCCTGCAATTCATGCTTCGCAGATTCAGATTTCGTGTCACAGCGTGGCAAGAAAGAACCGTGAAAAGAGGGGCATGCATTTTTTTCAAGAAAAAGTTGGGGAAATTGACAGGCCGAATACATGTCTAACTCATCTATATATTTTCACTAGTAAGATATCCGTACGTAACAATTGAGTATTAAATAAGGATGATACATATTATCAAACGTGATCCTAAACTAAATATTGAGCAACAATATTATCTTTTTGAAAAACATGTATCAAGCAAAGCACATATCAATTTTTTACTGACTTGCTCTAACATTTTTCATCTATTGCCATAACCATATATGATGCAGTTTGGCAGCTCTACACATTACTACCTAGTAGAAATAAAAGAAAAGAGAAACCAGAAAGATGCAAGAACATCTGTCAATAATGTGCTAGTGCCAAGTTACTTTTTTGTCAGCTCTTTTGAATGTCAGTAGAAGCCTCAAGAGGCTTTACCATGACATGACGCTAGTGGGGGCATCGCAACTTTGCACCAAAAGGTATTACTAATCGAAAGAAATAACAGCTGAGATATTACTAATCGAAAGAGCAAAAATTTAAAATTAGAGCCAAAAGAACACATCCAACATAAATAGCAGTTGCATATACACGAACTGAGTCAAGCATCATCCTTAATTGTTGATTTGGCCCCATTAGGAAGGCTGTGTTTCCAAACAAAGGTTCAAATCAACATGTGGCAAATATTCAAGACAGAAAATTAGTACAGAACAAAAGCCAGATGCCATCAGAACCAACCCTAAAAGTTGGGTCTAAGTCTAAGGCAGCTGCACTTCATGACCTTAACTTGCTTTTACTTTAGCCAGCAGCCAAACCACCTGATAATTGTCCAGTGTTTAGGTACAGTCAACTATTTCACTGTTCACTTTGATCAACCATTTGCCGGCATCTTTGAACATTATATTTATTCTTTAACAGCCTGTGAGCAATCATTTGGACATAATTCAGAATACAAAAGGGTAATACTGGATTGCACAAAGAGATCATTATTGTTAATAGGTCAAAGTTTAACATAATTTCTTGTGAAAAGAGCACACTTGAACTTCTTAATCTATTGGCTAATCTGTGCTCTTTGACTATTGTTGTAATTGAAAATTGACTACTATGTTCTCGGTTTGAATAAGTTTTACTGTTATTGCTAAGGTTCATACTAAAAATAAAACTCTGTTAAGTCCAACTATGTTAAGTTAGGGAAGCTAAATCTCAATACCTAGCTAATACAAGAGCCCATAATTGAGCAAGTACAATTATGTTAAGTTAGAGCAGCTAACTCTCAAGACACAGCTATAAATATTTTCCACATTGGACTCATGTAGGGATTCAGGCTAAAGCCCACCATATCAGACTACAAATTGAACTAAAACCATGTGCAGCAAACCTTGAAGATGCTGCCTTACGAAGACGACGAGCAAGAGCAGCCAGAACGGTAGTGTCTTCTCGATTCACCGCGTGATGTGTTGCACGTCGTACCGCTGGTATGCGCGTTCTCCGTACATTGTGCATCGATCATAGCAAGTATGCTTGACTCCTACAACGGAAGCCCAAATATGAATTAAAGATAATCAAGGAAGTGCTTGGAGGGGTGCAGGTCATGCATGCATGAATTGGATAATCTACAAGCCATGCACGAGGACACCTCTACAAAAATCCGAATCAAGCATGAGTTACTATAACTGGAGAAATTATGAGTCAACAACAGTTGTACAAAATACATATCATCATTCGAAAGCCGATTCCAAGAAGAATTCTCATTATCTCTACCTGAACTCACCGGAAAACAGGAAGACACTACATCGCTCACATCTGACAGCTGTAGCCCGTCGCGTCGCCCCCACCCTCGCCGCTCGCCTCCACATCGGTGGCACAACGCACTGCCAAGAACTCCAATTCACATCAGAAGAATCTTCATAAAAAATGGAAAGAGAGAGTAGTGGGAAGTATTTACCACATATATTTTCGTGGAGTTGAAGTATTTCAAGAAGTGGAAGAGGAGCTGATAATTTTGTAGTCTCTCCGGAGGCAACTGCCCATCTTGCACATCCACCCATCTCCTTCAACCGCTGTGCACGTTTGATTCTGCTTTTTGCAGCGTTGGTCTGGATGGATGGTATTCGGCTGCGGCGGATGGAGAGGGATGCAGAGGCGGATCCATCGCCCGACGAGCCTAGGCACCTGCCCGGACTCGCCGGCGGCGAACAATGGGGGACCATGATCTTCCAACCAGCGCCGGCGTAGCCCCCTGCGGCGACTTCCCATGCAGGGCAGTAGGGCACCGTCTAGCTGACGGCAAGGCAGCGCCAGTGGCCAGCTGAAGTGCTGAACTCCAGCGCCCAGTGAACTGAGTGAAGCCAGGCTCAAGCTGGGCTGGCAGCAGGCGTGAGCTGTGGGCAGGCCACAGGCGAGGTGGCCCACTGGCCATTAGTCTAGACTGTAGTACCCAATACCCATAGCCCATTGACTCCATTCTGATGTATTCAACTGATCCATCATCCATAAGAGTATGAGACATGACATGAGGCAAATTTGCATCTCTGTGCCGTGTAGCCAGTAGCCCTAACCCTAAATCTTTCGGGCGGCATTCCCCAATCCGGCGGCGCCGCGGCGGAGGCCTCGGCGGCTCGGCCGGTCGGCCCCCTGCAGGCTGCTGCCCTGCTGGCTGGCTGGCTGCTGCGGTGCTTCGGCTTCCTAAGTTCCCAGTTCGACTCGGGCCTCGGCCACTCGTCGCGCGGCGGCTGAGCCTGAGCGGAGGCACCGATGCACCGACGTCCGACGGTCGCGCCGACGAGGTCATGAGCCTGGGCGGCACAACGACTTCCCTCGTTGAGCCTGGACTGCAGGTAGCCAGGTATGGAGACATGGAGTCAAATCGCCAAATTTGCTAGACTGCAGAGTGCAGACTACTGGTCGCCTAGCCAAGTGGTCAATAGTTAATTAGTCATGTGACTCATCACTCATGTTACATCTCTTACATTTGAATATCTGATTATGAAGTTATGATTATCTAAAGATTCTGAACATTGATATAACAGATTTGCTAATGCACAGTCGCATGAAAATCCCTTAACTTTCGGTTGATTTTCTTAGCCATCCGATTTTAGTAGGGCAGGTGGGTTCTGATTCCCTGACTGATCCAATTCTGTCTCCCACCCGTTATCTCCATTGCCTTGCCCAAAATTTTGAGAGCGAGCTGTCGAGGAGAGGTCTCGATGCAGTGGGAGGGGAGATTCGGTGGTGACCTGTAATTGGCAGTGAGAGGAAGCTTCGCGGTGGCCAGCGACGAACAGATGTTCACGTACCACATGATTGTAGCATTTAGTTGTAAGTTGACCAATGAAATAACATAGTAATAACCATACGAAGTTAACCTCGTATAAATCCTATTAGTGTACAAATTGCATACTGTTTCTACTAAACTTTCAGTTTGATACGGTGTGCAATTTTAGTTCAATGTCAGTACAACTTTTAATATGCACTAAATGTCAATGCTAAATTGAAGTACTACCAGGCTAGTACTCCAATTGATTTTTTTTTCTAAATTGCCTTCTTTACGTTCAATTATTTTTCCCCCTTGGTCTGCTTTATTTTAAATTCCCGTAATGTATTTCTATAGGTTAATGGGATATTCTCTGGGCAACTCTAGGAAAATGTGATTTCCCTTGGTCTGCACTCGTGATATGGTACTGTTCATACTCTGTACATGATTCAAATAGAAATTAACTTTCCCATTTGTACAAGTTCAAGTTTGTTTTTCCTGTATGGTCTTTGTTCATCGGCTCATGTATTACAAGGGTAATGGATATTCTACTCATGTTTTGGACCGTCTGTAAAGAAGTGTGTTGTGGTGTAGATTTGTTTTGATTTGGCCTCTATTTATAATGCTATGCTCCTGTAATTGTGTTTTTGCTTCCTGGTCTATTACCTTTTTTTCTTCTAAAGATGTATCAATTTATCCTTTGTAAATTGTTTCATTCATTCTTCAGTGTTTATTTTTGGAATTGAGCTCTTCCTGTATGCTCAGAAGAAAGCTTGTAAGAGGCAGTTAGAAGGGAAACGTAGGAAGAAACTGCTATTGAAGTTTGGAAGTCATTTACCACAGTTCTCAACCATGGCCTAGTAATAAAGTTTTTTTCTCTGTTATTCCTTTGTCAATGAAAACCAGTGGCGGAAGATGATACTGTAAGGTTTTTCAGTTGAGCCAAGTTAATGCTACGCCATGCCAACTGATGTTGGGTTTCTTTGCTTATGCTAAGTCATTGGAGATATGTGTGGACAATGAACAGCTTGAAGGTAATTTTTAACCCAACATGAATGAAATGTTGATTCCTAATCTTTCATGCAGCAATATTTGTATGTTCCATTTGTAACTTATGTTGTAGTTGGTCTCCTTTTATTTTCTTTAGTTGCAATATTGTATATGGATAAATAGAGATTAAAGACTGCAGAAATAAAGTTTATTTTAATTGCTAAGTTGATGACTACAGAAATCCTATAATAATTCTGGGCAGAGGTTTGGTTCTCATCTCAAATGCCATTCTTTTATCATACATGTGGATGCCCAATGGGACAGCCGTGATGGTGTCCAAGTTGACAATAAACATTTGTTTGCTACATCATCAATCATTGAATTATTGAACCCTTCTGGTTTCTTGTAGTTTTCTGTTTCTTGGATGTTATCTCACTGTTGGTCTGTGTAGTCCCTCTTTTTGCCTGTTTTTATCATCATTGCCTACATGTTTAGGAAATTTTTAATTAACTCAGAAATTGATATTTATTTTGTGATATTCACGAATTTTTGATAGATTTTTAGCAAATTGTTACCTTCTGTGTTATAGTTATTTGTAGTTCAGGATTTTTTGTTTATTGCTTAGTTTTTGACATTTCTATTGTGTTACAGTTATTCATAGTTCAGGGTATTTTTGAGTTTCCTAGTTCATGGTATTAGGTGTTGATATTCTCTAACCTTCAGATCATTTGAATTAATTTTTTAGTGCAATCAATTCCAGCATTCATACACAATGGAAATATAAATATGAACAATGCAAATACTAGGTCATGTCTAAACTTGCAATGCAAATACTAGGTCATGTCTAAACTTGCACACTATTTTAATTAATCTTGCAATACGTTGTAATGTACAATTGTAGAAGTATGCAAGTGCAAATTGCATGTTGGCCTTTTTTAATAATATTTTCAATAGATTTGCTGTGTTTTACAATATTAATGTATTTCAGCAATGACCCTTTAGTATTGTACAAAGATTATGGTGGATTCCTTGTTGAATCTATCCATTGCCTTCAATTTGTTTAGTTAGGGGTTTCACTTCTATGGATTTTATCTTTTCTCATAGGATGGAAGTAATACACTTGGTCAGTGTGATAACTTACAGATATTTAAAAGCAAACTTGCATTGTTATGTAATCTGCAATTTTAGCTCATAGTTTGTGCAAGTTGACCAGTATGTCTGCTTAAAAAATTATTTTCACTTTTATTTATGATTTTATGTTAGGGTTCATATAGAATTACTTCTTTCTGTTGTCTTTAACTATTAATTTGTTTTTGTCGTGTTCTAAGTGTTTTAAATTTGTCTCTGTCATCTGTAGGGTTCACCAAGGAATGGACACTTTTGTCTTGGTTAGATTAATTTTTGTTATCCCTGTATTTTATTTCAGTATATGTGCTTGTAAAGTTTTGAATTTCCTAAGTATTTTGTTTCTGTCATGAACCTTAGTTTATAACGGGGTAAACACCATAAAAAATATGGCCGGATGGCGTCGGCGTAAAGGGGAGATGAACTTTAGAGGAGAGAGAGACTTTAGAGGAGAAAGACTTTGTTATTTCTCTGATTGCTTGCAATAGCATGCGTTAGCCCTCTTATCTAACAGATAGAATCTAATTCCAATCATATCTCTAACAGATATAGTAACTAATATCATATCTCTAATTATATCTCTAACACAAAGAAACTAATCTCTAACTTAAATAGAAACCAATCTCTACTTTCTAATAATGAACTGGTCGGGCCTTGGGCCCAAGGCCCACACCTCTGACAGTTTCAGTATATATGCTTGTTAGTTCTGAATATCCTTAGTGTTTAGAATTTATTTTGTGTGAATATATGCACTTAGTGCTTAAACACTTCCTACTTCTGCAAATATCTGCTAAGTAGTTCATATTTAATGTTTGTGAAATGGCCACATTAAACACAACCAAAGTAGGTCATGTAAAAGACAGAATTATTCAGTTTTAATGCACAAGGAATTTATTTTTTTTGCACAAGTTCAGTTTTTTTGTAGCATTGTACCTAAAATTTTGTTTCAATGCATTTTGTTGTCATGGAGTCTACTGTTCCCTAAACTTTGTGTGGTAGAGTACAGAAGTTCTTATGTACGGTGTTCTTAGTGTATTTTTTGTGTCCCATTTATTGATCTTTTATTTTTTTATATACTTCACTACAACTGAATGTGTATTACTACATGGGAAAATCTAACAGAGCATGATCAGAAGCATTTCTATATACTTGACAATTTTAATTTGTTCCTGTTTTTTTTTATGTAGGGTCTAATGAGAGAAATCATGTCTAATAAGAGAAATCATCTATGTATCCCCAGAAGGTCTGAATCCCATGCGAAGGAAGAGAAAGCAGGAATGCAGGATTGTTGAAGAGCAAGTTTGGTAGTCGGGATGGGAACTCTGACTGTGATTGCTTCCTCCAAATCTTCAGGTGATTGCTTCATCTCTTATCCCTTTCGTCGTTTTCTTTCTTTTTTATCTCAGGTATTGTTTGTGTCTTTTCTCAGGAGAAGGATAAGACATGAGTTTATCTGGTTTCTGAAGTTTTCTATTTGAGTTGGGCCTTTATTTTTCATTCGTTATTTTTATCTTTATTTTTATTGGGCTCAATGTGAGAAAGGTTTTGCCTTGTTTTCTGCCCTCCATTATTGGGCCTTTGGTTTTGTGTAATGAGCTGTAAAGGGTGGGCGAAATTTCCTTAATGGGTGGGCTATGCGAAACATTCAGACCCAACAACAATAAGTACAGTATAACACATCCGAATTCAACTGAAACAAAACAGCAAAAGCAGCAACACATCAATGATGGACTGTGGATCGGGTGGTCCACGGAATCGACTGAAACTTAAAAGATTTTTCAGGCGACTGTGGAATAGATGCCCCCTTGATATAATGCTATTCAAGTATTCATGTAATGGAAAGTTCAAAGTTGGTACTTTTTTTAAAAAAATTTAGAACCATGAAAAATGGGCACTACCTACTAGATCTGGGATAGATCATAGATGTGATTATGTGAACATTGGCATTGCTATTCTATTCATCAATTCATGGGAAATTGGTACTGGAATACCGAATACATTTGTATTATCAGTGATGTCTGATGTCTGAAAGAATTGTGAATTGTCAATTTTCAGAAAATGAGGTTTTTGGTTGATACGAAAAGCTTCAGAAATGCTGGAACTCATGGTAGCACAAATTTCTTGTATGTTGTGTTCCATTTCCCTATTTCTCTTCAATGTGAATAATTACAATGTTATATATACACTAATCTACATATCTATATTTTGCAAAATCTCTTCTACATGTCTTGATTGGACTTTTATTGACGACTCATCGAAACTTTCGTAATGTCGTACTGAGGTGCTTGTTATTGTATCTTGCTTTTCTTTTCATTTATAAACATTCAAATGTGTGTTCGATTTTAAAACTATTTCGGTTGTCAACATTCCTTATGTTATGTGTATAAGGATTTGTTAACGCTTAGTAGCTATACTTGGCCTTGCGTCGCGCCCAGGTTCCCATAAAACCCCGGCTCCACCACTGGAGGGATGTGGCAGGGGTCAACGAGGAGTTCTGTTGCTTCTTGTCATCGGTGAGTCGGCGGGGGCAGGGGCCTGAGATCGGAGCGGGGAGTTCGGTCGGCGCTGGATCTAAAGGGGTTGGGACAGGGGGGCCGAGAGTCTAGCCTATGCCTAATCTGGGGTGGGGAGATGTGCTAATGCGAGCGGTGGGGAAGCTACGAAGGGACATCCGTGTGGGGGCGGCAATGAGCGGGAGTCCAACAAGTCGGATCAGGGGAGGGCGGTCTGATGTTGGTGGTGGAGGGAGTTGTGGACTGGCTAGGTGAGGCGGCGGTGTGGAGTGGGGGTGCGACCGGAGCACAGGCTGAGAGAGGTGGAGTCGGGAGAGATAGGGCCATCTACGGGAGGACGGGGCTGCTCGCGTGGGAGGAAGGAGGAAGGTGTGGGAGAAAGATGGGGGCTATAACCAGCGCGCGCACATACAATGACACGTGGGCCTGGACATAAGAAGGGCCACCTATCAGCCAAAGCTTTGGACGGGGGCGATGATTGGATAGGATAGGGGGCTGCACGTGGAAAGGTGGACGGACAAACTCTCATATTATATTAGTAGAGATATATTCGCTAACTCAAATGTAGAGTTCTATTCATCATGGATTCTAACATGTATCAAATTAATCTGTACCATTATAACTGAACTCATCATAATTGACAATAGATACCTTTCTTTTTTCTCCGTTAACACGGTAATTTTTAACTCTTAAAGAGCGAAAGAGTTACCTATTGCGTTCAGACTTCAGAGGCTATGGAAAAGATCATGTTGCCTCTGCTTCTCTCTCTTATGCGTCTCTCCGTCTTGCTGCACCTAGCGGACTCTTGCATGCAACTCCTGAGTTGATTTTTCTCAAGTGTGGTCCGGTTTCTCTGTCTTCTCCGCCGATTTGATTCTCTTATCACTTGATCAACTTTGTCCAAAGTAAATACAGAGAGATTAATAATAGTATTCCAGCGTCGCCATCGGCTTAGCACGAATACTTTCACTCAAAATTATGGCTTGTGTCAACGATAATTTAGTCTACTGGGATGCGTGTATTTATTGACACGAGGAGAAAACATTTTGCATGCACATGTAAACACACGTATACTAATCAGACGAGTCTCACAATACGCCCCTACGTAACGATTAATAATATAATAGATTAAAGATAGATATATGGATAGACAGATAGGAAGGTGTTACTAGTATCTTATTCCTGTTGCTAGACTCACCGTCACTCGACACCATTCCGGAACCTGAGGAAGACGCTCCACGGAACACACCAGAAACTCTCACGTTCTCTTGTTTCAAAAGGAAATTCTCACATCCTCAAAACAACCTTGGTCGACTAACCGAGGAATGTTGGCACAAATTCTGCGGCCATGTCCCCTACGTAATACGTATGCAATGCACACGCAATGCATCCTGTACGATCAAAACGTGCCGCATAGTCCCTCCCATCTTTGAAAGGACGATGGAGAGAGACTGATCGATCCGATGCTGAGCTATATATCTCAAGTACAGCGTCTTCTCGCAGCCGCCCCAGGTATAAAACCGTTGATCGGCAGTACATCGCAATGGCCCATCGTGCGCCGGAAAAAAAAAGGAATGGTCACCGGAGACGGGCTGGAAAGCACCGTTGTTCGACATGCAGAGGACGATCATAAGATCGAATTCCGATATGATGATCGGCGTCTGGTCCTGAAAAAAAGATGCTTCGTTTTATGCAGGTTAGCTAGGGATCAGACGTCCGATCATCAGCAGTTCTCCGCTTTACTTTTCCTTTTTTTTCCCGATCCGCCCGGCCATCAGGACCAGCGGCCGGCCGCTGCTCCTTGACAGCCTAAAAGCCCCGACCTACTCTCACCCCCAGATCTGCAAATGTGTGGGGGGCTAGCTAGCAGTACGTACGACGGCGACGACGGCGAGGACGACTTCATGGATTGGCTTCAGAAGCACGCCATTGCACATTTGCATGCAAAACTGGGGCTACCAGAACCCGATTCCAGGTTCAGAGAACTGGCGCAGCGAGAGCTTTCTGAACATTTAGCAACGAACTGAACGAGGCTTGACCGGTCAAACCCACACATAAAAACCGAGCCATGACCCGGATTAAGGCCACCTTGCAGACTGCCCTGGAGAATGTAACGCAGATATCAGGAGCACATGCGAGTGTCATGGGGAAACATGGACACTGCCTTAATTGATTAAGCAGATCGAGTTAGGACGGCGATAATAATGCGAGCGAGCGAGCGAGAGCGAGGAGGAGTAAAGCTTGTTGGGTTGTTTAGCCCCCACATGATATAGGAGTCCGTGCTCTCACACTCGCCCAAGCGAGAGACGCACACCAGAGAGGAGACGACGAAGATGGGGTTGATGGTGCGCGACCGGGACGCCTCACCGGCGCGAAACCGTGGTTAAACGGATGGTTCCGCCGCATCGAATTCGATAATTTTGTTCCCCAAAATGTGCGCCGGCCTGGACCAGCGCGCGGTTTCCAAGAAAGGATGCAACAGTCGACTATTGATCATGAACTGCATTGCTTGCCCCAGTTTTGGTGATCTATCTACGGTGCTATGGCTAGGACTAGCCGCACTGTACTCGGATCTTCTACAGGGCGGCGATGCGCGCGGACAGCACTGGATGTAAATGTAGACTACGGTTTGCCGTTCCATCACAGAATCTATCGACTTGCTTGACCTAGAGGCTAGGATCCCAGCTCAGGCACCAGAGATTTTTTTTTTTTGCTTTCGCGAGTGTAAATACGAACAATTTCATTCCGGGAAGACAGGCTTGGATGGGAGCTAATCTTGGAGGGATTTCACCTGCCTCAGGAGCAAAATCCCCCATTTCATGGATCAATGGCAATCTGCCAAGCCTAGCAGCCTCCGACAAGGCATTTATATTGCTTTTTTTTGGCACAAATTTTATCTATCGACTACAGCATCTCACTGGCCAGTGTCGTACTACATGCTGCCCTTTAGTTAGCTGGGTAAGTAGAGGTTACAGCCGATAATGGTACTTGAAACTGATAACATGCATGCTTGGACATCATTTGCATTGCCACATAAGCAGGAACGGTACGTGTGCCAGAGGCATGGAATTTGTTCGAAGTAATTCCCACATAGCAAAGACAGGGACAGAAGGTTGCCATTGTGATTTTCAAAGACAATATCTACAAAAATCTGACACGCGGGCAGCTTGTGGGTATTTTAGGAGCACACTTCAGCATTGTTCATCGTCTTCTTCTCTTTTGTTACCGTTAACCAGCAAGAGGAACCATGTGGAGATAAATGCAAAAGGCAAAAATCCACTCTATATCAACTCCATCAGAAAATTCTACCGGAAAAAATCAACAAATTCGATTACAAATAGAAAGGCCAAACGGCGGACAAAATTCAACAAGTTTTCTAGTCCAGTAAGGATGTTGAAATAATAGCTCTGATCAATCTAATCTAGGCCATATATAACCCAGATCCAACGGTTAACATGACATCTTAACCTTCAAAGTACACAAAGCTTTCTACTGCGGAAATGGATGAGTTTTGAAATAACCTCAAAATTTCAAAAATTTTGATTTCTTTTGGATTTTGCTTGAATTCTCAATCCTTACCCAATTTGGCAATTACCCTTGGAAACCGCCTTCTCCTTTTGGCCATCCGCCTTCCCTCCTTGCTAGCGCCTTCAGCGAAGCCGCCTCCCTGTGCCACCGCTCCACACGCCCTCCCGTCGGGCGGCGCCTAAGAATTGCGGCCGCGTTGCCTTCTTGCGTTCACACCGCCCTGCTCCGCACTAACTCTAAGGCCCCACCAGCCAATCGCCCAGCTCCCTGCCTCCTCCTCGCTTTGCCGTTGCCTGGCTCGCACCCTCTCTCCTGCCGTAGCGCACCGCCTCTCACCTAACGCGCATGTTTCCGTCGTACCGCTATCATTACTCCCTCGTCAACCCTTGCAGAGAGCCAGTGCCACCTCCCCCTGCTCAGCCTCACCCTGACAGGCCTCCCACCGCCTCTCCTCACCCATGCACAGGAGACACCGAAACCACCCTACTGCTCCCACTCAAGCACGGGCTTATGTTACTTTATGTGTTTTCACTAGCTCTTGATCTTTTCGAGGAGATTGTACAAAGACCAAAACCGGGCAATGAAGTATACGAGATAGTAGAGTTTGCAAAGCAACAAGGCAAATTACAAGTTTTTTATCATATTGAATCCCATGAAATTTAAATTATTTAATTACAATATTTGCATTAATGTTATTTGTGAAATGTTATTTAATTAAAATAAATATTTAGAATGGCATGCTAATTAGTTATGTCCTACCATTAAAAAAATATCATGTTTAATTTGATGCCATATTCACCTTGACAACCTTAGTACTATTTAAATTATTGTATAAATAACTGTAGAGAAGCTCACTCAAAAATTTGTACTACTAAATGACTTAGCTTTGGCCGGTAGAATTGTTAAAATGGTTCTAGGGTAAGGGGGAATCATGGAAAGCCATGAGTGTTTGGAGTTCTGTTCTTTATTTTCCTATTTGCAAATAAAATTGCATTCACTCAAATTAATAGAACCAGTCTATTTCTCTCCTATGATTATCCTTGCAAGTAATTAAGTTAGGATTTTACCCTTGTGACTTGCTGGGTATGGTTATACTCATTGCTTGCTAAACAACAAACAAAAGATCAATGGAACTGTGATGATCAAGATGTTGATGAAGCTCTAGAAGAACCCTACTACGCTGAAGATGATTGGTTTTAGGTCTTAGCCGAGCTCAAGTTTTGAGAGACCATGTGAGAGGTGCTCCTATGTTTGTGATGAGTAATTGACACGTGTTCTGAAAGTTTGAGTTTGATTTGAGTGGTTTGTGAATGAGTTTATCGACTAATGCAAATGTTGATTACATTATCTCGAGCGGTGCTATGTGATGTGTTTTCTTGTCTGTGATGGCTGCAGGACTTTGAGGTGGAGTCGTGGCGAGGCACGGGATGACCGAACTAGGCACAGGCGGTGCTGAGGTCGGATCGGTCGAGATGTGCCGAAGACGGCGAGAACTCGAGGTGGTTGCGAGGCGTGGACGACAAGGAACGAGGAAACTTCCCAGAAGGTGCAGCAGGGACATTTTGGTAAATGCGCGAGGCTGCAGAGCGGAAGCGGATTCAGTTCGAGTTAATGGGTAAAGCGTTGAGAATTAGCGGGCAAAGCGTTTATAAACCCAGAAATGAGAGGCTATATAAAGGAGGGTGTCTCCTTGTAGTAGCATGGATTTCTAGGGTTTTAAATGGGCTTTTGCTTTGAGTTCCCTTTTCTTTTTTCGGTTGGGGAGTAGTTGGGCAGAGCAGTCTGCTCTTGTCCCTTCTCTGTGTGAGTCTGGTAGGTAGTGGGGTTTGGTTCTTCCATTTTGTGGGCTCATGATGTGGGAAATGGAATCAACTGAATGTAAGCATTCACTATGTAATCATTCATGTTACTAATTTCACTTGAGAAATCTTGTGTTTGAGTTGGTCAGATTTCCTGTGTTGGTTTCTATCTTCAAGTTCTTGCTCTGTTCTCTGCTTTCTTGCTATTGGTATTCTGTGATGAGCTCGTGCATGAGAAGATGCAAGATTATCTGGCTCTGAACTGGGAATATCTTCAAAGTCATTTGGCCAGCCCATTCCCAAGAGCAAAAGACAGATTCAATGTGTATTCTTCCTTTTCTCTTATGCGCCACATTTCCTCTGCTCACACTTTTCTAGGGTTTGGATGCAGAGTCTTTTGGAATTCTTGATTTCTCTTTGAAAATGTTTTTCTCATCCTTGTGGTTCTTGTTTTGAGACCCTTTCATGTTGTATTGAAGGGTTTACTACTAAAAAGATTCAAGAACCGCAAGATTTTTTTATGACAGTCTCATTCTCAGGTTGGTTTTTCAGAATTCAGTCCAGATTCTGGTTCCTTGCCTCTCTGTTTGTATTCCCTTGTTCCTGAGGTCCCTCTGCTATTTGGATTGAAGTCCTGTTCAATTGACCTGAGAAGAGCAGCGTGAAATTGATCAATTCTCAGTTTTTGGTTCTGCTGTCGCCAGATTTCTTCGTGTGGTACTACCTCTTGTTCAACGTCGGTACTACCACCCAGCAAAGGCAGTACTACCGCTCGGCTTGTCGGTACTACCGCTCAGTGACTGAGTTCATAGGTGGTACTACCGCTCGGCTAAACGGTACTACCGCTAAACGGTACTACCGCTCCTCACAGCGGTACTACCGCTTGCGGTCAGACCAGCCATAAATCTGTTTTTCTGGACTGTTTCTCTCTGGATCTGTTTTTATGCTATTTGCTGTGATTTCCAGTGAGCGCATATCTTCTGTCTTCATAGCTTCCATAGCTATTGGAAAAGAAGCATATGTGTGGATACTTGGGGCGGATTTTAAGGCACCATTCACCCCCCTCTGTTGCCATTTCAGTCATACAATTGGTATCAAAGCTGGTTAGCTCTCTTCTATAGATCTTAACTGGTCTCTTAAGCCATGGCAACTGATAAGTATTCCACCAAACCCCCGATCTTCGATAGGATCGACTATCCCTTCTAGAAGAGTCGGATGGAGACCTACATACAGGCTCAGGACTAGATTCTCGCATAATTCCTAAAAAATTTCACTCAAAAACTGGGTACTCTTGTCTATGATTATACGACTAGGAATACCAAATCGTGTAATCACATTTTTTGTGATGAACTTCTTGGCAGCATCAGTTGTGGCTAGCCATTACAGCCTCAGTTGTGAAATCTGTACACATTCGCCATTTTTATTACTGTTCCGAACCATTACAGGATTGGCGAGCCATTTTGGGTGGTCAATTTCATGAATAAATCCAGCCTTTAAGAGCTTTTCAATCTTTGACTGGATTGCCTCTTTTCAATCGGGTGCAAAGTGCCTTAACTTTTGCTTGACTGATTTTTTGTTAGGCCAGAGTGCTAGCCTATGCTCGGTCACCTCCTTAGAGACTCCAGACATGTGAGACATCTATCATTCGAATACATCCAAGTTTGCTTGAAGGAGTGAGACGAGCGACACTTCTTATTTGGGGTCGAGTCCTATCCCCAACCAATGTATTTTGGAAGGTGGCACTAGCATTTTTGAGTCCAAATGGCATTTTAACATTTTTTAGATAATTATCCTTGTCGAGTAAAACCTCCTTGATCTAATCGAAGGGTTTTGAGGCCACCTTTGGTCTTAAGTGCTTGGCCTACATAGAAGGTGGGTTAGCATTCCTAGTCGGAGATTTATTGACCAGTTCTAGGGAATTACGATCACATGCATAAGCCATCTTCCTATCCCCTTGAATCGTTATGACCCATGTTGGTCCCGGCATCTTAAGACTCTACTAACCGTAATATGTGGCTACTAGGAATTTGGCCAATATCGGTTGACCAAGGATCTTATTATATGCGGTTTCAAAATTTACTACATCGAATGATATCCTTTCCGTTCAGAAGTTATTTGGGCTTCTAAATATAACCGGTAGGGAAACTTGCCCTATATGTTTGGCTGAGGATCTTGAAATTATGCCATGAAAGACATACTTTACGGGCTTCACTTTTGACTTAGGACCTCGCATTTCTTTTAAAGCTCCTATAAACAAAGTATTAAGAGAACTATCTCCATCTACAAAAACTCGATTAACTTTATAGTTATTTATGGTAGGTTCTGCAATGATATAGAACCTACCTGGTTGAGTTAAAGGAATTAGGCAGTCTTCTCGATTGAAGGAGATGGTTGTTCCCGACCACCTTGACGGCTTAACGGTGATCGGTACTTCAGTGAGATTCACTTCCCGCTCCATAGTCTTCAAATGCCGTCTAGACTTGTAGGAGGACCCACTGAAGATCATGTCGACGGTGTGTTGTGGCTCTTGGTGGTCCATCTCTTCGTCGCCATCCTTATCCTTTTTAGAGCTCGGTTCTCTAATCTCCTGAATGGAAAGGAAGTGACCCTTACCCGAGTAATTGTTTTCCAGCTTTTTTTGCTAGGCACGATAATTATGCGGATCGTGCCCTGCCATTTGGTGGAGTGGACACCACCTTTTCTTCCTCTTGGATTCATCGATCGGAGCTTTTGCCTTATCCCGACTGGAATAATCCTTCTTGCCCATAGAGTACTTCTCTAGAACTGCATGGACCTTTCTAACGTTGGGTTTGTGATTCTTCTTTCCTTTAGAAGACTTCTTGGGCTTATTCTCTTCTCCAGGCTAGGTTGAGGAATTTTCTCTATCCGATCGATGGTCTTATTCCATTCAACCGCTTCGCTAGCGGCATACTTGTTGACCATGTCAAATAGTTCAACGATTGTCCTTAGAGGGTTTATCGCAATGTCCTTCGTACATCACCAGTTCATTAACCCAGTTTTGAAAGCCTGGATAACAGAAGAGTCTGCAACCTCCGGAATAGAATTACAAACCTAACTGAACCTCTTGATATACTATCACGAAGTTTCATTAGGTTCTTATCAGATTCGGTGAAGGTCATGTTCTTTTTCCGGGTGGTCATACATCTCATGGAAGTTTGCGATCAGCAAGTTGCAGAGCTGCTCCCAAGTGTAGATTGATCCGACTAGTTGGTTAAGCAACCACCATCACATTATCATCGCTTCTCGCTACTTTGATGGTAAAGGTGTCAATTTATATAAATTCTAATAGATTTTGCTTTTCATTGAATTTCTCAAGATTTGTTGGTTGAAACTTGTCTAACCAGTGTATTGCTTGAAGGCCTGCTGATAAAGCCCAACAGCTTATGATCAAGTCATGGCGTATTCTTTGGCAGTGGCAGACCCAGAAAGAAAATTTAGAGGGGCTAGCGGAAGAAATCCAACACCTATCATCAGCAACTGTCATTGAAGAATAAAACGAAGTGAAAGATCAGCATTTCTTGCACATATGAATGCATGGCATGCAGAGGCACATGCAGCAGAGGCTAGCCCCGCTCGTGGACGTCGCCATGGCTGACCTGTGCCAGGACGCCGCGGGCACACCGCGGCCGATTGCAGCTATTGCGTACTATATCTGAATTCCTATGGAATGGAGTTTAGAGGCATCTATTAATCTAGTGACCATCTACAGATTCTGCACATGACAAAGGAGCTAATGGTAGGTCAAATATTATACGTACACTTGTTCAATAGACATTTTGCTGGATGTCACCTTTATCTTTAGAGATGATGATGAATATTCTTTAGAGACTCCTCTAAAATAAAAGAAATACTTGACAAGAAAATAGAAATTATGTTTATATGGAAGGAATTCGGTCTATCCTTTATTGAATATCATTGGACCTGCCTCCTATCTATCAACTCATTACTCTCCTTTGTTCCCTGTTAATCTCTCACATTGCCTTAAAACAACATTCTTTCGTATTCAAAGAAGGTTTTCTTGCATGTTCTAGCATTGGAAGAAATGAATATTGCTTGTTGGAACGTATTCAAAGGCTCACAGTAGTGTAACATCCCAAAATTTGGATAACCAAAATTACGAAATTTCTTTTAAAACTTTTCTTAAATTTTTCTGGCATTCAAAATTTCCTTTGAATATTTAAATCTTTCGGGCTTTGTGGTGTGCAAATTAAAATATTAAGAAATAATATCCAACTCTAAAAGCAAAGTTGGTGTTAATAAAAGAAATTGAAATCCGATTTACTTAAAGAAAAAGAGAAGCAATGGCTAAAGAAGTTTTAAAAGCTCACATCTAAATAGTTAAAAATTAAAAATGCAAAATTTTGAATGTATGCAAAACTTCAAACAATACTTCCTAATGTCAGTAAAAATAAAATGTAAATTAGAAATCCATATTTTAAATTTTTTGCATGGGCACTAATTTTCCCTTTTTCTCTCTTCCATGTGGGCCCCACCTCTTCTCACTCTCCCCTTTTTCCTTCTCTCTCCCTCTCTCTTTTCTCACTCCCACTGGGCCTGACTCTGCGTCTTCTCCCCTCCTTCCTCCTTCCATTTCTTCTCCCCCCCGTCGCGCCTCCTCCCCTCTCCTTCTCCTCTCCTTTCATGGCCGAGCTCTGCCGCCGCCGCCCTTCCTTCTCCCTCCTCCTCGTATGCTCTGCTCTGCGCTAGTCTTACGCTCCCGCCGAGCCCTGTCTTGGCCGGTCGAGCGTCGCCTCCGCGTCGAGCCCCACGCGGGCATTGCCTCCGGTCCTCCGCCACCGCACTCCCACCCCATCCGCCACTATAAAGTTCTTGGTCTTCCCATTTCTCTTCCCGCAATTCCTCTTCTCCCTATTTCGCCCCTTCTTCTCCGATTTTTGGCCGCCATTCCCACCGCCGTCCCTCCTCGGTCACCATGGTCGATTCCTTGCACTGGGAGCTTCTCCTCGGTCTGTTGAGCTCTCCGATTGCCGGCCGACGCTCTCCTCCGCCTTGTGTGACCCCTCCACGGTGACCTCCCCACGCCACCGCCCGTGCACGCCGCCGGCTCGTCGTGGCCACCCTCCGGCTCGGCCGGTTCAGTGGTGAGCCTCCCTTTCCTCCTTGTGCCTCCTCGCACGCTCAATTTCTTCCCATCCCCCCGCCGACGCCTCATTCCCACCCCACCGCCGACCGCCCGTGCCGCGTCCCCATCCATCTCGCCGCTCGGCCGATGTGCTACCGCCCATAGCCTCCACGTCGCTGCTCAACTCATTTTTGGTCGTCGCTTCCTCCCGACACACTGCTGCGCCGGCGCATTATTACGGAGAGAGAGGGTCTCTCTGCTTTGGCCCCTCCTTCCCTCGGTACTTATGCAAATCCTGCGCATCCCCAGTCAGCCCAGGCATTCGGCCCGTTTGGCTAGCAGCGCGTGCGCTCGATCGTGCGACCCGAGTTCGATTCCCCATTCCGCATGATTTAGTAGATTAGGTTTTAAATATTTTTGCTAGAGATTCCAGTAAAGGAAAAATCAAGGAAAAATCTGAGAGTAATCCATAAATGATGCAAAATTTATTAAGTTATAAATGAGCTAAATAAATATCTAATCGTGGTTTAATCGTTACATGTTAGTAAATAATATGCCTTTAATCTTTATTTTTAAACTTAATTAAAGGCATTAATAAAGAAACGTGGCCTTGGTTAAGTATTTGCAATTAATAAAGAAACCCATAATTATAATTAGAATATGTGCATTAACATTTAACATGCTGTTATTAAATCAATCTCGGAAGTAGATTTAAATTAAAATAGTAATGTTAAAATATGACCCTATATGATAAACCTTACCTAGGTAAAGAAATTTAAGATTTAAAAATAAAGCTAAGCCTAATAATAACTAAAGTATAGACAAAATAAGAATAGTGGTATTAGTTAATTCCTAATGTAGGTTTAAATAGATAATAACATCGAGCACCAATGTATTTAACCAGTTAGGACTAGTCTAAATAGATCCGAGTTCAAATTAAACTTAGCCTAGTGATAAAGATGCATAAAATATCATACCACAAAATGCTAAAAACATAAACTATGAGATTAACTCGATAAGCTAAAATTTGCAAACATTACTTATATATATATGTATATATATATATATATATATATATATATATATATATATATATATATATATATATATATATATATGTGTATATATCACATGCCCTGAACATTAGCACCCGACAAAATACACCAATTCATAAGTCTAACTTGACTCATGGAACTTCCTAAATAAATATAAAAATACTAAATGGATGCTAGTAATAAAAAGATCGAGTCATCGTACCCTGTCACCGACCTTACCTCAAATCACCCAACAAAGCTGAATTGATTTCATTTGGATTTATGTGGATCTTTTGAGTTATTTGATTTACCCGTGTTCAGTCGTTTAGCACGTAATTAGCAGTTGGAGTCCTGAAGAATCAAGAGATCAAGCGTAATCAGAAGCGAAGTGAAGATAAAGACCAGAAGCTCCAAAAGAAGCATTGTGTGAGCTCAAGACCGCGGTAAACCGCGCCAGGCGAGTCAATACTTTGATCATGTTGAACCTACGTTTTTCTGCAAATTACTTTTATTTAAATTATCAAATTACATGCTGTTAATTTATATACAAATACATGCTTAATTCAAGATTCTGGTTATATGCCCATTGTTTGCCTTGATTAATATTACACCCCCTTGTTGAATATTTGAATATATGAACCTTGTCGCCCTAGCGAAATTATGATAGTAACCTTTCGAAAATAAGTTCGTAAGTATGTGCTATGCTTAGTATTGCATAGATATTCATGGGCGTGAAAACGCCCAAGCATCACTTTTAATCATGAGAAGATTTGGTTGGGCAGTCATGGTGGTAGTGACTGGTATATGTTCGATATGATTATTTTATGTTCCCAAAACTCTACTTGCTTGAATATCTGGGCGGATGGTTCGAGGGTGTTTGAGTGGTGCGGTGGAAGCACAATGGGGTTAGTGGAAGAACCGCCGGATACCGCTAAGGACCGAATCTTGTCATGATCTCCACGTAAACAGTGCAACCACAAGTCCGTAAAGTACAACTTGGCTAAGTAGTTGTATCGAAACTCCTGGACTCATCTCACTGGTAGTGGATTGAAGTGGATAAGCAAGGGCAAGGGGAGGCCTAAAGGGACACCAAGGGAGGTGAAGTTTTCCAATTGTTCTAAGCGTTGCGGGGGAGCCCATTGCATTAGTATATGGAGAACATCCGTGCATAGATGGGACCCACCGCAAGTGGGAGAAGCCCATAAGGTGAGATGACAAAGGAACTAGATACTTTGAGCAGATCACGTGATGGTGCGCTCAACCACATGACTAAGGAATCGTGTGGGGCAAAGAGTTGATTGTCTCTTGTGGTGAAAGTGTACAAACTCTGCAGAGTCAAAACTATTCGAATAGCCGTGCCCACGGTCATGGGCGGACATGGGAAACTTAACCAGATATAGTTCTATTTCAAAAACTTTGTGAGTGGTAATGGAAAAGTGGTGGGCAGTGCAAAGCCCTGATTTGTGTTGCCCTGGGTGTCGCCCCAGTGATAAGTTAAGCGGCTATAACGCTGAAGGTTAAGCATACGGTGCAGATGCCATGTAACGGTGGATGGAATCTGAATCGCTATTGTATTGCATTCTCTTACATATTATGTCTTTGATCAAACTGCTAGGTCTCAGGAAATTTCTATGTATTATATTTTTAAATGATGATAATACTTCTCCCCAAACCAAAGGTCAGGAAGAATAAACAGAGGTGTAGAGAAGGAGATAGTTGTTATGGTAAAAATATAAAAGATGCTAGTGGATTCATGTCGATCATAAAAAGGGAACGACAGAAAGGGTTGTAGGAGAAATAGATTGGTAGAGCTTAAATGGATTGATATGCCAAATAGATGATTTAAATGGTTTTTGGGGAATTAGGAAGTGCAAGGAAAATTACGGGATTACGATACGGACAAATAGTATGAATTCTTGGAAGAGGCTGGGAATAATGTGATTGATAGGATTTGATCAAAATACTAGAAGGATGAATTGAATTTTTGGGTATATCGGAGGAATAATAATAACTACTGGAGTATAATCTGGATCAATGATTTTGGGGAATTAGAGGAGTGTAAAGGTAATTGTTGGATTAAATGGGATTAGTAGGATTTGACCTAGATGGATGATTTGAATCTGAGGAAATTTGGAGATATGATAATTGGAGTATAAGCCTGATTAATGATATTCTCAGTGGAGAAATATTGATGAATTAGTTAGAGACAATTAGTGACAATTAAGGTTGATTATGGAAAAAGCCTATTATGATTTTGGATGATTAGCAGAAAGGATTAAATAATTAGAAAGTACTGGTACGAATGATTTCGGTGGATTAAAAGTAGCTAGGTTAGAGAATCATTAGAATTCAGAGGTGAGGAGCTGGTGGATAGCGATTAATAGATGGGATTATTAAGAAATTTGGAGCACAACAGGTATTGGTGGATTCAAAATAAATATATAGAAAATATATGATCGGGGGGTTAACTAGATGATGTCACTCGCTGTTGGAGTCTTAGACAGCAATCAATTAGGAAATGATCAGTTCGGTGGATCAAGTAAAGGAAGTGTGCCTTTGGTGGAGTAAGTCAAAGATGGCAAACGCCGTTTGGAGTTCTAGGTAGTAGCAATGACTCTGTGTTTCAATAACGATAATGTTACCCAAAAGCAAATTTCTGGCAAATAAAACAACCCGAGCCTTTCCTTGAATAAGCCTTGCATATTATTTATTTGCATTCTGTGTATTGGCTCATGAACACGGTGGTTAGTGTGCTCACACTCGCTCTCACAACAAATCCAGAATCAAGAATCAGATCACTGCGCCTCAGCAACACTATTGTTCATGATGGCGAAGAAGATAAAGATGTCAAGTGCTAGGTCGCGAACCTCCAGTTGGCTGCCTGTGGGCATGTCCTGAGGGTTCACCCTGTGTGCTTCGTTCTTCCGCTGCCACAATTCATTGATTTCGGCCTAATCGGCCCATGTGTAAGTTTACTATTTTATTTATGCTTTCGCATGGTATGTATTTGATATTCATTTTCTGTAATTGTGAGCACTATCTACTGATCCAGGGAATAGTGCATTAAATCACAGAGGATTTCAGATAGTAAAATCTGGGGCCCTACAAGTAGCATGCCCATAGTCAGGGGGTTGGGTGGGGCGGCCGGCCGTAGGGGGCGCCAGCCCAACCTAACCCCCCATGGGTCCGCCGCTGTTCTTTGGGAAGGGGTCAGATTGTAGTCTGTTGGAGACTGATTTCTCCAGTAATCCTACTGGGGGACTGGTGCTCTAATCCAGCCATGGACACTTACATGGTGTCTCCGACCAGCTGTTTAGTTCAGGTGATGTTGTAAATCACCTTATCCATGTGTGCGTCCCTCATAATGAGGGAGAAGAGTAGCTTTATTGTTGAAAAGCCTTCTTCCCTCGTGGCTTCCTTGTCAGAATCTTTGAGGGGGTCTTGTGCCAGTTGTCAGATTGTTTCCAGCCTGACCTGAGCATATCCTAGAGTTTATGCCAGAGCAGAATTCAAGTTCTTTAAAATATCTTGCACTCGTTGCAAGTTTTGGACAGTTACCGAGGGCCTCAGAAGATTCCTGTTAGCAGAAGGGGTACGATGATCTAAGTTTCTCTCTGAGACCCTACTTGTCTCGTTCGACTCGTCAAGCATGGTAGGGTAGAAGCAGGTGGATTCGTCGATCAATGTCCACTAGTTCTATTGTTTTTGTCCCCTCGGGGTGATGCAGAAACATTTGCATCATTCAGACCAACGGGTCTTCGGGGATCCTGTCGTGAAGAATCGTGCGTGACTTTTGGATCGGTATCACTGATTGCGTTAACTTCATGCCTTCAGCAGGAATCATATGATGAATTTCTATGGAAACTAAGGGAGATCCTTCTACCGCTTCGGCAATTAGCCTCTACGACGGGGAATGATTCAAAATCACCACCTCTGGAGGGCTTTGTGGTGGACTCAATCTGATCCGATTGATTGCTGATCGGATGCTGAGTGTTATCGCCTTCATCTAGCTTTCTACCGGAGATAACTTCATTGACACCGTGACTAGGTGTCGGTCGGCTCCCAAAATACGTAGGAATCGTTGGTGAACAGTGGTCATCCATGACCGTATTGAGAGTACTCTAACCCTCGGATTGTGGTGTCATCTTGTTGTCACCGTGTTTGCCGGTCGGAAGTACCGCACTTATAGAAGCACTTGGGCATTCTGACCTAGTCGGAACGACCGATTTCTCTAGGAGTGGTGATGATAGGAACGGTGAGTCTTCTTCCATCCGGTCGATCTCACTGGTCTCAGCGAGGGGCGAGCCTAGAATGAGAGAGGGTGAGGAGGAGACATCATATTCCATGGCGCGGATACATGAGTCCATGTTGAGGTTGGCATAGTCTACCAAGTCAAACCAGTTCTCCTCATCCTAGGTTCCTGCAATAACCGTATGGGCGATACTGACGAAAATAGGGGAGGATGATATGATTGCTAAACGAAGAAAACTTCAAGGATTTAGTGCCTTCTTCTATATAGATGGCGCCAGCTGTTGGTGATCGAATCATCGATTTTATGAAATAATATGAGAAAGATGGTTGAATTCCTTGGGAGAAAATGGCGATGCCCTTTATTACTATGAACTAGTTACAGAATGCCTTTAAAAAGGCCTAAAATTAGCCCTGACCTCTATGTTCTTCCTACTTGGAAGAATATGATTTGCCCTATCTCCTTGACTCTCTTATCTGTGACTGATTGTCGAATTGCTTTGAATAGAATTGTATCATGTTGTCCTTTTGTGTTCTCTCGTCCACTCTTAAATATCGTTGAAAGGATGCCAATTATTCGCCTAGGAAAACGCCTTACGGAACCAGCATGTTCGATCGAGGAGGTAATTGTTGTCAGAGAGAGAACGCCTGATCGTTGGTTGCTGTTAGTGGGAGATAAACGTACGGCACAACCGTAAGGCAGTTGTTGTCAGAGAGATAGGACCGAAGCATCACCTTGTTTGGGCCGAACAGAGCATGGGAGGAATCCCATGAAAATGGGCCCTTAAGCCAGTTCACGAATCGTTCGACTGGTTTACTAGTCAGGTAAAGTATACGGTAAATCTCCGATCAGGATATTCGAGAAACAGCTATAAAATTTTACAATCACCGGATTTTTAGGATCTTAATTAAATGTTAAAGCCGTATTAATGATTTACTCGAACCTTATCATAGCTGGATGTTGAAAGTTATATCCGTGTAAGAGTTCAAGGGTAGGTAGACTTTTCCGTTACAATAGGGTCATGCTGACCGTTCAAAGCGCAGAATCCGATGCAAAAATGGAGAAGTTTGTGGCAATTTGTCGCTTTGGGCTTCCGTCTTTTCCAACGGTCGTTTGGTCGCCGTGCAAAAAAAGAAAAAAAAAAAGAAAAGAAGTGTATTTGCAAGCTTGGAACGGCGAAGTCGGCATGTTTGCATACCGGACATTCTGATGTATAATATCATGTGATACCTGCTAGGATATTATGCATCAATAAACAGTAAAGGCTTCAACAAAACATATATTATCATTGCATCAATTTGTTTGGAAATGCAAACGATGGAACATCACGACTTTGTGTCGTCCAAGCAACAGTTTCACAACCATTTTACACTAACTACTCCAGTAGTAGAAGAATTCTTCACGGATGATCTACCGACTTCAGCTTTCATTGACTTCTGCCACATTAATGCAAAGGGAAAGGGGGCGAAAGATATGGTGCGGACTGAGATTCTGCGCCCGCTGTAAAGAGTTTAAATTTCTGGTTTATGGTTTGCAGTAGTTATTGATTTTTTAAGTCATTTGATTAAAATTTTCAGAAAACTAAGAAAATTGAAAAAAGTTTATATCGTCAAATACAATTAAAAAATAGGAGGAAAAATGAAAGATAAAAAGTTAAAATAAGCTGAAAAAAAGTTGAAGCGGTTCTAAGCGAGCTACCCGAGTTGCCGTTTCAGGAATATTCACGGGTACGCGCGCAACCTACCCCTAGCAGATTCCTTCTCGATCTTCACGACGTTTGTGGTAATTCTTGACGGCCCTTTTCAGATTCCGTTACGGACAACTCAAGATTTGGCAGAAAAGCGAGGGACAAGGGGCTGACACGTCACTGCCGCGCCCATACGGCCAGAGAATCCGCCACCAACAAGCTGCACGTCCGTTTCTCATTTCAGAGTGTACGGTCTACAGGCATCCCCCGCAGAAAAATCATTTCCTGCAATGGAGTAATGAAACAAAACACACGTTTCTGAATATCAAATCTAAAAGCATTTCGATTTTACACTCCGTGAAGTCAACGCTAGTGGGTTGAATGTTTGTATGAACAATCGAATATCGATAAATTGTTTAAAAAAAATGTTCTGATAATCTGCTTTAAAACGACAGCGAAGAAGTTATCATATTTATTTATTCGAAGAAAATTTCAAGCCATAAGTATAAACTGAAAAGAACTGACCCTAATCTACTGCATGTTAATCATCTTTCTCAACACGAGTACGGATACAGGAGCATAAATAGAGAGTTTTTGGTATATTTGGCACTGTTGCAACCCATATTTACAGAAACAGCAGTATGCTGGCGGTGTTGCCAAAACTATCATTTTTGCCACCAATGGCCGAGCAGTGATGCCGCAGAGCTGACGCGTGTGACCTGTCGCTCGGCCATCGGGCTGCTAAGGCCTGCCACACGGCCACCGGGCACCAGGTGCCCTACCGCCTCACCACCAGATGGTAGGTAATTAAGCCGGCTTAATTACCTGCCTTAATTATTTTTTGTATAATATTTGTTTGATTTTCAAACACAGTAAATGAGCTCAACAAATTATGAATTTTCATGTGCAGCCTCTCAACACAATGTACTTGATTTTGTAAAATTTTGATGATTTTATCCACTATGAATGTTGCTCAAAAATTCGTAAAATTATTATATTTGTAGAAGTTGTTACATATAGCAAACGAGCTTCAAAATTACGAATTTTACGTGTAGCCTCCTGACACAGTCGTAGTAAATGTCTATTTTTTTAGAATTTTATGCATTACAAATATTTATAGGAGTACATATAATGGTACAAAAATCGAACGGAATGCGATATAGCTCACTTATCTGAGAAACTACTATCTCCTCGCCGTATCTGCCTCTGTGTGCGTGGCCTTATCATGCATTGACCATGTCTCATGGGGTACGTCAACAGATCCGGAGCTTGCGAGTTGGTTCGGATGAGGTATAGAGACTGTTTCATTTGTTGAGTGGCCAGCGGTGGTGCAGTAGGTTGAGGTACAACAGGTAGAGTTTGGTAAGCATCGATGTCCTCCTGTTGAGACATGCCGAACTACAAGCCGCCAGCAATCAAGTCCTGAACGAAGAACTCTAGAAATCCCCCTCATGGTACTGAGGAGCTCTGGCCTTGGCCGTACGACGTGCAGTGAAGCCGGAGGAGCTCTTCCCACTGAAGTCTCCAAACCCAACGTATGGTGTGAATTATGAGCTTTGCCCTGCGTACGCTGTAAACCCTAGCGCTGTGTAACACTCCCTGGAAGCATCCGGGAGGCCCATATCATCATCAGTGGAGTCGACGCCACCCCCACGTTGAATCAAAGGCTGCAAGATAAAACGATGTTAGTCACACTAAATACTCTGGATGTAGAATGCGAATCTCGTACCTCCCGGATGTGCAGCGAAGGTGAACGGCGAGAAGCAGTAGTCTGTGTAGGTGGTACGGAGGTCAAACATGATGCATCTTGGCGACAGACATGCGGTGGGAGAACGCCATGATGTTTGCAGAATGCTATGCCTAATAGGAAAATAAAACATATGTTTGTACGTAAGTCACATCCTCGTCGATACGACCTACGGATGATCGACGGCTGGTACTACGACGCCGGGCAGACTCGGTAGATTACGATGGCCGGCCAGACTCGCTAGGTCGCGATGACCTGGGGGTGAGCATGGTGCCTCCACTGGGTGTCGGATATGCATAGTGTGCTCCGTCGAACGGCCACAGCTCAGTTGTCTACTATTTTTTGGCCTGTTTTATGATGTACTTCAAAGTATTCTACAGGGCCGATGGTGTGTCCGAGCTACTGATGGTGGTCTCGGACGTACTTGCAATGCGCTGCACCCCGCTCCAACTGAAGTGACACATGAAATAGGTTCAGTAACGATCAGTATGAATTTTGTAATGAAACGATCAGATATTTCAACATGTCTTACGCTGCCATGACGCCGCGAAGCGCTGTGGCAATCGATAAAGTGTTGTAGATTATCGTCATGCGTGACTTGCTCGGGGAGATCTGGTGGAGGAACGGTGAGTCTGCCACGCGACCGGGGTACGTACCACTGCAGATACTCGTCGTGCATTCGGACGTCGTACGGACGCTGCTCAAGGACGATATCTAGCTGCGCCCTGTCCGTGTATGCTGTCGTCCACTCCTGCTGTAATGGCTGCCAGTCCGTACCATGCCGACCCACCATCGATTGCCTGCATTTCCGAAATCATCGATGTTATAGAGCAAAACATACAAAGTGTAAATATTACTTGAATGGAGTTTGACTCACCAATGTATGGCTCGTGGTTGGAACCTGCCATCTAGAGGGGGCACAACCGGGTGCAAATCGAACAGTCGTATTACACACTTCAACGCGTATGTCTTAACCACATATGAAAACACAAGATGGCAAGTCGTCATCCATACCTCCGCGTCCTACAGGCATTACAGGGATAGCCCATAAGGTGATACACACTCCACGAACTCTACAGTCTATGGACCCAGATGATGTCGATGTCGTGCAACGACTCAAACTCATTATCTCACAACAAGTAGCACCTCGACGGTCTACCCTTGGCCCAGCGCAGATGTGCACCAGTCCATTGAAAGCCTATAGTGAGACCGCTTATCAAGTCGACAAACTCATCAAACGGATGCATTCCGTCACGATGGCCGGACAACCGACAGGGAAGTGCCCCCCAACACCACAGCTACAGGAGAACGTAGCATACGGCCAGATTGAGGGTATCAACAAAACCAAATGACCGACACTGCCACTCGGTGGACGGGCAACAGGCCATTACAATGCGCCTAAACGTGTATTAATCACCTGCTAATCGTATGAATTTTTAAGT
The DNA here is from genome assembly GCA_036346245.1 of Bonia amplexicaulis. Lineage (NCBI taxonomy): Eukaryota > Viridiplantae > Streptophyta > Magnoliopsida > Poales > Poaceae > Bonia > Bonia amplexicaulis. Next base: position 30,294,060 of record CM070738.1, on the reverse strand, counting down.
AATATTTATAGTGGATAAAGTTATCAAAAAATTACACATTCAAGTAAATTTTGTCAGAAGGCTTCATATAAAATTTTGTAATTTTTCGAGCTCATTTGCTACATTTACAAAGTTGAAATCATGTGCTAATCTTATGATTTTTTAGAATATTCACAGCGGATAAAATTGCCAAAAAATTACAAAATCAATTAGGTTATATTAGAAGGCTGTATATAAAATTTTGTAATTTTTTAGCTCATTTGGTATATTTAAAAATTTAAACAAATAATATGCAAAAAATAATTAATGCATGTAATTAAGCCGGTTTAATTACCTGCCGTCCGGTGGTGGTGCGGCAGGCCTTGGCCACTCGATGGCAGGGCCGTAGGTTGCTTGCCGTCCGGTGGCCAGGAGGCTACTCACACGTGTCAGCTCTATTGTGTTGTCGCCCGGTCACCGGACGACAAAAATAACATTTTTAGCAATACCGTCAGCATACTGCCATTTTTGTAAAAAATGGGTTACAACAGTGCTTAATATGACATTCTTTCCATAAATGGATGTACATCATATAACGTATAAGTACACCCTAACCACATCATATTACATCACGAAATCAACCGACCAAACCCTGCATCTTTTTGTCCGCCTCTTGATGTCGCGATACGTGCAACGTACATCTGAGCCAAGCATACGCACGTATAAACAATCGCGAATCAAGTCACTCTTGACACTGTTTCACACCATATTTATAAAAATAGCAATATGGCTATCGTATTGACGAAAATGTCGTTTTTACCGTTCAACGGCCGGGCAGCAGCGCCCGCGAGGCGACGCGTGGCACTGTCGCCGCCGGTAGGCGATGCTAGACAGCAGGCAGCCTATTGCCCAGGGAGCAAGCGGCAAGCTTGCCTGCCACCCACCCCCAGGCGGCAGATAATTAGGCCGGCTAATTAGTCGGCTTAATTACCTGCCCTAATTTTTTAAATTTGTAAAGATAGCAAACGAACTCAAAACATTATGATGTTTTTGGTGGAGCTTCCCAAGGCATTGTGGTATATTCTATAATTTTGTCGTAATTGTTTGAGCCCATTTGCTATCTCTAAAAATTCATGGATCGACGCATAATTAACGAGACGATTAAGCAGTTATGCACCGCTCTATAAATTTTAGAGGTGGAAAATAGATGTGAAAAATTATGAAATTTTTTGTGGAGCTTCCTTATATAGAATGCTACGTTGTGTAATTTTTACGTAATTGTTTGCTTCACCTTGCTACATCTAAAAATTATTTAAGTAGCATATAATTAAATAGGTAATTAAGCACTAATGACCAAGGCTAATGATCTGCCGCCCAGCCACCAGACGGCAAGCCTAGTGCTGCTCAGTGGCCAGACGGTAGGTCATTAGACCGCTGCTTAAATAATTTTTAGAGTTAACAAAGGGGTGCAAAAAATTTCGTAAAAATTACACAATATAGCACACTATATATGGAAGCTCTACGAAACATTTCATAATTTTTCATGACCATTTGCTACCTCTAAAAATTCTTAGAGCGGCATATAACTGTTTAATCACCTAGTTAATTATGCGTTGTTCAAAGAATTTTTAGATGTAGCAAATATCCTCAAAAAATTGTAAAAAAATTGCACAACATACCACGATGCCTCATGAAGCTCCACAAAAAATGTCATGATTTTTTTATCTCATTTGCTATATTTAAAAATTAAAAAATTATAAATTATGAACTATGCAGGTAATTAAGGTCTGCTCATGGGGCGACAGGTGCTACGCGTCGACTACTTCGCTCTGCCGCCCGCACACCGTGCAACATAAACGATATTTTTATCAATACGTTGTATATGTGGTTATTTTTATAAATACAATACCAAAACGTGCTAAAAGTGGCTTTGATTCAACAATCGCTCGTCCGCGCTGCGTGCTGCCATTGGCTGTTCGGCTCCACACCTCTCACAACTCGCTCGCAGTCTGGCTCTCGGATACAGGGGTGCTACAACAAGCCACAGCGCTGCAGCGTTAGATAAAGCAAAGCGAACAAGGGATGGTCCAAATAAAGCTCGCGCCGCGCTGCCATCTCGCTTAATAAATCACACTCCCACGCACACACCCACTACACCACACCGCACCGGCCAATTGCTCCTCTTCCTCGCAAGCTCAGCTCAGCTCAGCTCAGTGGTAGTAGTAGGCTGGTAGCTATAGAGAGCGGCGCCGAGCTGAGGTTGAAGCTAGGCAAGAAACAGAGGGAGGGAGGGCTGCGAGGAAGGAGGAGGAGAAGATGATTACGGCGGAGGACTTCTACCACGTTATGACGGCGATGGTGCCGTTGTACGTGGCCATGATCCTCGCTTACGGTTCAGTGAAATGGTGGCACATATTCTCGCCGGACCAGTGCTCGGGGATCAACCGGTTCGTGGCGCTCTTCGCCGTGCCGCTGCTCTCCTTCCACTTCATCTCCACCAACAACCCCTACACCATGAACCTGCGGTTCATCGCCGCCGACACGCTGCAGAAGCTCATGGTGCTCGCCATGCTCACCGCCTGGAGCCACCTCAGCCGCCGGGGCAGCCTCGAGTGGACCATCACCCTCTTCTCCCTCTCCACGCTCCCCAACACGCTCGTCATGGGGATACCCCTGCTCCAGGGCATGTACGGGGAGTTCTCCGGGAGCCTCATGGTGCAGATCGTCGTGCTGCAGTGCATCATATGGTACACGCTCATGCTCTTCATGTTCGAGTACCGCGGCGCGCGGATGCTCATCACCGAGCAGTTCCCCGACACCGCCGGCTCCATCGCCTCCATCGTCGTTGACCCGGACGTCGTCTCTCTCGACGGCCGGAGGGACGCCATCGAGACGGAGGCGGAGGTCAAGGAGGACGGGAGGATACACGTCACCGTGCGCCGCTCCAACGCCTCGCGCTCCGACATCTACTCCCGACGGTCCATGGGCTTCTCCAGCACCACGCCGCGGCCCAGCAACCTCACCAACGCCGAGATCTACTCGCTGCAGTCGTCGCGGAACCCCACGCCGAGGGGCTCCAGCTTCAACCACACCGACTTCTACTCTATGGTCGGCCGGAGCTCCAACTTCGGCGCGGCCGACGCGTTCGGCGTCCGCAACGGCGCCACGCCGCGCCCGTCCAACTACGAGGACGACCCTTCCAAGCCCAAGTACCAGTACCAGCTCCCCGCGGCGAATGAGGCGCCGGGGGTGGGGCACTACCCCGCGCCGAACCCCGCGGTGGCGGCGGCGCCCAAGGGCTCGAAGAAAGCGGTCACGAACGGGCAGGCCAAGGGCGAGGACCTCCACATGTTCGTGTGGAGCTCCAGCGCGTCGCCCGTATCGGACGTCTTCGGCGGCGGCGCGCCGGACTACAACGACGCCGCTGCCGTCAAGTCCCCCCACAAAAGTAGCAATCTTTTTCACCACGTACTACCTGATTTGGGGAGCGTTTCTTGGGCTAATTTTTACGTATTCGCATTTCTTTATTGCAGTGGATGGAGCGAAGGTCAGGGAGGACTCCGTGGAGCGAGACGACTTCAGCTTCGAGAACAGGGGAGCAATGGACAGGGACCCAGAGGCCGGGGACAAGAAGGCCGCGGCCGACCCCAGCAAGGCGGTTGACGCGGCGCCGACGGCGATGCCTCCGACGAGCGTGGTGACGCGGCTGATCCTGATCATGGTGTGGCGCAAGCTGATCCGCAACCCAAACACCTATTCCAGCCTCATCGGCCTCATCTGGGCGCTCGTCTGCTTCAGGTTCGTTCGTACACTACAGCCGCAGCTCACAAATCTTCCACGGCGCGCGGTCGTGGTCAGTGATGCGATTCTAATAAAGTTTGCGCTGCCTCCTTGCAGGTGGAACTTCGAGATGCCGGCCATCGTCCTGAAATCAATCTCGATCCTGTCGGACGCGGGGCTCGGAATGGCCATGTTCAGTCTCGGTCGGTATCGGCGTATCGCAGCGGCTGCCGCTGCCGCTGCCGCCTCACTTCTTTTCATGCTTCAGTTCAATCCAACAGTGGCAGCGAGTTCTTGTTCTTGTAAGTAATTTGGTTGCGTCGCGCACGCAGGGCTGTTCATGGCGCTGCAGCCGCGGATCATCGCGTGCGGGAACAAGGTGGCGACGTACGCCATGGCCGTGCGGTTCCTGGCCGGCCCGGCCGTGATGACTGCCGCGTCCTTCGCCGTGGGCCTCCGCGGCACGCTTCTGCACGTCGCCATCGTCCAGGTACTTTGGGGGGAACAAAAGTATAAACAGCGAAAAGTCTTCGCGTGGGCGACCTACCGCGCGTAGCCGGTGTCCCTTCTTTTCTCAATTCCTCGTGCTTTGCTCCTTTATCATCCTCTTATACACGGCCTTTTTTCACGTTAGGCCAGCACAAAAGCTTACTTTTCTCACCTTTCTCACTGTTGTTTTTTTTTTTGTTTTGTTTAACGGCCGGACGAACGAACGAGCAGGCAGCTCTGCCCCAGGGCATCGTCCCCTTCGTCTTCGCGAAGGAGTACGGCGTGCACCCTACCATCCTCAGCACCGCGTAAGTCCCACGTCCCTAGCAAAGCTGCCTTCTGCACTGCAGTACTGCGCGCGCGCGCAGACAAAACAACACCACGAGCTGTTCCAAGATTCTCTGGAACTGCCACCCTGAACGTTTCGCTTGCTTGCTGCTTGCAGTGTCATATTTGGCATGCTCGTCGCCCTGCCGATCACGCTCGTCTACTACATCTTGCTCGGGCTGTGAGTGTGTGCAGACATGTAAAGATCGCTACTACAAGTTCAGGAGAAGCAAACGAGGAGGAGATCGTAGAGCTAAGACACTGCATGCAAAATGAGGGGCTCTTTATTTTTTTTTCTTCTCTTTGTAGAAGTAGGCATGGGAGGAGGACAAGATGGTAGCCAGCTAGGACAACGGTAAGTCAAAAAGGGAACCAAAAGCAAGTACAAGTACAGAGTTTGGGGGGGACACAAGATCCAGTTAAGGTCACGGAAGAATGGTTCGGTTTTGAAGGGGTTTGGGGGTTCTGGTTGGCCGCGCTGACCCTTGTAAAATGGATGCCATTCTGTAGCTGATCCACCGTGTTTTGTTCATCTCATGGTATTTTGCTGAGTTGAGATGATATTTTGGTTTTAATAGCTCTAATAGTTGTAATGGAATTAATCTCAGTGCTAGATCGTGCATGTTCAGTACCTTCATTGCATTGTTCTGCATTTATACTTAAGCTTATTGGATATGTTGTTTTGTACTACAACTTATTCATAGTCTTATTAGTTTAATGAATAAGGATGATTAAAATCTTATTAGTTTAATATGGACGAAAGAAATCAAAACTGAAAAAGAAAAAAACAGGGCAAATGTATCGATCATACTGTTTTTACTTCTGCTGGGCAGAAACGTACAACACAAACGCGAAATCATTTGACACAGTGACCAGAACGGCTTGCTTGTGCAGTTGCGCTTGATCAAGCTGAGGCCACAAAAATGCATGGGCGAGGCCTTCCTTCCCATCAGTGGTGCTGATTTGATAAGACATGTCGGCTACTTAAGTTGCATACGTGGAGACGGCGCCCACAAACTTGTGCCTCCACTTGTAATCATGGAGTTCTTTTTATTTTTCTTTTGGGGTGAGCAAAACCAGGGAGATTAATTGCGATTGTTGAGAGACGATTAGTATCGCTCTAAACAGCTTTAGAAGTAGATTTAATATTTGTTTTTTAGTTTCTGATTATGGATTATGATTTTTCTGTTGGATTTTTGAATTTTGGCTATTTGCGATAGAGATTACGGAGAAAGATACTCGCTTGCGATTTTGGCTGCTATAAATGTTGGATTTTTAACATGGCTGCTATAAATGTTGGGTTTTAACATGTACTACAATTAACTCGTAGATCTTGTCTTGATAAAATATTCCATTTGAAAGTTAGGTACTATAGTAACAGTCAAAATCCGTTTTTAGAAGCCGCAAAAAACAAGCCCTTATTTAAATCAGAAGTCACTTAAAACGCGTTGGTTTCTAATTTTTATTTATTTTAAATTTTTAGCTTATTTTAGTTTTTGCTTTTTTCTTTTATTCATTTATATTGTTGGTGACGATATAATGATTTTTTATTTATTTTTATTTATTACTAAACAAACTAATAGTTGTTATAGTATAATTTCAGTTATAAATCAAAATCCATAAAACTTAAGCCATCCTCAGTTGGAGCGGGGCATCCAGGATTCAGTATTGTTAATGATGTTGAGGTATATGCACGTCTTAATTAGAAAATGTAGACCACGAATAGTACAGTACTACACTACTACTTTCTAGCTGATTGATTAGCTCATTCTGCGGAAGAAATTCAGAAAATCGAAAAAACGTTGGTGGGGCCACGTTTGGTGCAGGGCATTATGCGCTAATGTGGGATTTGATGTGGACCGGTGGAGCATATCCAGCGACAAGCAGGGCCCTCTCGGTGGTTGTCGCATTAAACTTGTTGGGGTCCTCGACTCCTCGTGCTCCCCTACCTTCGTTTTCCCTCTCCTAATCTGCTGCCTAATCTCTAGTTAGGCTCTGTACTGGTGACTTCATGGCATGCTTGCTGTATCCTCCATCTTCAGGTTATTTAAGAGCCTTTTCAATGCTAAGCCCTACCACCTCTATTATTGTTTCCTACTTGACTTCTTAAAATTTTATATCATAAAAAATTTGATCATCAATAGATTTAAAATTATTTAGATTAACTATACAAAAGTTATATTTTTAGATTAATCGTTAATTTTTATATATAATATTATAATTTTATTAGTATATCTTAGTATAAAGTTATAAAAAATATCGATTTAAGTTGTATCTTAGAGACCATAAAAGATAAAAAAAAATGTTAAGTAAAAAAACGGATGGAATAGTAGAAACCTGAAACCTCCTCCATATAAGATGAAGCGAAGTGCAGACGGGTTTTCAGTTCTCACAATTGTGATTTGTAACCTATAAACTGAAGTCTCAGTAGCTAGCTTATTGCGGAAGCTGGTCACAAGTATTCAGTTTGACTGCCTAATGAACCGGTGTTACACATGTTCATGCTTTCTTTTTGACCAAGCGAGTCTCAGAATGGGCTTGCAAAAAAAAAAAAAAAGATTCGCTTAATCTCATGAAGAATGACAGAATGTGATATCTTTGCTTACTAAAGAATGTCCCAAAATAAATCCATAAGAACGACACGAAACATTCATAATTCAAGGTATCAGATCAATCAGGGGCGGATCCATACTTTAGACAGGATAGGCTTCAACCCGAGGTGTAGAAAAATATCTATTGTATAGTTTAGATAAATTCAGTTCAGTCTGGTTAATATCTTTATAGTCCAATCTAGATAATCTAGATCATTTCAATACTAAACTCGGAATGTAACTAAATTCTAGCTGCGCTACTGGATCAATGCTAATGCTACATTGTTATCAGTCATATCATATATAATACACAATATGATCGATATGTACTAAATTAATAAGGACTTAGTGAGAGCAAAAAAATCACAGATATGAGAGCTTATAATCAGACTAGTAGGATCTAAGGCAGAAGAAACGATGACAAGTGAATCAGTGAGTAGAGTCAGCACATGATGCAATGATCAAGTTTAGAATGACGAACTGTAAGAGACACTAAGTAGGATGAGTCACGAGTGAGTAAGATGAGCTACAGATGCAGTGAAGCAAGCAAGTCATGGATGACGATGACAGGGTGACGCGAGCGAGCTAGGTGGTGCAGAGTGCAGAGGAGGAAGGCGAGGGAGCGGTGGAGCTGGAAGGGAGCAGGAGGGGCGGCAGGGCAGCAGCAGGAGCTGGAGGACGGGTACGACTGAGTGACAGCACGAGAGTGCAGCTGGAGAGTCACGACTGATAATTCGTGAATTGACTTAGTTAGTAGAGTAAGGACTATCATACAGTTTATGGCTCTAGTCCATACATGTGACTCACTTAACATGTGTTTGTATCCTTTGCCGTTGCGAAGAAACCACTTAGGTTGAATGCAAAAATCTTACATGATATTTTAAAGAAATTTTATAGAAAATAGTTTTGTCCCTTTAGGAATTGGAAAAAGTCATGCATGCCAAACAACGCCTTATTTGTTGCGAACTCGACAATGTTGATTCAAGGTATTTAAAATTGTTTCTTTACAAGATCCTTCAAGTTTTTTATTCACCTCAAGTGGATCCAAGCCCATGGTAGCCTAGGGTGTGGGATATTTAACAGTGCAAACCTCTGGTAAGTTCAGAGCGTAATCTTTCCTTCCAACGCATGTAATAGTGGCCTCCTAACCTTCACAATCTGGGACGTTACGAAATCCTGGTTCCACCGCTACCTCAAATTCAACTGATTCACAATCTCATTTGCATCAGGCTCAAATTGCCGCCTGTTCATTCTCTAGCAACAACAGATGATCAGAATGTATCCATGCTTAACATTAGACACGAACGTTTGTCCCAAAGCTAGTGGATCGATCGGACGAAACTTTCGCAGCAAGGACACCCCCATCGTCGGATGCACTGGATAACCCGGTCTAGAGATTCCAGGCACTGAGCGTGAATTCAATTGGGACAACGGCAACGCGACCGACATGCAAAAGCCATGGATCGGAGGAGCTAGGGAAGGGAGCATGCATGGCAGGGGAGCGAAATGGCGCTGTCAGAGAGCTCATGATGGTGTGCCTGGAAGGACCGAAGGAGGAAGATGGGTAGCCCGTGAGGGCACTCATCACGGCCACAACCATCGGTGGCAAAAGGGAAAAGGGATCAGCAAGAACGATGATAAACAAAAGCATCTCTACTTGCTACTACTACTCTGTAGTCACTGTATACACTTCATTATCTCTGTTCGTACAATACAAATGGGTATGGTTTCCTCGATAAGTCACTGACAGAGGGTGTATTTCAACGGTGGCTGGCCGTTTGTCGGTAACTCACCGTAGTCCGTAGAGTTCGCTGCATGCTCCTCTCACCGGCGCGTGCTTCGTCGCGAGCCATGCCGCCGAGGAGCACAGAGCGGGACGAGGCACGCACCACGACGGCTACGGGCACCACCACGTTTTCTTTCAGTTGGCACGAGGCTTTTGCTCCCTCGGCGTCGTGCCGGCACGGGGCGCGCGCACCTGCCTTTTGCTCCAGTGATCCTCCCTTTCGGCAAAAGGCCTCGATGCCCAAAGGCACTGGCATGTGGGGCCGGGCCCTGCGTTGGCACACGCCCATCCTCGTCAGAGCGCGGGGCCACGCACCCATGCGCCTACCTGGCCGGTGTCACGCCACGTCACTGCCGCACTGGTTACATTTCCACACGAAAGCGTTAGACGAAACGAGACGTACCGCTGTGCAGTTCGATCTGTCTATCGGAGGAGGCTAGCAAACTTTTTAGCTGGTCCGATCCAGCATCTGATGACACGAGTCGCGTTGAACGGTTCGATGGCCTCTGACGCCCCTGACATGGGCGCGTACGTGCATAGTGACACATGTCGCGCCGTACCATGCTGCCATGCCCGTTTCCTCGTGTCAGTTTCCACCGGGCCGCCAGATTATCACTATTCATAAATTTATCTTTTTTTAAACTTTTAACTTTTTAACTTTTTTATCGGTTCTTTTTTCATATTTGTTTGCGTTGCCCGTGATGAGCTGGCATATTTTTTCTATTTTTAATTTTTTTTAAATTTAATTATGTCAAATAAGCCACCTTCAGCTATAGTGAAATTTCAGTTGTTACAGTGAAATTTTAGTCATAAGTCATAACTTTTTAGCTCAACCAAGTGGAGCCTTAACTGTGGCTAAGCAGTGAGCGAACGGGCGCCTCTGCGCGTGGCAGCTTCCGATCACGGGGACGGGGGGCCGGCGAACCGTCGTGGAATCAACGGCACGAGTCCGGCCAAACAACCCCGGTAACGTTAGACAGAGGGTGAGTAGTAACCAAAATTCTTTCTTGTGAATGGAAGACAAGAGCTCCCTATACACTAGTAATAGGCTTTGATCTATGTTTCCCTTGATTAATTTTGAGGACGAAAAGAAGACAGTACCATGGTGCCACTGTATATGACAGGCATGATGAAAATCACCTGTTGAGTTCCTGGATCCACCAGTACCTGATCGTCTCGACACGCTTGACGCTTATTCGTCCTGATTATGCTTGACATGGACAGATGATCCGGCGTTGGTACGGCATGATTGCCGGCCTATTATGTCGCTAATCCATGTCTCGTTGCAGATCTTTCGTATGAGATCAAGGTATGATCCGGAGAGGCTGTGTGTGTGTGCAGGGCAGAGCAGTTCCATGATCCCATCCATCTCGCGGTCGCGGACGCCAGCATCGGCGGGTTCCTCCCTGAACGACAAGGCGCGCTCGGCGACAGCGGCGTACGTCGCTACGCGCGCAGGAAACGACACGCGCGGGTGGGACTGGAGACGAGCGCTCGTGGTTCGTAGATGCCTCGCAGACATTCGTCCCCCATGCCGGCCTCCCCTGTCATGGCCGGGAAAACTCCACCGGCGACCAAAATTTATGGGAGAGTAGTGATAAGGCTAAAAACCGTCGATTACCGGTTCTCTCGGTAGTTCAACCGAAAATTTTGAATTAAAATTTGAATTATACGATTGTATTAGCGAAATCGACTGAAAATGGTCAATTGTTTTGAAATTTCACCGACACCGTTTTTTGTTGATTTTTGAAATTTGACAAAATTTAAATATACCTGAGTTTTTTCCAATATTTTTTTACCGATGCTCGCTGATAACTACCGAAATTTCGGTGATACAGTTTAATACAGTCACACGATGTCCCACGATACGGCACCACACGGCTACACACCACAAGCTAGAGGTAAGGTTCGTGTAATGCCAATGCCGCTCACTGCTGTGCCAAATCGACAGTACCGGAGATGAAGCCAGGGCAGTGACCGCGCCGGTTTGGAGTTGGGACGCGAACAGGTGGCCTCGAGCCCTTGAGTGGGATATGCCCCGGGCCAGGAGTAGGAAGAATCGGTGAGACGTGAGGGCGACACGTGGACCTGGGCCCGGAGCTTCGCGGCCGTCGGCCTACCGGACAATGGTGGGTGGTGGGCAGCAACCGGCCCCAGGGCCCGAGGCTCCTCTGCTCGCCATCCACTCACCACTGACCAAGCATGTCATGACGAATCGTTTTAAGCGCAACTCTGCAGCAAACTCACCTCTTACCAGATTCTGGGAGGCGAGACTTGACGCAGTTGAGCTTATAGATAGCTTCTCCGTCGCTTGTACGGCCGCACCTGACCCGTTGCCCTCGGTGGTCTCACGTCACGGAGAAACCCGAAAGCAACACTGAAAGAGGATGGGCGAGCGAACCACAGGCCATACAAATTCTGATCCACGCCACGTTACGTTTCAGTTTCACCTCCGTCTGCGGGTAGCATCGATCGCTTCCCATGTCAGCCTTCGTTGCCGCCGCTTGCGCCCCTGCATTAACGCCACATGGCCCCTGGATGTGATGGCTCGACCGTGCAAGGCTGGCCGCCATTAATACTTGAGCTCGAGTAGCGAGAGAAAATCCTTAGGCGAACTGGCATTTCAGATTAAGCTAGCGATGAGAGAAATTCATACGCCTATTTAACACCTCAATATTCTGGGTAAAAGCAACAGTGTGCTTAGTTTAACGATGGTTTATAATTTTTTATTGTAGTGGATGGTGATTTATTTAACGTAATTAAAATTAAAAATTTTAAAATAAAAACAAATTATCCTATCACAGATAATACGAAGAAATACGTGAAAAAAAACAAAAGGCTAGAAAAAGAAAATATAAAACAGTAGATTAAAATCCAGAAACCAGAACGTGGAATTGAAACGAGCGATATTGACGACCAAAAAGAGTAAGCCAGAATGGAGGACAACGGAGCACGCACAGAGGCAGCGGCAGATAAGGAACTGAGAATACAAGGCACTGAGGAATGTAGAGATATCTAGCGATACGTCTCGAGCTGCCCGTCTCCATCGATCCGCCTCGACAGCATCTCGCACGCCGTACAGCGTGTAGAACGCCGGGTGGGGATAAGGGATTTCTCCGCTGAGCTTCCCGGAAGAGTGGACGCGTTCCTATTTAGCATTAGCTTAGATTTTTGAGTAAACAGATTGATACATATAGCTTAAGCCGTCGTTTAAAATGCTTTTTGTCTTTTTAACTTCTAGGCAGTGGCGGACCCAGAATTTTATCAAAGGGTATGCCGCAACAAAATTTTCATATGCAATTCGGTAAACCCATTTGCCAATTCGGTAAATAATTATAAAATTTGCACCGTAATTCGGTATACAGGCAATAAATAATATGATAAACAACAAAAAGAAAGAAAAATAGCCATCGCTTCTTGGATTTAAACAACGAAAAGAAAGAAAAATAGCCATCGCTTCTTGGATTTAAACAACGAAAAGAAAGAAAAATAGCCATCTATGGATCCTTATACGAAGGTCACCGAACAGGGCAAGTTGACTCATACGATCTTGAAAATCGAATATGGTGGCAACATCTATCTAATTAGCAAATTTCTTGCTGGGATAACTTTATAACTACCATGGTGGCAACATCAGATGGGGGAAACAGAGACTAAAACAGAGCAAGCACATGCAGTTTTACACATGAAATTTTTCTTTACAATTTTTTACATGTACGCAGAGAAAAAACGCTAATGGTCCATCTGACGAAAAAACAAACATATAAACAACAAATAAGAAAAATCAAGAGCACCCAAGAAACATTCAAGTGAGTAATCATCAGATTAACCGAAGCAAATTGAGTAGAACTCCAACAAAAACTAAACCCCGATCCCAGCAGGATAATGAAACCAAATTCTCCGTAAACAACCGTGACGTGAAAGCGGAAAGAATTTACACAATCAAAGATTTCCATTAGTCAAACCGACGATATATAGTTGAGATTACAAGCATACATGGCGGGAAGAATAACAGATTGCGCCTAATCCTCGGCTTGCCTAACAAACTAGCGTCAGTTGTGCTGTCGTGCCGATCTTTACGGGTGATCGCGCACAGGGCGTTGCATCCATGCACAGGACGTGCGCACAGGGCGTTGAGGCGCGTTGGTGCGCTGTGGCCTGCGTTGGTGGCGGACTCCAGGGTATGCCGTAGCCCACCTGGCATACCCTGTAGGTCCGCCCCTGCTTCTAGGTTCCAAAAATCGAAAACTGTTTTGAACACGTTGACTTCTTAATATAATTTTTGTTCTTTATTTTTTACATTTTTCATGAAATATAACGTTTTGTTTTGTATGACCAATGGAGAAGATCATAATGGATGAATGATTTTTGACTCCTTTTCTACTTTAATAGAATCAATCTCTTTGAATATAAAAGCTTCATCACTTCAATAGCTATAGAAACCTAAGAAGATCAAATACACAACAGAAGCAACCCTCAAATAAAAAATAAACAACTAAGGGAACAAGCAAAGTACAAGACGATCCAAGTCGTTACTACGCCAGGCCGATCGCAGTCTTAAGACCAGTCTAACTAGGCCTAGTCGGTCTAACCGCTGGGACAACGTCGATCTGATCGTAGGTCGAACGCTGGTCTGACCCATCTTGTGTTTCCGACTAAAACACCTCTCGGGTCAGAACTCAAATATCAGGAACTTGCTCAAATCTTATTCAAATAGCCATAAATTTTGCACGAGACTTGCTAAAGGCATTAGGGATCTAAATCAATCAAGAATCACAATTTTCTTTGGCTCAGATTCACTAATTTGAAGAAAATCAAGGCTCCATTTATATTGGCTTCTAAAAGCCGCTTTTTTTTACAGTAAATAACTTTTTTTTACATAACTAGCTTTCAAACGAGTGTTTTTTCAAAGCAGTTTTGCTACTTGATTTAGTAGACACAGTAGCAACTTTATTTATATCGGCCAAAATCATACGTGAGTCTCTATATCTCCGTACTCTCTCTCTCGTGTGCGCAAACAGCCAAAAACTGTTACTATTTATAAGCCAAAACCAAAAGCAATCAACAAAAGCCAATATAAATGGCCCAGAATCTAAAAATCAAGAACACCCGAAACCCTAAAATTCAAATTAGTTCTTGCTCTAGGAGTTTCTAATCAAAAGGATGCTCCAGATCTATTCCTACATGTCATAGCAAACTAATCTAGACATAGATTTGGGATAAAACCATCTTAACCACAAAAACTCAAATTTGAGCCACAAATAATCAAAATGGGCTTAATATCGAATATTGCTATATGAGTGATTCATATGGTTGAAATTGATCAATAGACTCATTTTCTACCTTTCACTTCCTAACTACTCACAAAGCCTAAGCATGACAAAAACTCAAGATAAAGAGTCACAACTTATCTCCTAAAAGTTATCTTCAAGAACCTTAACTCTCAACTGGCATAGCACAAGCTTCCCCAAAACTTAGTCCTAAGCCAACAACTCTACCTCCTTATATATAGAGGCTCACAAGAAAGCTAACCAGCACGTCTAGTTGAATTTCATCCACTTATATGATCTAATCTGTTAACCCAACACCATACCGGGTTAAACCATTAAACAACTTGTGAATCGATAATGGTTCACTTAATATTTTTAGCACATTCTTGACCTAAACTGCATCTCTTGAGCGTCCTCACGCTATGGCTTGATCATATCTCAACTTTCTGGTTTGGGGGCAAAATGGTCGTTTTGCCTCAAACCATCTTTCAGAACCTTTGCGCTTCCTTCATCTTGAAGCAATCTCATTCTTCATCTTCAACTCTATGTAGACTCAATAACTTGTCGCCAAGCCTCTCATGCATCTGGATCCCACCGAACGATCTTCGTTTGCAAACGGGCTGAAGTCACTTGGTGCGCCACATATCTCTCCATGCACCATGATAACACCTGGTTTCCCTGACTGTTCTGAATCTCAACTCCTCCTTGAGCTTAGCCCAGATCCATCTCATTATTGCCTGTCATGTCCACCACCGGTAACTCCCGCCCCGATTCCTTATCTTCCTAACTTATCACCACTCCGCTACCCTCAGCCATCTTTCGAGAGCACCTTGATTATTCTGGACCTTAGCTCCTCTAACTTAATCCCGATTCCTTAACCACTCTATAACTATGCTCTCCTAGTTTAATCCCGGTCATGTCCGTCTCATCATGACCTAGCTCCGAAGTCCTTTAATAACAAGCAAACTGTCACGTAGCACCGCATAATACATAAAATTATTCATTTACAAATTTGATAAGCCAAGAATTCTTACCTTCACATCAAAGCATCTTCACATGCTTTGACACATAGCTCGCAGTGCACAATGATTAGTCACCATGTCTTTAAGCATTAGACTCACCGAACCATCTCTACATGCATCGACCTTATCACTTGACGCGCCATATGCACTAACTCATCCCTTCACGATTCTTGTCTTCTCTGTGTTTCCCTTTTGAGCTACGTAGCATCACCCGAACTTACTTGATTACAATATCGAGTACAAGTTTCATGCACTTGACTCATGTTAGTCAAGACAATACACCATGCAACACAACATAAGCAACAACACATATACTGACACACTCAACCATGCACATACATTGATAATAACCCTTGGATCAAACCTCAAACCAAAATGCACATTTTAGCACCAATTTGTCAAAAGTCGATCTGACCAACAACGACAGTCTGACCGCCGGTAGTCTGATCGCCAGTGTTTGACCGATCTGACCTTTACGAGCACTAGAAAACACACTCTCTGGAATTTCAGTTAAATTCTATATAGCTTCTACTCAAAACTCTATGTTAGATAACACATAGTGCAAACAGATCTTCAAACATGTCTACACAAGTGTTTGGTGTGCAATTTCTAAAAGATGTATGGCCTGTCTGACCACTTGCGTCATGGCGGTCAAACGTTGGCCATCGGCTAGTCAGACCGCTTTACATCTAACAACAATTCGAACATTGCAAAATCTCAAAATCGACTCAAACTTCAACAACATTTGTGTAATAAAGCTAAATACTGTCAGACACCATAGGCCTCCATATGATATCCCACATTTTGTCTCTCTTCTTTCTTTAATCGAATGGCTCGACGAAAAATTAATATCCGCTATAATATCTATTTCAATTAAAACTAATAACCATAATAGGCAAAAAAAAACCGTTTTTAAGGGTGCTAAATGCCCCGAAAGCGAGAGTCCAACTCTCAGGCGTGCCGTCACGCTAGGTGCCGCAACGCGCGGCCGCTTTGTGCCACCTCATTTAGACACAACGCACGCATACCTCACCTCCCTGAACCTGAACAGGGGACCATGCATGCATGAACAGCCACAGCCTGAGCCTAGGCACGTACGTACCGACAGATCAATAGATTTAGCGCAGAGCAATAACTGAACCCATCTTTTAACTAGAGCAACACGGTAGCTGATGCCTACCACAAGTAAAATCCATGCATTGAGTAGTTTCTGCATGGTCTGGGGCTCTGGGCCGAAGACCTGCTGGCTGCTGCCAACCTGAATGAGGGCTCCGTGTTATGATCGACATGATCGCAGAAAGGGACAGTAGCATCTGCACCACAACAATTATGCCGGGACAACCAAACAGCTTCGATGATCCATCAGTTTCAGTGACAGCTAGCGTTCAACCTCCCAACTCCGACCGGTCGGTCGATCGAGTCGGCCGGCGGCCGGAGCAGGACAGTAGCCGGTTTTCAGACGAAACTCCGCACTGTAAAATCCTCCAAGTTTCAGACCTCTATGGTAGCAGGCTTGCAGATGTCAGAAACTTAGAAGAGGCATGTTAGGTTAGCGAAAGCGTGCGTCGCACGGAGCAGCATCAGGCGACCATCACGCGGAGCAGCAGGCTGCAGCTTGCAGAATGAAATATTTTGTTCGTGTGCAGTTACAAGAAGACAAACCCGTGCGGGAACAGTTGGAACCTGTCGTCAGACAGAAAGAGGGCGTAGTGCAACGCTGGGTCTCAGTGTTCTCCACAGCGGAGGCACATCAACTAATTTGTAGTATTCTATATGGTGCCCGAATAAGATAGATAGATATATATACGCATAATACTAGAACTCAAAACAGTAAGGCCAAGGCCAGCGTAATGATGCGTGTGTATCGATCGAGGACATATACAATGCCGCACCAGTTTATCGCAAGAGCCGAAGGACTCAGACGACGTAAATTATGCTTCCTGTCTCTCACAAGTGCGAATCGGCGAGTGGACACTAACCTTGCTGGCCACTTGAGAGTTATCCTGCACATGTATAAGATAAAGAACAATCTCGCCTGGTATTTTAATATTTTATGACCTTACAAGTGCTCTTTTGGTCGGGAGGCTTTGAAGGTAGGAGGTGAAAGGCAACAAAAAACTGCTTACATGTAATGCATTACCGGATTTGTTTATTGTCAGGTCGATGTAAATGTCAGCTATTATATAAGCAAAGTAAATAAACCATGTCGCGCAGATTTGACAATCTACAGAGCTAAAGGTCGAACTTTCAGACGCAAAGTGCTAATAAAAAGAAACTAGATGATACATCATCAACCGGAGGATCGAGAGTGATGTAAGTGGATTTTTCAGATCAATCATTACTTCATCAGTGCCAACTGCAACTTTCTAAACAATTATTTGCTGGCTTAGTGTGGAAGTGCCGCAGATCAAAAATTGGAGGAAAATAGACCGCAACAAAGTGGACCATCCACTTAAGCCCCAAATGTGTTTGGAAGTTAGTACGTTGAGTACTGCTTAATGGTAATGGCATCTTCCGATCGCGGGACCAATCTCTCAGGAAGGTCCATTCAAATGAATGCAACCCTAAGCCAAAGGTTCAGTGTCTCTGCAAATGTCATGCTTTAATCGCAAGGTAGCAACCTAACTGTTCTGACAAAATGGATTGATTATATGTATTCATCTTTTTCTCATATATAGATCGCAATGCCGACATGTTTGAAACTGCCATGTAATATGGATTGCGGTGAGTTCATTTGTAATACCAGTAGAAAGGAAAAGAGAAGAACAAAACAATCGAAGGTACAATAAAAGAAAACGAAAAGTTTTGTCGTCGAACCATTCGATTTTAGAATACCAAAATAATTAGTTCTCTCTGAGATACCAAGACCGTCCGGAGTCGACCAACACCTCTCACTTAAGTGGGTCTTATCATCCGGCAGAAAACTTAACCAACACCCACTTTTCTTTTATCAACTTACCTTCCGCAGTAGAAAAAAACCGAAGAATAGTGCCGAGCTCACCCAATGGACCAATGGTCCTTGAGTAAATAGTTAGCCGAGAGAGCCAGGAAGATAAGGCAAGAGCAACCTTGGCAATGTACAAGCCAAGAAAGAGAAGCAGGCCAACTATGTCTCCACTCTTAAGCCAACCACTGAGAGTCAGTGCCATTTCATCCTCACTCTCATTCCATTTATCTATTCTAGAACCGAAGAGCAAGCCCAAGGTACAAACCAACAGAGAGAGGGGAAACTAAGCACTTCCCACTCCCCTTTGCATCCATTTCCACCGAGAGCCAACCAAGCCATCCACAAAGCCCACCGAAGCTATCAAGTTCACTGAGAGAGATAGTGAGAGCAGAGGAAGGGGGCAAGGAGGAGAGGAGGGCACAGGGAGTTGGGAAAGACTGACGGTGTGAAGACAGAGGCTGCGGCAACCAAGCCACCAAGGACCACCGTGGCCACGCCAAACTGTACCAGGACAAGGGGAGGCGGGAAAGACTGACGAAAACACTTGGAGAGCGTCATCACCACCATGACCATCGTCATCGCTCTCTCATCCCTGCCCAACCTGAACCAAGTAAGGTCCCACAATCATCCCACAACACATTCACGATAGCATAGCACCAACACACCAACGCCACCAGCGAAGAGCTCGTAGAAGCCATCGTGCGCCCTTGGAAGTAAGGGCATGCTCCCCGGCGCATGTCCTCCCCACCAAGTTCCGACGCGGCGGCAAACCGCGAGCTTTGCCCAAGCCGTGTGTAGTTAGAAATTAAAGCAATATGAAAGTTGCCACTAAAAATCAAAAGTGTAAGAGTAAAGATAAGAGTAGACTGTCTCGAGTAGGAGGACGAGGAGGAAGAAGGAAACCGGAGGGGAAGACCACCGGCGACGAGGGGGTGACCGACGCGTAGCGCCGCGAAACCCTAGCCGTAGCCAGAAAACCATGGAGGAGCCAGGTCACCAAGGGGAAACCGGAGGGAGGGATGGAGCGCGGATCTGGCCGAAGGAAACTGGTGGGAGGGATGGAGCACGGATCTGGCCGAAGGGAGGCAAGGGACGGCCATGGGCCAAAGATCGGAGCCAAGGTGGCTCGAACGGCGCTGGTAGAGGCGCGACAACCAGAGTCTAGGCGCACGACGCTGGTAGCGCAAGGGAGTAAGGATGTCATGGATCCAGATCGAGTGGAGGAGTAGTGAGGGGAGGAGAGGATACGGTGTGAGGATAGAACCAAATGGATGGGGAGGCTTCGGCCGAATCAGAGAAAAGGGAAGTAGGAGGGTTCAGCCGGGTGAGAAAAGAAAAGAGAGAGAGAGAGGAAAGAAAGAAATTAAAAAAAAAGAAAAGGAGAAGTAAAAAAGAAAGGAAGGAAGAAAAAGATTTGGTGCTGCGATAAAATCTTTATCAGAAATCTTTAACCCTAAGCATTCTGATGCTTGTGTCGGGTTTATGACAGGAACGATGCCGTTCAGATGTGTGCATGTATCGCTATGAGGTATTGAGCTTAGATGATGCTTGTATAGGTGGTGGTTCTGGTTTGGTGCTATCCACGCATTGTCCACATAGTTAAACAGAAAATGCATGATAGAATAGTGGGTTGTGGTGGTTATTTGATACGGGTTCCTTCACGCTTTATTTTATGAATTGATATCCATGATTACATGTTAATTATACCCCGATAAGTGATGCATATGGTTGAATGGCAACATTAGAAGAATGTTGTATCATGCAAAATACATATAAGCGAGTGGTGAGTAAGTCATATAGCTAGTCCCGAGTGTATGAGGCGATCGGTGAGAAAGCTATATGACTAATCCGAGTGCTCTTGAGTAAAACCTACAAGGTAGACACCTCCATAGGATGAAGAAAAGACCTACTTGATAGGCACTCCACGGAGTTGAGTTTGAGACCCCATATGAAAGAGGATGGGCCAAGAGTGGTTAATTGACAGGTGAATACTCCGCTATACCGATATAAGCTACAGTGATAGACGTGTCGCATTGCATTACATGGTATGAAAAGAAATAGGAGACAGTGATATAGTTACAGAGATAGTGTTTATAGTCACAGATATGGAATCTACTGAATTGTTGTGTTGACGTTACTGTTTTAATGTATGCTTGCTGAGTCTTCGGACTCACCTTTGTTTATTTGTTGTTTTAGGTGAAACATTGAAGGCAACATGCACAAGCAGGAGTAGCATATGTATTTCACGTAAACAAAATTTGCACACCACCTTCAGTTGATATATTTAGATGTGTGTGGCTCATGCGTTCCTTTCGATAATCGGCACATTTGTATATTTGCTTCAATACTCATCGTTATGCATATATTGTTTAACGTGACATTGAGATTTAAATAAAGTTGTTGTCTAAATCTAGCAGCAATAGTTGTAAATGGTAGCGTTATGGTGTAGTGATATCATTTTGGGCTTAAAGGTTGGGTGAGGGTGTTACGTTATTGTCAAGCTTTGCAGGCTTGCTTGCAGCTAAGCTAAAAAAACACAGTGATGCTAACTTCCATTCCCTTTCTTTACAAAAAGGAATGACTGCTTGTAACAATCCTGACAACAAAGGGGGGCTATTTTGTCTGGCAAGACAAAAGGATCAGGCATGCATACATACCCTCAAAGCTATGCACTGGAAATTTTCACAAAGCATGGCACCTTAGCCGTGCATTGCCCATAACTCAGGACCTCTCTATACATCTAGAGTTCTAGATCCTTTGAAAGCCAAATTTCACCTAATAAAGTAGATAGGGTGCGTCACATGAGAAATCATTCGATGCAACCACTTCATGGATTTTATCAGAAAGGAAAAAAAGATCAGGAGATCACCTGTCCATACTGAAATAAGCCGCTTATCGCATGTAAATTGACACGAGCAAAGGATGGATGATGGAACATGTCTCTGCTACAAATGCTTTTATCATGGAAGATTCCTGCTTCTCCCACAAGCATTCACTACTAGCATAGTGTGTCAACCAGTGGGATCCTGTGAACAGTGACATAGAACAAAGTGCTGCAACGGCGGGCTCGGGAAAACAGTGAACACATCAACTGATTCCTGCATGGGCAGTGAATCTATCCTCCTCAAGCATACGTTACCATTATATTCATGCAGAAGTATCTTATCTTTACACTACGCAGTTAGTCTTGTAAACCAAAGCTACGAGGACCAGTCTAACATTGGTGAGAAATCACAATCAAAGCACCATTACTTCACAATCATTTGCTCACTGTTTGTACTGATATATATGCATTAAATGTACCTAATCTTTTTCTGATTCTCATCTGTAACTACCTTTGAACAATGATTAACGGAAGCCTTAATTCATAAGAAGGACCTGAACAAGCCCTCTGTCTGTTTTACTTTATAGAACAGCTGCAACTTTTTTCAGACAAGTGCCTGAACAAGCCCTGTTGGTTGTTTCATTTGACTAGAAACAGCAAACTGAGTTCAAAGCAGCTGCTACCTTCTCTTACAAAATTTCCAGTAAATAATATTTGGAGCTGTATCTCACTAGTGGATATACACCTAAACTCCCAAACTGCTTGATTCCTAATCGTATGCTCTCACTCTATATATAGTACACACTGAACCAGAACGGTGATGCCTGTATGGGCTATAGTATGAAACAGGGTCACATCATTATTTGTGATAATGAGAACTATGATCCTTACTGCAATCACATGGCATTCCCCCTGACCCTGAGATGAGATGCCTAACCTGGTGGTCAAATGCTTGGTGCAAGCATCATTTCAGTTGAGCGACAGCTAGCCCAGTCTGTAAATCTTCAATAACAAACAAATGAAGAATCATATACGACACTTGGGCAAGCAGTGTTTTTTTCTAGCTAACAGGGTAATTAACCAACACGGAAGTCTTAACCAAATAAGCCTAGTATAATACCAGTGAGGTAAGCATCATGATCTTGTTATTTGCAGTCGAATCTCTCATCTTCTGTAATCTGTTACAAACACAACCTCGCCATCTCTCCCGCCTGCATTACCACTTTGAAGTTGTTAGAACTGGCCCGAGACAGAGAGAACTTACTACAATCGCTGACGCCGTGACGCGTTCAGGCGCGAAGCTTATCGCCCGCGGCGGCTGGCGGGTAGGGGTTAGCGGTTCGGCTTCGTTGTGCGTTTGCGTGTCGTGGGCGTCGTAGTTTCGCGGCTTCTCGAATCTGTGCACTGCTTACGCGCCACGCGGGCTGGTGCACTTGGCCGGCCCGTTTGATCTTTAATAATAGGCTTTCCGGCGGGGGGAGCTGCCGCGCGCATCGTTCAGCTAATCGGCCTCTTGCAGTCCTCGTTTCGGGCTCCGGAGATGGACCTCGTTGTTATCTGCAAGCCTGAACCTAACCTTGGTCAGATAATGCGACCAACGAGGCAACGACCATGGGTCAGTCAAATCATTCTTCTTTCCCAGTAACGTATTTGTGCATTGCAACAAAGTACAAAAAATAGCGATACATATGAGCGAGTCAAAAGTATATCTTACAATGTCAACTGAAATTGTGATAATCTAAGTGACTTCTTGTATATATGTATTGCATTGTATTGTATTGCAAGTTAATCTCAATAATAACATTGCCAACAATTACCAAATATTTTATGTAATTCTGAACATATAACTAAGAACTTGACTGATCATTAATCAGAAAATCTGTTAAATCAAACATGTGTGGGTCTGAGAGGCAAAAAC
Source organism: Bonia amplexicaulis (assembly GCA_036346245.1). Classification (NCBI taxonomy): domain Eukaryota; kingdom Viridiplantae; phylum Streptophyta; class Magnoliopsida; order Poales; family Poaceae; genus Bonia; species Bonia amplexicaulis. The sequence goes on along the minus strand of CM070738.1, from coordinate 30,271,148 downwards.
AAATTCATCATGACTCATATAATGAGATCTTATAAACAAAGCAACCGAGGTGGTAAAAGGAATAACAATGATGGGAGGGGTTTAGGGTAGATAACAAGATATTCCAAATTTCAATTTTGTGATGTTATAAACTGCAATGGATGATGATGACAAGAGAGGCACTATCCGTATTAGGTCATGCTGCAAACTACATGATCCCAAAAATATATAGCAATAGAGATTCTAACCGCTTGTAAACAACATGCCTAGCTTGTAAACAACATCCGAGGGAGAGCACGACGGCGCAGAGCAGGGGCACGGTGAGTGGGGCACGGCTGCGGTTGGCACCGAAGTGTGACCAAAAGAGGAGGGCGGCGGCAAGGCTGTGTTGGGGGAGTGGACAACGGGGAGGGGAAGGGGCGCTGCGGGCAAAGGCGGCTCGAGGAGGCTGCAGGGGGAGGCGCGGGATGGCGGCGAGCGCCGCGGCTATCGAGGAAGGGGAGAACCCACGGTAGTTGGGCGACGGGCGGAGCGAGGCGTCGAAGCGGCGGCGCTGGAGGAGCGCGACCAGGAGCTGCGCCACGAGACGGGACGAGGACGGAGACGGAGACATACGACTCAAAAAGTTTCAGGGAAGGCCGTGTTTCACCTACGCGTTAGTTTGTTTGGTTACTTCTGACTTGTGTACGCATTAGGAATGCTGACAAGTCACAGTAGAGAACGGCACGTCCACTCCACGGTTTCAGTTTCTGTTTTTTTAAATTTAATTAATTTAAGTTAGAAGTTATTTAAAATATATTGATTTCTAATTTTAATTTATTTTGATTTTTAGCTTTTTGTCCTTTTATCTTTTCTTTTTACCTTATTTCTTTGCATTTTAGGTGATGATATAATGAGTTTTTATTTTATTATTATTATTTAATTGAATGGCTCAGAAAAAGCTAAAGCCAAAGTCATAAGTCATAAGTTTAAACTCTTTGGAGCAGGCCTAAGAACTGAGCGTAGCTCACTTGGCTGTCGTTGTCGTAGTGCACGTAGCCCACTTGGGTTTAATCCATAGGACTAAACCTGATGTGTTTCATCTATATAATTAGAATAGGGTATACACACACATGTACGTTTAGTGAAAAACATGTGCTCACGCTCTACAAGTCTTAGTGTCTTCACAAAATTTCTCAGCGTCTGTTAGAGGACATGCACATATGTGTGCACGTATGACGACGTGAGTGAGGTGTAAGTTATGTGTACGCATACCTTGTACTCTTTCAAAAACGAATGGCTGATTTTTTATTTAATTTTTTTTATAGATGGCTACTGAATTGCTTGAAAGTAGAGAAATACTATTCCACAGTGCACCGTTCGAATAGCTTTCAACGGGATAGTGCCTTCACACTTTGGTCCACCTCCCGCACAACTCCTTCAGGTGGTGATCGGTTCTACCGAAAGTCGAAAGCTTATGGTCGAAAACATCAGAATGGTGAAAAAACACTGCACTGACAGAGACTTATTTAACATAATTAAATTTAAAAAATTGAAAATATAAAAATATGTTAGCCCATCACGCACAACACAAACGAATACGAGAAAAAAGAACCGACAAAAAAGCTTAAAAATTCAGAAAAAAACGAAATTATGAATAGTGCAAAAATAAGCTTAAACCATATTGAATAAGCAACCCATGCCCTCGCACGCGAAATCTTTGCCAGACAACTCGTAACTTCCTGAAATCTCCATGTCTGGATGTCTCTGTTCCCCATTCCTCCTCTCTCTCTCTCCATGTCTGGATGTCTCTGTTCCCATTCCTCCTCTCTCTCTCTCTCTGTCTCTCTCCATGTCTGATGTCTCTGTTCCCCTCTGAGCGGCGGGTAGCGAGTGGATGGGCTGCTGCAGTGGGCAGTAAGCAGCCAGCAGGCTGGGTAAGCCGTTTCAAGTCGGTAAGTGGGACGACAAGCTTGCAAGATGGCCATGCACGCGATAGAATGCGACCAGCCTGGGAGAGCATGGCGGTGGGTTCGTTCAATGGGACCGAGGACGGTTGCTGCAGCGAGCTCGATCGGAGCAAGGCCAGCGGCCACAGGCCTGTTCTTTTTTGCTATGATTATGGTTTTTGGTTAAATTTTTTGAATTTTAATTGTTTGCGATAGAGATTACGAGAGAGATTCTCGCTGCGATTTTAGTTGATACAAATATTAGACTTTTAACATGTACTACAATTAACTTGTAGATCCCGTCTTAAAAATACTCTATTTAAAAGTTAGACATCAGAGAAAAGCCAAAATTTTAGAAGTCAGAAGAATGCACCCACATCAAGTCTGGTGATGGATGTGGTGGCTCCGACTGTCGTTTTCATCGCCGGCGACAGGATCAAGTAGATCCGATGATGCTGATCTCGGATCCGATCAGATTCGACCGCCTCACCACTAACGACGTGCGCTGGGAGCCGTACTGAGCTCAGGAGATGGAGGCCTGCACTCTCAAGGGGTTGTCCTCACTGTGCTAGTGTGACCAGGCATATTGGCTGATGCGAAAGAAACTCGTCTTCGACGTATTTGTCGAGGACTACGTGGTGCATAGGGTGATGCGATTCCGCCTCCGCCAGATGTTCTAGTCCCCGCCAAGAGTCGGTGCCGACTCACCACGTGTGAGTTATATACAACACATGTCACTAATTTTTTGAGTTCGTTATGATGCCTTCTAATTGCAGTGGTACATTTTGCAGGCATAACAGGAGGGATGGCAACAGATGAACTAGGCGGCGAAGATGCCACGGTGGGTGCGAGGAGGGCAGAGGACCTTGAGGACTTCGTGCAAGAGGCCATAATGTACGACCCAGTGCATATGATGAGTACCTACACTAGTATGCTCCGTAGACCTGCACCATGTTGGTGCATGTCGTTGACCCTCCCCCCGCTGACGTACCTGCACTGACGAACGCGTACCCACACTGACGAACGTGTACCCTGTAAACTTGGCGCAGAACTTGTCCCTCGCGGTACGTACACTCGTGTTTCGAAATGTCTGTATGGTTACCACAATTACAAGTTTGACGCTCTCTTCTACTTCTCGCAGACGGACATCACCACTGGGATTGCGAGGGACACCAAGTCGATCGTAGATAGGGTTGTCCATGGTTTGGAGGTGGCACGACGAGCTTCTTCAGGTTATCCATTGGGTCCATACTGCGTCCAAGTGTGTCGTGGCCTTGACGTTGTGCAGGACGCTTTTGGAGGTGGCCACGTCGACGTGTACGCCGAGACTGCCATTCCCTACAGCTTCGGTAGTAGGATCTGTAGGGCCACATCCATGTGCCCCGCCAGCGACTGACTAGCCTAGAGGGTCAGGGTGGGCACGTGGCTACCTTCGGCCACCGCCGCCGCACGGGCCAAGGCGGTGTCGGTATGGGCACATCCGCACACACTAGCACCGTTGTCGTTCCTAGACCCGTACTAGGTAGTAGCAGGGCAACACACATTGTACCCTCTGGTATGGGGGCAAGGTGGGTACGACAATTGGCTGCATGCCATAGCTCACGTGGAAGGTACGCTTTGTCTCTTTAGGTTTGTTTGTGTCGATACATTGCACGAATAAACAATATCTGTCCTGCAGGCATCGCGACCCACCTCGGAATTCAGCTATCCCCTCACGAGGATCCCCTAGTGAACGTGAGCGACTTCCTCATAGGCAACCCGACGAAGGTTAGGGGAGCACATGAGCCTACAACCGTTGAGGTTCTTTTCGGATCGTAGCTCAGCGGTGCCCCAGTACCCATGTAGGCACAGGTGGAGTCGACCTCCGAGGCCTTGGGAACACGAGTCAGCAGGGTTCCTAACCGCCTCACCCTGTCAGGGCACTGACACCCCGCCCTGAGGAAGGTCAAGCGGGGCCATACCAGCGGGCACCGACTAGAGGTGGGACGTGGCGACGACGGAGAAGGTGCTACATGTGGTGTGGCGGGCGACACGTAGAGGCCTTTCTGTACGTGCATTCATTGTGTACATATTTTATTTCGTAATTCCTATGGCATGATTGTGTATGAATTCTCCCGTGTATCGCAATATCAATTACCTTCATACTTATGAATCATTGTGACCTCAAACGTCCTCACAAAATTCTTTGAAAATTTATTGCACTATAACAACATACAACAATCACAAAATGTTATTAGAAGTCTAACAAATTTTGTATCCTTAAAAATCTACGAAAATCACGAACGGACTAATGGACATTGTCCGTCTTTTTTTAAAAGAATAGCAACCTATAAATAAGGTTTGCTAAATTTATTACCTACAAGAATTGTCATTTACTCTCTCATAATTATTTCCATTGATTAATAAAATATTATTATTATTATTTTAAATCGTCTAACCACAGCGACTTTGTCACGTATTGCTTAACCATAGAGCGACATATGGCCAAAACTACAAAGAAAAACTCAGTTATAATGCTGTAATTCAAAATAAAAATAGATTATTTTTTAAAAAATCTTTGCTGAGCCAGAAAGGAATGCTTTTGTGTTGTCGTGAAAACTTAGAAGACAGTTTGGTGGATATAGGTTGCAAGTTGCAACTATAAAATTATCATCCACTTTTCATGGCTTACATTACTTGATGTCTGATCGAATGCCAGCTGGTAAAGCCTAGACAGCCACTCCAACCATCTGACAAAAACAACGTGGAATCCATTGAGACGAGGAGAAAAATGCATGATAATCATGATCAGATGTACATAACATCCTATCTTTGTCGTGACCCACATTTGTGTTGAGTTCATGCAATGCTCTGTCCGTTTCAATCATGCTCGGGGCTAACACCTGTCTTAAAGCTTTGTTTGAATTGCAATGCTGTGTTGAGTGTAATACCATCAGATATTACAGCACAAAAATCTATTATATCGTCTATTTAATCGAAGCAGATAATATAATTTACTCAACAACCAAAATGACACTTCCGAAAGAACGTTGAATCCCCATTTCACCTGGGAGATCACTCCTGACTACTGAGACGCAAAGCCTGCGGTCCAAATGCTGAGACAATAAAGGAATATTTGCATGAATTGGCCCGAATCTGGCCTTCCAAGGAACCAATCTCAAAACAGCTGTATCACCGTATCAGATATGAGGATAAACAGCAACAACTGAAACTATGATGTAAACAATAATGCTGCCGGATCAGCATCTGGTTAATGATTGCAGTAGTTGTACAAGTATATTTGGTAGTAGAACACTAATCATTTGCATAGGAATGATTTAAGTAGCTCAGATCTCAAAAGCAAATGCTGGAAATCTTGTCGGTACCGCCGGTTGTTTAATTAGTATGGGTATGTGAGGGCTAGCACTTCTTCCTTGGTTTCAGATTAAATATGACAAGATGAGATATTATAATATGAAATTGTGCAAAACTTCCACATTACTAACATCTTTCTATCAGCTATCAGTAGTAGATAACATGGCAAATCTCAAGTCCACTCTAAAACCTATTCATCACCACCTGGCGCAATTAGCAAAAGGTGGAGGGATTTTGAATTGGATGCCAAATACTTACAGGCATGATGCACTGGGCAGGACTGACAAAAACATTAGATAGGATGGAACAAAAGCGCAGCAATATAATAGCAACTTATACTAAGTTTAGTAGACAAGGAAATAAAATGAATAGTTTTTTGCTGAATGAGAAATAAAGGGAAAACAACAAAAGTAAGGACATGACCAACAGCTGAAACAGTGGAGTGAAGGGTTTCAGAACGATGAGTGTAGAAATCGCTTGCAGTTTTTGACATGCTAGCACCAGCATTTACCAAATAGTCCCTTCAAGTGTAATGGAGAATATTGCTTGAAATTGAAGATCTGTTACTTCCACATGTAAGGGTTTCAGACTGCGCAGGAATGAAGACTATGGTTCCTGTTAGTTCCTGGCTTCCTGTAAGTTTCAGACTGCGCATCATGGATTGCTTTCTGTTAGTTCCTGGCTTTTTTATTATTATTATCATTTGCATTCTACAGCGACAAAGAAGACTATGGTTCTACTATGTGAGTAAAGAGATTCTTAAAGATGCCGGAATTGTAAGATCCAAAAGGTATCTTCTCAAAGTAAAGACACAGATGCCTAAAGGTGAAAGGCAAACAAGACGTGGTCAGTTTGGATTTAAATAGTTAAAGACTTAATGACATTGGTAAGAGAATGCAGCCTGGATCATGGAAAGATCCTGCATGCATCATGATTCATGCATATTACTTATCAGGAGAATAAGGGGGAAAATGAATTAAATTGCCACCAAGATGTAAAAAATGTGAGCTATTTACCATCGGTCACAATTTAGAAGCTAAAGCAAGCTAAAAGGTTCAAACCTCTAATGAAATTCTGCTAAAGCCTCCTGATTCACTCCTCAAAACTTAAAAAAAATGATATAGTAAAACTTCGTAATACTTCCGTTCAAAAATAGATGCCATCATAAACTCTCCTTGCTCACAAAGATAGATGCTGTTGGGGGAGGGTCCCTGCGCTACCTCGGGCCCACGACCACTTCAGAGTGGCGGCACTCGTTGGGAGGTTCGCAAGACCAATGGGAGGGGGTTCAACGAGGTAGCGAGACCAATCCCGGAGGAGTCCGGGGCCAACCTTGTACGAGGTCCGAGGCCTGACCCGAGGGAGGTCCAGGGCCAACCTCGGACGGAGTCCAAAACTAGCCACGAACCAACCCCGAAGTACCAGACGTGGCAGGACCCGCATTGGGCGAATTACATAGATACCCCTATGAGTAGGCTGAGCCCCGATGGTAAACTTGTAACTTCACTCGCCTCTCTCTCCACCCCTATAAATAGGACCTCATGTAATAGGAGAGGGGAGGTCATTTTGTAATCTTAGACACTCATATTGAATACACTTGGGTCATTTGTGTGCTTCTCCTTAAGTTCCTCCGCATCCGACCGGGGATGCTTCTAATTTACTGTTCCGTCTCATATCAACGACAGTTAGCGCCGTCTGTGGGGACTTGAGCGAGAAGCCATGTCGCCTAAGAAGATGATGGCACGGAAGGTCGCTGGGCCGGTCCGTGCCATCCCAAAGGCCCTTGGACTCTGCCCTGGACTCTACTCCGAACTCCGCCCCGGACTCCATCCGCACATAGATCGATTCCATCCACATGGAGGTCCTCTGAGCTCTGCCCCAGACTCAGTCCCGAACTCCCTCCAAGTCCGGACCACTCCGCGCCCCCAAACACCCTCCGAGCTCGGACCACCTCGCTACCCTGGACTTCGCTGGTGTTGGCTTGCGGACTTCGCCTGAGGTGGCACGGGGACTCGGAACCCCAAACCCTCTCTGGGATTTTCTCACTCGGAGGCCTGAATCCCCTCTGGGATTCCATTACAAGGCAGCCCGTACCCTCTCCAGCTCTGGCCTTGCTCCGTTCCATGAACCCCCTTTGGGCGCCCTCGATCTACGCCCCATACCACATCCAGGTCGTGCGTTTGAACCTCATCCGAACCCCAATACGCCTCGATGGCTTAGCCTCGGCGTACTTCAACTCAGCCTCGACGGCTTCGCCTTGGCTGAGCTTCGTTTTGCCTCGACGATGTCTCCTTGACTAGGTGCTCCCCCTAGTGCGATGGCTTAGCCTTAGTGTGGTTCAACTCGGCCTCGACGGCTTCACCTCGGCCGGGCTTCGCTTTGCCTCAACGACGTCTCCTCAACTAGGGGCTCCCCCTAGTGCAATGGATTCACCTCGGCGAACCCCAACACGTCTTGATGGTTTAGCCTCTGTGTGGTTCAACTCGGCCTCGATGGCTTTGCCTCGGCCGAACATGGCCTCGCTTCGACAACACCTCCTCGACTAGGGGCTCCCCCTAGCTCGATGGAGTCACCTCGGCGAGCCCCAACACGCCCGGATGGCTTGGCCTCGGCGTGGTTCTTTTCGACCTCGACGACTTTTGCCTTGGCAGAACTTCGCTTCGCCTAACGGCGTCTCCTCAAGTAGGAGCTCCCCTAGCTCGCTGGATTCACCTTGGTGTGCTCCAACACGCCTCGATAGCTTAGCCTCGGCGTGGTTCGCTTCGGCCTCGATGGCTTTTGCCTCGGCCGAACTTAGCTTCGCCCTAACGACGTCTTCTCGAGTAGAGGCTCCCCTAGCTCGGTGGATTCACCTCAACAAGCTCCAACACACCTCGATAGCTTGGCCTCAGTGTGGTTCACTTCGTCCCCAATGGCTTTTGCCTCGGCCAAACTTCGCTTCGCCCTGATGGCAACTCCTCAACTAGGAACACCCTAGCTCTAGGGTTGGGTTGATGACCACTCCCCTCTGGGTCGAGTCGCCTAATACTCCCCTCTGGGGTCGAGCATGCGACAACTCATCCTCCTGGTCGAGTCGTCTACTCCCCCCTCCTCTAGGATCGAGCTTGCGACAACTCGTCCTCCGGGTCAAGTTGTCTACTCTCCCCCTCTAGGATTGAGCTTGTGACAACTCGCCCATCGGGGGCCGGGTGGCCTAACATTCCCCCTAGGGTCAAGTCGCTCGTGAGCATCGTCCCGAGCGCCAAGTTTTTTTCGATGGGAGACGGCAACGTTCTCGCCTCCCCAAGCGAAGTGCTGCTCGCGAGCTTTGCCTCGACAGCAAGTTTTTCCGATGGGAGACGGCGACGTTCTCGCCTCCCCAAGCGAAGTGCCGCTCGCAAGCCTCGTCCTGAGCGCCAAGTTTTTTTATGGGAAACGGCGACATTCTCGCGTCCCCAAGCGAAGTGCTACTCGTGAGCCTCGTCCCAAGCGCCAAGTTTTTCCAATGGGAAACGGCGACGTTCTCGCCTCCCCAAGCAAAGTGTTGCTCGCGAGCATCGTCCTGAGTGCCAATTTTTTCCCATGGGAGACGGCGACGTTCTCGCCTCTCCAAGCGAATTACCACTCGTGAGCATCGTCCTGAGCGTCAAGTCTTTTCCGACAGAAGACATCGATGTTCCCGCCTCCCTAAGTGAAGTGTCATTCATGAGCCTCATCCCGAGCGCCAAGTTTTTTCTAATGGGAGATGGCGATGTTCTCACCTTCCCAAGCGAAGTGCCACTCACGAGCCTCATCTCGAGCGCCAAGTGTTTTCCGATGGGGGGTAGGGTAGCGGGATACCCCCTAGTAAAAAGCAGTAAGCGAGCTTTATTATGATATTAGACAAGCAACAACGGTGCATGGGCAATTACAACCCCTTTACACTCCCGCTAGAGAAGGCCAGGCGATTGCAGGATGAACTCCGAGTATCCCGGCTAATTGGCGCATAAGCCAGCATTACTCCTCACACGAAGGTAAGTCCCGACATAGGGCACATAGAGTCCATCCTTGGACGTTCCGCTGGGTGGCACTTAGGATTGCGGCCGGGCCTCGGCTCTAACCATTCGCCCCCCGGCCGCTGCTCGAACTTTGGTTGGTTGTGTGAGGCCCGGTGCTTGACCAACTCAGCCTTAGAAGGTTTAGTCCCTGAACGACCAGCGATTGATTTAGTGTGCCACACCACCGTTTGCAAAGGCAAGTAATCGTTGTAAACATTCCACCGCACGTGCGACGAACTCGTCCAGGAACTCGAACATAGGCTTCGGCAGGGCGGAGTCCTCGGTGGTAACGTGTCGCCGAACCAGTAGAGGGGTGCTTGAGCCCGCGCCCCGGGGTGTGCCGCGAGCGTACGGAGGTGGGGATCATGCGCTCAACTACAGGCCCTGGAGCCACCTCATCCACAGGGATCTCCGCGGTGGTGGTCAAAGCTACACCCACCGCGGTCCCCGCCGAGCCCACCGTGTCAACCTTAGGAACCACGTCATCCGCGTCCTGGCTCTCCCGCGAGGACGAGTCGACAAGTAGGGGCCTCGGCGGGGTGAACACACGAGGGGCGGCCGTGGGCATGGAGCACGTCGCCGTCCCTTCGGTGCCTCCCCCACGGGCACCTCCTGAGCCAAAGGTCAAGGTAGCGCCCGAGGAGGAAGCAGGAGATCCCGGAGAACCTGGGAGGGGAGGCTAATCGCAAGTCGCTTCACCCTACTAGGGCGACAAGAGGTGCCCGTAGTGCCGGAAGGCCCTGCCTGAGGCAAGCCCAAGTGCTACCACGCCTCACTGACTCAGGTGACAGAGGCGAGTCCTCCAGGACCTCTCAAGGGCGCTTTGGCCCCCCGCCTAGGCCCGCCATCCTCGTTGAAGGGCGAGCGAGCGAGCGCGGGCACGCCAATCATCTCGCACGCGCAGTTGTGGTGATCCCTCGCGATCAGGTGCTCTGCTGCGCCGCGCTCTACCCTCGTCTCGCACCCGAGTAAAACCACCGCCGCCTTCACTGTTGTTGGGGACCGATTTCCAAATCCGGACCCTACGTATTACAAAGACTAGTCCCGGATCATAGCTAGTGCACACAACAAACAAATGATGATTACATAACCAACAACGCTTTATTACAATAATAGAGTACAGTAGAAGGCCTTATTACAAATGAGGTTTCAAGACCTCGCACTCACACAAAAGATAAAGCACACGAAGGGTAATCCAATGGAGACCCAACACCGCCACAGCAATTGACTGGGAAGCGCAACCTAGTACTCAGGAAAGCCTTCGTCGAATCCATACGCTCCGTAGTCGAATGTTCCATCTTGAGCTTCATACTCTTCTGAGTTTTATTTTAAGTGTAGTATGTGAGTACATAAAGTACTCCGCAAGTCTTGGGAAAATGCAATAGATGTAAGGTTTAACAAAGGAGGGTTATATGGTTCCTTTTTGCACAAAGCAATATTTTATTTCAAATACCATTAAGTATTTTTGAAAGCATCAACTTAAGTAAGGTAATTGTTTAAACAAAATTTATCAAGGTAAATAGTGAAGGTTACAACCACCAACACTAGATCACTGGCTTTAACTGCCAAGGTTCAAATCAACGAGTTATATCCACACACACTGGCTACATTCGTCAGGACAACTCCGGAAGTTCCAACCACTACAGGTTCCCAAATATTTTATTTTAAAAACAAAAAACAAATGATCTACCATGTGAATGCATTCCTTGCCCGCCCTTGACCACGGGCACGGCTATTCGAATAGTTTTACACTCTGCAGAGGTTGTACAACTTTACCCACAAGAGACAAGTTATCTTAATAGCCAACATGCTTCCGTAGGCATGAGATCCAGATAATTCATCACAAAGCCTTTACCTTACTCTAGTCTAGCTGATTACCACCACCGAGGTTTCACCGTGAAGGGTTAAACCACCCATCGAAGCCCCTCTTGCGCTGTGTATGAGTACAAGAACCCCGCCCTCATCGTGGTTAACCAAGACACCCCGACACCCACTTTCCATCGGTGGTACCTAGACTAAACTATCGTAAGTTAGTCAGCTAGGTCGTACCCATATAGACTTGTGATTGTACGGTAGTGCTCAGTCTGGACAAACAAAAGCGTCGGTCCTTAATTGACTAGGGCGGAACATACACATTACAAGCTCTCGTGCTAACCGCACCAAACCAATCTTACCATCCGCCCTAGTCTAAACCAACTCTCACATTTTATTTTATTTTAAAGAACAGTGGCAACACCAATCGCCACAAATTTTCTGAACAAAAGTCTAGATCAATGAAATATAATTTCTCATTCCAAGGTTACAAAAGTTATATAGCACGACTAAGCATTTTACTACCGATACAACATTCACCAAAGTTTTATAATAATCTCATTATTGAGACAAAGGAAATCCTAGGGTGTCAAAGGTACATGGTTGTCAATGTCAAATGAGGGTATAACAATTGTCGGTTTAACTATTATCTCTAAAACATGAATTATCATTTTATGTAACATATCAATGCAATAATTTAAAATAATCAAAACATTTCTCAAACATGGGTTCAAGATGTTCAAAGGAGACTTGCCTTCGTGTGTGGTCTCTTGATTCTCTTGCTGCAGGTCGACAAAGTCTTAGGCGACGTCGGATTCTACGCGCGAAAAAGGCAAAGCAACGGAACAAATAAATACACCAAAAATTCAAATAAAATTCAAAAATTGAAAAAGAGTGTATATTTGAGTAGTTCATGATTTTAGAAAATTTTAGAAATTTGAACGGGTCAAATCGGAGTTAAAACGAGAAAGTTATGGCTTCGGGAAGTTTTAATTGAAAGAAAAAGAAAAGAAAGATTTCTCCGATTTATTTTTCTATAGGAAAACCTTAATTATGACGTCAGCAGTTAATTTAATTTCGGCCAAAATATTTTTCTAAAGAAAAAGAAATTTATGACGCAATGCTTAATTTAATTTCGACCAAAATATTTTTCTAAAGAAAAAGAAATTTATGACGCAATGCTGACGACAGCAAATATTTGAAATTTGAATTTTCGGACATGTGGGCCTGGTCCACCGTGGACCGAGTCCACGGACCGGCGACCGAGCCGAGAAGGGCGACACGCGGGCGGCCACGGCAAGACGCTGATGAGGTGGCCGCGGGCGGGCGGCGCACAAGACGGGTGGCGGGCTCGCCGGCAAGACGGAGTCGCGGCCAGCCAGGGGCCGGAGGAGAGAGGCGGGAGTCGCCTCCTACGTGGTGGCTCGGGAGGTGGCGGAGAAGGGGGCATGGGAGAGGATCGGTGGTGGTGGTGCGCATGCGGCGGGCTCGGGTGGGCGGGGTGGCGGTAGAAGGTGGAAGAAGGAGAGGAGGAAGAGTGGATGTAGAATAGCTCCAGGTGGGCTTTATAGAAATGGGAGGGAGGCCGACTCACGGAGTGGGAGAGGAAGGAAATGCGGCCGCAATTGTAGGGAAATAAAGAGGAAACGGTCGGCATTAGAAGAGGCGTGATTAGGGGTTTTAATGGGCCATCAAACGGAGTTATCACAAGAAATCGGTAGGAAATGAAGCTTTTATTTCGGCATCAATGGAGAAGAGAGAGAGAGGGGATGGAGGAAGAAGAAGGGGAGGTGGAAGAAACATATAACGGCTGGGGCCCACCCGTCGGTGAGAAGGGAGAGGTGAAGGGGTATGGTGCGGCCGGATGGACGACACGTGGCAAGTGAGTCAATCTCATGCGTTGATTTTAAATGAAGGGGTAAGTTGTGATGGATGATTGAGATTAAAACGTGGAGAGAGATGGATTTAATCCGGGTGCGACACGTGGCAAGCTAGGATTAAATTGATTTTTATTTTCAGATTAATTTTCAGAAAATACTAGAAACATTATAATTGCTTGGAAAAAATAATAAATAATATTTAAAAATTCACAAAAATTCATAGAATATTCCAGAGAATATTTTAGACTTAATAAAAATATTTTTAATTTCAGATTTGCTTTTAATAATTTTTATAAAATTCCTTTTATCTTTTAAAATTGATTTTTAATTCCATAATATTCTCAAAAATTATTTAAAAATTCTGGAAAGGTTAGGAAAAATAAAATGAACTCTTTTTGGCTTTAATAAAAATATTTAATATACATTTTCTTGTTTTAAATTTTGAAATAAATTCCAGAAAAATCCAAATAAAAGCCAATTGCTTTAAAATAATTAATTTGAATTTAAATTTTCAAAACTCGGAATTTTGGGATGTTACACCTGCAGGAGCATCAAGTCTGCATGTCCAAATAAGGATTAGAAGGTCGAGGACTAGGCAAATATAGCATTGTAAGGGGTGTGGAAATTCACACTGGGACTTGACAAAGCCCCGGAAGGCGCGAATGCTCCCCGACCCCTCGCCCTCCATGAAGGTCAAGTTCCAGCCCCGGCATGGGGTAGCAATCCTCGGCGTGCAGTACTCCTCGACGGGATCACGCATGTTGAACTTCGCAACAAGTCCTTGCAGAAGGTGCCGGTGGGCTTTATCCGTCGTGCCCAAGGATGCGAGAAGTGTAGCGAGCGGTCCACCAATGGCTTCTTCCCCGTGCTGACGAGGCTAGATTCCTGAGCAGCGTAGTAGAACCACAGGTCTCTCCATGATTCTCACTTGGCCTTGTGGGCCTTGGAGGGGAACTCGAACTTTTGTCGGCTGCCATGGAGGTCGGAGCTAAAAGGCTATCACCCCGTACAAGGAGCGCATTCTCGTAGGCGTACGCTGTCGTGAGCATGGCATAGTGGAGGAAGCAAAAGAGCGCAGCCGAGGGACACTTCACCCCTAAGCTCCGTATCACCTACTATACAACGAGAGGCGGACAAAAGAACCCGGGTTGAGGTGGGAGACCTAAAGATCGAATGTGTCGAGCACGTCCTTCAGTAGCCCAACTAGAGGGATGCAGAGGCCAGCCTCGAACTGGGCGGAGAAGACGACGAGCATCCCTGCCCCCGGGTCAGGGCGAACCTTGTCAGGCTTAGGCAAGACGGCCAAGTCGGCACTCTCGATCTTGCCCTTCTTCTCTAGCTGCTCCAAAAGGCCCCTCTTCACGTTGGAAGGGCCCAAGTGACGAGAGAACTGAACGATCTTCTCCAGGGTTTCCTTTCCATCGACCACCACCTTTGCCTTCACGGCATCCGCCCGGGAGGCGGAGGCCCCGCCCGTCTTGCTGGAGGAGCCAGCGAGTGCTGCGGCCTTTTTCGCGGTCATGACGCAATGGGTCGGCTCAAGTAAGTGGGGTCCAGAGACACGCCGAATGGTGGAGTCCCAAAGCAAAAATTCGGACTGAAGTGGAGTGAGGACCCGGGACGAAGTTCGGAGGTCCGAGGCAACCTTGGCCCTTCGCGGGAGCAGCCCGGGGCGGCAAGAAAGAGTTCCCCAAGGGAGGCCCGGGTCCCCAAAGGCAAACCACCCAAGGGCGTTTCGGGGCGGTAAGAAGGGGCCCCCGGGAGGGGATCGGGCCCTCAAGGCGCCTTGGGGCAATGCCGATTGGTCCGGATATCGGGCGGTAGGCGACAGATCAAAAGACCCTAGGAAGGGCCCCAGGCAGCATATAAGGGAGGAGGATCACGAGGGGTCCCAAGAGGTGGCGAGGTGAAACCCCAGGGGGTCCCTAAGCGGAGGCATGGCGCGAAGTGCCCGTGTGAAGCCCAAGGATTCTTGGGCCGCCTAGAGAGAACCAGAAGGGTTTTGGGGAGGTGCTGGAAGGGCTAATAGGAGCTGGTCAATGGGGGTATATAGGCTGGGGGTGGTCCACCGTGGACCATGCCTGTCCAACCCCCGTAGGTCCATGTGGTTGCTTGGCTCATAGTACAGTGTGCACCCGGTCCACAAAATAGTGCCCATGAATAGTAACCCAAGGTGACCCACGGGTAGCACCGTTCTCGAAATGCGTGCCACCGCCAAACCTTGTCTGTGTCACGCCGACAACACACAGGGCTCAAGATATTTCCGCAAAGGAATGTGTGCCTTCGAGGAGGGCACGAACTCGCCTTAGGGACCCAACATCGATAAGCCCAAGGTCGGTGCGCCAGCCCGGAGATCGGCGAGGGACTACTATTAGAGAGGGTCCTCGCGATACCTTGGGCACACGACCACTTCAGAGTGGCGGCACTCGTTGGGAGGTCCACCCCGAGACAAGTCCACAAATCAACCTCAGCGAGGTTCGCAAAGCCAACCTCGGCGAGGTTCGCAAGACCAACCTTGGAGGGGTCCAGGGCCAACCCCGGGTAAGGTATGTGAGGCCAACCCCGGAAGGGTCTAAGGCCAACCCCGAGCGAGGTCCGGGGCCTAACTTGGGGGAGGTCCAGGGCCAACCCCGAACAGAGTCCAAACTAGCCACGAACCAACCCCGGAGTACCAGACGTGGCAGGACCCGCGTCGAACGAATGACATAGATACCCCTAGGAGTAGGCTGAGCCCCAAGGGCAAACTTGTAACTTCACTCGCCTCCCTCTCCCCCTATAAATAGGAACTCATGTAATAGGAGAGAGAAGGCCATTTTGTAACACTAGACACTCATATTGAATACACTTGGGTCATTCTTGTGCTTCTCCTTAAGTCCCTCCGCATCCTCGGCGGTCTCCGCATCCGACCGAGAGTACTTATAAGTTTACTGTCGGTCTCGTATCAACGACAAATGCCATCATAAACTCTCCTTTTATACGTCCTCCTTTTAACAACTTCCTGCCCACAATAAATATTTCTGTACACATACCTTACTTCTCATGCTAGAGTAAAAAATAGTAAGTACACAAGCACATGCATGTTCATTGCCATATCACCTTAAAGTTGTCCACTTGAACAATGACAGAATGAAAACATAAAATTCATGCTATATGAGAAATTTTGTTGGTTCCACCATAATAAAATGTTTGAAGGATTTTCAGTGATACACAAGATGACATCCATGCCAGAAGAAATTACAGGTGCTTATGAGAGGTTTGTCCTTAAGGATGTACTTTTGCAACTTAGAACCCAGATATGAATCAGAATGTCAAAAAGTGTCATAAAGGGAACCTGTTCTATCAGTGAATTAATGTTTTCTTCTCGTAAGTAGAAGTCTCTTGTGGAAGCACTCCCTCCATTCTTTTTTACTTGACGTTTTTAACTTTTCACGGTCTTCAAAATGAGACTTTGACCGCTACTTTTTATAAGTTTACACTAGGATATACTAATAAAATTATAATATTATGATAGTATTTTTAACGACAAATCTAATGATATAACTTTTGTATGATCAATTTAGATAGTTTTGAGTCTAATAGTGGTCAAACTTTAAGTTTGATGGCACGGATTCTAGGAAGTCAAATAAAAAAAAGAACGGAGGGAGTAACTTCTGCAGTGGTCTGGTTATTATCGCAACGCAGGTTAATTCGGGTTCTTGTTCGATAAATAACATGAAAGGAAATTGCAGAATCCAGAACACTATTAGACTATTAATTGGTGCCTCACAGTAATGATGCGACTTGACTTCTAAATGGAATATTAATACAAGATGATAGCATAAATAACATCATCCTGAACAATCACAAACAAGGTGCAATATAGTAAGCCTGTCAAAAATTATCTCGATGAGAATGATCATTTCAATGAAAGACGACACATGCTAAATCAGACCAAAAGAATAGCTATAGTTAAGCAATTCAGCAACCAACACTAGGAACAAAAGAACTATAGACAGTATCACATGTTTGACTTATCTCCGTGGCATCTCTCTTCATCCATGGAAGGCTCCCTGTTTCTGAGCAATTGTCTGAACCAGCTGGCAGCTTGCCCTTCACACTAGACCACTGCCAAATCTTCGACACAGAGAAGCTCTCACCTTTATTCCTTGCACAAATCCTCTTGCCTTCCATGATTTCAGCATTGACAGAACTTATGCCAGCAGCTCTTCCCTTGAACCTGCTGCCCACACCATTTCTACTACGACCTGGCTGGAGTGACACCCGAAGTTCAGAAACGCCAAGAACATACTGGTAAGTGCCCATGGAGAAGCATCTCCTTGCATCCAAGCTGCTATTGCTACTCTCCCCTGCCTCCCTACTCACTATACCAGCTGCATTGCCATTGGCAACACCACCATCGATGGCACCCTGATACCCAACATTCTTGAACTTCCCAAGCCTTACTGGAAACACCCTCTTCTCGGCCACTGGCTGCTCCTCATCCCTGGGCTTCTGCCTGGGAAATTGGAATCCGTCCTCGCACTCCTCCGACAACCGTCCCTCCTCTAACCTCTCATCAAAATCAAACATCAGGCTCTCTATGGTCAGCCCAGGGACAAAGAGCGTGCCACGGCAAAGCGGGCATGTCGAATTGGACAGCAGCCATGTATCTATGCAATGCAGATGGAAGGCGTGCCCGCAGACTGGCAACAACCTGAGCCTGTCCTCCCCATCAAACTCACACAAGCACACCGCACAGTCGAATGGCTCCTTGTCGCCGCCAACAATGTCGCGGTACGCAAACACAGGCAGCGCGTCGATGAACGCCTGGTCGAGCCCAGAGTCATGTAAATGGAACAGCTGCTGCAGCTGCCGGTCCATTGCGGCGTCCCGCCCGCCCGCTCGGTGCGGTGACGGGCAGGCTCGGCTGCCGCGGCTCCACGGCTGTGCTGCTTCTTCAAAAGTAGTCTCACCAGGAGGTGGAGCAGCCCGGAGATAAAGAAGATGACCGCAAGAATGACTATGATGAACAACACCGCAGGGCTAATTCTTCCATTCCCACCACTACCACCGCCGCCATTAGCCGACTGCTGCACCTGCGGTGGGGGTTGGGTGGTGTAAGGCAGGAGCGAGTCCTTGATGAGGCCGCGGAGGCGGGGGACGGAGACGGGTAGGAGGATAGGGGTGTGAAAGATTGGGACGAAGCTACTACTGCTGCAACCATCTCCTGCAATCTCGGATTTGGAGGAGACACCCGCAACTCATCTGATCGGATAGGAGGGCTCTCTGTGATGATTGTCCTAGATGCAGCTATCTTTGGCTCCCCTATGAGCGCAAAACCAACCCAAGGGCCCAGGAATCAAATCCTCAGCCGAAAAGATCCGAGCCTCCCCCCTAAAAAGACCAAATTTGGTGCAGCCGAGAAGGCTCCCATCACTAGGGACCAAAATGCGCGCACTCCCGAATCAGCAGCGAGCGAGAGAGCCGAGGAAGAGAAGGGGAGCCACTGCCTAGACGGAGATGTGACTCGGATCGTGTGTGGTGGTGGGGGACGGCGTGGGTCTCTTGGCGATGGGGGAGTGGACGGGCTAGTGAGGGGAGGAAGGAAGTGGGGACGGTGCGGTGGCGGAGGAGGGGTGGCTTTTGGTTGTTTTGGGTGTGGGGACGACGGGTGCGCGTCGCCTTCGGCCGCGTAACTTTCACAGGTCTCGGTGGCTCGTCTCGGCTCCACGGAAAGGGAAGGAAAACACGAATCCCGTAGCCGCTGTAGGGTGGGGGCGGTGGCACGGCGCAGTAGACTGTAGACGCGCGGCTTCACTTGACTTCGTGAATGCTGGCCTCCAATGCCACGCGGCGAGATATCACCAGCCACGGCCCGTCCCAGCCCAGCCCAGCCCTGCCCTGCCCTGCCCGGCGCTTACGGCCGGGCGATGTTGGAATTTACCCAAAGTCCAATAGCCGAGTCAGGTTGGGCTTGGCTTGGCTTGGCTTGGCCTGGCCGGATTTTACATTGTTTTGTACTCCGTAGATTACGGCCCTGTTCTTTACTGCTTCTAAAAGCGATTTTTAGTTTTTGCTACAGTACTTAACTTTTAAACGAAGTATTTTCTCAAGACGAGATCTACAAGTTAATTGTAGTACACGTTAAAAGCCCAACATTTGTATTAACCAAAATCACAAGCGAGTATCCATCTCTCCGTAATCTCTGTCACAAACAGCTAAAATTCAAAAATTTCAGCCAAAAACCATAAACCTCAGCCATAGCAAACAGGCCCTACAATAGTCATCTGAATTTTGGCTCTCAGACCTTGGCTACAGGAGCAAGAGATTTGCTCAGTAAATTTCTGGCAGTAGCTTACAGAGACAGCACATGCACGAATCAAAGCCAGTTTTTGCAATTGTTTATCGACCGTATTGACAAAAAGGCCGAGGGTAAGCAAGTGACTGACTGATAGCTAATTACGAGACGATTGACAAAATATCATTTTTTTGAGTTAGCCATGTTTGGTTAGATTAACTTAACCATAAATTTAACGAATATTTCACGTTTTTTACAATTTGCCTCACATACATAGTAGTTATTATGTAATTTTTTAAAATTTTATGCAGTTTGAGTTAGCCATGTTTGGTTAGATTAACTTAACCATAAATTTAACGAATATTTCACGTTTTTTTTACAATTTGATACATTAAGAATTTGTATAATTAAAAGTAATTACAGTACTACAAAAAATGCATCACAAGATGCCATATGGCTCACTCTTTAAGTCACTGTTATCTTCTCGCCGCGCTTGCCTATTCGTACATGGTCTTGTCTTTCGTTGCGCACGAGCATGTCCCGTTGAGTACGTCAGTCGGTCCGGAGGTTGCGTATCGGGTCGGAGGAGGTATGGGGACCGTTCTATCTGCTCAGTGGGTGGCGATGGTCTAGTAGGCAGAGGTACATTACACCGGGTCCGGTAAGGGTCGAAGTTCTCCAGCTGAGACGTGCCGAACTACGAGCCGTCCGCAATAATAGCGTGTACGAAGGACTCTAGAAATCCCCCTTGTGGTGCGAACGAGCCCTCGCCCTGACCGTACGTGGCGATGGTAAACTCATGCCTGGTGGAGACCAGTCTCGCAAAGGGCAACAAGCCCGTGGCCTGCAGGATTGAGACGTAGCGCTTGTCCAGCGGCCACGGATCGCCCCCCCACGTAGCCAGAACAGCGAAGGGCCAGCCGTGTCACCCATCATCCATGCATGGAAATGGTGTTTCTCATCGTACGCGTGTTGTAGAAGCTCCGGTAGAGCCATACCTACCAGTACATACGACAGACGAAATATTAGTGCGAACATTAATAATTACTTCATAATACAATTTACATTAATTATAACTAACTGAATAACAACAAATATGACTAAGTGAATAACGTCGAAAGCATGCTATAAAAAATTACCTGTCTTTCAGGGGAACTAATCAGCACTGACGTGTCCTCAATAACTTACGCACTGCCTTCTCCAAATATTTAGGTACGCACTATTAGTTTTGATAGTACCTTGCAACAAATGGAACAAACAAAATATTACTGCGAATATTAGTAATGACAGTAGCATACTACAAGTCAGTGATTACATGCGTGTGTGAATACTTCACTACTTACCAATAATTTGATTACTCATCCGAAAAAAGACGAACCATTCATTACCATCGTCCTTAGCACTAACTCATTACTTACTCCCGAACTAGCAAATTATGGGTACTGTATGTACACAACAACACTACAAAATATGTCTAAATTACTACGACTACTTACTTCGTAATACAAATTACATTAATCATGACTAACTAAATAACACTAATTGACTATGATTATGGGAATAACGTTGAAAGAATACGATCAAACATTATCTGTCTTTGCAAAGAAGAAATCAACACTGCCAATTTTGAGTTATGTACTGCTTTCTCAAACTAATGAGCAACGACCTCGACAATGACCTGTGATGAGCGACTGGGATACTGCCTTCTCGATCTAATGAGCTACGCACTCGCCAGAGGTGCCTATTTATACCTGAGCGAAAGAAACCATTATCACTACCAGCGTTTTGGGTGAGGGGGACGACATCGTAAGAATGACAAATGTGTAAACGAGAGAGCGGGCGAGGGGGGACGACACTGAAATAATGATATTAATGCGAACGAGAGAGGGCGCAAGCGGGGCACATACAGAGAGAGTGATAATTGTGCGAACCGGTATAGCCGCAATAATATATACAACGATTTCCTGACACATGGCACTTCAAAACAAGTGTTACGATCGTTAAATTCATAGTTAAGATAATCTGAACAAACGTGGCTAATACGGATCATATAAAATTACTACAAAATTATCTAATAACTACTATTGCATCGAGAGGTCTCACATAAAATTTCATAATTTTTGAAGCTCGTCTGCTATATGTAAAAACTCGTAAACATATAACAATTGTATGAATTTCTGAGCAACATTCACCATGGATAAAATTCCCCCAAAAATTACACTACGACGAATGTTGTGTCGGGAGGCTGTAAATAAATTTTTATAATTTTTTGAGCTCATTTGATATATTTAAAAATTTAAACAAATACTAAACTAAAAAAAATTAGATAAGTAATTAGGCCAGCTAATTAGCTGGCCTAATTACCTGCCGCCTGGGGGGCTGGCAATAGGTTTCAACAGCCAACATTTATTTGTACTATTTGTACTAATATTGGTTGGTTAAATACGTTTTAAGTTAAATATGGCTAATTCGGACAGTATAAAATCCTGAAAAATTACATAATAACTATTACTGCATCGGGAGGCTTCACATAAAATTTTTTAATCTTTGGAGCTCATTTTCTATATGTAAAAACTCATAAAAATATTAAAATTGTATACATTTTTTAGTAACATTCACAATAGATAAAATTCCCCAAATATTACACTATGAGGAACGTTGTGTCAGTATTTTCGTAATTCTTTGAGCTCATTTGATATATTTAAAAATTCAAACAAACAGTAAACCGGAAAAAATTAGACAGTTAATTAGGCCGGATAATTAGCCGGCCTAATTACCTGACGCCTGCGGGGTGGGCGATAGGCCTCCTACCGCCTGCACCCTAGGCGATAGGTTGCCTGCATCTTGGACTGCTGCGATAGTATCAAGTTTAAGGAGTATAACTTTCTCATACAGACTCCGTTTGGGGCGTTCTTAGACTTTATGGAAAGCTTATCAAGTCTACTTCTAACGGATCCAATCTCATCTTCAAATTCTATCTGAACCGACCAAAACCGTCAAAAGAGTCTGCGTTAGTTTTTGAGTCCGAGTCAAAAGGGTGTTGCGCCACCCTCACTTGGGCTCATGGGCCTTGTAACCCTAAGGGCGTGTGCCCACTTCCCTGGCCGCCACCCCTAGTCGTTTCCCTATATAAGAGCCACCGCCTCCCTCGCTAGGATCTGGATTTCGTTGAATTTAGGTTTAGCCATTGAGCAAAGTTCTGTTATTCAGTTGTGTCAAACGACCACCTATCAAGACAGCTTTCGGGATCCCAACTTTGTTTTCAGTACCATCTATGCTTCAATCTTATTTGCAATATCAGATTGCCTATGTCTTATTCTTACTAGTTCTTCGATTGCTCGCAGGGATTAAACTTCGTGTTCAGGTTGATCGCGCTTCCGGCGAGGTCAATAACATCTCGGAGTTGGTTCAACAATTGCTGCGGTAGTATCAAGTCCAAATGGATGTAACTTTCTCATACGGACTTCGTTTGGGACGTTCTTAGACTTCATAGAAAGTTTGTCAAGTCCACTTTCTAGCGGATCCAACCTCATCTTCAAATTCCATCTGAGGCAGCCATAATCATCAAAAGAGTTCGCGTTGGTTTTTGAGTCCGAGTTAAAAGGTGCTGCGCCACCCCCACTTGGGCCCATGGGCCTTGTAATCCTAGGGACGTGCGCCCACTTCCCTGGCCACCACCCCTAGTCTAAGAGTCACCGCCTCCCTAGCTAGGATCTGGATTTCGTTGAATTTAGGTTTAGCCATTGTGTAAACTTCTGTTCTTCAGTTGTGTCAGATGACTACCTGTCAAGACGGCTTTCGGGATCCCAACTTTGTTTTCAATACCATATATGCTTCAATCTTATTCACAATATCAAATTGCCTACGTCTTATTCTTACTAGTTCTTCGATTGCTTGCAGGGATTGAACTTCGTAGTTGGTTCAACGATTACTAAGGCACAAGCGTTATCGTACGGTTGTAGTCGGATCATGAGGGTCACCTCCACCAAAAACGATAGTTATCAATCTCATCGAAAGATCGGGCACCTCGTCTCCATCACCAAGAGACTGCAACCCCCCAGGGAGCGAGCGGTAACCCCTTTGTCTTTGTCAATTCGTCTCCCACCGCTGTCTTAATGGCCATCTTGTAGACATGTAGGAACTCGCAGGTGTCCGTGTCGCCTTTGTAGGGCTCCACCGTAGGCATCTTGAAGTGTTCCAGCCAGGTCCTCAGCTACAAGCCTGTGTAGAGAGGGGACTCGGGGTCCACCCTCCGATTGCGAGCCCTTGCATTGGCCTACTGGCTTTTTGTCCCTTCTCCAGCCGCGTCCGCCATTATTATGGCGGGCGCTAGGTGACTTTGACTCTTCTATATCTCAAGCATGGCTTTGCGTAGATCCGCCAATCCTCGCTGCAGCATTCTGAGGATTGCTTTAAGGGGCTTCCGCCCACGCTTGGCGCTAGAGGAGGGACCACCCCCGCTCCCATCATGGTGATAGCGATGATGTCAATGCCGGCGAAGACCATTGCTAGAGTGGTGCAGGCCTCGACGTTGCAGTTTCCTACTATGGTTGGGTCCTCTGTTGACAAGGCTTCTCAATTCATCGTTGGGTTGGGATGCTGCCTCACCGGTGTGTCGCTACCACAGGGGCAGGGGCCTTCGTGGGTTGGTTCCTTTGCCCTCACTACAACAGCCTCGGTGGCAGTGCTCCTCTTCCACTTAGGGGTCAATGTAGCCTTCTTTTTTGGCGCCATTACGTCTAAACACTCCTTCCTTGGCTCGTAGATTATATGTTGTTCCCCACGGATGGTGCCAACTGTTGTGGTTATAAACCAAACAGTAAATAAGGGGGCTATAGGGAGGCCACAAAGGGGCTGCTCGAAGCCTTACAAACTGTGAAGGCAGGGGAGAGAAGTCTGTGTACCTAGATTTTTTTTGAAAAAGAGAACCTGCCTCTCACAGCGCCCTAAGGTGTGCATTTATAGCCATGAGAAGACTTGTTACATAAATGCTCATATCTGGGTCTACAATTGTAGGAGCAATACCGTCTTTTCCCTTACAACAGTCATCACTGGTTAATCATCATCCTCATGATTATTGGCCCGTCCGGTGCAATGGACCGACTAGGCCAAGATGGGAGCCACTCTCCTAACCGGCACATAGACCTAGGACATAGTGAAAATGGCTAGATTACACCTAATTATTATCTCTAAGCAGTTTATTCAATATATATGTTGAGAATAGCAAATAAAAGTGCATATTTGTTAGGGGAATAAAGAGAACATCACATTAATTTTGCATTAGAACATATAATATGACATATTTATGGACAAAGTCATTCAAAAAATATGCCCTATAAACTTGGACAGAGGGAGTAAGTTTCAGTGAGTTAGGCATCTGTTTGGTTCATAGCTACATCTATAGCAGATTCCTTCTCTACCATTTGGGTCATGGTGTCAATGACTGAAAAAGGTATGGAAAGATTTGTAGGATTGAGTATGTCAAGTCAGAGGGGGTGACTGGCTCTCTCAAAATCTTCTCTTAAGTATCAACATAACGCAACTAAACCACAAACCCTCAAGAACATAAAGCCAAAAGCCAAGAACACCAGTTTGACTGTAGTAATAATCCAGTCTGACCACCGACTGTTGAAAGCATCTAGGCCGGTCTGACCGCCTGGCGGTTGAACTGCTTGAGGAGTCGATCTGATCGCTTATCGCAGAAACAGTGTAATCAGCACTACACATAACCCAAGAAAAGATCCAACTCTCAAACCACTTATCCAAATACAGTGAAACTTGGCACAAATGCTCTCTAGGATATCAATAACTTATTCCAATCATGGATCAAGAAAAACGATGCCAAAGTTCTAACATTTATCCAAACACAAAGAGTTTTTTCAAAACCAGGCAAAAGAGGAAAACATCGATATGTTCTTGCTCGTGAGTCCTAAATGATCTAGATGACCTTGGATGTGTTCTTACATATCATAGCAAGCTAGATCATAGTACAAATTCAAGCCAAAACCCCACAAGAACAAAATACCCAAATCACTCCTCTCTTGAGGAAAACCGGGCAAATTTAAAAACTCTTCCTAGAATGTGTTTAGATGTGTGAGATCTAATCTTCAAGAGATATCTTCACCTCTTACATGTCCTTAACACCAAGAAAGATCAAGAAGAGAGAAATCCAAACAAGAAACCCAGAAAATCAAAAGCACAAGGAGGAATACATGGCACAATTCACTTGGATAAACTTTGAATGTTTATTTCACTTGAAGAGGAATATTTTAGAGCCACTCCCTCTAGAGGATGAAGCTCTAAGTCTGAAGCACACACACAAGACCCTAACACAATAAAACCCTAACCCTAATCTTGAGTGACCTTCGTCTCTATCTCAACACAAAGGCTTATATAGTGGAGGCTACCAACTTACACCAAATCAACCACTTCTTAGTAGATTACACTACATATATTTGGAGAAACTCGGTAACCCACACACAAATATGTTTTACATTACACACTTTTATGCTTTTCAAAGCGTGATTTCCAAATGTTCCACAAGTTCGATAACACATTTCATCCTCAAAGATGTGATCTAAACCACTCAGGCTAGCGCCACGGTTTTACAAATTACCACTCCACTGATATTGGATAATTTTTCAAATTGCCACTCACCGGTCTTTACGAAGATGTGATACCCAACGTCTCGTCGCTAAGATCGTACGCCTATCCCGAGGCCGTCACTGCTTGAAACGTCTGAGTCCTATGACATAACGTATTGCACCATAGTCTGTACTACCCAATGTCTTGCTGCCAAGATCGTACTTTTACTCTGAAGAACATCACCACTTGAAACACACAAGTCCAATTGGTATATCATATGCACGTATTGTCTCATTATGATCCTTATCTTTCTTCTGTGCTCTCGACTTGAGATAATACTCTACTCGAACTTACACAACACTTTATGACCACCAAGCCTCAGTCTTGCCACTAGCCGTAATCCATCATCAAAACACCTTCACACCAAAGACAAAACAATCGACCCAGGCACAAATCACATGTACTTGACTCTCAATTAGCAAAATATATGCATGGACACACCATGGCTCATACATGCATAGCCACACCATGACTAACACCCGCACGGACTCCCGCCGTGACTAAAACCAGCATAAACAAACACTCAAAACTAACTCATCACAGGGCCGATCTAACCGCAACACCTATGCCGGTCACATCACTTAGAGCACATCGGCCAGACCGCCATGACAATGCCAGTTAGACCGCTCTTTGAAAACAACTCGCAACTCAATGTGGACCTCTCAGAAAATAGTTGCCGTTAATAAAGGGCTAGTACTATCGCTCTCCGGTCAGGCCACCACCACAGCTAGTCAAATCGCAACCTAAGCGCTGGTTAGACCGCTAGCAACGCCCGGTCACACCGTTTCGGTCAGACCGCCACCCAAGGCCGGTTTGACTGGTGTTATCAGTATTGCATATGTCAAAATGCAAATTCACAAAAAATCAAACTCAAATAACAAAGGCAAGCCACAAGAAAAATACAACTCTTATGGAGCTGCTACCGTATGGTCTTATAAGATTCTCTTTTACAAGCCAAAATTTGACGCCGATTTTTATGACCTATTGTAAGGTAAGTTTGGCAAAAAAAAATGATAAACTTTGACAACATAAATACATAAACTAAACAAGCCCTAACTCCATTTCGTAGCCCTACTCAAAAGAGCTTTTTTGAGTGACTTATGGCTGAAAAGCACTGTAGCTGGCTAAAAAACACTTAGCTGATAGAAGTTTATGTAGCATAATTAAATTTAAAAAAATTTAAAAATAGAAAAACATGTTAGCCTATCATGTATAATGCAAACAAATACGAAAAAAAGAACCGACAAAAAAGCTAAAAGTATAGAAAATGATGAAATTTATAAATAAGAAAAAATAAGTTAGAAGTCAGAAATTAAAGCCGAAACAAACGGGCCAATTGTATAGACACGGTCTGTGGTGATAGCCGAGCAGGTTACGCCACGGGGTCACGTGACGCCCTAATTTTTCGAACTCCTCTGAGCGGGCGCTCACCCATTCGCCATTCCCCCATCTCGCTCTCTCCGCCCTCTCTTTCTCCGAGAGGGTGATCGAACCCCAACATTAACCAATCACATCTCGTCGTCGCATCTCGCGGCGATTCCCCGATCCGGCCAGATCCGCCAGTCTGAGGTGATATTTTTCGTGTTTTTGGGCGAGTTTTGGGCTAGTTTTTCGAGTGCTGGTCTGATGGATTTGGGGGATTCGTGGTTAGGGTTCCGATGGAGGGCTCGGAGGCGGCGCCGCACCAGCAGAAGGACAACGTCAAGGTGGCCGTCAACATCCGGCCGCTCATCACGCCGGAGCTCCTCCTCGGCTGCACCGACTGCGTCACCGTGACACCCGGCGAGCCGCAGGTATCGATTCGTCTGGTGATCGGTTGTCTGGTTGGGGTACGATCGGGTGGTCTGGGAAAGCGTGATGCTTCTAGGATTTTGAATTGATACATGCGTGAACATAGATCGGTGAACGACGCGAGATTTTTTTTGGAAGTTTTAGCTAATTGGAGGATTATTTGGGCGGCCTGATTCAGCAAGATACGGAACATGTGTAGTGGGGGATTTATTTTTTGGGACCGGTCATAATTTCTTTTCCAGAACTCGAAATTTCCATATGCTTGTTGGATCAGAATGCTGAACATGTATAAGCTCTGCAATTGCTACTATACCAGGACATTTATCTCTCAAAATGGCTTGTAGGCTCAAATGGATGTTGATGACGCCCTTTTGTGGTATTGTAGGTCCAAATTGGCCCACAAGTCTTCACCTATGATCATGTCTATGGCAGCACAGGCTCTCCTTCCTCGTTAATATTTGAGCAATGCGTGCATCCGCTAATTGACTCATTATTCCGTGGATACAACGCTACTGTGCTAGCTTATGGCCAGGTGCATTTTTTTAGTATGATGAAATTAATACTGTTTTTAGATGATTGGTTTGTTCTGTGACTGAGCTGTTTTTCTGTACCAACTCTAGACTGGTTCTGGTAAGACATATACAATGGGTACCAATTCTAGTGGTGATGCAAACTGTGGAGGAATAATACCCCAAGTTATGGAGACAATATTCAGAAAAGTTGATGCCATGAAGGATGATACAGAGTTTTTAATTAGGGTATCCTTCATTGAGGTACGAAAGTCGATAGCAGTTATTTTTCGTTTAGTGGTTCCAACAGCCATTATGCTTGTTATCATTTCATGGTGTGTTGATGCACATTTCAGATATTCAAGGAGGAAGTTTTCGATTTGCTCGATGCAAGTCATGCTGCTCTCAGACTTGATTCAGGGTCTGTCGCCAAAGCAGCAGCTCCTGCCAGAGTGCCAATTCAGATTCGAGAGACTGTGAATGGTGGCATCACCCTTGCTGGTGTCACGGAGGCTGAGGTGAAGTCAAAAGAAGAAATGGCATCGTATTTGGCTCGTGGGTCCTCGTCGCGTGCAACTGGAAGTACAAACATGAATAGTCAGTCAAGGTAAGTTACAAAGGAATATTTTTGTATGGATATTTTGTTCTGTTTGGACACCATCTTTCATCCCCTGTGGGTTCTACTACTTTTTAAATAATTATACATTCATTGTTAGCGATTAGTGGAGATTCACAATGAAATTGGCTTTGATCATGCTGTATGCATGTTCTGTTGTCGCCTTTTGTATTGCCATATGTGCTTTAGTGTGGATGGGCGAGCTACTTGCATGCTGTTTGTACTTTCAAGTATAGAAGTTCAAGTAGTTCAAGTGCCAGTTTGATGTAGTAATTTAATTGATTTTCATTGATGGCATTTTGTGTGCCTATTACTATACTGGATTGGGATTAGTAAATGTTGTTGTTTGTCCATTTTTTATTTTAAAGGTTACATACTGGTCTGATAGTTCTTTATCTGAATGGCATTGTTTCTTTGTAGCCGCTCTCATGCTATTTTTACAATATGTATTGAGCAAAAGAGGACCTCAAGTTCTACATCTGACAAGTCAGCTAGTAATGAGTATGATATTTTATCCTCAAAGTTTCATCTAGTTGACCTGGCTGGTTCTGAAAGGGCTAAACGGACAGGAGCTGATGGATTACGGCTTAAAGAAGGCAAGCAAGACTCTTCTGGCGTTCATATATGTTTGTTTAGTTCAATATGTAATTGGGCAGCTGATTTCAACTTTGTTCTATCTATTTTGTGTGTATAGGGATACACATAAATAGAGGCCTTCTAGCTCTTGGCAATGTTATTAGTGCATTAGGTGATGAAAAGAAGAGGAAAGAAGGAGCATTTGTCCCATACCGGGACAGTAAATTAACCCGTCTTCTGCAGGTATGAATATTATATTCATAGTTATGTTATCAGCATATCATAATTTAAAATTCACAAATACCTGGACTGGAAAAGATGTACAATTCCTTGCAATAATGGACATCCTACTCTTATTGTCTTAAGTGTGTGGCAGCCCTGACACCACCTTAATGTGTCGGTACTTCCTACAACTCTCTAGTCCAGCTAGGGTAGTGTCTTCAATAGTTATATCTCCGTTGTTGCCATCACACTTTCTCTAATGTTTGAGCACCCTTTTCCATGTTACTTTAGGATCACCTTTACTTACGATGTACATATAGCTGATCATTTGTATTTTTTATTGATCTTACATTATTTAATGCCGGAAAACTGAACTATGGAACTTTAACATGCTGTAACTTACGAATGCTTTGCCTTGTTACATTTATGCTGGGCCTTGGCTAAGGACAAATGCTTTTTTTTTTTGCAGGATTCTCTAGGAGGAAACAGTAAAACTGTTATGATTGGTATGTCTATTTTTTTCACACATATATCTTTGTATTAGAACTTTAGAAGCACTTTTACTAAAAACGATTTTCTTTGCTATTTATTTTCCTGTAGCTTGCATTAGTCCTGCTGATTCAAATGCAGAAGAAACCATAAATACACTCAAGTATGCCAATCGTGCACGCAATATTCAAAATAAAGCAGTGGTATGCTTTCTCTTCCCTTAAAGATAGGCTTCCTGTATCTATTTTGAATTGATATTATTTGTCCATCATTTTGTGCCCTATTGTGTAGATAAACCGTGACCCAGTTACAGCGGAGATGCAAAAATTGAGGACTCAGTTGGAGCAGCTGCAGACTGAACTTCTGTTTTCCCGCAGTGGGAGTGCAGCACTAGAAGAACTTCAGGTTTGTTTGTCCGTCCTGTGTTGACTGGTTGAATTAGTTGAGTTTATTATCTAATGCTGTTTTCTGCATCTTTCAGTTGCTGCAACAAAAAGTCTCTCTGCTTGAGCGAAAAAATTTAGAGCTTAACCATGAGCTCAAGGAAAGGGATTTGTCTTGTGAGCAGTTGGCGCAGCGTGCACTTGCTGTGCAGGTCTCTATGATTTCTTTGTGCTCGGAAGTGCTTGAATCATGTACCCTTGATTCATAGTTTATAGCAGTAAAGTCGTAATATGCTTTGGTATATAGCATTATTTATCATTAGCTATATGAGTTCAACATCCCTAGGTAATGCCACATGTAGGTGTATGTTAGATCTTGCTCTTGTGTAACATTTTTCTTTGTTTCTATGCTATTACTTTGTAGCACATGATGATTCTCTGTACATGTGTACCGTACTACCATCTCTAGAACAGAATGTTGCTAGCCAAGTTTACATGAATAGCTCTGCTAACATAGCGCAACAGAATAACAAATTAATTACATGCTTACAGCTGGAAAAGGATCAGTTGATGCTCAAGCTTGAATCAGCGCGCAATGAAAAATCGTGGGAAGATATTGAGAATGCTGATATTGACCTGGTTTGTGAAATCAAATCTCTACTTACCCCTCTACAGATTTCTGCGCACATTGTTATATCAGCCAACTTTAACTTCTTA
This sequence comes from Bonia amplexicaulis, assembly GCA_036346245.1. NCBI lineage: Eukaryota > Viridiplantae > Streptophyta > Magnoliopsida > Poales > Poaceae > Bonia > Bonia amplexicaulis. The sequence continues at coordinate 30,239,954 of CM070738.1, read as the reverse complement.
TTTTGTTATTTTTGGTTCTGGGCAGGATGTAGACCTTATGAAGAGCTATATATTGAAGATTCAGCAGTTGGAAGGTGAACTGATGCGGCAAAAGTTCTCCATTACCTGCAGAAACGGTTTACATGATCGGCTTGCCATGGATGAGGACATGCTTCTAGATGACTTCGGTTCAGGTTGTGAAGCAGGAACACCTGATGCTTCAAGTAAGTTACTGAAACACATTCATACAACGTGCTAATAGCACTTTATCTAATAATATTTTTTTTTCAGTAGTCAACATTTTACAATTCAGTGACTGCGTGCAGCACAGTTGGAGCTAGCATTCTCTGCTTATCATCATTTGCTTGTTTACTAACATGATCATTACAGCTTGCTTTTGGTCGCTGAGACTTTAAACTTGTTTAGGATTTTTTCTTTTGGTGCGCTTGCAATCGAGATTGATGTTAGTATGTACATCACTGAATTTAAAGCAGGGTTTTACTTCATTACTTGTTCAAATAGCTGTCTGGAAAGAAGATAGGGATCAACATTCCCTTTTCTGTATCTCATGTGTGATGTACCTGTAGTTCCTTCCTGTATACATCAACATCAAACACTGTACACATGATAATTTTACCAAATTTGGCAGTTCCAAAACACCGTAGAATTTTGCCCAGCTAGGACCTCATAGTATCCCTTGGATAACTCTACTATCTCCAGGTGAAGCTGATGAAGAAGAAAAGGAGAGAGAGCATTCATCCCTGCAAGATAAACTTGATAAGGAGCTGCAGGAACTAGATAAAAGACTTCATCAAAAGGAGGCAGAAATGAAACAATTCGCGAAGAGTGACACCTCTGTTCTCAAGCAACATTATGAGAAGAAGTTACATGAGATGGAGCAAGAAAAGAAGGCTCTTCAGGTTTTATTTGCTTAAAGTTCCTGATTTCTCCTGATTTCTTTACTTTTTTTCTGAAACATTTGTAACCTTGCTTGTGTTTACAGAAAGAAATAGAGGATCTTCGTCATTCATTAACCAATATATCTTCTAATACTGATGAGAGTGCACAAAAACTGAAAGAAAATTATCTTCAGAAGCTCAATTTGCTTGAATCTCAGGTGTGTACACACAGCAACTGTTTTGTTCTCTTCCTCAGATTCTAAATGGACACCATTTGCAGGTCTCTGAGCTCAAGAAAAAGCAGGAAGCTCAACAACAGCTGCTACGACAGAAACATAAAAGTGACGAGGCAGCTAAGCATTTACAAGAAGAAATTCAGCGCATAAAATCTCAGAAGGTTTTTCCCCTCCAAATTTTCCCAAATATAATTTAGTTTTATCTTTTGACACATCTTCCTTTCATGGTATCTTAGGTTCAACTTCAACAAAAGATTAAGCAAGAATCCGAGCAATTCAGATCTTGGAAGGCTGCTCGTGAAAAGGAAGTGCTTCAGGTAATTGTTACTAGAGTTTGTAGTTCACATTTCTTGTGAGCTCCCAACTTCTCAAAGGACTTGTGGTGATAATGCTGTGTTTCTGTTAATTAGCTCAAGAAGGAAGGGAGACGGAATGAATATGAGATGCATAAACTCCTGGCCTTAAACCAGAGGCAAAAAATGGTTAGTTTTCTCATTTATATTTCTTTTAGCTTCCAAATGATACGGTAGTTATGCCATTCTGCTGCAAATTGTAGGTTTTACAGCGGAAAACTGAAGAAGCTGCAATGGCCACAAAAAGACTGAAGGATTTGCTCGAGGCAAAGAAATCCACCCGTGAGACATATGGTAAGAAGCTACAACCAGTGACTTCTTTTTCCCATTCAGATTGCTGTGTGCTCATAAGTCATAACTCATGAATTTTTACTGCTTTTTGGTTGAAATTCGTAAATTTCCAGGAAGTGCAAGTGGATCAGGGGTTCAGGTTCTCTTACTAAAAACTTGACAATTCTAGTTATAGAAACAATTAAATTCTAGTTATAGAAACAATTACTAGTCCCTTGTACTTTCCCATTGTATTATGTCTGAAATATTCTTTTGATATGGCATTAGGCCTTAATGCGAGCCATTGATGATGAACTTGAAGTTACTCTAAGGGCATATGAATTGCGTTCACACTATGAGCGACAAATGCAAGAGTAAGTCCCAGTTTTCTTGTGTTGATATCATATAGTGCTCGGGTTTCTAATGCTTTTGTTTGTCAGTGTCTATTGAAAAATTGTACCTAAGTAGGTTCAGTACTGTAAGTGTCTTCTGCATTAGTTCTGCAGCTTTGTTACAGGGAATTTTTTTCTTAAAACAGGAGAGCGACGATATCCAAGGAAATAGCAAAGCTAAAGGAGTGTCCTCAGGCTATGTCTCCTAGCGCTAGAAGTTCTAGGATATCCGCACTAGAAAACATGTTGTCATCATCGTCTAGTGCCATGGTGTCTATGGCCTCACAACTGTCTGAAGCGGAGGAGCGGGAGCGTGTATTCAATGGTAGAGGTAGATGGAACCATGTAAGGTCACTGCCTGACGCAAAGAGCACAATGAATTACCTTTTTCAGTTAGCATCGTCTTCAAGGTATGCTGTACTTGGCTTTCTTTGTCAATGATGTTTCAATTCGTTAAATACATTCTGTAGAGTTTGTTTTCATGATTGAAGATGCGTATAACATATGATATGGACACTCCTGGTTTCCTCAATCTGTTCTTATTTTCTTTATGTCACTTCTAGATGTCAACTACACGATAAAGAGGTGATGTGTAGAGAGAAAGAACTCGTCGTTAGTGAACTGAAGGAAAAGGTGGTTGCACTTAATGGCAAAATCAGACAATTAGAAACACAAGTAAAGGATCTAAATAATCAAAATATGCAGGTAAAGATTATCTCAATTTTGCATTAGGCAAATTTGATTACATCATTGGGAATTTGGCAATGTATTTCACTGTTGTAGATATGACTTTTTTCAGTTACCACTCGTTCGCTGATCCTTTCTTATGATCGACAGCTTTTTACTGCAATGAACAATGCAAAGAAATCTGTTGGGGCTTCAAGGAGTGTTACTGACAGTTCAGAAGATGGTCAAACTTACGCTATGGGAAAGGTATAGAAGGAAAGCTTATGTGTCTTCATCTAAAGTACATCTGGTGATATAACCAATGAGCACACTGCATGTTTTCCTTGTTAAATGTGTCTCATATTGTCCCTATATATGCAGGGTGCTCGAGCTTCCCAATTTTTCACACATAGTAAGAACATGTATTTGTCGGACGACATGGACATATCAGACTCTGAGCAGTCGGAAGAGTTAGAAGATATGAATGACGGATCTGATTCAGACTGGGTTGCATCGTCGAAGAAAGCCAGAGCACGTCAGCGAACAAAGTCCAGCCAATTGAATCCTAACCTGGGTAGCAATAACACACAGGAAAATGCGAAGTCAGAGATGCCCAGTGATGAAATGTCCACTTTGCAAAAATATGTTGCTTCACTGTGCTGCTCATGTTCGAAACAATCATTATGCAAGACCAAAAAGTGTGAGTGCAGAGCCTCAGGTTCACAATGCGGCGCTGCTTGCGGATGTACTGCTTCCAGATGTGCCAATAGGGTGCACATCAAGCAAGAAATAGATGACGCATCTCGGAAGGAAGGTGGGGAGTGTGTTGATGCATCTTCTTCAGATGATGCCAAGACGCAGGAAATTGTGAAGCAGGGAATCATGCTTCTCGAGAATGCTATGGCTGACAAGGAAGCTCAAGAGCCAAAATCAAGAAAACCATTGGCTGACATTGGAAATAACGCGGTATGTATTATGCTTCCCAATACGGCTAGAAATCACTGTTCATCTGAAATTCTGAAGCATTCTGCGTTCCCAACAACCCAGCATTGTGTTATTGCTTCTGTTAGATTTGCATGTGGCAGCCCCAGCTGATGCGTCATGCACATTTGGTTGGATACAACAGCGAATTATCGCTATGGATCTAGTATTTTTTATTCCTGTCACAACCGTTTCTTTTGCCATGGCCTCATTTTTCTTGTGAAACTATCTCCTTCAGGTGAAACAAACCAGGGCAAAACCGAAGCAGAGGAAGAACTGGCGCAAGTCGACAATTCAGCTCGTCCCTTCACACCCTCTCCCACCCTCTGCGCCGGAGAACACCGAAGCGCCCCCCCGGAACAGAGGTGACCTTACCCTCAGATTGCCCCGAGCAATGTCCTCGGAGCTCGCGGATAGCAACCCTCCACTCACGGACCGGAACGCCACTAAGCCTGACGAGTCCGTGAGCAGCAGCAAGGAGAACGCCAGTGCTGTTCCCGCGAGGTTGCCGGCTCGGCTGAGAAAGAATGCCGTAGAGAAGGAGAACCACTTGCGATGATTCGGTGCAATGCCCCTGGTTAATTGGTTCGCTTGAGCCTGCGCAGCTGCAAAGATGCAACAGCTTGGTTGCAAAGTCTTTTTGTTTGTTTACGTAGGGGGTAGGCCGTCTCGGTGCCCCTCGGCGAGGCGGGCTGAGGAGTGGAATGGAAGGAGCCTCTCGTGTGCCTGTGGAATGACCTGACGATGATGCATTCTATCACCATATGTAAGTTCCGTGGTTAGGATGATTGCTATGACTGGAATGTAACACTTCTGTACAACGCTCGATGAGCTGAGTTTAATTGGTTTAATTATATCATGGAAAGCAGTAAACCTTGCAGCCTCGTGAATGATCCCACGTATTTGCATTCCTCCAGCAATCGGCTAGAAGATGTTTGTTTGCGTTGTCGGAGTACTGTGGTGTAGGTCTTTACAGGTCTTGAAATACCCATGGGTAGACCGCAGTACTCTTATACCCATGGGTTAGCTCAATGGCTACACCACAGTACTCCTACAACGCAACGAAACATGGTCTTAGTTTGCTTAAGCTACTGTGGATCCCTTTTTGCAAGTTTCTTTATTTTCAAGTGTTAGCCTGTTGCAAACTGAACCTGTCTGAATTCCTGTTTTACCTTGATTTTGCCCAGATAATGTTGCCCCGGGTTTGAGGCTGAAGTTCAAGCCTTGCAGCTACTAATAATAATCATGCGGAGAAACGGACAACGCTCCTAGTGTAATACCACCAGAATGAAAAGGGGAAGAAAAAAGAGAAATGAAATAATCCAAAGGAGAATGAAGGAAATAAAGTAGAATTTTGTCGTTAGACCCATCGGCTTTAGAATGTCAAATAAAAGTAGCGTTCACAGAGGTTCCTAGACCGTCCAGGGCTGGTCGGTGTCTCTCGCTATTGTGGGTTTCGTCATCCAGCAAAAAAATTTAGCCAAGGCACATTTTTACCGACTTACCCGTAGTAGAAAAGCCTTAATCGGAGCAGAGCCCACTCGTTAGACAAAAAGTCCTTAAAGCCCAGAGCCCTGAGAGAGGAGCCAGGGGTAAGTGAGGGGCAGCCTGGTCAATTGCATAAAGCCAAGGGAGTTTCACGGCCATGCCCCCTCATAAGTAGACCAGCCACACAAACCTCACTTCCATTTCTCTCCTCTCAACCGAAAGCCAAACCAAGGCAAGGGCAGGAAGCCAAACTACTCTATTTCCTCCTCCTCATTTCCCTTCTCTGCCAACCATAGCCAAGTCAAGCAAGAGGCAACACCATTGTTTTGCTCGGTCAAAGCAAAAGCCGTAGCCACCACCCAACACAAAAGTCCCAAGAGTCGCACCACACAGAGACAGCGAGGAAGAGGGAACCGGAGGAGAGGAGGCAAGAGGTGTAGGGGAAGACGAAGGAGGAGAAGACGATGAGCACATGTGAAGCCGCGTGAGCACAAGTCATGGCCACCATGAACATCATCACCGTCCATCTTCATTTATAGCCCTTCAAACAGGAAGCTCCTTGTTTTCCCTATCCTTTTCCCCCATTGACATAGCTTGACACAGACGGCGAGACCGTAGGGTCACCATGCGCCCTTGGTCAGGGGGACATGCTCCTCGGCGCATGTCCCCCGCCAGGTCTCGTCGCGGCGACGCCCGTAGGCCTTTCCAACCCATGCGTGCATGAGAACAAGGGTAAACAAAAAATAGAGACTAGAACAAATACATGTAGTAAGTAGGGGAAAAGAGTGCACCGTCCTGGGTAGAGAAGAAGGCAGACGACGGTGAGCTGATAGGGGGCGAGCCAAGAAGGGGAAACTAGGGGGAGCTCTGCAAGCTGGCGGCGCAACCACGGTAGAGCCCGGGCGTCGGCTAGGGGAATCGACAGCGCCTAGGACGGCCGGAGGGGGGACGCCTTGACCGGAGGGCAGCGCCAGAAGGCCAGAGCCCGGGGCCAGCCATGGCGGTGCGGGATAGGTGGAGTAGCCGAAGAGGCGGCAGTGGGATGGGCCTGTGTGCCCATGGCCCGAGGCAGCGAGTTCGCTGGAGCGAGAAGGGGAGAGATAGTCATCGGGAGGAGAGGTTAGGGGGAGACATGCCGGTGGCAGGGAGGCGGCAGAACCGCCCTTGACCGGTCGGATCCAGGGAGGATGTAGGCGGCGCTTGCGGAAGGCGGCGGAGGAGGTTGCTTGCGTCGAGCTGGTGGCCATGGTGGGCCAAGTGGCTGGCGAGCCTAGGGCGGTCGCAAGGCGCCTGCGCGTCGCTTGAATCATGGAGAGAGAGATGAGAAGAGGAAGGGGATGAGCCCATTTCGGCCGAGTAAGGAAGGAAAGGAAAGGAAAAAGAAAAAAAAGAGGGAGATGAGAGAAGAAAAGAGGAGAAAAAGAAAGAGAAAAAAAGAGGGTTTGATATCTACGCGTCGGGTCCTTAACCCTGGGTGTTTTATGCCAATGTCGAGTGTTGCGCGTAGAATCGGTGTTGTGCGTATAAGTGCATGTATCGTTTTTATATATTGAGTGGGGTGATGCTTGTACAGGTGGGGGTCCCTGGTCGAAACCGTCCACGCATCGTCCCCGAGGCTAATCAGGCAAGTGCATGATACAGCGGTAAATTTAGGTAGTGTTTGCTGTTAGTTGAATGTTGAGGCATTGCTTACCTTGATATGGTAAGTTAACTATTTCTGGTTGCATGATAAGGAATGATGAATAACGATTGTTGAGATATGACATGTTGATATGCGTAAATGGAGAACTTGCATTGCATACATGTCATGAAAAGATATAGTTTTGTGGTATCATTGGTCTGCTTTGTGTGGACGCTCCATGGGAGTCGAGATTGATGTCCCTGCATGAAAATAACGAGCTACAACGGTCCCGTATGAAAAAGGATGGACTTGTGATCTCCGTATGGAAACATGCAAGCTTGGATGAGCATCGATAGGTGCTCGCTCTGCTATACCAGTATAGGCTAAAGAGATAAGAGAGAAGTGCATGTACATATGCAATTGCATTACGACAAAGAATAGGTGCAAATGCATAATAAGTGGTTAATGGGACTGTAATGGTTATTGATTGATACATGTGCCTGCTGAGTCTTCGGGACTCACTCTTACTTTGTTATTTTTTAGGTAATCGTTGAAGACGTAATGCATGGACAGAAGTAGCATATGAATAATTTCACGTACCAGCGGCACATCACGTGTCAACTTTGTTAGTATGTTATAGACTCTGCTCTTATGCTAGAGTAGTTGCTTAAAATGGTATAATGTTTATCTGTTCGTTGCAATATAAATAAAGTAGTTTAAAATTATGAGTACTGGTTGAACTTAGTAAAAAGATAAAATGGTGGTAGTACTCTAGGTTTAAAGGATGGACGGGGTGTTACACGTAGCATGATAGCAGACAGGACTTAAGATTCGGATAGCAAAATCAAATCACGTTAAAGATTATGGCAGAAGATGCTGAACGCAAATGGCAGTAACATGAGTTCCAATTTCATTCGGTACCATTTCCCAGCACATCCACACTACTTCGTCAATAGTACATGCTTTGCTTATGGGAGTAAGCTCCAGCCAGTGGCGAATTGTAGGCTGCTTTAGCAGCCAATGGGGAAATGAATGCGAACATCCAAGCATGAGGGGGCTCTCTACAGCCCAATCACGTCTAAAAGGACTCGTTCTGTTCTGTTCACTTCATACGCTGAACAACCCCACTCTCTATCAAATGTTCCACGAATTCATCTATTAGATAGGGCCAAGCACCTTCTTTATCGTAGTTGGTTAACTGAGGGTCAATTGTCTGCAGCAACAGAGTATAACAGTATAGGTCAGACTCTGACAAGCGAAACAACAAAACAGATTCAAACCCCAGAAGGAAATGACATATAGCAAGGATCCTTGGCATCATCAAACAACATTATTAAGCTGACACAAGCGACCAAGATCACGAAGAAAAAATAGGTAGTGATTACAAGCTGCTATTTAACTGGTCTTCGCATAGGAATACGAAATATCTATTCAAAATCCAAATCAACATTATGGTTGGGTAACCAACATCTAAAACACACACGTGCATCTTGGAGGGGAGGGAGAGGGGGTTACCTTCACAAATTCCAATAACTGAGCCCATGTGTCCCTTGAGATTGCTTTATTATGCCTTATCTGAAAACAATAGGTTGAAACAACAAAGCAACACCACACCGTCTTGTTAACTTGCAAAACAGCAGTGTGCTCTGATCGAACAGATGGTACTCAAGTGCTACCTGTAGAAACTGGCACCAGTAATCAATAAGGGGCCAGTGCCTTTCAGCAAACAGCAACTGCCACATGCCAATAGCGGTCTCCAACGAAAGAGATTTTTGACCCTGTAAAATCAAGGGCAGTATGTTAACATGGTAATTGCATAAAACAATATTCACACAAAAAAGAACCGATAAATGTGAGTACACATGTAAGAAACAGTGTACCTTTTCCCTTGCCCAGGTGAATGTGAAGTTGTATATTTCACGAAACTTCTCTGGATTAGGAAAAAAGTGAACAGTTAAGTCACAGACAGATGAAACCATTTCATAACGCACATCTATTCCAGTTTCCCCCCACAAATTTGGTGCATATGTTATTCTAGCAATATCATAGTTCAAGTTAGTATCATTATATCTGAAAAAAGAAAGCTTACGATCATCTTTTAGCTCAGCTCGTAATGATGGTAACTTTTCACGTAGCTTCTCTATTGAATCCACCCTGCAAATAACGTATAGATCTTTCAGAACTATTTGATTATAAACAATTTAGAATCATGAGACATTGTGCAAAGGAAGATGGGAATTGCACAGAGCAATCTCACCCAATTGACTGCAGTCCATCAATGAACTCCTGGCAAGTAAATTCACACATTGTGGAAGCTTTCATGTGCCATGATATGACAAGCTGTTAGCAGAAAAGAGAAGAGAAAAATGATGATATGAAGATGGTAATAACAATTTAAACAACAGAAAAGTGAACCGTACATAGAAAAGTGATATCCCTATATCAAACTTAATATAGAGCTTCAAGCAAATTTCATCTTTTCAGTGTTTGGATGGTAATTGAGAAAAAAAAGTAGATATTGGATAAGATCAGCATGTACCATAACAATATCCCGAGGATCCACCTGAGAAAAAAACATAATTTGCAAATCAGAAATCATAAGATTCTCTGCTGAGTGAATCAAAATAGCCAACGTGAAGGTTTTCTGCTGAGTGAAAAAACAGCACTGATAGCATCTATGTGGAACCAAACAAATAACAAAGAAGAAAAACAATAACTTAATGCTCTTTGCCAGTCTACACAGTAAATACAGCTATACTCCTAGACAATTCAATGCAGACATTCTGTGCCCATTATTTACCACAGATGATCATAAAAAGAAAAGCCAATGAAGATAGAATGAATACAAAATAAATAGTTCCTCTGCTCGATAGAAAAATGGCTGATGGATATGCATACTTGATTCCTAGCACTATAAAGAAAATATTGCATTTAATTAAGGGCGTTCACAATTTTTTATGCAATATATGATAACTATGTATGCATTACATCTGTCTGCAGATTGAAACCATCAGCTGATTAATATGTAAGATTAGAAGATAAGATCAACCACTGCTTACCTGCAAATCATTGCAAAGCTGCGATATGCCCTCCACCATTATCATATCAGCATCCGGTTCTGAAAAGGTCATAAATCCAATGATGGTAAGGGTAAAAACATTTGCAGAGGTTAAGTTGCTAGGTGTAACAATCTAACAGACATAATAGAATATCACCTCTATATCTGCTGAACAGCTCTTCCACAAGTCGAGAATTAGCAACTGAGACTTGTGGTTGGCTGTAGAAAACATCAAAAGCTCCTTCCAAGTGCCAATCACTAGCTTTTAGAGCCTGAAGGGCAACCTTCTCACTGGGAGAAAAGTGTAATGCTTATAAAAATTGACAGAAATGAAGGTCTATGCAAAACAAACAAGCCGTAAAAATAATTGAAGTCCATTTGTGGTATTTTCATAATGAAATTCCTCATACTGTTTCTAAACATTGGAGGCACCATCTTTGGAACTCATGAAACCAATATAATGAGCAGTACAAATGCTAGAACTCCAAATAATCCTAGTGAATTTGGTTATGCATTTGCAATTCAAACCTGTCTCTGGATACACAAATGCCACTTGATGGTTGGGTATACTAATGTCAATGTAAGCCCTGCATCAGACCAAATTGCTTCAAGCATGAATGTCAAGATGGATGCAGGAATAAAAACAGTGTTTACAAACTCATTATACTCCTCGATGGTTTAGTCCGTCAGCTCCTATTCCTAATGTACAATACTAGCAATTTTGCAGGATAACTTACTTGACAACAGATCACCCTTGCAGCCAAGAAACTAGTTTGAGTCGATAATTTTCGGTAAAAGACGGAATTTCATTCAGAATTAAACAGGGAAGATGGTGACACCAACTCATTGGAAAATTGCATTGTAATGCAAAAATATTTAAAAGTCAAGCTCAGGCGTTACCACTTGCTTGCACAACAAAATAGTCTAATCGCAAAGAACACTAAACGCCTTGATGTTACACCAAAAGCACACGGTAACTTGAGGTCATCACAAAGATCACGTTCTAATGCAGCATTAAATAACCTGCAACGTAACATATCATCACCACCACTCACCACCTAGAAAGCTCGATATTATAACTAAATTGCCGCCCAAATCACCATTCACCACTGAATTCCGAGTTCCAAAAATGCTTAATAAAATTGTACCTTGCGCCGGTTATGGCCATGAACTGCTGCACCTTGTCGCGGCTTCCTCTCCCCAGCTTATGCTGCACGCACAAAATACCATAAAAAAATTACGCACAAGAACCACACATCCGATACAGCCACACGTGCAGAGCCTTCGTACATAAATCGACAACAGATGCACGAATCAAACTGGAAAACACATCAACGGTGCCATTTCAAGCACAAAACCAATCGGCGGCCACCAAAATAATCTATAAAAATTGCGGCGAGTCGGACCAGTAGGAAGAGGGACGGACCATCTTGGATCGGATAGGGCGAAGGAGGGCGAGGTGGCGCGAGGTCTAGGGTTTCCAGAATCTTCCGCGCTATTGTGCTTCTTCCTCTGCCCCTCACATCGCCTCTGGCTTTGCCTTTCGCCTTCGGTTTCGTAATGTTCCTCTCTCGCTCAGTCGCTCGACATGCAAATGACGACCTGACGCGCACTGACCGAAATGCCACCGGTTGCGCGTTTAGTCGGAGCCGACCCTTCAACGTCAAGTAATTCCTCGCCCGTCCTTGCTCAGCTGGTGTATACTTGGGGTGCGTTTTTCTTTTTCTGTTAATGGCTTATGGCTTTTGAATTATCGTCTATCCCTTTAATATTTTGTTCACAGAGGATAAAGAAAGAGACAGTTATATACGATTTTGATTAGTATAGTTGAAATCGGTATAGTGTCTACTATAATAAACTTATAGACCCTACGTTAAAAAGACACACTGTTTGACAGCTACTTACTCTAGCAAAAAGATAAAAGACATGAAGTCTAAAAAAACCTATGATTTACATGTGGTTACTATATATTATTGGGTTAGACTGTTTTTTTATAAGGGCGGACCTACAAGGGTGTATAGGTGTGCAGTTGAACATCCAAAATATTTAGAGAAAACATCATACTTCTACACAAAATTAGATTTGTCATGTTGGTCATTGGGTTGTGCTCTCAAGCACTAGGTCTTGTGTTTGATTCATCAAGCCATCATGTTCATTTTTTCTCTCTTTTAGTTCAATTGGTGTAAAAGTTTTTGACACCCTGTTTTTTTTGTTGTTTCTTAGGATTTTAATAACTTGTCTAATTTTTTTGACAACTTCGATCATTTTATTCTGGAAAATAAATATAAAATGATGCATTTTCTAGTGTATTTTAAAAACCTGTAAGACCAATAAGATTAACAGTTTACTATTGTATTTGTTCCCACGCTTTCCATCTCCTCAATCAATTTTTCAAAAATAATATTGCATCTTTTGTATTGACAATATAACTCACTTGCTACATATCGCCTTTTATAGCTAACATTTTTCTAGTTTTTTTTGAGATGTTGTCTCTAATATGAATAATTTATACTTTGCTAATGTAGATCTTGACTTTTTTTTTCATTGAACAATATTTTTATTAACTTTGAATACCTATTCAGGAAATTCTAGGCCTGCACTGTTTCCGATGGCATATTTGTTTGTGTTACACTATTTTCTGTGGTGGCGAATTTTCCTCGTGAATATTGTAACAAAAATGATGTTATTAACAGTTACTTATACATGTAAAGGCCAGATATGTAGCTGTACAAGCAGTGGCGGACCCAGAATTTTACCAAAGGGTATACCGCACCAAAATTTTCATAAGCAATTCGGTAAAACCATTTGCCAATTCGGTAAATATTGTAAAATTTGCACCGTAATTTGGTATACAAGCACTAAATAATATGATAAGTCTTAAATTCAAGGATTAAGTTGTAAATTTGCACAAATTACAATATAAATAGTTCAAACACCATACTAATAGTCTCAAATATACATAAACACAGACTTACAATACTACTTGTCTGACTTTTTTAGCCTACACTTTCTAAAGGACATGAAAATCTCGATTATATCATCTTCATCCACTTCAAAGAAAATATCCCGTTCAATGAATATGACTAGACAATCATCCAAAAGACTATCACACATCTTATTTCTTAACTTTGTTTTCACTAAAACCATTGCAGAAAATACCCTTTCAACACTTGCTGTTGCCATTGGTAGAAGCAAAACCAATTTGAGAAGCATGTAAACCATATCATATACTTTATGCCTCTTTGTTTCAACAAGCTTAATTGAGAGATCAACAAGATTGTCTAGATCTTTGAAGCTATCAGCTTGTCTCATATCATCAATATAATTACCAAGTTGCAATTCAAATTTTAGCAAATAATTGCTCGAGAACTCTTTAGGGTAGAACTCAGCACACCCTTGGGAGTTGCCTCTACAAGATATTGATCAAATGAAACATTTAAAGGATGATTTGATTTTCTGAAGAGCAAATTCTTCTGAAATGAACTAGAATGATCACCCTACTTTCCGGCCCTTCAAGCTTGTTCACAGCCTCCACAAAACTCTGATGGAGCTCCAATGTCCACCTCAGTCTTGTTTTACTACACGCTACAGCTTCTGATGAAGAGCGAGCTGAACCCAACTGAACTTTAACCGGAGAACCTGCATTCTGCACACCCTCCTGGCCAGAGCAAAACCATACCGGAAGAGATGAGAGTTGCGATGGTCAGTATGGAGTAGCTGGGCTTTAGGGTATGTCGTGGTCCACCCGGTATACCCTGTGGATCCGCCCCTATGTACAAGTATGAAAATATATAATTAGTAACGGACGATAATGTTCAAGAATACTTCCTTATTGTTATATGCTAGCGTAGTCTCTAGATGTTAACTATCTTGAACTTCTCGCTGCGGTTTTATTAAAAATTGTAATATGTTCGTCATACAGTGTCGCAAATATGTCATGTTCGCTTCTATCTTGCATTTTAGTCGCTATGTTCCTATAGCTGAATGTATAGCTATTCCCCTGCGATTAAAAACACACAAGTAAGGATTCTTGCGATGAGATTTGGTCACGTACAGTGCTTTCGCGTTAGAAGACGGTTGACTTATAGCCTGTTACGTGAACTAGCGGAATTACCAGTGTAATTATATGACAGATATTAAATACGGTCGTCTTTGTTATGCAATTTTAATGCTAGTGATTTAAAATACAACTATTTTTGTCATATAGCTCTAACATCTATCTATAATTAATCTGCATCGTTATAATCTAACTTATCAAAATAAATTATGTAGATCTTTCTCTTGTTCTATCTATTAATGATTTTTTTAAAATCTTAATTTTTTTATCCTCAAGACCAAGAAATTGTGTTAATCTCACCCTGCCCCGCTCGTTTCAGCTTCAGCTTCTGATTTATTTTCCACTATTCATAAATTTTATCTTTTTCTAAATTTTTAGCTTTTTTTGAGCTTTTTTGCCGGTTCTTTTTTCGTATTTATTTGTGTTGTTTGTGATAAGGTAGCATATTTTTTCTATTTTTATTTTTTTAAATTTAATTACGCCAAATAAGTCATCTTCGGCTACAGTAAAATTTCAACCGTTACAGTGCAATTTCAGCGATAAACCACAGCTTTTCAGCCTAACCGAGGTCTGCTTTTCAGCTTTACAGCTACAGTAATTACTGGGCAGACAGGTTTGGTATACTAGACAGAAACGACAGGACCGTGGCATGATTGTAAGATGTCCATCCGGTCACGGGATCATACGGCTGAATTCCCAGCGAGTGCTTCCGTCCTAGCTGCATGTGTGGAATACCCGTGTGATCGAACCTATACACCGGGCTCATGCCTGCCGCCCATCGCTTCTCCGAAAGCTCCCATCTACCGTGTGCCGACGACATCGAACGGGTCCTTCCGTAGGCTCGTTCTACGGAGAGAGGCCAGTGAAGAGCGACAGGCCTCGGCGGCTCGGCCTGATCCGTTCGAATTTTCGTGGCTTTTGGCCTGGTCTTGGTGTCCTCGTCGCACGATCGATCATGGCGGCTTGGCCACTTTATTATAATCTCGTGTCCTAGTTGGTTTTTGGCAGCTTTGTTGACTATGCCAAAGTGTTCACTGTGCTTGTCTTCTTGTCGATGCAACGTTTTTATTGTGCTACACCGCCCTTGTGCTGTTGTGCATCACGGAGAGGGGCAAGCTCGAGGGCAAGGAGTATCTGAACCAATCTTTCCAGCGGATAAGTCTTAACTGAGCATAATAGCCACACTTAGAGCTGGGATTTGGGCCGTACTTTTTTGGGTTAGCTCGAAGCACAGCCAGCACGGCACAATCCAAGCACAGCTCGGCCCGACACGTGGCGGGCCGTGCCGGCATGGCACGAACGGTGGGCCGGGCTGGGCCTCAAAAACCGGCACGGTGGGCGGCACGGCAGGCATGGACTGGTCGACGTCGAGCTTAGAGAAGATGAATGCGTAAAAGATGACACAATCACACAAGCAATCGAGCAAGCATACGCATACATACTAACACACATACAAAATACACACTAACACACATGGCCGTGGCAACGCCGCAACGCGCTCGAGCTAGGGATCTTCTTTGTCTTGGTCGGTAGGGAGGCGGCGGTGGATGGGGTGATGCGAGAGAAAGGAAGATGACGACCGCCGCCACCGCCAGCGTATAGTAATTCGGTGGGCTTGGGTGGCACGGCATGAACGCCTGCACGATGGGCTTTGGGGCGTGCTTGGGCACGGCGAGGAGGCGGCGGCCGGCACGCACGCAAGACGATGAGATGGTGGTAGGCCGAGCGCAAGACGAAGACGATGGGCGGGGCCGTCTGCGACGCAGCACGCCCAAGTCCCGACTCTAGCCACACTTCCAAGTATATGCTCTGGTCATGTTGGTATTAATTTTTTCTATAATAAATAATTTTTTATAGTATTTATTTTTAAACGGAATGTCTTTCAGGGGCAGATGCACATTAGAGAATGGAGGGCATAGGTTTCACACCGATTTTAATTTTTATTGCTTAGGGTCTAAGTTTACACAGTGTATACCCTCACATACCAAAAATTAGTGCCCCCACATGCCAAGAACTATATCTATGTAAAAAAATGGTTTAAACACGTTGATAAATAGGAGAAGAAAAGAAAAGAAAACACGCAGGATGTTGACAAAGCAAAATACTCCAAAAAATACATGTAAATTGAAGTTGTCACGATATAGCATATCAACCGACAATGAAAAGAGAACAAAATAACAGGAACTAATTGAACCAATCGAGCATGGGCCATCAGTAGGTTAGCCCCAAGCCAACGCCAGCCCAAGGCCTAAGCTTTCAAGTTAGCACTAACCCTAAGCTAACCAAGTAGGCAACAGCAAATCCAGATGATGCCTTACCTACCTTCCCCTACTCTCCATACCATGTATGCAACCTTTGGGGAGTTGGTCCTTTCGTCTGCAGCGACGACGGGTCCGACACCGGAGCTGCCGTTGATGTCCCAGTTGTTGAGGACGTTGTAAGGGCATCTTCTTCTTACTGACTCTAAAACTTCCATCAATAATTTTTAGTAATAAATAGATTAGTCTTACCGACTCTAAAACTTCCGTCAATAATTTTTAGTAGTAAACAGATTAGTATATCTCAAAGATGATAAAAGCTCTCGTAGCACACGTGCAACTCTTTTCTTGTTTATTTCTTATTCTCCTTTGTTTTACCATTGCTCCTTCACGTCAAAGTCGCCTCGCACAGACAAACGTCCGTGTCGCATTTATCCAACCCGTACAAAAGCGATCGATCGAACAGCACCATGCCGATATCAATCAACTAATTCCGTTTCCACGGCCAACAATTAGTCAAGCCCGGGCCACGCCACCAGTAAACCGCCCACGTCTTAACGCGCGCACCTGAATCACAGCCACAGCACCCCCCCACCGACCCAATCATTGCTCAGGTTTCGGCAAAACCCTGTGCTCGGACGACGCTATCACGTAACAAACCCGATGCGCGCTTGATGCTTATCCGAGCCGAGCATGCGTGCACGAGAGGTCGGCGTCCGGTTGATGACGGGGACCGCGCGCGCGCGCGGCAGCGAGCGAGCCCGCCAGGACCGTCGCGCCACCGTTACGGCCGTGCCGCGCTTGGTTTCTCCTCACGAACGTACGTGCGACGGTTCGGTGGCCGCGCGCGAGGTTGGCGGCCTGTCGTTGTGGCCACGCCGGGCGTGTCGTCTCATCTCTCGCAAGCAAGCTCCTGTACGTGTACACTGTGCGGTCAAAGATGTAAATAGTGTTATGGGGGCACTGTCGTGTACGTGCGTCTACGTTCATCTCACATGTCCATCATAGCCCATAGCATAGCGCTGCTTGGCCTATATGAAAGAAGTAGTATGAACTGTGTATGGCACAGTGAGTGATAGGTAGTCCTCACCTATGGATGGCTGGGAGCGTTTAAGTTGCAGCTTCGTACATAATTCTGTACAGAAAAACTAATCGAAGGTATACCATCTGAACCGAAAACAACTGTATAGCTCCATGCCGTTCGATCCTTCCACAGAATCCTTATCCAAATCAAATCATTTCTATCCACTTATTAATCTATCTTATCCTTGTATGACAGCACCTCATCTTCTCCATCTCTCACACACATAGCTATAGGGGCGGAGTTGAGCCTCGAGCCGTCGAAGTAATGGCCCGAGGCCCAGCTGGAAAAATCTGTATTATTTTACTGTAGCTACCAATGTAAGGCCTTTATATTTTTCTTGTTTCAGTGGGCTGGGCCCGAGGCTAGGCCTCGAGCTGCGTAGCTATGAGTAGCTGGTTAGCATCTCATCCCCTGCATCTCTCTCTCTCTCATCGGTGAGCAGTTGGTTGGGCGGAGGCCACCATGTTGCGTGGCAAGCGGCCGCAGATGGATGGGTAGCCACGTGTTCGCACGAGCACGACGGCCCACTCCACCTTTTCATTCGACTTCGGCACCGCCCTCCCGTCCTCCTTCACCTTTGGCTTAAGATCTAGCGATGGTGACGCGGTCCTTCACCTCTAGCTTGGGATCTAGCGACGGCGTGGCTCGAGGCACACAGATTCAGCGGTGACTCGGCACCAGCTTAGGCCCGAGCCAAGGAAGAGACAGAGATGGAGGCTCGATGCGGAGCTTGAGCACGGATTCGGCGGCGGGCGATGTCGGTTGGCTCCATGGCTGCAACGGTAGTAGAGGTTAGAGCTGGAGAAGAGGGTGCGTCAGCAACGAACAGTGTCAGGCAGCCCTTGGCAGCGTGGTAGTACCATTGTAGCTAATGAGCTCAGCAAAACTAACCGAAATTTCCTAATACTTGTTTGAAACTAATGAAATTTCTTGAAATTTTTGGTTGAAACTTCTTGAATTTTTTGGTTGAAACTCATCTATTGAAACTTGGTGAAACTTGAGTTCCAAATCTGAAACTCATTGAAACTTTAGTCTAGAATCTTGTAGAAACGTCTAGAAATACATAAAACTCACTAAAACACATGAAACTTTTCAACCGTTCTCTTGAAACTTGCTATAACTGTATGAAACTTATTGTTATACTATTGCAACGGTATACCGTTCTCTAGTCGCTCCCAATGTTGTAGGTGCCATCTTGTATAACAACTCTGGATAGATCAACTTTTATATTTGATAGATAACATAAAAATTCTCAACAGTATGTTTGTCTAGGAAAAATAGTCCGTTTTCCAACATTTAGTTGTGCCTCGAATTCATGCTCAACAGCATCCTCCATGACGGTTAGTACTGAGCTTCACCAGTGTTAAGGTTTCGGGGTTCACTAGCCCCCGACCAAGAGAGGTTCTTTAAGGGCATGGTTGCATGAGGAGAGCGGGAAGAAGATGATGTAGAGGTGGGGGCATATAGGAAGGAGCGGAAAAAGGAGATCCATCGATCTAAATCTGATAGGTTTATATCCTCTGATTAATTTCTTTTGTAAAGATTAGTTGCCTGATGCATAGCCCTGAGTTTAAACAAACGTATAAGCAGGGTCAATGCTTATCCTGGGCACATACTGAAGGACCATGTGAAAAGGTCGAGAATATTGTTGTGATGAACCATTGCAAATTTTGTGGAGTGGTGAAATAGTTGTGCAAAGATTGCATTTGATTTGGATTGTTTCCTGGAAGTGTCAGGAAAATCGAAAGTACTGCAGGTATTAGTGCGGTAGTTCTGCTTTGCGGAAGTACCGCTGGCATAAGTGCGGTAGTACCGTTTGGCGAAATTACCAGGTTGAGCTGTGTTATGTTTTTTTCCAGAGAACTCTAGGTGAGGTTTTTCAGTGTGTGGAAGTACCGTTTTGTAAAGCGGTAGTATCACAGTGCGGAAGTACCGTTGTGTTAGACGCGGTACTTCCGATCTTCCCAGAAAAATAGGGGTTTGGGGAATTGAGTCATTGATTGAGTTGGGATGACCTGGGTCAATGGATTAAGATTGCATGATGCATGTCTTGGCTAATGTAGGTCAAGTTGTGAAGAACTTGTGTCTGAAAACGATTTCTTTGTCTTGAATGTGCAGGGTCCTTTGGAGTCAACTGTAGTCAACGGTGAGGATCAGGGCTAGGCTCACAGAGGAGTTGAGGCCCAGAATGATTGAGGATGCCGGGTAAGACAGTGAGCTCAAGCATGGCACGAGAAAGGAGAGAATGTTGAAGGCGAGTTCGAACAACGGGATGGCACAATGTAGCTTGCACGGGTCAAGTGAGCCGTGGTTCGGTGGAACTAGGACGGTAGATTTGGCAACACGTGGTAGGCTAGTGGTGCACCTACATATGGCAAGCATGACGATTGCTTGCAGTGGTTGGTGATAACCGGGTCAAGGAAGGGTATTTTGGTAGTTTGATCAAAATACCGGAAACTATCTTGGATCAAAATAGCGATACATGGGCAATGCATTGGAGACCAGTTTAGGTCAAGGTGGGGTTGATTTGATCAAAGCGGATCAAGTCTAAGGTCAGACCCGCTCTTCCATAGCGGTCGGACCTAGTACAAGCATGAGGTATGCTCCTAGACCTTCTGATTCCATGAAAGGTGAGGCACGTAGAGTAGCTAGAGGTTAGTCTTTTGTTTTTGTGACTGCATCTTCTGCTCGTCGTGTGACTCAGTACTAGGTTCCCATATCTACTCTTATGTTACCCCAGTACTGAGCCACCGATGTTGTCTTCTCATTGACTCAAGTTCGCTGGGCTGGGAAGGGAGATGTGTGGCTTGTGGACTTCGGCTGTTCTCGCCACATGACTAGAGACTCCCGTTGGTTCTCTTCTCTAATCCAAGTTCTAGCGGATGAGACGATCACCTTTGGAGATACTTCATCAGGTCGAGTCATCGCTAAAGGTACTGTGTGCATTAATGATTCTTTTATTCTTAAGGATGCTGCCTTAGTGAGTAAGCCACATTATAATTTGCTTTCTGTTTCAAAGCTTATCGATGACGATTTTGAGGTAAACTTTAAGAAAAATGCTTGTAAAATCCTTGATTCTTCGGGAAGTTTGGTTTGCGAGATTTCTAGATTTAGGAGAATCTTTTGTGCTGACTTTATTGAGTCCTCTAGTGATTCTCTTCGATGCTTAGTTTCTTCTGAGTCATGTTATCCCTCCTTTTAGCATAGGAGACTTAGTCATATTGGCTTTGATCATTTAACCCGAGTGAGTAGCTACGACCTCGTTCGTGGTCTGCCTAAGCTCAAGATGGTCAAAGACTTAGTTTGTGCTCCTTGCTGGCATGACAAGATGGTTGCCGCCTCTCATTCCCCAGTCACTGTGACTATGACTGATGTACCAGGACAACTTCTTCATATGGATACTGTTGGTCCATCTAGAGTGCAGTCTACTGGTGGGAAGTGGTACGTTCTTGTTGTGGTTGATGATTTCTCAAAGTTCTCTTGGGTGTTTTTATTAGCCTCGAAGGATGAGACTTTTAGTCATTTTTGAGGTTTATTTGGTAGGTTGTCTATTGAGCTCCCTAGTGCCTTACGAACGATCCACAGTGACAAAGGCAAGGAGCTCAAGAACTCCTACTTTGAGAGCTTCTGTGATGAGACATGTGTAGTGCATCAATTTTCTTCTCCGCACGTCCCTCAGCAAAATGGCATTGTGGAGAGGAAGAACCGTACCTTGGTCGAGATGGTCAGGATGATGCTCGATGAGTATGTTGTACTATGAAGTTTTGGGCTGAGGCTATAGCCACCGTGTGCTATATTTTAAATAGAGTTTTTCTTAGGGCACACTTGCATCGTACTTCTAATGAGTTGAGGTATGGGCAAAAGCCCAACGTCTTTCATTTTCGTGTTTTCGGTTGCAAGTGTTTTATTGTAAAGTCTGAGAATCTAGATAAGTTCGAATCTAGACTAGTAGGATTATAGAGACATGAGTTGACTTTCGATGAGACTAGTCCTGGTACTAGGTCGAACATCTCAGGTCTAGTTGTGTAGTCCAAGACCATCTTCGTGGATGAGCAGGATGGAGATAAATGTTCTTTACTTGATCTAGTCCCTGTTTCTGTTGAGGTACCTGCTTCTACCACTGCGCCTTAGGGAGATCAACCCTTACCTTCTAGCACTTTTAGAGCTTGTGTCTCTACTCCTACCTCCACAACTCATGAGGTAGAGACCACTTATTCTTCTCATTCAGGACCTCCGAGACACATTCAACATCGACATCCACCTGAGAAGATTATTTGAGATCTCCTCGAGCGTGTCACGTGCTCAAAGTTTGGCTTATCTCATTTCTGTCTACATTCTATCTTTGTCACCTCTTCCGAGCCCAAAGATATCTGTCACGCACCTTCTGATGAGTATTGGGTCAATTCCATACATGAGAAGTTAGATAATTTCTAGAGGAACAAGGTCTAGTCGCTTGTTGACCCCCCTAGTGGTCATAGTGTCATAGGAACCAAGTGAGTTTTTAAGAACAAGCAGAGTGAGGATGTGGTAGTCATTTGAAACAAGACTAGACTGGTAGCTCAGGGTTTCTCCCAGGTTGAGGGTTTAGATTTTGAGGAGACCTTCGTCCATGTAGCTAGGCTAGAGGCCATTGGCATTTTGCTTGCCTTCGCAGCGCCTAAGGGATTCAAGTTGTACCAAATGGATGTCAACAGTACCTTCCTCAATGGGTATATTGAGGAAGAGGTTTATGTTAGACAACCTTCAAGTTTCGAGAACCCCAAATACCCAAACCATATCTTCAAGTTTTCCAAAGCCTTGTATGGACTTAAGAAGACCCCTAGGGCTTGGTATGAGAGGCTTAAGTTCTATCTTTTGAGTTATAGGTTTGAGATGGGTAAGGTAGATAAGACATTGTTCATTCACATGCATGACAATGACCTTCTACTCATTCAGATTTATGTGGATGACATTATCTTTGGTGGCTCCTCTTATCATCTTATTTTCTAGTTTTCTGATGTCATGAGCACAGAGTTTGAGATGAGCATGATGGGTAAGTTGAGCTTCTTCCTCGGCTTCTAGATCAAGCAGACTCAGGAGGGTACCTTCTTGCATCAAGGTAAGTACACTCAAAACCTCACGAGATGCTTCAACATGAGTGATGGCAAGACTGTTTCAACTCCAATGACGACCTCGACTATACTTGAACCCGACAAGGATGGCGAGTCTGTAGATCAAAAGGAGTATCGCAGCATGATTGGCTCTCTCGTGTACCTCACTGCTTTGAGGCCAGACATACATTTCACCCTATGTCTCTGAGCTCAATTTCAGGCTTTTCCTCGTGTCTCTCACTATCAGGTGGTGAAGCGCATCTTCAGGTACCTTTGAGCTATGCTAGACTATAGTATCTGATACTCTTCTGCTTCCTGTCTTTCCCTTAGAGTCTACTCTGATGACGACTTTGTTGGCTGTAGGATAGATAGAAAGAGCACCTCTGACACTTGCCAATTCATTGACACTTCTCTTATTTCTTGATCTTTTAGAAAGCAGTCCAGTGTTGCACAGTCCACCGCAGAGGCCGAGTATGTTGCAGCCGCCAGCTGCTGTAGTCAAGTGCTTTGGATGGTTTTTACCTTGCGGGACTTTGAGTTAGCCATAGATAGTGTTCATCTCTTCTGTGATAACACTTTTGCCATTAACATTGCTAAGAACCCAGTGCAGCACTCCAGGACTAAGCATATAGATATCATATATCATTTCCTTAGAGACAATATGGAGAGGGGTGACATAGTGCTTCAATTTGTGGAGAGTAACCGTCAGTTGGCTAACATTTTCACTAAGTCTTTAGATAGCTTGAGGTTCATGACCTTGTGGGGAGAGCTTGGAGTGGTCTGCCCTTATGGCTTAATCTGAGGGGAGCATCATGTACTCTCTGTATTATATTGTTCATATGTTTTTTTTCAGTCTGTTGCACTTTATTTATTGAGTGTATTTGAGTTAGTCTTTCTAGTGTAGAATAGAGTGGTTTTCATTCCCAGTTATTTAGACTTCTTCCTCCCATCTTGTGATCTAGGATGCTGTTTATTAGTTGCTTCTTTTCTCACTAGGTTGAGTTCACTTACTTCTTTTAGGTCTAGTGAGGGTTGGGCCCTCTTGGGTAGACAGGAAATGTGTTTACTCCCTAGTGTTTTAGAGGACCACCTGATAGTCCTAGAGTCATACGGGGTAGATGAGAGCAAGTCTGAACCATAGTATTCCTTCTATTTTTTCTATACTTTAAGGACTATCATTTTTTGTTTTTGTCCAAATTTCTTCCCTCTTGCTTATTGATTTAGTTCAGGGGGAGTTCATTTGAGATGTTCTGGAGCTTAATGATGACATAACTCAACTTTAATCAATTTGTTTCTAAAATTGACTCACTTGCTAAGGGGGAGTTGGAATTTCTTTGCATCATATTTAAATTCAGCAATATGCATTATAATATAAATACATGGAGCCGTAATTATTATCCTTATGTGACATGATAAAACCGTTTTATATCTTGCCATGACTTATGCTAGATTGCTAGATTTATCATGACCTTTTATGTGTAGCTTACCTCTTGCCATGCTAGGTTCTTTAAATGTGAAAAACTTCAACTAAATCATGTCTTGCTTCCTATTATGATTTATACCATGTTAAATCAGCTAAGTTAAGTCTTGAACTTAGGTTAAGTCTTGAACTTAGATTGAGATTTAGATTGAGCTATACTAGTTCTTTATTTAAACATGAGTTATTATTAGCTCTTTGTTCTTGAACTAAATCAAGAAAATGCAAAATGATCTCATTTGTGCGAAAAAACTAATCTCACAAATTTTTTCTCGTGAGATAGCTTGCCATTGCACTAGCCATAAACATAGGGGGGAGTTTTGGATGACCAAGATCACTTCCTTAAGTTTTTTACTTGGAGTGGTCGCATCAGGCTTGAGATCTAGCACATGGCCAAGAAAACAAAATTTTATGAAAAATTGGTTGAAGCTCGGCAATAACACAAAATGAACAAAAAAAGGGTGCCAAATGTGCTAAATTTGCTCAATTACAAATGCTATCATGTGCTTGAACAAAATATTTCAATTTTGAACTTGTAGCACTCTAAAACTCAATTATAGCTTCTTGGCTTCATTTTGTCTGTTAACATGGCTTGGCTTATTTCTGGATCAATTGACATACTAAAAATCCACTAAATTTTAGAATTATTGCTTATTTTGCTTGAGTTTGGCTATATATGTTTTGGCATGATTACGATAACACTTTCACTTTTTATGGCTTGGTGTAATACTTGGAAAGTCGCTTTGGATAATCTTCATGGCTCCTAAATGCTAAAAATGAATAAAATACAGTGACTTCATCTAATCATGCTATGTTTTCTTCTAGCACCTTAATGATTCCAATTTTTAAAGGGGGAGAAAGATAGGTAAAAATACACATCTAGAGCGTGATTTGGTGTTTTTGTGCAAAATCTTGATTTTTGGAGCTTTATTGTGTTGCAGTGATTTTCTATGACCTCTCACCATGACTAAGATCAAATCGAGCATTTGTTCTTTCATATAGACCTACAGTGAGATTTCCCAACACTTTTGGATGGATATGAAGTTTTTGTGCAAAGCTGTCATTTTTAGCAACTTCTATCCATTTCTGTTTCAAATAGTCATCTTCAATTCTTCGCAATTTTCATTTGACCATTTGGAGCTCTCTTTGTAAAATTCCTCTTTCTCTTCCTAAAACCATCTCCAATTTATACTTTTGAAGAATTACCAATGGGTTCATCAAGGAGAAGATTGAAGGATCATGTAAGATGGTCTAGAATACTGTTGTGATGAACCATTGCAAGTTTTGTAGTGTGGTGAAATGGTTGTGCAAACGTTGCATTTGATTTGGGCTATTTTTTGGAAGTGTCACAAAAATCGGAAGTACCGCAGGTAATAGTACGGTAGTTCTGCTTTACGGAAGTACAACAGGCGTAAGTGCGGTAGTATCGTTTGGTGGAAGTACCGGGTTGAGTCGCGTTATGTTTTTTCCAGAGAGCTCCAGGTGAGGTTTTGAGCGTGCGGAAGTACCATTTTGGAAACCGATAGTACCGCAGTGCGGAAGTACCAGTGTGTTAGGCGTGGTACTTCTGACCTTCGCAGAACAATAGGGGTTTGGGGAATTGAGTCATGGATTGAGTTGGGATGACCTGGGTCAATGGATTAAGATTGCATGATGTATGTCTTGGCTATTGTAGATCAAATTGTGAATAACTTGTGTCTAAAAATGATTTCTTTGTCTTTGGATATGCATGGTCGCTTGGAGTCAACTATGGTCAACGGCAAGGATCGGAGCTAGGCTCATAGAGGAGTTGAGGCCAGAAAAGTCAAGGATGCCAAGTGAGACGGTGAGCTTTAGCATGGCATGAGAAAGGTGGGAATGTTGAAGGCGAGTTCGAACGGCGGGAAGCTACCATGTAGCTTGCACGGACCAAGTGAGCTGTGGTTCGGTGGAACCGAGATGGGAGAGACTTGATGACGCATGGCAGGCTAGTGGTGCACCTATATGTGGCAAGCATGGCGATTGCCTGCAGTGGTTGGTGATGACCGGGTCAAGGAAGAGTATGTTGGTAGTTTGACCAAAATACCGAAAACCATCTTGGATCAAACTGTGGCGCATGAACAATACGTTGGAGAGCGGTTTAGGCCAAGATGGTGCTGGTTTGATCAAGGCGGATTAAGGCTAAGGATTTAGCGGAAGCACACTTATGCGCTTTGAAAAGCGTGCATAAGTGATCTTGTGTGAGTAAAACCCGTGTGGAGGGTTCAACGGATTTTTCCATTATAATAGTGGATAGGATCTATTTGGGATGTAGGTGGTTGGTTGCCCACCTATAAAAGAGGATTTGGATGAAGACATGTGGTTAAACATCTAACCCACCTCATGTGCTCTCTTATCTAGGTTTAGGGTTAGGGTCAGTGTGAGTATCTTAGGTGCTTTTTGTCCTCGATGATGGGGTGGCTATAAAACATATCTTCTCAAGTAAGCAATACACCAGACGTTGTAGAACTCTTGAGTCTCTCTTGTTTTATTTGATGTGCTTGTGATTTTGGTTGGTTTTGATTTCTCCTCTTTCCTTCTTGTGATCTTTCTATGTCAAGGACGTGTAAGAGATGGAGATAATTCTTAAAAATTCATCTCCATCTATATAGCCACTTTGATAGCAAGATTCCTTAGAAAACCCAGTTTTTGTTCATTTTGGCTTCACCAAGTAATTTCTTGTTTCAAGGGTTTTTGAGTCATGTTCTGCAGTGTTCTAACTTGTTGTGACGTGTGAGAATACATCCAGAACCATCTTAGTCATCGTCCATTCACGAGCAAGTTGTATTCACCGATTTTGGTTTTAGCTCGGTTTTGGTGTAACCTTTCAACAAACTGTACAAGATCATAATTTTGACCATGATTTTTATGATCGTTTGTTGGAATAGATTCTTCATATCCTAGAGTAGATCTCTGCAAAGTTTCATATCTTTTGGATCTATGAATCAAAAGTTCTCTCAATTTTTGTTTTTGAAACCGGACTGAAAACACTATTCATTGCCCTGATTTTACTGTAGCAGCGGTCATACTGCCCTTATACTAGCGGTCAGACCACTCGGGCCGCTAAGACCACTTTTTGGAGGCCGGCCAGACCGATTGAAAGGATTAGGTTCTAAGTTTTATTGTGTTGAATTAGTTGGTTTAATTTTTAGCTAAAGATTATATCTTCTACACCTTTATAGGTGTCTGAAAATAGAATCTTAGATACTTAGGAAAAAATTTTCAGTTAAAACCATTCACCCCTCCATTACGATCTTCGGTCTTTCACATACCATGAGTTTGTAAAAGAGTATTCTTCCGATACAGTGCTATATAAAGGTGTACATTAACCGTCCGATGGGTCAAATTAGCGGCACAGATCTGTGACAAGGGCCAAAGACGGCGACAGACGTGCTGGGACTTGTATCTGGAACCCTTCACGCTTCCCTTTCTGGACTTTACGTTTCCCAGGCCGTCGATCCGTCGACAGCGCCGCGGCATCCGTCGACGAGTGAAACGGACACGTACTTTTACGTGCTCTCACCCTCACATCTCGCATCCCAGCGGCCGTTCAAACGCTGCATGGCGAGCAGACGATCGGTCAAGCCGTGGCCAGAGGCAAAGCAGGTGGGCCGGGGTCCTCTTGAGCCGAAACAACTGTGCCGAACTGTTCATGCGTCCAGATCCCGCACTCCGAGCTGAGCTAACGTTGCGCCGATCTCGTCGTCTAGTCCGTACCACCGAGACGAAGTCCAGCGACTCTCTGTTGTTCTTGGCAGGAGACTGTTTGGAGCTTCAGAGCTAGCTCCTGTACATGTGTCTGCAACGGAGAGTAGTGCTGTGGCATGGCATGAACAGGCAGCAGGAAAAGCTTCAACGGAACATGAACGAATGGTGTAGGTTTGGTGTGAATTTTCGGTGAGGTGATGAGGGATTGATTGACTAGGCTGGTGACTTGGGGAAGGAGGAGCAGATGCGATTTGAGCAGCTGTTTGCAGCTGGTTTCGTCACGATGGGCCCTGGTCTGGTAGAATTGGCTTTTGAGGCAAATTGAATTGATCCGGACATCAGCGATAGGAACCAGTCTGCCATGTGCGCACACCATGTTTTTTTTTTGTGATTAATATAGGGAAGACGCGCACCATGGAGTTGCCATTAAAATTCTTCCAATATACTGGAGCTAGCGATAATCATGTCTTACCAGTTGCAGTACAAACTTGCAATCACATATACAACTTGACGAAAGGAGAACAGTCAAACACCATAACGACCCTTGAAACGTGGACATTAGACATGGCGGAGGAACCATTGTCCCCCAAATTAAAGGGCAGACAAAATATTTCATACATGCAAAGATGTTTATCCAGAGGAATATTCATTTATGGATGGGTTTAGTTATCACTTAGATATTTTTTCTAAATAATTATCTAGATTTATAACCGTTAGATTAAAGATTCAACGACTCTTATCATTTTCCTTTTTTTGGAGGGGTGATTTTTTTGAGAGAGATTCGCACGAATCTTTACGCACATCCAAAGATAAAAAATTTGAATGGTTGTTTGAAAGAAAACATCTAAGTAAGATTTATCAAAACCCTACATTTATAAGCACTGTGACCAATCTGATTAGGATCCTACCTTGTTGGTCTTAATTATAACGTACAGTTTGATCGATCGATAGAATCTGACCTACCGGGTACGTACGTACGCTGCAGTACGACCGCTCGACGAACACAGCGGCACACATGATTGGGTTAATATGGAATAATCATCATAATGCGACACTAGAAAGACATTGCAACAACCATGCCTGCCCGGCTCGATCGATACCTACGTACAGACGCACAAACTGTAGATGGAAACAAAGAAAAGCTAAAGCCCCTCGCTGGGGTTAGCCACGTTGACGTAGTAACTAGACACTGGGGCTGCGGTGGTGGTGGCGACGCTGGTGCTTTCGCCGCCATTGCCAATGCCGCTCCCCTCGGCCACGTCCATGGCGCCGTGGCACTGGCCGGCGTCCACCTCCTCCTGGCCACCGCGGCCATGCCGCCGGCGTCCGCGGGCCCTACAGAGGGCAGCTTCGAGAGGAGCGCCTCCAGGCTGCTCATCGACGGCACGATGTTCATCTGCGCCGCGGCGGCGGCCGCCTGGCCGTAGGGGTCGTAGAGCTCCATCGGCGGCACGAGGCCCGGCGGCCAGGTCGCGTCCTCCGGGACGCCGGCGCACCCGCCCGGGAACGCGGCCGACGACGGGTGCGGCAGCAGCACCCCCGGGATGCTCTCCAGGTAGCTGAACTTGCGCCGCAGCGTCACCACGTAGCTCAGGTCCTCCGCCACCTGCATGCAGCCATCGCGCGCCATGCACGTACGGCGCAGCAAACAACAACTTGTACACGAACATTATTACCTTGTCGTGCATGCATGCAACTATGCAGCACAATTAATGCTCATGCAATGCGCCACAAGTATAGTGAGCGTGGCATCAGTGGCACCAAGTCACAGCGCAAGTTTCGCTCAGTGGAGTAGAGTAGGTGAAGAACAGGATCGGCGTACCTTGTTCATGGAGCCTAGCTGTACAACGCCTTCTCTGACGGCGATCAGAGCAATGGTCTGCGAAAAGAGCGATAAGAAAAACAGTAAAAGACATCAGCTTTGGCATGCAGAGCTGGTTCTTGAATTTGCTGGTAGAGCGAAGTAGAGAGGGAGGCCAGGTACGTACCTTGATACCAGACCGAAACTGAGCCTCCCATGTCCTTGGATGCTGCAAACAAACCGCATATGGACAAAACATGTTTTATGTGTCCGAATTCCGATCGGATTGGCGGACACATTAGACAGTTACTAGTGTGATCAATATTGGGAAGGTGATGACCAAATTTATTAGTTAGTTGAGTAAGGTGATGCTTACAGAATCGGTAGGGTTGTTCCAGGAGGAGGTGAGGTTGATCTCATGCTCCTGGGCCTCCTGGAACACCCACTTGTGACTGTGGTCGGCTGCCACTTTCCCTATCAACCTTCAAAACATCATCACAAAAGAAGTCATGAGAGCGTGCTTTACTTGCTGATCAGCGTACGTTGAGTTTCACGTACCAGTTAACCGGTTCGCATGGAAAAAAAACATAGTTCTGTGTGCCAATTTTTTTTCCCTCGCAAAGAAGAGGAAAGGTGAACAGCTGAAGCGTACGTATGCAGTGGTGATTGATTGACATAGTTAACCGGTTACTCATACTTAGGAAGCGTACGTATGCAGTGGTGATTGATTGACTGACGTGATTAGTAACTAATATGCTTAATTACTCAATAAGCTTGCTTACATACCCTTCACCGTAGCTGTAGATGTCATGGGACATCTTGAAGAAGAGCTCAGGCTGCAGGCCCTTCACCTCCTGCCCAGCCGCACAGTCCGTGTAGGCGGCGGCGGCAGCAGCAGCAGCAGCTGTGTCGTCTTGGTCGCAGGCAGAGGCTGCAAAGTTGCAGAATCCATCCTCCCATGCCAGGATCCTAGGTGAAAATTTGCATACCAGGAATCACACACAAACAACTGCAAATGCATAAGAAAAGAAGAGCTTGTACCAACCAGTTCCTCCTGTTTCCTCTAGTCCTGTCATAAACACCACCCTGGAGATCCCATCTGAACAATAAATAAACAAGTAGGCACCAACCCAAGGCAGACAAGAAGCAGCATCAGTACATCATGCATGGACCGTGAGAAAAGTCTAAGAAATGGAACAATACATGTACTGTAAGAACCAACTAAGCTGAGATCGATACATACACTTAATTATAAGCACGAGGGTGTAATTGACTCACTTTGGAGGCGGGTAGTTTCTCGGGAGGATCCGCCAGAAGACGGCGTAGACCCACTGGGAGTCGTCGTGGGTGCAGAGGCTGCGCAGCGTGTGCTGCAGCAGGTGCGTCACGGCCAGCGGGTTCAGCTGCTCCTCCATTGCAGCTCGCCTTGAAGAAGCGGCAGAAGCTTATGGCCGGCCGGGAACTAACAAAAGCTAGCTGCTTGGCTTCGCTAGCTAGCGATCACTGTATGGTGAAGCTGCACTTGATTTGAAGCTTAAGGGCTAGCTAGAAAGTTGATGGAATCTATGAGAAATTTGGGAGGAGTAGTAGTAGGTGTAGGTGTTTCCTTTTCTTTTCTTGCTAGCTTCCACTTTTGATCTCTCCAGGCTATCTGGTTGTGACTTGTGAGGCTAGGCCACCACCGAGGGAGCAACCACACTTGCCCAAATTTGTACACCCAGTCTCCCCCTCCGAAGGACCGTCTACAACAACGGAAGTAAATGATGTCTTCTCCAAATTTTCCAATAAATATCTAAAAGTATTTTACTTCAGGGTTAAAAGAGCTAAGAAGATCAAATTTGACATGCTAAATCTAAACAACAACTCAAAACGATAAAGCCGTACAAATTCAGCACCTAACCGATCTAACCGTCAATGAAGGTGCGGTTTGACCAGTGGACGGTTTGACCGGTGACCGGTCTGATCGAGCCTAGGAGCGGTATGACCGCTTCCCTATTTTCAGAACGAAAAATCAAAAGTCAAAACCACTTTTGATACAAAATACAAAATACCTTATCAAATAAAATCAAATTTTATACACATCTTGATAAAAATCTTAGAAATCTATTCCATAAGGATTGCATGGCCACCACCGAAGGAGCAACCACGCTTGCCCAAATTTATACACCCAATCTCTCTCTCTCTCAGAATGAGTCGCTGTTACAGTAATCACTTTAACGGGTGCACCACCTTGCTTCTCTCTCTCCCCACAACTTAAGCCATGGACCATATCTTGGAATTTTTTATGAATAATCTATTTTTTTATTTAAAATAATAGAAATATACTGACACAAATATTTTTTTATAAAAATAGGCTCCAATCGCCTAACCATCAAATGACTGGAGCCTATAGCCCAATGGCCAAGCGACACGCAAGCAATCCGCTGGCCGTTAGGCGAATTATTGCAATTGCCGAACGATTGGGTGACTGCAATTGCTGTCACCCATCAGTTAGGTGACTGCGCTTCCAGTCACTCATTTCGAGGCGTACATGCGTAGGAAGCGTGAGGCTCGCGAGAGGGAGCGCGAGAAAAAGAGGAAAATGGCGACCAAGGCAAAAGAGGCCGCTGAGGAGTTCAACGTCGAGCTCGCAAGGAAGGAAAAATAGCTCCGGTCCACATAGTAGGTCGTACGAGCAATTGGGTTGGTTAGTCGTACATGATGCTCTATGTTATGCATGTAATCAAACCCTACACGGCATGTTACTCCCAACTGTATTATGAAGTCTATTTTAATTCAGACAAGTTTGTTTCATCGTCTTTTCGCATTCAATTATTCCTATAGCAAGTCATCCAACAATATTAACAGACCAGTTATTCTCCGTGTACGAATTCCCGATAATATCACATTATCACTTACCGTCGTACTTACCGATCGTTCTAAATTCAATCGTTCTTAAAAAAAGTTTCACGGTTTTTTACGCTACAATTGATCATAAATTCTTATTACGAATCGAACAGATTATCTCCAGTCATAATCTACAAAATTCACAAAATAGATTAATCCAGACTGCATCTGGTTTGCAGTCGCCCGACAGTTGAGCGACTGTAGTTACCGTCGCCGAACCATAGGGCGATAGGCTCCATTCGCTTAACTGTCGGGCAACTGGTTGCACAACGGCTTACAGACAGCTTCATTATCGCTTGGCCGTTGCGCGATAGGCTCCAGTCGCTCGACGATTAGGCGATTGGAGCCTATTTCTGTAAAAAAATGTTCGCGTAGGTATAATTCTGTTATTTTGAATAAAAAACAGATTATTCATAAAGAAAATTCTCATATCTTGCATAGCACTCTTTTTGAAAAATCTGCTCTTTGGTGGGGTTCATCCATTCGGTTCGATCCTCACTGTCTCGTTGGTGCCCGCATCAAGCCCAAATGGTGGCTACTCGTCTGTACTGACTGAAGCTTTCTTGCTTCAATTCTTCTTCTGAAAAGCTTAGCTCGGACCACTGGCTAAGTGTCTGTATTGTAGTAGCTTCAAATGGATTCATAGTCTCGTGAGCTTTATTGGAATGATTAGTGCAACAAGTATGAGTAACAATTAATTTTGTGGTGTTGCATTTGTCAAGTTGTATGCACGGACTTTTGCGCGTGTCTGTACATAGAGAGAGGACGCAGAGAGTAGGCACTATGATTTTAAATGCATGGATTTAACCAAAATTCAGATGTATTTGTTGAAAATATCAGTTTTAGTGTCTATACACATCTATAATAATTCAAATAAAACATATGCCTTTGAAAAAATATACTTGATTTCAAAGTTTCGAGCAATTTAGATCACATACGTTCTTTGAAACGTATGCCTTTGAAAAATATACTCGATTTCAAAGTTTGAATGAATTTGGATCACATGCTTTGCTGATGTATGTGTATGTATTCATTCTTCTCCCGTTGAATTTCACTTGGTGTCCTAAACTCGCCCGCACGTCCATCACTATTCATATGCGTTTCACACGATGCCCAGTTCGTACATGCTACCTTTTCTCGACATCTTAGTAGATTAATCCCGGCATTTTCCCCCCTGTTCCTACCATCTTTTTCGCATTTTATCCTGAAAATTTCAGACCTTAAATTTACCTTGGAGCTGTTCGATACGACCGGTTCATAGTGGCAGGTACTGCCATGTTTCTCCTCTGTGGTGCGGACTCACCTCGCATCAGTAAAACCGCATCAGTAAAACCAGGTCAAATAGTGAATCCAGCGAACACTTGATGAAATTGATTGGTGTTTCGATTTGAGCTTTTGGCATTAATTTCTTATTTTTATCTTTTTCTGACTTTTTAGCTTTTTTATGATTTTTTTTCCTTTTTTCATATTTATTTGTATTGTCCATGATGGGCTAACATGTTTTTTATTTTTTTTAAATTTAATTACGCTATAGGCCCCTTATTATTTAGGTTTAGACTTTTTGGCTTATAGTTTAAAGCTAGCTTATTGGCTTAATTAACTTATAAGCACCTAGCTTTTAAGCAAAGCCAACCACAGATCTTGTTTGTTTAGGCTTTTCCTTGGGTTGGCTTATTATCTTCAATAATGAATGTTTGAAATACACTTTGACAAATGAGCTAAGAAGATATCAAGGGCGGGTTCGTTTTGGCCTATTTGTGACTTATGCCCGTACTGTCTACAGTAACTAGCTTTTAAATGGTGCGTTTTTTCAAGACGGGGTCAATAGAAAGATTATAGTAAAAAGTGTATTGATTTCAATGTACTTGCCAAAATCGTATGTGAATATTTTTACGTGTGTACTACTTCATCGCGAACATCCAAATTCAAATATTTAAACCATAATATATATAAGCCATCATTAAAGAACCCATCCCAAATTCACACATCACGGTTTGAAAATCACACATGAATATGCAAATGATCATGCATGAACACATAACAAATTCACAAGCAGTGCCGTGGGATTGGGACGGTGAGGTTGTCGGGGCCTAGGGAGGACGGCGGGCGGGCACGGGGCGAGGATGCCGGTGGCGGCGAGCATGGAGAAGAGGATGCGGTGGCGTCGGGCGGGGAGGCGGTGTTGGTTGGAGAGAGGAGTGTGGGCGTCGGGAGGCGGCGTTGGGGATGGGGAGAGGAGGCAGCGGCGTTGAGGGAGGAGAGGGGAGGTGGCTACGTTGGGGGAGGAGAGAGGAGGCAGCGGCGTTGGCGGTGTGGGAGGGTAGGGGTGTGGAGGCGGCGGCGACGGGGCAGGGAGGCGGCGACGGTGGGGATAGGGAGGAAGGAGGGAAAAGAGCGGGTGGAGAGGAGGCGAGAGGAAAAAATGAAAGGGTTTGCACTTATATACGAATGACATTTTGAGGGTAATTTCAACGAAGTTTAGTGGAAAATGGTTATTTCATTCCACAAAAGCAAAAAAAAAAACACCTCTCACATAGCTTTTGGCTTATAGGCTTAAAGTGGCTAAAGTTTTTTATAAGCCAGTTAAAAAAGTCACCCTTTTGTTTATGTTTTGACTTTTTTGTTCTTAAACCATACAAAAGCCTAAACAAATAGAGCTATAGTACAAAATAAACCAGCTACAATACCAAACAGTAAAAAAAGTCATAAACCACAAAAAAAACCAAATAAGCAGCATTGACCCCACACAGAATGAGATGAAATCATGCACAGGCCCTACATTGCGCGCTGTCTCTACTGCTGCTGCAGAGTGAGA
Source organism: Bonia amplexicaulis (assembly GCA_036346245.1). Classification (NCBI taxonomy): domain Eukaryota; kingdom Viridiplantae; phylum Streptophyta; class Magnoliopsida; order Poales; family Poaceae; genus Bonia; species Bonia amplexicaulis. The sequence goes on along the minus strand of CM070738.1, from coordinate 30,204,817 downwards.
GAGTGGCAGAGTGCTCAGGAATTTTTGTCACTCATTGCCCTTTTCACATTCTTGATCCCGAATAATGGTACTGCGGTGCCAATGTGGCTGTGTGACCCTAAACCCAATAAAGATGCAAGACGCAAGGTGTGCTGCTGCCTTGTGCAGGGGAATGGGGAAATTGCTAGCCGCTGCTCCCTCTTGTTCTGCAGCCTGGACCACCACCCTCTCCGATTAACATTGTTGTATGAACCTTATCAGATCTGCCTATTTGTGTGCAAGCAAATACAGGCCATGCAGGTCAATTGAGCATTGTATAAGAATAGAGAATAGGGCGGATGAGAAGATATCATTTTTTTTCGAGGAGAATAAAAAGGATATCATGGAAAACACAAAATTCCCAAAGAACGTACAAGTATTTTGACCCGTATCCTTACCGGGATAAAAACCTAGGCCTGACACACTCTTTTAGGCTAGCATTTGGTTTGTGATCATTAAGAGATTACAAACTAGTATGGTACGTATGTTGACTCACTTATCAGCTGTATACGCCCAGATCATTGTTTATATTAGAAACTTTGTTCACCTATATTTCTGTACATGTTGCAAAATTGTGTAGCAAGAGTATGTACTTTGTTCACCTGAGGTGGTGCTCCAAACAGCCGTGGGCTTATGATTTCTTGGCTTTTTGGTACTGTAGTGAATGAAAAGCATTATAGCGGTTAAAATTGTCTTGAATGATCTGCTAGCTTTTCTAATTAATTATATTTAAAAAATAAAAATAAATAAATAAAGTTATATTATCATGAACAATATAAAGAAATAAGAAAAAATAAAAACTGAAAAAAAAATTAAGAAACTGATATGTTACATTTCAGAAACCAGAAGCCAAAATCGAAGCTGTCTGCAGCCGGCTCGTTATCTTACGAAGCAACCTTTTGACTTACCTGGACAACCTATGGAGATACATGGTCATGTGGATCGACAAGTGGCCAATCAGTTCTTCCCTACTCACTTTTGTCAATCAATAGGTAGGAGGTAAAAAAAGACGAGGGAGAGCAAAAGATGCCTGCCCTCTCCTGCCCTACAACAAAGTGAGCACTGCGAGTGTACCGTCAATCAATGCTTTTTACAAAACATCCGCAGTCCCTGATAATTACTACTTTCGTTTGGCTGTTAATTTTATATTAATATATTTATAAAATGTCGTGAAAGTATAATGTTGTGAAAGCATTTGTTACGATAAATCTAAAAATATCATTTCAATATGATAAATATAAATATTTAGAAAATAATTATTGGTTGAAGATACCGAAGGTTGACTAGTCCAAGTCAATATTGCCAAGTAAATAAAAACGCGTAGATCTCATTCATAGATGCAACCCAATTGAAACCATTTGTCAGTGACTGTTTACAAATTGTTCATATATAAATCACTTCATGGAAAATGCATGATGTTGGATTATGAGGGTGATGAGTGATTTCATAACAAAGATCATTTGACCCAACCATCTCTTTACCCCTGGCACTGAAAGGCAGCAAACCTCAGCAAAAAGTCCGTCCTTTTGACCCACACAGGCACCATTCAATCCATCCGTCACTCGCGTCAGAAACCTACTAGAGTCCTAAGCCTGCATCATTGCGTGACACCTTTGTTCGAGCTTAGCCTTCTGCCTTCATCTGATCTCGATCTGGAATTGATGTCAAATGGGGGCGCGTTCTGCAAAGAGCTAATGAGTAAGGTTGCACCCTCTCGTTGCCTAGGATGATCATCCCAAAAAAGCATGGCCAGGCTTTGGTCATGACGATGATGGGCACCAGTCCACCTTAATAATTTCTCCTGCCCTACTTGGTGATATGCATGGCAGTAGGTGAGAGGAAGTCGGTGGTTCTATTTCTAACAGGTGTGGATTGACCGAAATCTCTTGGGAATTGCTAGATGCATACCTCCGATACCATCGGACGCACTCCATTCATTCCATGGCATGTATATTCTCGAACGGCCCATGGTCCATCCACCATCCAGATTTAATTTATGCTGATGCTAGAGAAAATATCAGAGGATCTTATCCCAAACGCTCCTACCTTCTCGTTCGTTCCTATCGCTCCAACCACCTGTTCACACAAGCTTAATCCTCTCTCTCTTAATTCTCATACCCAATGGCAGCCACTTCCACCATCAATAAGCTGCTCCGCCGCCGACTACCGATCAGAGCTCGCGGCCACTTGCACTTGACGTGACCATCCATTGCAGCCAGAGCTCATGTGGAGGCCTTCCCATGCGAAGAGCTCACCGAATCTAGAGGGGCCGAGGGCGGAGGTGGATGATAAGCAGGGTTGGTGATGGGGCAGCACTGTGGGGGCAGAGACACAGCACTGGGCCAGCCGCCTTTGCTCTCTCCTCGGCATTGGACCTTCACCATCTCCCACATGCCATCCTTCTCCCAGTAGGCTTGTTGCATATCTCTCTCTAGATTATTACAACACTTTTTATCAATCATTGCACGGAGTGTATGATTTTGTCGCAACATGTCTTCTCAAAATTTGCCGCCAAAGGTTTTTATTGCGGTTGCACAAAGTGTAGGACCGAAGACAGAGACTAGAGGGGATGAATATGAGCTCACTTTTTTTCGATATCAAATTGAACTCCCGAGTTGTCCATGACTTTGAAACACATAGCGGAAGATCAAATACACGAAGCCTACAAGCCAACCCTACAAAGATGGAACCAAAACACTCATCTGACGGTCTGAGTGCAAGGAGGTAGCGGTCTGAACACAGGTAGGTTTGACGGGTGCCTTGGGTTGGTCTGACCGGAGCTCTGCAGAGGCAAGAACAGCTCAGGTTCAAGACTCCAAAGACCAATTCAAAAACTATAGCTCCAATCTAATGAAATTTGGTACAAACCTTCACAATGATATCAAAAACATATTCCAAGAAAAAAAATCAAGAAGATTAATGTCAAAATTCTAAGGTTGCACTAAAACTGAGACAAAACCAAACTTTGAGCCAAAGACTTTCTCATGGGTTAAGAATGGTTAAGATGATCTTGGATCAACTCCTACACTTCCTAGCAAGCAAAACCATAGCAAGAATCACAACAAAGACTCTAGGATCAAAATCTCTCACCGAGACCCTCAAATCAAGCCAAAACCAGGTTAACTCAAGAACTTTCCATAGAAAATGTCTAGATGGAAGGGACGGGATCTGATCTTCAAGAGATATTTCCACCATTTACATATCCTTAGCATCAAGAAAGATCAAGAGGAGAGAAGGAAATACCAATGACTAAGCCAAACAAAAAAATCAAGAACTTCAACTTGAGTACAAAGACTTGAATGAATTTGGTGGATCTATTGACACTTGGAGATGAATGTTTACAGCCACTCAATCATGAAGGGCACAACTCTATCCCTAGAACACTCACACAAAGCTCTCGACACAAGGAAACCCTAACCCCAAAGTGCCTCTCGAAGCACAAGAGATATCTATTCTCTCAACACACACAAGGGATTGTATTGTGGAGGCTCCTCATCTTACATCTAACCTTAACAATTAGCTCACACTTAGTGGATACGACCACTTACAAATAGAAAAACTTGGTAACCCACACACAAACGAATTTTAAACTATATACTTGCACATTTTTCAAAGTGTGACTTCCTTATGACTTCAATATCCCGAGAGGACGCTCCATCCTCCATGACGTGACCTAATCCACCTTAGGCCATTGTCGTGGTTTTGTAAACCGCCTCTCTACTCAGTATTGAACAATTTACGCAATTGCCACCCACAAGCTCCACGATGCTTTTCCTCGAAGCAAACTCCAATACGAAGCTTGTGATGCCCATTGATTTGCTGCCAAGCCTATATGTCTCCGGCCTCCTTCCGGATCGTTTCCACTTGAAATGGCCCAAGTTCAATGGCACATACATGTATGCACTTGTCTCATAATGAATCTTATTTTTTCTTGTGCTTCTCTATTTGAGATGTAGTCTCATCTGGACTTACGCAACCCTCCATGGTCTTGGGCTCCTCCCCTAGCCTCGGTATTGCCGTTGACCGCAAACAATCACCGAGCGTCCTACACATCGAAGAACAACGAATCAAGCCAAGCACAAGTGACATTCACTTAATTCTCGTTAGCAAACACCACATGGTACTCTCAGCCATGATTAACACTTGCATGGACTCCAACTATGACTAACATTTGTATGGACTTCCACCATGACTAACATTTGCATAGACTCTCGTCGTGACTAACACTTATATGGACTCCCGAAAAGCTCATAGAGTAACAACACAACTGAGACAAAACTCAACTCACTTAACTCATCAAAGGCCGGTCTGACCGCCCACCAACGGCCACTTGATCTCATCCACATGCACCTAGCATCCTGAAGCTTCCTTTTCCCAATCTGAAACTTATATAAACTTTTGAAACTTTTCTGCTGAACTTGTTGAAATTTGAGTTTCAAAATCTGAAACTCATTGAAACTTTTGCTTGGAATTTTCTAGAAACTTTTCAAATTACGTTGAACTCATAAAAACATGAAACTTTTCAAACGTTTTTAAAACTTGTTGCTATAATATGACAAGCGTATACCGTTGTCTAGTCACTTCCTGTTGAAAAGCGTTGATATACATGAACCACAGGTCCTGCGATCAGACGAGTCTAACCCGTGCAGTCTCAATTAATCTTGTAGAAGTACTTACGGCAAAGCAGATCAAATAACCAAGAACACAAGAGACACACACATGTTTAACATGAAAAACTCAAGTAAGAGGAAAACCACGAGCGCACAAAATCGATGATCAATTATATGATATATAGAGATTTATACGGAGAGATTTTACAATGATGCGCTACAGAGGTCATATGTATTGATACAAAGGACTTCAAGTTAAAAAGTAAACAAATTCTGAAATAACACTAAGCCCGTCTACTCCTCACGAACCGTCGTTTCGCCCCACTTGTCCGCGGGCCTGAATATCCGCATTGTTGTTTTATACGGAAATACGATGCATAGCACGAAAGAATTCTAAGATAGTAGTAGATTTTGTTGACTGTTTTTTGTCTTCAATGTGTAAAGGCACGAACTCTTTGCAAGGTTGCTTACCGAAGAGAACAGGAGATCGAGAAGCTGGTCTCAAAAATAAAAGAACGGAAAATGAGAGAATCTCTTTCGCATTGGTGGGGCTCAAAAGTAACAGTGCAGCTGTTCGTTTTACACAGGACAAGGGATCACCATACGAAAATGGTGTTTGGTAAGTGAAGCTTGGTGAGTGATGAGATATGTAACAAAGCTTTCATCAACCGAATTGGCTTCAGATCTGCAGGTGTCGCACTTTGGATTAACGATTTTTTTCTCTTTCACAAAGGGCAAGTCGATCAGCATCTTTGCATGTGAATCAAATCATGCTAGATCGCCAGTGGATAAGAACAGGGTGCGTTAGGTGAGTTCCAGAGGTTCAGGCTTCAGAGGTTGATGGTTTATGGATCACACACAACGAATTTTAAACTATATACTTGCACATTTTCAAAGTGTGACTTCCTTATGACTTCAATATCCCGAGGACGCTCCATCCTCCATGACGTGACCTAATCCACCTTAGGCCATTGTCGTGGTTTTGTAAACCGCCTCTACTCAGATTGAACAATTTACGCAATTGCCACCCACAAGCTCCACGATGCTTTTCCTCGAAGCAAACTCCAATCGAAGCTTGTGATGCCCATTGATTTTTGCCAAGCCTATATGTCTCCGGCCTCCTTCGGATCGTTTCCACTTGAAATGGCCCAAGTTCAATGGCACATACATGTATGCACTTGTCTCATAATGAATCTTATTTTTCTTGTGCTTCTCTATTTGAGATGTAGTCTCATCGGACTTACGCAACCCTCCATGGTCTTGGGCTCCTCCCTAGCCTCGGTATTGCCGTTGACCGCAAACAATCACCGAGCGTCCTACACATCGAAGAACAACGAATCAAGCCAAGCACAAGTGACATTCACTTAATTCTCGTTAGCAAACACCACATGGTACTCTCAGCCATGATTAACACTTGCATGGACTCCAACTATGACTAACATTTGTATGGACTTCCACCATGACTAACATTTGCATAGACTCTCGTCGTGACTAACACTTATATGGACTCGAAAAGCTCATAGAGTAACAACACAACGAGACAAAACTCAACTCACTTAACTCATCAAAGGCGGTCGACCGCCACCAACGCCACTTGATCTCATCCACATGCACCTAGCATCCAAGCTTCCTTTTCCCAATCTGAAACTTATATAAACTTTTGAAACTTTTCTTGAACTTGTTGAAATTTGAGTTTCAAAATCGAAACTCATTGAAACTTTTGCTTGGAATTTTCTAGAAACTTTTCAAATTACGTTGAACTCATAAAAACATGAAACTTTTCAAACGTTTTTTTAAAACTTGTTGCTATAATATGACAACTGTATACCGTTGTCTAGTCACTTCTGTTGAAAAGCGTTGATATACATGAACCACGGTCCTGCGATCGACGAGTCTAACCTGCAGTCTCAATTAATCTTGTAGAAGTACTTACGGCAAAGCGATCAAATAACCAAGAACACAAGAGACACACACATGTTTAACATGAAAACTCAAGTAAGAGGAAAACCACGAGCGCACAAAATCGATGATCAATTATATGATATATAGAGATTTATACGAGAGATTTTACAATGATGCGCTACAGAGGTCATATGTATTGATACAAAGGACTTCAAGTTAAAAAGTAAACAAATTCTGAAATAACACTAAGCCCGTCTACTCCTACGAACCGTCGTTTCGCCCCACTTGTCCGCGGGCCTGAATATCCGCATTGTTGTTTTATACGGAAATACGATGCATAGCACGAAAGAATTCTAAGATAGTAGTAGATTTTGTTGACTGTTTTTTGTCTTCAATGTGTAAAGGCACGAACTCTTTGCAAGGTTGCTTACCGAAGAGAACAGGAGATCGAGAAGCTGGTCTCAAAAAATAAAAGAACGGAAAAATGAGAGAATCTCTTTCGCATTGGTGGGGCTCAAAAGTAACAGTGCAGCTGTTCGTTTTACACGGGACAAGGGATCACCATACGAAAATGGTGTTTGGTAAGTGAAGCTTGGTGAGTGATGAGATATGTAACAAAGCTTTCATCAACCGAATTGGCTTCAGATCTGCAGGTGTCGCACTTTGGATTAACGATTTTTTTTTTCTCTTTCACAAAGGGCAAGTCGATCAGCATCTTTTGCATGTGAATCAAATCATGCTAGATCGCCAGTGGATAAGAACAGGGTGCGTTAGGTGAGTTCCAGAGGTTCAGGCTTCAGAGGTTGATGGTTTATGGATCCAAATGGCACATCATTAGGGAACGTAAAAACGACACTCTGTCATGGCATGATGCGATGGAAATGGACTTAGCATCCGGCTGAAAAGCATGGAACTAAGCCACAGTTAGCATGGGATGCTATGACATCTCATGGCAATTGGCCAGTACTCAGCTCTCTAAACCGATGGAATCCTATGTAGGAGAGCCAAATCAATTGGGTTAAAATAAGCTAGCTTATGTCTGAAATTATATTATAGCTGATAGTGTCTTATTTGACGTAACTAAATTCAAACAAATTTAAAAAAACATATTAGCCTATCACAGATAATACAAATGAATACGAAAAAAGAACCGGCAAAAAACTAAAACAATGAAAAAATCAGAAAAAATAAAAATTAAAAATAGTAAAAAATAAACCGAAAACTCAAACCAAAATAAACGAGTCTTTAAAATGCTTCTGAAACTGTAACAGTGTCAGCTGTCAAATCATATGCTCTCAAACCCAGTTGCCAGCTGTGATTGTGATATTACACGCTCGCGTGCAGCTTTTATTGACATGCATGGGTTACATTATGCAGGAATCAAAGAATAGATGTGCACAGCATGCTAGTGCATAAACAGAGGCTTCCATCTGTAAATGGACAACCATTCACGGCTAGTATGACTAATATAAAATCTCGCTATCCAAATTGCAGCCGTTGAAAAACAACCTTATCCTTGATGGCAGAGCACGTGGCACTGTTTACATAAACGACGCTATAATTATATTTTTTAAATTTAGTTTTAAACATCTATTTTATAAATCTAGTTTCCTTTCTAAACTCGACCATAGCAAGCGACACATATTATTCCGCCCTGGAGCTCAACAGGTCCTGCCGAGCCAGCACAAAGCGGCAAGTGCCGCACGCATAGCTCACTTTTAGCGCTAATTAACCGTCACTAATACTAATTAGCATTAATTAATCACAAAACTAATCACTAATCAAACACACGCGTCACGTCCTGCTGAGCAGAGCAACCCAGTTCAACAGGTATCTATCGAGCTCAATAAATTTGAGAAAAATGCTAGATTTATAAAAACAGATATTTAGAAACTATTTTTTTAAAAAAATAACTACGATATCATTTATGTACATTTGATCAATTGGCTTTCAGAAGCCTGAAAAGATACTAGTATAGTAGAAGACCGAGCCAAGCACTGTACCCTTGCACAGTCTCCTGCAGATAGGACAGTCTTGGTACGTACTACGCGTTGGACTTGAGGGCGATTTGAGAATTTTTTTAATTTGTTTTCTCTAAAAAAATAATTTTACTTGAATTTTGATCATTTGATCGTATGTTTGAATAGTGTGACAGTAATTGAGTTGTTCTAGGTATTGAACTGCTATTGTCAGTTATCTCTCTTGGTTCGGCTGACAGTCTTTCATTCATTATCATTGTTGTAGAACAATTAATTGAATTTTGATTATTAGGTTGCTGTCTCTTAACTTCTGTTGTTAATTTTAGCACATACTTGTTATCTTCTGTTGGTTGTTTATCAAGTATCTTTTAGATATCTTGTTAATTAATTGTCTAATAATTAGAACAGTTCCATATTTAGTTCATTTGTGATATTACTGTCACACTATAAGTAAATTAAAGACTTTGCGACAAGGTGGCCTTGTTCTAATACAAGTGTATAAAGGGCAGACAAAATATTTCATACATGCAAAGATGTTTATCCAGAGGAATATTCATTTATGGATGGGTTTAGTTATCACTTAGATATTTTTTCTAAATAATTATCTAGATTTATAACCGTTAGATTAAAGATTCAACGACTCTTATCATTTTCCTTTTTTTGGAGGGGTGATTTTTTTGAGAGAGATTCGCACGAATCTTTACGCACATCCAAAGATAAAAAATTTGAATGGTTGTTTGAAAGAAAACATCTAAGTAAGATTTATCAAAACCCTACATTTATAAGCACTGTGACCAATCTGATTAGGATCCTACCTTGTTGGTCTTAATTATAACGTACAGTTTGATCGATCGATAGAATCTGACCTACCGGGTACGTACGTACGCTGCAGTACGACCGCTCGACGAACACAGCGGCACACATGATTGGGTTAATATGGAATAATCATCATAATGCGACACTAGAAAAGACATTGCAACAACCATGCCTGCCCGGCTCGATCGATACCTACGTACAGACGCACAAACTGTAGATGGAAACAAAGAAAAGCTAAAGCCCCTCGCTGGGGTTAGCCACGTTGACGTAGTAACTAGACACTGGGGCTGCGGTGGTGGTGGCGACGCTGGTGCTTTCGCCGCCATTGCCAATGCCGCTCCCCTCGGCCACGTCCATGGCGCCGTGGCACTGGCCGGCGTCCACCTCCTCCCTGGCCACCGCGGCCATGCCGCCGGCGTCCGCGGGCCCTACAGAGGGCAGCTTCGAGAGGAGCGCCTCCAGGCTGCTCATCGACGGCACGATGTTCATCTGCGCGCGGCGGCGGCCGCCTGGCCGTAGGGGTCGTAGAGCTCCATCGGCGGCACGAGGCCCGGCGGCCAGGTCGCGTCCTCCGGGACGCCGGCGCACCCGCCCGGGAACGCGGCCGACGACGGGTGCGGCAGCAGCACCCCGGGATGCTCTCCAGGTAGCTGAACTTGCGCCGCAGCGTCACCACGTAGCTCAGGTCCTCCGCCACCTGCATGCAGCCATCGCGCGCCATGCACGTACGGCGCAGCAAACAACAACTTGTACACGAACATTATTACCTTGTCGTGCATGCATGCAACTATGCAGCACAATTAATGCTCATGCAATGCGCCACAAGTATAGTGAGCGTGGCATCAGTGGCACCAAGTCACAGCGCAAGTTTCGCTCAGTGGAGTAGAGTAGGTGAAGAACAGGATCGGCGTACCTTGTTCATGGAGCCTAGCTGTACAACGCCTTCTCTGACGGCGATCAGAGCAATGGTCTGCGAAAAGAGCGATAAGAAAAACAGTAAAAGACATCAGCTTTGGCATGCAGAGCTGGTTCTTGAATTTGCTGGTAGAGCGAAGTAGAGAGGGAGGCCAGGTACGTACCTTGATACCAGACCGAAACTGAGCCTCCCATGTCCTTGGATGCTGCAAACAAACCGCATATGGACAAAACATGTTTTATGTGTCCGAATTCCGATCGGATTGGCGGACACATTAGACAGTTACTAGTGTGATCAATATTGGGAAGGTGATGACCAAATTTATTAGTTAGTTGAGTAAGGTGATGCTTACAGAATCGGTAGGGTTGTTCCAGGAGGAGGTGAGGTTGATCTCATGCTCCTGGGCCTCCTGGAACACCCACTTGTGACTGTGGTCGGCTGCCACTTTCCCTATCAACCTTCAAAAACATCATCACAAAAAGAAGTCATGAGAGCGTGCTTTACTTGCTGATCAGCGTACGTTGAGTTTCACGTACCAGTTAACCGGTTCGCATGGAAAAAAAACATAGTTCTGTGTGCCAATTTTTTTCCTCGCAAAGAAGAGGAAAGGTGAACAGCTGAAGCGTACGTATGCAGTGGTGATTGATTGACATAGTTAACCGGTTACTCATACTTAGGAAGCGTACGTATGCAGTGGTGATTGATTGACTGACGTGATTAGTAACTAATATGCTTAATTACTCAATAAGCTTGCTTACATACCCTTCACCGTAGCTGTAGATGTCATGGGACATCTTGAAGAAGAGCTCAGGCTGCAGGCCCTTCACCTCCTGCCCAGCCGCACAGTCCGTGTAGGCGGCGGCGGCAGCAGCGGCAGCAGCTGTGTCGTCTTGGTCGCAGGCAGAGGCTGCAAAGTTGCAGAATCCATCCTCCCATGCCAGGATCCTAGGTGAAAATTTGCATACCAGGAATCACACACAAACAACTGCAAATGCATAAGAAAAGAAGAGCTTGTACCAACCAGTTCCTCCTGTTTCCTCTAGTCCTGTCATAAACACCACCCTGGAGATCCCATCTGAACAATAAATAAACAAGTAGGCACCAACCCAAGGCAGACAAGAAGCAGCATCAGTACATCATGCATGGACCGTGAGAAAAGTCTAAGAAATGGAACAATACATGTACTGTAAGAACCAACTAAGCTGAGATCGATACATACACTTAATTATAAGCACGAGGGTGTAATTGACTCACTTTGAGGCGGGTAGTTTCTCGGGAGGATCCGCCAGAAGACGGCGTAGACCCACTGGGAGTCGTCGTGGGTGCAGAGGCTGCGCAGCGTGTGCTGCAGCAGGTGCGTCACGGCCAGCGGGTTCAGCTGCTCCTCCATTGCAGCTCGCCTTGAAGAAGCGGCAGAAGCTTATGGCCGGCCGGGAACTAACAAAAGCTAGCTGCTTGGCTTCGCTAGCTAGCGATCACTGTATGGTGAAGCTGCACTTGATTTGAAGCTTAAGGGCTAGCTAGAAAGTTGATGGAATCTATGAGAAATTTGGGAGGAGTAGTAGTAGGTGTAGGTGTTTCCTTTTCTTTTCTTGCTTGCTAGCTTCCACTTTTGATCTCTCCAGGCTATCTGGTTGTGACTTGTGAGGCTAGGCCACCACCGAGGGAGCAACCACACTTGCCCAAATTTGTACACCCAGTCTCCCCCTCCGAAGGACCGTCTACAACAACGGAAGTAAATGATGTCTTCTCCAAATTTTCCAATAAATATCTAAAAGTATTTTACTTCAGGGTTAAAAGAGCTAAGAAGATCAAATTTGACATGCTAAATCTAAACAACAACTCAAAACGATAAAGCCGTACAAATTCAGCACCTAACCGATCTAACCGTCAATGAAGGTGCGGTTTGACCAGTGGACGGTTTGACCGGTGACCGGTCTGATCGAGCCTAGGAGCGGTATGACCGCTTCCCTATTTTCAGAACGAAAAATCAAAAGTCAAAACCACTTTTGATACAAAATACAAAATACCTTATCAAATAAAATCAAATTTTATACACATCTTGATAAAATCTTAGAAATCTATTCCATAAGGATTGCATGGCCACCACCGAAGGAGCAACCACGCTTGCCCAAATTTATACACCCAATCTCTCTCTCTCAGAATGAGTCGCTGTTACAGTAATCACTTTAACGGGTGCACCACCTTGCTCTCTCTCCCCACAACTTAAGCCATGGACCATATCTTGGAATTTTTTATGAATAATCTATTTTTTTATTTAAAATAATAGAAATATACTGACACAAATATTTTTTTATAAAAATAGGCTCCAATCGCCTAACCATCAAATGATGGAGCCTATAGCCCAATGGCTGCGACACACAAGCAATCCGGCCGTTAGGCGATTATTGCAATTGCCGAACGATTGGGTGATCGCAATTCTTGTCACCCATCGAGTTAGGTGATGCGCCCACCACTCATTTCGAGGCGTACATGCGTAGGAAGCGTGAGGCTCGCGAGGGAGCGAGAAAAGAGGAAAATGGCGACCAAGGCAAAAGAGGCCGCTGAGGAGTTCAACGTCGAGCTCGCAAGGAAGGAAAAATAGCTCCGGTCCACATAGTAGGTCGTACGAGCAATTGGGTTGGTTAGTCGTACATGATGCTCTATGTTATGCATGTAATCAAACCCTACACGGCATGTTACTCCCAACTGTATTATGAAGTCTATTTTAATTCAGACAAGTTTGTTTCATCGTCTTTTCGCATTCAATTATTCCTATAGCAAGTCATCCAACAATATTAATGGACCGTTATTCTCCGTATGCAATTCCGATAATATCACATTATCACTTACAGTCGTACTTACCGATCGTTCTAAATTCAATCGTTCTTAAAAAAAGTTTCACGGTTTTTTACGCTACAATTGATCATAAATTCTTATTACGAATCGAACAGATTATCTCCAGTCATAATCTACAAAATTCACAAAATAGATTAATCCGGGCGCATCGGTTTGCGATCGCCGACGGATTGAGCGATCAGTAGTTACCGTCGCGAACCATAGGGCGATAGGCTCCATTCGCTAAGCGTCGGACGGCTGGTTGCACAACGGCTTCTGACGACTTCATTATCGCTTGGCGTTGCGCGATAGGCTCGATCGCTCGACGATTAGGCGATTGGAGCCTATTTCGTAAAAATGTTCGCAGAGGTATAATTCTGTTATTTTGAATAAAAAACAGATTATTCATAAAGAAAATTCTCATATCTTGCATAGCACTCTTTTTTGAAAAAATCTGCTCTTTGGTGGGGGTTCATCCATTCGGTTCGATCCTCACTGTCTCGTTGGTGCCCGCATCAAGCCCAAATGGTGGCTACTCGTCTGTACTGACTGAAGCTTTCTTGCTTCAATTCTTCTTCTGAAAAGCTTAGCTCGGACCACTGGCTAAGTGTCTGTATTGTAGTAGCTTCAAATGGATTCATAGTCTCGTGAGCTTTATTGGAATGATTAGTGCAACAAGTATGAGTAACAATTAATTTTGTGGTGTTGCATTTGTCAAGTTGTATGCACGGACTTTTGCGCGTGTCTGTACATAGAGAGAGGACGCAGAGAGTAGGCACTATGATTTTAAATGCATGGATTTAACCAAAATTCAGATGTATTTGTTGAAAATATCAGTTTTAGTGTCTATACACATCTATAATAATTCAAATAAAACATATGCCTTTGAAAAAAATATACTTGATTTCAAAGTTTCGAACGAATTTAGATCACATACGTTGCTGAAACGTATGCCTTTGAAAAAATATACTCGATTTCAAAGTTTCGAATGAATTTGGATCACATGCTTTGCTGATGTATGTGTGTATGTATTCATTCTTCTCCCGTTGAATTTCACTTGGTGTCCTAAACTCGCCCGCACGTCCATCACTATTCATATGCGTTTCACACGATGCCCAGTTCGTACATGCTACCTTTTCTCGACATCTTAGTAGATTAATCCCGGCATTTTCCCCCCTGTTCCTACCATCTTTTTCGCATTTTATCCTGAAAATTTCAGACCTTAAATTTACCTTGGAGCTGTTCGATACGACCGGTTCATAGTGGCAGGTACTGCCATGTTTCTCCTCTGTGGTGCGGACTCACCTCGCATCAGTAAAACCGCATCAGTAAAACCAGGTCAAATAGTGAATCCAGCGAACACTTGATGAAATTGATTGGTGTTTCGATTTGAGCTTTTGGCATTAATTTCTTATTTTATCTTTTCTGACTTTTAGCTTTTTATGATTTTTTTTCCTTTTTTCATATTTATTTGTATTGTCCATGATGGGCTAACATGTTTTTTATTTTTTTTAAATTTAATTACGCTATAGGCCCCTTATTATTTAGGTTTAGACTTTTTGGCTTATAGTTTAAAGCTAGCTTATTGGCTTAATTAACTTATAAGCACCTAGCTTTTAAGCAAAGCCAACCACAGATCTTGTTTGTTTAGGCTTTTCCTTGGGTTGGCTTATTATCTTCAATAATGAATGTTTGAAATACACTTTGACAAATGAGCTAAGAAGATATCAAGGGCGGGTTCGTTTTGGCCTATTTGTGACTTATGCCCGTACTGTCTACAGTAACTAGCTTTTAAATGGTGCGTTTTTTCAAGACGGGGTCAATAGAAAGATTATAGTAAAAAGTGTATTGATTTCAACTGTACTTGCCAAAATCGTATGTGAATATTTTTCTGTGTGTACTACTTCTCGCGAACATCCAAATTCAAATATTTAAACCATAATATATATAAGCCATCAGCCCAAAAGAACCCATCCCAAATTCACACATCACAGTTTGAAAATCACACATGAATATGCAAATGATCATGCATGAACACATAACAAATTCACAAACGGTGCCGGCGGGATTGGGACGGTGAGGTTGTCAGGGCCTAGGGAGGACGGCGGCGGCGGGCACGGGGACGAGGGATGCCGGTGGCGGCAGGCATGGAGAAGAGGGATGCGGTGGCGTCGGGGCAGGGGAGGCGGTGTTGGTTGGAGAGAGGAGGGGTGTGGAGGCGTCGGGAGGCGGCGGCGTTGGGGATGGGGAGGAGGCGGCGTTGAGGGAGGAGAGGGAGGTGGCTACGTTGGGGAGGAGAGAGGAGGCGTTGGCGGTGTGGGAGGTAGGTGTGGGGCGGCGGCGGCAAGGGAGGCGGCGACGGTGGGGATAGGGAGGGGAAGGAGGGGAAAAGAACGGGTGGAGAGGAGGAAGCGAGAGGAAAAAAATGAAAGGGTTTGCACTTATATACGAATGACATTTTGAGGGTAATTTCAACGAAGTTTAGTGGCAAATGGTTATTTCATTCCACAAAAGCAAAAAAAAAAACACCTCTCACATAGCTTTTGGCTTATAGGCTTAAAGTGGCTAAAGTTTTTTATAAGCCAGTTAAAAGTCACCCTTTGTTTATGTTTTGACTTTTTGTTCTTAAACCATACAAAAGCCTAAACAAATAGAGCTATAGTACAAAATAAACCAGCCTACAATACCAAACAGTAAAAAAGTCATAAACCACAAAAAAACCAAATAAGCAGCATTGACCCCACACAGAATGAGATGAAATCATGCACAGGCCCTACATTGCGCGCTGTCTCTACTGCTGCTGCAGAGTGAGAGAGTGGCAGAGTGCTCAGGAATTTTTGTCACTCATTGCCCTTTTCACATTCTTGATCCCGAATAATGGTACTGCGGTGCCAATGTGGCTGTGTGACCCTAAACCCAATAAAGATGCAAGACGCAAGGTGTGCTGCTGCCTTGTGCAGGGAATGGGAAATTGCTAGCCGCTGCTCCTCTTGTTCTGCAGCCTGGACCACCACCCTCTCCGATTAACATTGTTGTATGAACCTTATCAGATCTGCCTATTTGTGTGCAAGCAAATACAGGCCATGCAGGTCAATTGAGCATTGTATAAGAATAGAGAATAGGGCGGATGAGAAGATATCATTTTTTTTCGAGGAGAATAAAAAGGATATCATGGAAAACACAAAATTCCCAAAGAACGTACAAGTATTTTGACCCGTATCCTTACCGGGATAAAAACCTAGGCCTGACACACTCTTTTAGGCTAGCATTTGGTTTGTGATCATTAAGAGATTACAAACTAGTATGGTACGTATGTTGACTCACTTATCAGCTGTATACGCCCAGATCATTGTTTATATTAGAAACTTTGTTCACCTATATTTCTGTACATGTTGCAAAATTGTGTAGCAAGAGTATGTACTTTGTTCACCTGAGGTGGTGCTCCAAACAGCCGTGGGCTTATGATTTCTTGGCTTTTTTGGTACTGTAGTGAATGAAAAAGCATTATAGCGGTTAAAATTGTACTGTAGCGACTGCTAGCTTTTCTAATTAATTATATTTAAAAAATAAAAATAAATAAATAAAGTTATATTATCATGAACAATATAAAGAAATAAGAAAAAATAAAAACTGAAAAAAAAATTAAGAAACTGATATGTTACATTTCAGAAACCAGAAGCCAAAAATCGAAGCTGTCTGCAGCCGGCTCGTTATCTTACGAAGCAACCTTTTTGACTTACCTGGACAACCTATGGAGATACATGGTCATGTGGATCGACAAGTGGCCAATCAGTTCTTCCCTACTCACTTTTGTCAATCAATAGGTAGGAGGTAAAAAAAGACGAGGGAGAGCAAAAGATGCCTGCCCTCTCCTGCCCTACAACAAAGTGAGCACTGCGAGTGTACCGTCAATCAATGCTTTTTACAAAACATCCGCAGTCCCTGATAATTACTACTTTCGTTTGGCTGTTAATTTTATATTAATATATTTATAAAATGTCGTGAAAGTATAATGTTGTGAAAGCATTTGTTACGATAAATCTAAAAATATCATTTCAATATGATAAATATAAATATTTAGAAAATAATTATTGGTTGAAGATACGAAGGTTGACTAGTCCAAGTCAATATTGCCAAGTAAATAAAAACGCGTAGATCTCATTCATAGATGCAACCCAATTGAAACCATTTGTCAGTGACTGTTTACAAATTGTTCATATATAAATCACTTCATGGAAAATGCATGATGTTGGATTATGAGGGTGATGAGTGATTTCATAACAAAGATCATTTGACCCAACCATCTCTTTACCCTGGCACTGAAAGGCAGCAAACCTCAGCAAAAGTCCGTCCTTTTGACCCACACAGGCACCATTCAATCCATCCGTCACTCGCGTCAGAAACCTACTAGAGTCCTAAGCCTGCATCATTGCGTGACACCTTTGTTCGAGCTTAGCCTTCTGCCTTCATCTGATCTCGATCTGGAATTGATGTCAAATGGGGGCGCGTTCTGCAAAGAGCTAATGAGTAAGGTTGCACCCTCTCGTTGCCTAGGATGATCATCCCAAAAAAGCATGGCCAGGCTTTGGTCATGACGATGATGGGCACCAGTCCACCTTAATAATTTCTCCTGCCCTACTTGGTGATATGCATGGCAGTAGGTGAGAGGAAGTCGGTGGTTCTATTTCTAACAGGTGTGGATTGACCGAAATCTCTTGGGAATTGCTAGATGCATACCTCCGATACCATCGGACGCACTCCATTCATTCCATGGCATGTATATTCTCGAACGGCCCATGGTCCATCCACCATCCAGATTTAATTTATGCTGATGCTAGAGAAAATATCAGAGGATCTTATCCCAAACGCTCCTACCTTCTCGTTCGTTCCTATCGCTCCAACCACCTGTTCACACAAGCTTAATCCTCTCTCTCTTAATTCTCATACCCAATGGCAGCCACTTCCACCATCAATAAGCTGCTCCGCCGCCGACTACCGATCAGAGCTCGCGGCCACTTGCACTGACGTGACCATCCATTGCAGCCAGAGCTCATGTGGAGGCCTTCCCATGCGAAGAGCTCACCGAATCTAGAGGGCCGAGGCGGAGGTGGATGATAAGCGGGGTTGGTGATGGGGCAAGACTGTAAGGAGAGACAAGACTGGGCCAGCCGCCTTTGCTCTCTCCTCGGCATTGGACCTTCACCATCTCCCACATGCCATCCTTCTCCCAGAGGCTTGTTGCATATCTCTCTAGATTATTACAACACTTTTTATCAATCATTGCACGGAGTGTATGATTTTGTCGCAACATGTCTTCTCAAAATTTGCCGTAAAGGTTTTATTGCGGTTGCACAAAGTGTAGGACCGAAGACAGAGACTAGAGGGATGAATATGAGCTCACTTTTTCGATATCAAATTGAACTCCCGAGTTGTCCATGACTTTGAAACACATAGCGGAAGATCAAATACACGAAGCCTACAAGCCAACCCTACAAAGATGGAACCAAAACACTCATCGACGGTGCGAGTGCAAGGAGGTAGCAGTGCGAACACGTAGGTTTGACGGGTGCCTTGGGTTGGTCGGACGGAGCTCTGCAGAGGCAAGAACAGCTCAGGTTCAAGACTCCAAAGACCAATTCAAAAACTATAGCTCCAATCTAATGAAATTTGGTACAAACCTTCACAATGATATCAAAACATATTCCAAGAAAAAAATCAAGAAGATTAATGTCAAAATTCTAAGGTTGCACTAAAGCGAGACAAAACCAAACTTTGAGCCAAAGACTTTCTCATGGGTTAAGAATGGTTAAGATGATCTTGGATCAACTCCTACACTTCCTAGCAAGCAAAACCATAGCAAGAATCACAACAAAGACTCTAGGATCAAAATCTCTCCGAGACCCTCAAATCAAGCCAAAACCAGGTTAACTCAAGAACTTTCCATAGAAAATGTCTAGATGGAAGGGACGGGATCTGATCTTCAAGAGATATTTCCACCATTTACATATCCTTAGCATCAAGAAAGATCAAGAGGAGAGAAGGAAATACCAATGACTAAGCCAAACAAAAAAATCAAGAACTTCAACTTGAGTACAAAGACTTGAATGAATTTGGTGGATCTATTGACACTTGGAGATGAATGTTTTGACCACTCAATCATGAAGGGCACAACTCTATCCTAGAACACTCACACAAAGCTCTCGACACAAGGAAACCCTAACCCCAAAGTGCCTCTCGAAGCACAAGAGATATCTATTCTCTCAACACACACAAGGGATTGTATTGTGGAGGCTCCTCATCTTACATCTAACCTTAACAATTAGCTCACACTTAGTGGATACGACCACTTACAAATAGAAAAACTTGGTAACCCACACACAAACGAATTTTAAACTATATACTTGCACATTTTTCAAAGTGTGACTTCCTTATGACTTCAATATCCCGAGAGGACGCTCCATCCTCCATGACGTGACCTAATCCACCTTAGGCCATTGTCGTGGTTTTGTAAACCGCCTCTACTCAAGATTGAACAATTTACTAATTGCCACCCACAAGCTCCACGATGCTTTTCCTCGAAGCAAACCCAATCTGAAGCTTGTGATGCCCATTGATTTGTCGCCAAGCCTATATGTCTCCGGCCTCCTTCCGGATCGTTTCCACTTGAAATGGCCCAAGTTCAATGGCACATACATGTATGCACTTGTCTCATAATGAATCTTATTTTTCTTGTGCTTCTCTATTTGAGATGTAGTCTCATCGGACTTACGCAACCCTCCATGGTCTTGGGCTCCTCCCTAGCCTCGGTATTGCCGTTGACCGCAAACAATCACCGAGCGTCCTACACATCGAAGAACAACGAATCAAGCCAAGCACAAGTGACATTCACTTAATTCTCGTTAGCAAACACCACATGGTACTCTCACCATGATTAACACTTGCATGGACTCCAACTATGACTAACATTTGTATGGACTTCCACCATGACTAACATTTGCATAGACTCGTCGTGACTAACACTTATATGGACTCGAAAAGCTCATAGAGTAACAACACAAGCGAGACAAAACTCAACTCACTTAACTCATCAAAGGCGGTCGACCGCCCACCAACGACCACTTGATCTCATCCACATGCACCTAGCATCCCAAGCTTCCTTTTCCCAATCGAAACTTATATAAACTTTTGAAACTTTTCTGCTGAACTTGTTGAAATTTGAGTTTCAAAATCTGAAACTCATTGAAACTTTTGCTTGGAATTTTCTAGAAACTTTTCAAATTACGTTGAACTCATAAAAACATGAAACTTTTCAAACGTTTTTTTAAAACTTGTTGCTATAATATGACAACTGTATACCGTTGTCTAGTCACTTCCTGTTGAAAAGCGTTGATATACATGAACCACAGGTCCTGCGATCAGACGAGTCTAACCCGTGCAGTCTCAATTAATCTTGTAGAAGTACTTACGGCAAAGCAGATCAAATAACCAAGAACACAAGAGACACACACATGTTTAACATGAAAAACTCAAGTAAGAGGAAAACCACGAGCGCACAAAATCGATGATCAATTATATGATATATAGAGATTTATACGGAGAGATTTTACAATGATGCGGCTACAGAGGTCATATGTATTGATACAAAAGGACTTCAAGTTAAAAAAGTAAACAAATTCTGAAATAACACTAAGCCCGTCTACTCCTACGAACCGTCGTTTCGGCCCCACTTGTCTGACGGGCCTGAATATCCGCATTGTTGTTTTTATACGGAAATACGATGCATAGCACGAAAGAATTCTAAGATAGTAGTAGATTTTGTTGACTGTTTTTTGTCTTCAATGTGTAAAGGCACGAACTCTTTGCAAGGTTGCTTACCGAAGAGAACAGGAGATCGAGAAGCTGGTCTCAAAAAATAAAAGAACGGAAAAATGAGAGAATCTCTTTCGCATTGGTGGGGCTCAAAAGTAACAGTGCAGCTGTTCGTTTTACACGGGACAAGGGATCACCATACGAAAATGGTGTTTGGTAAGTGAAGCTTGGTGAGTGATGAGATATGTAACAAAGCTTTCATCAACCGAATTGGCTTCAGATCTGCAGGTGTCGCACTTTGGATTAACGATTTTTTTTTTCTCTTTCACAAAGGGCAAGTCGATCAGCATCTTTTGCATGTGAATCAAATCATGCTAGATCGCCAGTGGATAAGAACAGGGTGCGTTAGGTGAGTTCCAGAGGTTCAGGCTTCAGAGGTTGATGGTTTATGGATCCAAATGGCACATCATTAGGGAACGTAAAAACGACACTCTGTCATGGCATGATGCGATGGAAATGGACTTAGCATCCGGCTGAAAAGCATGGAACTAAGCCACAGTTAGCATGGGATGCTATGACATCTCATGGCAATTGGCCAGTACTCAGCTCTCTAAACCGATGGAATCCTATGTAGGAGAGCCAAATCAATTGGGTTAAAATAAGCTAGCTTATGTCTGAAATTATATTATAGTGATAGTGTCTTATTTGACGTAACTAAATTCAAACAAATTTAAAAAAACATATTAGCCTATCACAGATAATACAAATGAATACGAAAAAAGAACCGGCAAAAAACTAAAACAATGAAAAAATCAGAAAAAATAAAAATTAAAAATAGTAAAAAATAAACCGAAAACTCAAACCAAAATAAACGAGTCTTTAAAATGCTTCTGAAACTGTAACAGTGTCAGCTGTCAAATCATATGCTCTCAAACCCAGTTGCCAGCTGTGATTGTGATATTACACGCTCGCGTGCAGCTTTTATTGACATGCATGGGTTACATTATGCAGGAATCAAAGAATAGATGTGCACAGCATGCTAGTGCATAAACAGAGGCTTCCATCTGTAAATGGACAACCATTCACGGCTAGTATGACTAATATAAAATCTCGCTATCCAAATTGCAGCCGTTGAAAAACAACCTTATCCTTGATGGCAGAGCACGTGGCACTGTTTACATAAACGACGCTATAATTATATTTTTTTAAATTTAGTTTTTAAACATCTATTTTTATAAATCTAGTTTCCTTTCTAAACTCGACAGCCATAGCAAACGACACATATTATCTGCCGCGCTACTGGAGCTCAACAGGTCCTGCCGAGCCAGCACAAAGCGGCAAGTGCCGCACGCATAGCTCACTTTTAGCGCTAATTAACCGTCACTAATACTAATTAGCATTAATTAATCACAAAACTAATCACTAATCAAACACACGCGTCACGTCCTGCTGAGCAGAGCAACCCAGTTCAACAGGTATCTATCGAGCTCAATAAATTTGAGAAAAATGCTAGATTTATAAAAACAGATATTTAGAAACTATTTTTTTAAAAAAATAACTACGATATCATTTATGTACATTTGATCAATTGGCTTTCAGAAGCCTGAAAAGATACTAGTATAGTAGAAGACCGAGCCAAGCACTGTACCC
Organism: Bonia amplexicaulis; assembly: GCA_036346245.1. Classification (NCBI taxonomy): domain Eukaryota; kingdom Viridiplantae; phylum Streptophyta; class Magnoliopsida; order Poales; family Poaceae; genus Bonia; species Bonia amplexicaulis. Next base: position 30,182,279 of record CM070738.1, on the reverse strand, counting down.
TTGCACAGTCTCCTGCAGATAGGACAGTCTTGGTACGTACTACGCGTTGGACTTGAGGGCGATTTGAGAATTTTTTTAATTTGTTTTCTCTAAAAAAATAATTTTACTTGAATTTTGATCATTTGATCGTATGTTTGAATAGTGTGACAGTAATTGAGTTGTTCTAGGTATTGAACTGCTATTGTCAGTTATCTCTCTTGGTTCGGCTGACAGTCTTTCATTCATTATCATTGTTGTAGAACAATTAATTGAATTTTGATTATTAGGTTGCTGTCTCTTAACTTCTGTTGTTAATTTTTAGCACATACTTGTTATCTTCTGTTGGTTGTTTATCAAGTATCTTTTAGATATCTTGTTAATTAATTGTCTAATAATTAGAACAGTTCCATATTTAGTTCATTTGTGATATTACTGTCACACTATAAGTAAATTAAAGACTTTGCGACAAGGTGGCCTTGTTCTAATACAAGTGTAGCCGACATTTGAGAGCAATAAAACTTAAATCTCAATTTGAGCAATATGTTAATTAAGTATTGTCATTCACTTGCTCTGGTTGATATAATTTTGATTATATATGACTTGATATTAGATTATTATCATGCGATAATTTTACTTATGCTTTTTGTCATTATTCTTTACTCGGAATCATATATTTTGTGTAATTATTAATTCTAGAATTATAGCTAAATTAATGCTAAAATCGTGTTATTTACAACACTGCGAACCACGCCAGGTTGCCATGATTGAAGGGAAATTTTTTTCAATCTGCCTCTGTACTTTGAGATTAGTACAGAGTTGATTACTCCATCCAACACTGCAGCCTGCTGTTCTCCCTGACCTCGACATAAACGGCTGAAAAAAAAACCCTACCGCAACTCACTGGTGCAACGTGTAACGACATGTGATGTGCATTAGCACATATCTATTACTCCATATACTGAAAACCATGGTCTAAAGGGTTTTAAGAAAAAATTCTATAAATTCTTCGAAAAACGCCATGAGTTGAGACCATTGACAGATGCATCAAATCAATCAGGGTCTTCAGGTTCTTTGGCCTTTAATCGCATTGACCATTGACAGATGCATCAAATAATTTGCTCCTGCTTGTCCTGGGCAATAACCACACACAGGGGTATGTATTTGCAGAAGGCACCATCACCAAGTGTCTACTGACTGTGCATATGCTCCTTGTGAAATATGACCCTTAGGGAGGAACAAGTGTCTGCTCATTACTAGCATGCGCTGCAAGTTTTCTCTCCTCACCATCTTTACAGAAGGGAAGGCACATGGAAAGGCAATAATAATTATTGGTGAGGCATCAAGGCTTGTTCTTCCTTTACCTTAGGGTCTATCTTACTGATGGATTCCTCACCAAACAGCAGAGATGGCCACATTGGTCCATGCATACTTGTGGCCTTATGTTTTCATGAGATAAAGAGAGGAAGAGATATGGAACCACCTTATTTTTGAGAATAGGGCCATCATAATTTCCGTAACAGTTCAGGAGTTCAGTTGCAGACAGAAAATGTATTATGTCTACTCACGATCATTTTCAAAAAGATTGGCTTGATTAAAATATGTTCTAACGGTCAACTTTAGCAACTTTACGGGAATTCAAGCTTAAAACTTAACTTAAATTCAGAAAAACCGAAGAAATCACCATAGAAACGTTTGAGTGCAGTATAACCCTAACACGAAAACTTGAAGCATCATTTATTTTTCTGGTATCTGTTCTGATGAAAATAAGCAAAATTGAGTACAGTAGGTATTCAGCAAGTCCCGATAGCAGAATGCATTTATAGGGCTATTATCTATATATAAGGCTTAACCAAATGATGGCATTATGTTTCTTTAGCGTGAACCCAATTTGTTAAATATACATTATAATTACTTTCCAAATCTATATCTTAGCCATTTTTTAACTCAAATTCAAAATATCTAATTTTAATTAACTTTGTGAGAGTAACTCTCCTCATAGTTACTTACCATATCCAGTCCTTGGACATCATTCCATACCACCATACCTTGTATTATGGCCTGCAGCTGCATTCACGCTCTACGCATAAGTTTGTGGTCTACTCAGATGCTGATTGGGTAGGGTGCCCTGACTCTAACCGTTCTATGTCTGGATTTTGTTTTTTTCCTATGTGACAATATCATATCCTGGTCATCCAAGTGGCAACCTACTGTGTCATGATCTAGTGCTGAAGCTAAGTACCACGCCGTCACCAACTTTGTGGCCGAGTCTTGTTGGATCAGGTAGCCTCTTTCCGAGCTTCACCGCTCAGTTTCGTCCACTACAATTGTCTATTGTGACAATGTTAGCACGGTTTATATGTATGCCAATCCAGTTCAGCATCGCTACACTAAACACATTGAGATTGACATTCATTTTGTTTGACAAAAGGTACAACTACATTCATTTTGTTTGACAAAAGGTACAACTTGGAGAAATACAGGTTCTACATGTTCCTCCCTCATTGCAGTTTGCTGATATCTACACCAAAGGTCTGTTGTTGTCCCTGTTCTCGGAATTCCACACCAGCTTGAACGTTTTACCCATTCCGACCGAGTGGAGTGTTCAAAGGACGGGATACGGGATTCTTATGCTCTACATACTACAATGGCAAGTACTAGTGCTACGTCTAGGACTCTATCTTTAAATGATATGATCTCGGCAGTGCTTTCCCAAGCTGAGTTTGGTTCCTTTGCTTCTCCATGTTTTGTATGATAGCAATTGCCTTGTACTCCAAGTCTTGCACGTATAAATAACTAAGCAATGTAATGTATGAGTGTTTGGTTCAATCCAATCTTGTTGCACCTAAACTCATCCGACAATGTAGGAATGGAATGCTTAAATAAACTAGTGTTCGTTTTCCATAAGGGTAACTTAGCAGTGATGGAATGTTGCATGTAAGCTGAAAAAACATCAAGGAGTGGCCTGAGTGTCAGATTTAAAATGTGCCAGGCAGGTCAAAATCCACCAGGTGGATTTAGGGGCAACCAGAGATCTAGGGGAACCTAGTTATCCATGATTTATTGCTATGGTCTATGATCCTGACGAGCATTGTAGTAGATGTGCGAACATTATCATGGGTACTGTAGGGCACATGAATAGTACCACGCGGTACTGTAGTTATGTTATCTTTTTAGTAGTAGAATCTTATACATATCTTTCTATTAGGAATATTTAGATACATATCTTTATATTATGAATAGTTATATGCATATCTTCATATTTATGTAGTATGGATATAAACTTATCTTTAGTTGATTGGTTGCATTAGATCTTGTTAGTTTCCATGTTGTTAGGGGCTAACCTCAGCTATATAAAGAGAGTAGCTACAACATTCAAAAGCAAGCAATAAACAATCAAACAAGTCTCTAGTCTCCCTCCTCTTCTAAAATCTAGCCTCGGAGCCTCTCTACCATGTCAGGGAAGAGTTATGCTGGTGGCTAGTTGAGAGTGAGCGCCCTACCCTCAATCCTCGGACCTATATCCAACCACGACCACAACATTTGATATCACAGCTACTCACCATGGCTTCTGTTGCCAATGATGCGGCTATTGTGAAGGTCTTAGTAGCAGACCTTAAGACCGATTTCGGCAACATGATGACCATGTGCCTATAAATAATGGCATTAATGTCCAAGAAGGAGTAGAAGGAGACAGCGCGTGCCAATGCAATGACCACGCCTCCATCACCACCATCGCCACTTTCATCATCTCCAGAACCAGCGCTACCAGTGATGCCACTCCTGTCGTCGCCACCAACACTTCTGTAGGCAGTGCTATCCTTGGTTGCACCTCTGGTGTCTTCACCGATGAGGAAGGTTATCGTTGTCCAGCAACGGTCCTCTCCACATGGCTAGCCAATGTTGTGCCTTTGTATATATGGGGTGTGGTGGGTGCCAGGACCGCAACGATGTCTCATTCTGCCCTGCACTAGCAAGAAGAGCGTCACTACTGCCCCGCACAGCTTGTCCATGCCACTGGCACCTCCTGCAATGGCAAGTCACTCCAAGGGACCGCAATCCTCACTGTTATCCATTGGAGTGTTGCATACTCTCTTCCATACAACATTCTACTGGTGCCACGGCCTCTCGTCGACATGGGGACACCTCGGGTTGCAGCTATGTACACCACCTGACAGCTCGAGGAAGAGCTGACTCGCGCACGAGGAGTGTAATGTTATAGTCTATGATCCCATGAGCATTGTAGCAGACACACAAACACCATCATGGGTACTATAGCACACATGAACAATACCTCACAATACTGTAGCGATGTTATCTGTTTAGTGGTAGAATCTTATGCATATCTTTATATTAGGAATAGTTAGATACATATCTTCATATTTATGTAGTATGGATATGATCTTATCTTTAGTTGATTGGTTGTATTAGATCATGTTTCTTTCTATATTATTAGGGACTAACCTCATCTCTATGAAGAGATGAGCCACAACATTCATAAGCAAGCAATGAACAATCAAACGAGTTTCTAGTCTTCCTCATCTTCTAAAATTAAGCCATAGAGAATCTCTACCACGTTAGAGAAGAGCCCTGCCGGTGGCTATATGATGGCGAGCGTCCTACCCTCGGTCCTCTGACTGACACGACGCGGTACTGTAGCGCGCGTGAATAGTACCCGCATGGCGTACTGTAGCGATGAGTGAACAGTACCCGTGTGGGGTGATGTAGTGCTGTTATATATTTGGATAGTTTGATAGCATTGGCAGCGTATCACGGATTAAGAATATAATAAGTAGTTTGCTTATTATTGGGTTTATTTTCTTTTAAATTTATTCCATATATTAGGGATAAGTTTCCTATTATTAAGATTAATTTCGTTAATATAGGGATATGTTTCTTAGATATCAAGTCTAGTCATCCATGTAAAAGAGGTAACATTGTATCGTTATCATTAAGTAGTGAAAAAATTCCTAGTCTCCCCTCTTCTTCAACTAAGCCTCAGAACTTTGGCGGCGGCATTGCCGACCGTTCAAGAGCGTGTACCCTACTCTCGGTCCTTGACCCGTACCCAACCAACACTTACCACAAAATTTAGTATCAAAACCAATATTGCCCCTTCCACCATGTCAGGTAGCGGGGGTTTTGATTCCATGACAATCAGAAATATGCTGGGTCGCATGATTGAGATGCTTAAAAAGATGTTTGGTGTTTCGGAGGAGGAGAGAAGCTATGCCAAGATGAAGGAGCAGAAGGAGGTGAAGCCTATCGTTGCCAACATGGTTGTGCTGCCACTTCTATCACCTGCAGAACTAGCACCACCAACCATGCCACTCCTGTTGTCGCCACCGACGCTACAGCTGGCAGAGCTGTCCTTGGTTGCACCCCTAGTGCATTCGCCAAGGAGGAGAGTTGCCGCTGTTCAGCAGCAGTCTTTTCCGTGTGACCGATCGACGCCGTGCGATAGGCGATACAGAACGTAGCGGCTAAGGGGCCAGCCCCGCAGTCGGCGTCACTGTTATCCCATGTTGGTGGCCCATGCCGTCAGCGTCTTTCTCGACACCATGTCATGCTAATGTGCTTCTTTTTTGGACTCCATAAATCGGAGTGTCAATGGTCTGCTCTCAAGTGGCCGAGAGCTAGAACTAGCCACTCTTGTCAACATGGGGATGCGAAGGTCTCCGTTCGTGGTCACTGCCTAATAGCTCAAAGACGAGCTGTCTCGCTGTGAGGAATGAAATGCCACGACATGGTATTGTAGCGCGCGTGAACAGTACTCGCATGGTGTATTGTAGCGATGAGTGAACAGTACCCACGCGGGGTGTTGTAGAGCTGTTATATATTTGGGTAGTTTGATAGCATTGGCAGCGTATCACGGATTAGAGATGTAATTATTAGTTTTCTTATTATTTGGATTTATTTACTTTTAGATTTATTTTATATATTAGAGATAGTTTCTTATTATTAGTATTAGTTTCCTTAGTATAGATATAGATTTCTTAGCGATCAAATATAGCTATCCCTATAAAAGGGTCAGAACTTTGACGGCAGCATAGTCGACCGTTCAAAGATAGTACTCTACTTTCGGTCCTCGGACCCGTACTCAACCAACTCTAGCCATAACATTTAGATACTAAGTCTGGCACAAAAATAATTTTGCTTATGCATTCTGAAGAGGACTAGCTGGGACAAGTCACTCTCAGGAAGCAGAAAAATTCAGCATTGAGAAGTCAGGCTCCCAGTGAGCAAACTTCAAAGCACCACAGTTCAGCAGTGCTCCACTCAAATCAAGAGAGGTAGACATATGCTTTGCACGTATGGATGCTGCTAACATCAAATTGTCTATTACACCAATGAGTTGAAATTTGGAAGAATTTGGAAAGATCCACTTCTAAGAGACTGGTTAAGCCAATTAGCCTGCTATATGGACGTCCACAGATACATCAAACTCAAACATGCATGCATGTTGATACAGACAAGGAAAGCCCATGGATACTTAGCACTCGTGCAGGGCAGCGTCGACAGTACAACAGCATCGCTTCTACAGTTTTCCTGCATTAGACCATGGCAGAAATGCAGCCTAGTTACTCTGGGAAAACCATTCATAAAGAGCCTCATAACGTAATTCCAAAGGTAAGTATGCTGCTGCTGCTGCTGCTAGTGTTTTCCAGCTTCTCTCTCCCACAGATGCAAAACTTCTACATGAAAAGACTGCAGCATTTGACCATTAGCCTGGGGAGTTTGCGTCGTAGTAAAAGCATTCATGAAATGGAAGCATCAATCGATGTCATGGTGGACAATGTTAGGCACGTGTCATAGTCGGCATGATGAATGGGGGTAGAAATAATAGAGCTTGAGGCTCTGGCTTGTCTTCTGACAATCAAGATTAAAGAAAGTACACAAATGAACCAACAATATTGGTCATACAGTCGTACGCTTTTATATGATCAGAAGCAGCAAAATAGAGAAGTATCTCATGCAAATGGAGAATTTCTACAGAAAGAAATCGGTGCTTGCAGAAATAGAACAGCCAGAAGCAACACTACAATACCTGATCGTTTGGAACTGGCATAGTACGAGTGATATTAGAAGGCTACCCTTCATCTAATCATAAGTCACGACTTCTTCAGAATCTGCGCCTGTTTAGTTTCAGGATACTTCAGTACAAAAGAACATCCCAAAGGCAAAGGGTACATCAAAGGAAAACAGTTCAGGTTCAGGCAGGATAAGCCTGAATTAGATTACAGAATAGATCTTTGCAGTTCATTGGCAAGCTGGTTTTGTTGTTTTCAGTGGAGTGAGGAGACAAGGAGAAAACATGCAGTGATGCAGAGCAAATGGCAACAAAGGCAATCATGGCTAAAAAGAATATCAGTGAAAGAAGTAAACAATGTGCGGCTAATTGCAATCAGGCAAACAGTTTAACCATCACACGCGCAATCAAACATCTGATCGGATCCTTGATAAGGCAGCAAAACCCCCTGGCATCTCTCAGATGCGATCGACACCTGCAGTTTGCTCGACATCTGTCATGGCTCATGAGTCATGGATGCACCTGAGAAAACTGGATTTCCATAAGAACAGCAAACAATTGTTATCCAGACATCACGATCAGGACCCTTATCATCGTAACACCTCATCATAGTGTAAAAAATCGGAAGAAATTCTTGATGATTCAGGCAAGGAATATCCTATGTAATCGAACCTGATTACAGCAGAATATCTATGTGTGTGCAATAACTGAATTTTCTTAGCTGTACATTGCAGTAACTAAGCTGAACAGAACTGTAACAGTCTAATCTTCAGCGTTGAATATAACGCAGTTCATCGATGTTCCAAAGAGGCTATGGGAGACGTATACTCCGTCTGAAATCAGGGACGCTTGCTTACGTGAACTCAGGTCGAAAGCGGAAGCCCGAAGTACCGGTCGGCGCGGTGCGCCGTATCATCCCCGGGTCGAACCGGACGCCTCTCCATAGTACTCCGACCGAGTCAGGCCTCTGCTCCTCTTCCTCGGCTCGGCCCCTCCTCGCGCCGCGAAACCCTAGCCGGCCTCCATGGACGGTCCCTCATCCACCTCCAAGGGCGGGCGCAAGCGCGGCCGCAAGAACAAGGCAGCCCCCGACCACCGCTCCCCGTCCCCTGATGCCGCCGCCGCAGTCTCTGACAACCCCGCCCCCGCCGCCGCCGGCCGACGCGGGCGCAAGTCTCGCCGCCACGAGGCCCCAGCTGATGCTGACGCCTCGCGCCCGCCATCCCCGCCCTGCCGCGGGGAGCCTAAGACGGTGGCGAATGGAGGGGACGCGGTGGCGGAGGCGGCCCCTGCGGGCTGGGAGGAGGTTGGGAGGGTGGTGCCGTCCATGGACGCGGTGGTGAAGGTGTTCTGCGTGCACACGGAGCCCAACTTCTCGCTGCCGTGGCAGAGGAAGCGGCAGTATAGCTCCAGCAGCAGCGGCTTCATCATCGGCGGACGCCGCGTCCTCACAAACGCCCACTCCGTGGAGCACTATACCCAGGTCAAGCTTAAGAAGCGCGGCTCCGACACAAAGTACCTAGCCACCGTCCTCGCCATTGGCACGGAGTGCGACATTGGTTCGTACGCTCTCCCCTTCTCTGCCACTACCTGCACTATTTGTTCCTTTGTTTCTTTTATTATTGATTGAGTTATAGAGCTTGTCCAATATAATTTTTAGATCAGATGCATCTTTGCACAGACGACTCTAATGACTCCCTGCATTGCTTGATTCATAATATAGCTTGGAAAGTGCTGAAAGTCCTAGATTGGACTTTTTGTTGTTTTAGATAGTTTTTACTTATGATGTGACACCTGAGATATAGTTGTGGAGAGTAGCAAAATTATTTCATATGGAGTCAGATTCTGGGCATTCTCAAGGAAGTTATTGAAAAGTTGGTTATTTTGTTGTAGTTTCAGAACATATGGACTTGACAATGCTGAAGCATGTACAGACCTTGTGACTTTGACAATTTGTTTTGCCAAGATGGATTTTTTTTTGCTAATCTCAGCTCTTGGAATAGAGTACAGGTTTAAATCTTTGAACTTGAAAAATGTCATTGTTGAATGGGTACAGAAGGATTTTTTTGTGTTTGCTTGTTTTGCTAATCTCGCTCTGGGAATAGATTACAGGTTTAAGTAACTGAACCTGGATGCTTCATTGTTGAACGGGTATAGAAGAAATTGTTTTCATAGTTTATGCGGTTTAACTTGAAAATTTTCTATCCATCTCAGCGCTTTTAACTGTCAATGATGATGAATTCTGGGAAGGAGTTTCACCAGTTGAGTTTGGACCATTACCAGCACTTCAAGATGCTGTTACTGTTGTTGGTTATCCAATCGGAGGAGATACAATATCTGTGACAAGCGGTGTGGTCTCTAGGATAGAAATACTTTCATATGTTCATGGTTCTACAGAACTTCTAGGATTGCAGGTACTTTTTTCTTCCCGAAATTTTCTCATTCCTTCAAATAATCATCTTTAGAATAATATTGTATGTGAAGTTAACCTTTTGAGAAATCATAATTTATCTACTTATTAACCTGTTTTATCTGGGCCTTTTCCTATGGACAGATAGATGCAGCTATTAATTCAGGAAATTCAGGTGGCCCATCTTTTAATGATAGGGGCAAATGTGTTGGTATAGCTTTTCAATCTCTCAAGCATGAAGATGCAGAGAATATAGGTTATGTGATACCGACACCAGTTATTATGCACTTCATTCAAGACTACAAAAAATCTGGAGAGTATACAGGTAAATTGTCCTATTCTATAATTGTATGGAAGATGCCATTTGCTGGCCTCGAGCACAATGAACTCTTCTTTTGGTATTCTTTCGTATCATTTGACTAGTATATTGGAACTTGTTGAATGGTATTGATAGGCATAATCTATACCAGGATATGTATCATATTGTTCCTTATGACGTAGCACACATTTATTAATTATTATGACCATTGAGCTCCCATATGAGGGTTTTCTCCCTTCTAATGATTTGTGTGCTGCAGTCTCGTGATTGATATTGCGTGAGTGATCGTTTAGGTTAGGTTGGTTATCATGAAATTAATTATCAGCAAATATAGCCAAATAGAGACCACACTGCTCATTGTTTCCTATCTCATGTGCTATTAGTTTCTGCAATCTGTCAATCTTAGTCCTTCTCTTTCCCATTCCTTTATTTGCACTATCCAGTTTTATGCACTGCAGATGCATTGCCCTGGTTGATGAGTCCATTTTCCTTATTGATCTTATGATGCAAGTTACAAAAAATATATGAAGAAATAGTTCTTTTGGTCTTTACCCTCATGTTAACCTCTGTTTAATACTTAGTACCACGGTGTTTGCTTCTATCTCTAGGATATTCTGCATTTGCCATGTGATTTGTTGACTATCTTTTTGTGATATTATTACAGGCTTCCCTATACTTGGGATAGAATGGCAGAAAATGGAAAATCCTGATCTCCGCAAGGCAATGGGAATGCAACCTGATCAAAAGGGTGTTCGTGTTAGGAGGGTGGAGCCCACTGCTCCCGAGTCTGGATTATTACAACCGTCAGATATTATTCTTAGCTTCGATGGTATTGACATTGCCAATGATGGTACAGGTTAGTTGTACCTTTGCAAACTATGAAGGTTATTTAACTCTTTTGTGCAATGTAACTTGTTGTATTCGATGCCATGTATTTTGCTATACACAAGTACAATCATGCATGTCATGTCTTTATTTGGACTTGTATGAGCCTACATGCAGCAGTGGCTAGTTGTTAGTACCATGTTGTTCTCTTGTTCTAGATATGACCTGTGTCTCGCTCCCATCATGTTTTTGGTTTATGTGTGGAGGTGTTTCTTAAAGCTTTGTTAATACAATGATTCTTTCACTCTAGTCTCTAGATAGTCCAAATGATGGTTCTTATTGAATTCATAATTCTGATAGGATAGCTTATCCAGAACTTAATTCTGAATTTTGATACATGTAGCCTGCTAGCCTGACTGATGATTTTTGTTTCCATTTGAATGTAGTAGATACACAAATGTTGTCAAATTTCCGTATGTGGTGCTAAAAAGATTGCTCCGTTGTTTATATTGGCGAACATTTTTCTGTGTTAACTTTCTAACTATTTAAATGAACTTAAATGTCTCATGTTTTCCTGATAAAAACTCTACCCTTCTCAGTTAAGCAATAATACCTCTTTTAACAAATTCTTTGTTGCTTACCCATTTTTTGGCCACCAGTTCCATTCAGGCATGGCGAGCGCATTGGCTTCAGTTATCTTGTTTCTCAGAAATATACTGGCGAGAAAGCCCTTGTTAAAGTCCTGCGCAATTCAAAAGTTCATGAATTTAAAATAAAGCTAGCAACCCACAAGAGACTCATTGCAGCTCATGTCAAGGGCAGGCCACCATCATATTACATTGTTGCTGGCTTTGTTTTTGCAGCCGTTTCTGTTCCATATCTTCGATCTGAGGTTTCTATCTATTTTCCTTTTGCATTTTGTTTTCAGTACATTAAATAATCAACAAACAAGACTACATCCTTGGTAGGCTGAGCATACTACGGTTACACCCTTGGGGAGAAATAGTGCTGCGGTGCAAATATTCTTTACTTCCTTTATGTAGCCACTAGATATTGATAACCTCTTTGATCTTCAAAATTCACATGCTTAGAGCTCTGGAAGCTCAGTATTGAAGGATGCACTATGCTGTTAAATTTTATTTTCCTGGATCTTATAAAGAAATCAAATTAACCTACCCCAAGCACAACTTGGATTTCTGTGTTTCAGCTTCGGTTTTGTGGGCAGTACTAGATGCTAGTGTGTATATCACTCAAGCATGAGGTCACATATTGGTATTATGGGGTTAATGACAAAGAAGTCCCTTTAAGAGTCCTATTTTAGTCTTGCTCAATATTGTGAAGCAGTTCATGTTAGGACTTATACTTGATGATGAGTTCTTGCAAGCTACTCTTCTTAGACGATCTTCCTAGAAGATCTCCAAATTACATACCGATTTATTTATATCCTAGTTTTAGCAATCTTTTTTCTGCAACTGCTTGTTACATCTATGTGAACTACTGAACTTAATTTCATTTTAAGAAAATGTTCTGTGAGAATTATTTTCCCTTAAGCTTACTGGATCGGCTAATTTATCAGTATGGAAAAGACTATGAATATGATGCACCTGTCAAGTTGTTGGTCAAGCATTTACATGCAATGGCGCAATCACCTGATGAACAGCTGGTGGTGGTATCACAGGTTACAAGTTCTTCCCATATTAATTGTTCATGAAAATTTCTTTCCCGATACAACCCGAGTATTCATTTTGCTCCATAGCTAGCTAGAATTTTCTTTCAATTCCTAACTTGATGTTATGTGTTGTTGAACCCTCACAGGTGCTTGTGGCAGATATCAATATTGGTTATGAAGATATTGTGAATACTCAGGTAATAAGAAGTTCTGGGGGCATGAATTATTTTGGTTGATTCTAGAGATATATTGTTGTTAAAGCTGTCTGCACTCTGGAATTCTGTTAGGCTGCTATTATTTGCCCATGTATTTATTGATCTATTGTTAGTCCTTTTCTATATATATTTCTGTAGTGAAGCACTTGCAGTTTAATGGCGTATATTTGCCAACTTATATAGATGTCCCGAGTGCTATGCCTGAAAGTACCCCAGCACCTGTTTGTTTTCCCCAGTTGTTTGTGAAAGCCAAAATAATCTACATTATTATGTGGATAAGGACTTTTCTGCCTTAATTTGGTGAGTGGTGAATATTTAAAGAAAATTAGAGAAAAGGTGATATAGAGTGTGTTGGAGTTAGTGGCAAAACATAAGTTATTGAATATATTATCCTTCATGTTGTCTATTGACGATGTGGAACAGTAATATTAATAGGAACCTATTATACACGCCTAAAACTTTTATGCAGCTCAAAGCTCATAAAATTTTATGAAACTGCTTATTCGAACGGTTCAAACTAAAGGGGAAAACACAAGGGCCAAGTTAGCTCTCGTACTATTGTATATATGGGCGGCCCTGCAAGTATATATTCACGTCGATGCCCATACATCATGTATATACATATGTATTCCTGTACATATATAAAACCCTTTATTGTCATTTTGTTCGATAGGTCCTTGCTGTCAACGGTCAGCCTGTAAAAAATTTGAAGAGCTTGGTAACGATGGTGGAAAGCTGCAAGGATGAATTCTTGAAATTTGATCTGGAGTACGACCAGGTATCCCCAGATTCCTTCTTTATGTGACCTTTCGTGCTATAACCATCTCTCATGCCAACCCACATTAATCGAGTGGCGGTGGTCTCATCATATAGTAGAGCTATGAAAAAAAGGATTGCGATCAAAGGACATGATCCTATTTTTTTGTCCCCCAAAAGTCACCGTCAAGATCCTTGTTGAATGCAGTTGCTTAGTTGGCTGACGTTACGTAACTAATCCATGATTTGACAGATTGTTGTCCTCAAGACAAAAACTGCGAAGGCTGCTACTGAGGACATTCTGACAACACACTGTATACCGTCGGCGATGTCTGATGACCTGAAGACCTAATGGGAGCAAGATTCAGCCTTCGGTTATCAGGTGGCCTTGCTTGGGCCACATTTTTGGTTGAATTGATTACTAGCTCGGTACAATGTCCAGCTTCGTGCTATTTTATGAATTGAAAGCCCTTCAGAGGCTCTGGATGTCAAACAACACGTTGGTGTCTTGCTTCACCAAAGAAGGCTCAGAGTAAGCGAGCGTCACATCGAGCGTCACATCACCGTGAGCTGGAGTGGTTACCAGCAGTCATAAGCTGGAGTGGTTACCAGCAGTGAGTCATCATGAAAGCGATAGTGGTTAGTTAATAAAAAATGGTTTTGTTTTTTGATCACATTAAATTAAATTAGTAAGGAGAAGAGAAATCATACTTTATATTTTGCCTGGACACCCAGCAAAGTCCCAACACAAATTGCATCCTCAGTGGCCCTCTTCTTTTTAGCTTCTAGAAGCTATTTTTCGAATTTTCTACAGTAATTAACTTTTAAATTATGTATTTTTAAAAGCGGAATCTACCTGTTAGATATAGTACATATTATACTGACCTTATTTATATCAATTAAAATCGTACATGAGTTTCTGTTACTTCGCACTTTCTTATGAACAATCTAAAAGATATAAATCACAGCCAAAAGTTATAAACTGAAGTAAAAAAGAACGAGCCCAATAGTTATCTTTGTACACATGGCCCAGTAGGGTTCTTTTGAGTTATGGTTTCTAACTTTTAAATTCTGTTTGTTGATGAGAGAGTACAAAGAGAGACAGTCGTGTACGATTTTAGCCAGTATAGCTGAAGTCGATATAATGTCTAATATAATTGACTTATAGATTGTATCCTAAAAAGACGTATCGTTTGAAAGATAGTTACTGTAGCAAACAAATTATAAATATGAAGCAAAAAACCCAGCTCTAATCTCAAATTTGGAGTAAAATTTCACGTTCGACTGTGTCTATGCGCTTTTGTTTGTTCAAGTATCAATCTTTATCTGTTAAGGAAAGGGTACAAGTCCAGTAGATGCTGGCCAAGTCGTACTACTGATATTTCAACCTCACTATTGAGGTACGAGATCCAGGAGCAATTTACCACTAAGCCATTTACCACTCTAGCTCCTGCCTTGGCCTCGATGGCAAAGTGCATAACCACAACAAACGGCGATATGTCTGCAAAGAGCAAATGGACAACAACTGTCACTTGAGAGCCGGGGAGGGAGCATGCGGTGGTGGCGGCCAGGTCGTCGAGGCAGTAGGCACTAGACAACAACTACACGTTGTCATGTACTGGTACATGTAGGCCATACACATCAGACTGCATCAATATAATTTCATCTTAAGTTCTTTCATAATTTTTCTAAATTATCTGTTAATTTTTCTAAATTATTTTTTAATTTTTCTAAATTATTTATAGATGTTGTATAGTACGAAATATGTTGTACTTTTTTTAAGCTATTATGAACTTTTATATTTCATTTATGAACTCTAAATATTTATTATAGTAATTCTAGGTCCGTCGCTGACGTGAGAGCTCCATGGATGCTCCCACGTTGCTCTAGGGAAACACATGGTAGCATCTAGGGGCCTCACGTGACGTCCTCCCATTGAAAATTTGCTTCATGTCTTCTCCGGCCGTGGTTGTCCTCCATTGCTAATGGAAGAGAAGCTGTCTTCCAGCTCAAGCAAGGAGAAGTACCGGGTCCACGTGGCACCTTCCATTGCTGCATTTGCTCTGGTCGTATCGTCGTATCCCTTTGTGCCAAAACGCGAAATCTTTCGTCTTTTCTTCTCTTGCTTCCCTTCAGTTTCAGGCCTTTATTTTGATTGGCAAAATCCCACGCCTTTATTTTGATTGGCAGTGATGAACAAGATGTACGGATGTTGGCAAGCCAGGAAACCCCTGGTTTTTTGCATGGCTTGTCGTAATTGTTAGCTAGCTGGTCACTCCTGCCGCAGCGACTTGATGCACGCTACCTTTCGCTAAGGAAAAAAGCTCCCGCTCGGTTGGAGTGAAAAGCTATAGCTTATGGTTGAAGTTGTACTGTAGTGGTTGAAATTTTATTGTAGCTAAAGATGATTTATTTAACGTAATTAAATTTAAAAAAATTAAAATAGAAAAAAAATATACCAGCTCATTACGGACAACGTGAACGAATACGAGAAAAAAAGAACTGGCAAAAAAACTCAAAAAAATGCAAAAAGTTCGAAAATAAAATAAAATATATAAATAGTGAAAAATAAGCCAGAAGTCAGAAGCTGAAATGGTGTGATGCCTGTACGGCAATCCTGCTACTGCTTCACGGGTTTGGTACTGGCACTGCTGCAATGGTGGCAACGCACAAGTTGCTGGCTGACTGGGAATCGGAACGTGGGTTGGCTGACTAGGGTCGTGAAGGATTTGAAATTCTGCTGGTTTTGATCGCCATTTTTTTCAAAACTGTAGTACTTCTCTGGACGGATAAAGGGAGCTACCGGTACGAGTAGTAAACAGTGGTTGTGGCCAATTTTCAAACCATTAACTGAATTGAATACTTACTAGTATTACTTTTGAAGAACATTCTCAAACAGGGATACATAAAACTCACATGCCACCTTCGTATTTCCATCTTAAAGACGAACATGGCGTACACGTGCATACTACCACCACCATCGCATGTTTCAAACTTCGAAGGCAATGAATAAGTAATTAATTGCCTTTGCTCCTCTGGCTTTCCATCTGCCCTCTCGATGGCAAATACTACCCTGTCAGAGCTCAAACAAGCACATGGTAGGTGTGAAGAGCAAGGCATCATTGAGGAATGTGGTGTAGCTCCAGTAGTGTAGCGCCATTCGAGAATGAGCACTGAGGCGGCACCGCACCAAGAAGAGAAGAGCGAGGGGAAGGAAACAAAACGAAGGCACCCCGCGGCCCGCGCCGAGCCAATACCCCGGACGTTCCACTGGCGTGCCGCGTGCGGGTACCTAGGCATATCAACTCACGACGGCAAAGCAAGCAACGCCCAATCGACGGGAGGAACAGAAGAGTCGATCGCGCCATGCAGGCGGTGATGGGACAGCCGCGGCAGCAGTTAGCTACCCGGGCCGCGGCTATTAACGGCTTTATTCTTTTTGGCTGCGGTTTGTGATTTTTGGCTGTAGCTTTTGAACTGTTTGTGCAAGAGATTATAAAATAATAGAAACTCACGTGTGATTTTTACTGATATAAATGAAATCAGTACAATATGTACTACAATTAACTAGTAGATCCTATCTTAAAAAGATATTTCGTTTAAAAGTTAGTTACTATAGAAAAACAAAAAGTAGTTTTTAGAAATCAAAAAGAACAAAAGGTAGCCGTACGACGCGTGGATTGGCTGGATGCATGGTAAGCTGAAGCCGTTTGCCATGCCTGGCTCGTAAGGCTTGGCCTCTGCTTGCCGAGCGTCCGTAGCCTGCAGTATACTGGGTCTGTTCTTTTCTTCCGAAGTTGGTGGTTTTTGGTTTTTGCTACAGTATCTAACTTTCAAACGAAGTATTTTTTCAAGATGGGGTCCACAAGTTAAACGATGTACACGTTAAAAACCCAATATCTATATCATCAAAAATCGCAAGTGAGTATATCTCTCTGTAATCTGTACCATAAACAGTTAAAATTCAAAAATTTCAACCAAAAATTATAAGCTGCAGCCTGTTGCCCACTACCAGTCTACCACTAGTACTAAAGTACTACTGCCATAGTTCCATGGAAAGAAACAGAAAAGCATGTACACCAACCCGAGGCGACTTATACCAAGTGTAATGATTACATCCGAGCTGTTCCAATGATGTGACGAAATATTAAGTATGAACTAGGGCTCGAGTAGGTGGTGCAAATCTTGCATTACAAGGAGTACTTTCGGCACAAAGAACAGCATTTGTTTTCCTGGTAGGTCCAATATGCGCCAGCGCTCTCGTTCTGGATACCACGCACCAGCCGAGCGCTCGCAAGGTAGTAGAATAGTGGTCGGGGAAGAGGACGGTGTCCTTGTTGTATCCATAAACAAAAATCGACACGTCGGATTGATTAGCGATCATGGCGTCTCAGGGGACACGCATCGATAAAAAGCCCGGCCGATCTGCAAAGGCCACCACCTGGCAAGGAGATCAGATAAAGCCAAGCCTTTTCGTTCGTTTTAATCAAGGCGGCTGGATAAAGAACAAGAAGAAAGCGTACATTATGACAGGGCACAGCGTTAAGGAAATCAAACGCGCACGTTCCCATCATTTGAGGCACTGTTTGATGCTTTGTCTCTGTGTAACGGTAACAGGAACAGAAAAACAAAAAAAACAAAAAATGATGAAATTTAAAAATAATGAAAAATAAGGCAAAAACTCAAATTAAAATAAGTGGGATCTAAGTGTGAAGTAATTTTTAGCTTTGCAAGGCTGAAAGATGCTTCACGCACTACTACCATTATATTATCGAAACTCTTTTGGATTTTGCTCACAATGCTGAGAGATCCATGTACCAGCAAAAGGTGTACTACTAGATTAGTCTGGCATTTGGAGTTTTTTCTAAGTCTTGATGTGGCTGTACTTGTCCCCACCTCATTATTGTAATCACTACTCGTATTAACCTGTGCTCATCGTAAGGGACACGCAATTGTCTCATGCCAAGGCAGTTACTGAATGCTTTTGTCATGATTTGACTTTGTAAAATGGTGAATTCATTTGTCATGATTTGACTTTGCAAAATGGTGGTTTATGAGTTTGTTTCGGTTTCAACTTCTGGCTTATTTTTACTATTTATAAATTTCATCTTTTTTAAATTTTTGGCCTTTTGAGCTTTTTGTCGGTTTTTTTCCCGTATTCTTTTGTGTTGCCCGTGATGAGCTAGCATATTTTTTCTGTTTTTAAAATTTTTTAAATTTAATTACGCCAAATAAGCCACATTCAGCTACAGTGAAATTCCAGCCACTACAGTGCAATTTTAACCATAAGCCACAGTTTTTCAGCCCAACCGAACGGGGCCAGGACATATCAACATTGGAGAAAAACAAGCTTAGTTCCTATAATACATACGTGGCATGACTTTAAATCGACATCGGTTTAATACACTAAAGATGCTCTAAGTAGAGTTCGATTCTATGTATTTTTTTGTTGGAATTGACACCTCTAATGTATTGGATTGATTCAATGCCTTCTCTCTTCTCATTTGAACTGGGTAAAATATAATATTAGAGATGGTTTGAGAAGACTATTGTTCCCTTCCGCTTTTCTTTGAAGGATTAGTTGGAAAAAGAAGGAAAGAAACAAAACATCATGATTCATCAACGGCTTTTCTGTAGTACGTACTAACCTTTGTAATAATGAGAGTTCCATTTACAAATGATTTGATGAACAGTTGAAGATTTGTAACCATGATGTGTGCAGCGAGGTAAGCAAACTTCCAAGAGAAAAAGGCGAAAAGAGGGGAATTGGTAGAAACCACGAAATGTTAAGCGAAGGCAGCTAAGGTGAAACACCCGCGTCCCTAATTAGCATTAGCTGTTAACTTTGAGAATTAAATACGAAATTAACTATATAATTAACAAAAAATTACAGGACAATTCAATCTCTTAAAATATGCAATAGTCCAAATCGAAACAAAAGAGCAATTAAGTAATAAGGATACAACCACAAACATCATTTCTCTAAAATATGCTGGTAGGCTCGTAAATTACAAATTTCATACAATCCGCAAACATACATTGAGTTTACTAATTATACATTCATGTGCATATATACAAATGAATACAAGGTATACAATTACAAGTGACCAAATTCTTCGAGACCTTTAGTTTTGAGCACGAGCCGGAGTAATTGATATTTAATACCTGTAGGAAGAACCGATAACCAGATACAAAAAAAGACCAAATAAGCCAAATGTACAAAGCCAAAATTAACCCTCTTTAGAATAATATAATGGGCAATTCGCTCATCGAGATAACAGACCGACCGGGGTCAGTAAGCACCTCTCGCAATCGTAAGATTTCATCATTCATCATTAGAAACAAACACAAATCATTACTGAACTCCTTTTTACATTGCCAACCAACCCAGTAAAAATGGTTTACTGAAGTAACAGAGCACACATTGTTGTGGTAAAAACTCCCACCTCACAGCTCACACAACGCATAAGTAAAAGGGGATAAGGCCGAGCGAAAGACCATCAGAGATAGAGACCAGTATTCACCCACAGCCACAACACTAACCATAGCAAGCAACCCTACCATCAGATCCACCACACTTCCCTCAAATCCCCAACCCATTGCTGCGAAGGAGAAGAGGGAATGGAGTGAGCCATGGTGGCCAGACTAGAGGAAGGTGGCCGACCTAGAAGAGGGGGAAGGCAGTGAAGAGCAAGGGCGGAGCCACGAGGAGAAAGGAAGCAAAACCACCCGCATGCTAGGAGGGAAGACCAGAACCCTGTTCCACCCAAATCGAGCTGACATCATCAACCTAAGGTATCCCCACATTCCATTACAATCCTTACCATCACCATTACAACATCACCCGCACATGCAATCTCACATACATATACACTACACTAGAGCGATAGCATCCACACATATAGAGTATACCAATGGAAGAAGGGGGGACAAGGGAGAATAAGGTATTCCAGAGGGACAACCATAGTGGCACTCACCGTGCTCGGAATAGGCCATCCATGAGCACCCGACAACCCCAGTCTGCTCCCCGACGTAGTGGAGGCCCCAAGCCCCACCATAGCACACTTACTTTGAGTATGAACCCTCACCATTAACCAAGAACAAATCAAAGATATCAATCATCAAATAGGAAATGTAAATAAAAGAAAACTAAGATGAAGGCAGTAAATAAGGGCAATAGAGAGAGATTTAGTAAGGGGAATTAGGTCGGTGTGATCGGATTTGGAACCGCCATTGTTAGAGCGGATCCAACCAGTGATAGGCCAGGGCGGCGACTCTAAGGACAGCAACGGCCAACAAGACCGGTTGAGCCATAAGCAAAGAGGCAAAGGAGAGAGCCAGTGGATGGGGGAACAGCTCATAGAAGTGAGAGGCGGAGGGGGAGCACAGATCGATATACTGGTCGCTCGTCGGCCAAGAGTCGGTAAGAAGGACCATAGCATCTCACCACTTGCTGATCGGTAATCGGCGAAGGGGATGGCGGTGCATGGCAGTGGGGTGGAGTTGGCAATAGGGAGCGATTAGAGTGCGAGAGATAGAGGGAGCGACGAGATATATAGGCTGAGGCCCACTTGGTTGGTCGGGTGGAGGAAGTGTAGAAGGATACATGTATATGTATGAGTACCAAGGATACAAGAGTATGTATAGGTACATATATATGTGTATACCTACATTTATAATTAATTAGTTAGTATCTAACCTGTGAAAAGTAGGTATGGACTATTCTGAAATACTAAACCAGAATAATCTAACGTCAATAAAATAGCAGCAAACATTGGTATAAGATAGAATTTAATTATAAATATCGCAATCAGTTTAATTGACCAAGAAATTACCATAGGAACACATCGACATAGTGTATCTTATATGTCCATAAATTAAAGCTTAACCTACACAATAAATGCAGGCAACGAACTGGGTCCGGAGGAAGGATTTCACTCGAGCGCACATGAGACTAAGACCTATTACCAAATCCCAAGTAAACACACCTGTGATCATTTCAACCATAGTATCTTTAGTTAAAACAAATTAATTACCTACTAAAGTACTATCACCCCTACATCAAATGAAAATTCTATTTAACTTGGATGAATGATATGTGAGAAATGAAAGGGGAATTATGAGTTCAACTGACAGAGTAGTTGGCATGCAGTATAAGTAATTAGTGGGTAGATGGTGCCTTTGGAAAGGTGATAAGTAAAACATTGAGGCATGGACCGTATCGGTGGTATCGACTGTTATTCCATCTAGGATAGGCATGACCAGTAACTCTATCAAAATTATTATACATTCTATAATGGGCATGTAGATTTATCTAGTGATGATCATGGACGAGGTCTCAATTGGACCCAGGGCCATAAAAGATAAGCCTGATGAATATATTTAGCATAGTAGAGTGTCGGGTGAAAATAAGTCTGATCCGACTAATGATTAGTTCACAGACGTATAGGTATCGAGTGAGGGTAAAAAACTACCCCAAACCAAGGACTATATATAGCCAGGTGGGGTATAATATACTTAAATAGAAGGAAACATTATGTATTCTGATTTGGGTATTGCATTTAAGAAAATACGAAAAACCATTCGTTGTAAAAATTAGAGTATCTATGGGTGAAGTGGCACAAACCTGCTGAAAGATCAAGCTCTGTTTTAGATGATTTTGGTGATAATGACAAATACCACTATGATGTTTTGGTGATAATGATAAATCTATATGTGAGACTAATATATTTGTTTAAGTATATTAATGCTTAGTCTCATTTGGATGAAAATCTGAAATCATTGAGGTATGCATTCGATATCTTTATTATAATCTTATTACATTTTTCACATCCAAATATATGATTAAATGGTAAATCTATATATGAGAATAATATGTTTGTGTAAGTATATTATTGCTTAGTTTCATTTGAATGAAAAGATGAAATCAAAAAGGTATACATTCGAAATCACATTTTTCATATACTAATGCATTCATTGGATCCAAAATATAGATTGAACTCCACAAATAGTCCAAAATAAATATGTGCATATGTGTTCACTACACATATTTGTATGCATACATTTAGGGTGAGTTTACTCTATGTTTTGAGGTTTCATAAGTATTTTTCTGTGTTTCCTTTAATACACATATTTAGGATCTTTAATTTGAAACATATCCGTTGAGTATATATAGCTTGTGTAGTTTATATATACTCATTTGCAATCAGGTTGTCATCTAACTTCTCCATTATGTGTTAATGGTTAGATGATTATTGACAACCGGATAAGTAAGCTTTGCTTAAAGTTTATGTTAGAGTATACAAGTGTTGTGTATATGTTGTATACTCGCAACTCAATATTTCTATTTCACTATTTGTTGGGATTGTCATGAATTACCAAAAAGAGAAAATTGTTGAATCTAATCCCTCCATTATATGTTAATGGTGAATTTTGGTAATTGATGGCAATCGGTTTATAGACTAACATTTTTCATGAGTTGGATGAATAGCTTAAGTTCCACAAATGAGAATGATTTCATGTGTTGAAGATCATCTAGTTTATATGGAAGATGGCTTCATGTGTTGAAGGCCATCAAGAAGAAGATACATCATGAGTTGATGCATGTCCAAGGGAAGATGATCAT
Organism: Bonia amplexicaulis; assembly: GCA_036346245.1. Taxonomy (NCBI): domain Eukaryota; kingdom Viridiplantae; phylum Streptophyta; class Magnoliopsida; order Poales; family Poaceae; genus Bonia; species Bonia amplexicaulis. The sequence continues at coordinate 30,159,454 of CM070738.1, read as the reverse complement.
GTGTTGATCATCAAGTCCAAATCAAGTGAAGACCATAATGTGTTGATGAAGTTAAAGAAAAGGATGCATCATGAGTTGATGCATATCAAGACAATGACCTAAGTCAAATGTATGATTAGCTAGGGCTAAAGAAGTGTTCCTAGTTTTTTACCGGTCTTGGTGTTTTATTGGAAGACCGGATTGCTAATATAGGTTGCCATATTATTAAGAGGGGTCATGTCTAGTAGTTTGAATCTCATCATGTGTTGATAGCACAACCTCACCTCGTATAGCTCATCCTGGAATGAGGCTTGTATTTACAAATGTATTTTGCAAATAGTTGAAGTTCATGTGTTGAATTCTTGTAACATGGGATTATACATTGCAAATGTGTTTTGCAAGTGTTTGAGGTTCATGTTTCCATTCTTTCTGATATGAGGGTTATATTTGCAAATGGTTGTAGCTCATATTTAATCTTTGTGTCATGATTTCAAAAGTGTGAAAATATGTTTTGCAATTTGTTGAAAATCATGTTTGATCTTTGTGTGCATGTTACTATAGTTTGCAAATGTGTTTTACAAAATCTATTCAGATAACTGAACTCGTCAGGAAAATCGGAACTACCGATGTGCGTAGCGGTACTATCGGAGGTCGGAAGTACCGGCCCTATGTGAGCGGTACTACCGGACATCGGAAGTACCGACATGTATTGTGCGGTACTACCGGATGCGAGTTGTCTAATCGGCTCTATGTGAGCGGCTCATCTGGCCATCGGAAGTACCGGCTCTTTGTGAGCGGTACTACCGGAAGGCAGAAGTATCGGCTTGTGATGCGCGGTACTACCAGACTTCAGAAGCTCCGGATTTTCCTGCGGTATGTTTTTTCTAGAGAGACACCTGTGTGGTGGTTTTCTCCTCCCCGCGAAATCGGTAGTTCCACATGTATGAAGCGGTACTTACGATGATTGGAAGTACCAGAAAATGAACGGTGGAAAGTACCAGAAAATGAACGGTGGAACTTTTGATTTTGACTGTAACAGCTAGTTTTCTGACCGTTGGCGAGGGGAGCGGAAGTACCGACCTTAAGCCGACGGTACTTCCGATTTCCTTGTTTTTTTAGGGATTTGGCTCCAACGGCTAGTTTTCTTGTGTGGAGGTATAAATATCCCCTTGTGTCCAGTTGGAGATGTTGTTTATTGACCCATTTCTATTCTCTTGAGCTAGTATAAGACTCTCCTCTCAATAGTGTATGTGTTACACTTTGTGAGCAAGGAGAAGAGATCTAGATTGCATGTGTTTCATTTAGAGTTAGAGTTAGTGTCCATTTGAGTTTGTGTATTCGTTGCACGTATTGAGAGTCAAGCGAGAGACTTGACTTGTTACTCTTGGAGTTTGCCGACTCCTAGACGGCGTTGAAGGTGTTGTGCGTGGTGATCTTTTAAGAAGGTTGTGAGAAAACCCGACGAAGTGTGAAGGTTGGAGTTCACCTACCCGGAGCAGGGAAGAGCTACCATTAGTGGGTTTGAGGTGGAAGGCTTAATTCGTGAAGCTGATCCAATTAGTTTAGGTTTATCTCAACGTGGATTAGGGAAGACCGGCAAGTCTCCGATCACCACGGTAAAAAGATACTGTGCCTATTGTGGTTTAATTTCTTGTGCTTAATTTACCTTCAAGCAATTTACTTTCGTAGAATTAAATTGATTGCTTATCATCTAAAATTGCACACCTTGACATAGCCTAAAATTGTTGGTGCACTTAGGTGAACTTAGTTGATACAGGCATTGTTTGTGTTAAACCATATTGATTTAAGCGTCCTCACTGTTTACTTGGTTTAGACAAATAGAAAATGTAATGAATTGTCAATAATAATTAGAAGAGATTTTAGACCGCCTATTCATCCCCCTACTCTAGTCAACCTTCTCGATCTTACACCTGCACAATGCTATATAAACCATGAATTTACGCTTGTCTCCTAGATTGGAGGCTATGGGAACCAAAAGGGGTTCTATCTTATTATGCGAGTGATCAGTAAATTTCTAAATTAACAATATAAAATTATTTATCGACATAAAAATATTTATTTTCGAGATGATATGAGGTAAGATTGGATTCATTAGTATGTTGATTCATGATCATAAAAGTTCATCTTTACTATTAATGCTTGCTGAATACTTTGTACCATGTACTGACCCTTGTTATTATTCTTCCTTGTTTAGAGGTTAGCCAATCCGGGATTCCATTTGTGTGGAGGATGCCTATCCAATGGAATGTTATACCGAGAGGAAGGGAGTTGATCTTGTGTACTACCCGTATAAGGTGGATGCCGTATATGAGACACGGGAAGAGTTACTAGCAGCTCATGCATGGCACTTAGGGTTAAGATTATTGACGAGGATATAATAATTCTTAATTTATTATTTATCTATAAATAGCATTATTACATCATAATACTCTTTAAGTATACCCTTTATAGTCATAAGGGAGAGACCACTCCATGGTCGTAAGTTTTTCTATAATCACATTGTGGTCGAGAGCCTTTCCACGACCGCTTCATGATCATAAGTCTTTTTACGAATATAACATAGTCATAAGCTGTTCTACGACCACCCTGTGGTCATGAACTCTTTTGCGACTAACCTAACTTCGACCAGTCTCTCTACGACAACCTGTTACACTACGAGTCGGTCTGATAAGGCAGTTAGCATACGCAATTGTTCCCTAAAATAACCGCTCCTAACTTCTCTTTTAGCGATTACCGCCTGGCGGTGAGAAGGAATCATATCACTGACAATAACCTTCATCAGACAGTTATCGTCTGATACATTGAGACGTCATTTGGCATGGAACAACCTCCACCTCTTCAAATGTTATATAAAGGCTGACGTCAAGCAGGACGAGGGGCATGCGAGAGAGGATCAAGAAGTGCCAGACATCAAGCAATAGTCTTTCTCTAGATTGTAATCTGTGCAATTAATATAGCCACACAGGCGTAGGGTTGTTATTCTCTCCGGAGAAGACCCGAACATGTATAAAATCCATGTGTCTTTTCTCTATGTAGTCAAATCTTTGAGAGATCTCCCGAATCCAAATAATCATACATAAGATCGGTATTAAAATACCGGCAATTATGATGCTATCTATTATTCCTAGCATATGTCTAATTATTAGTTGGACTAGTACTATTTCTATTAATGTTGTAATACTCATGCTACTGTTTAGCATTTTTTAAGACTTTAACCCTATGTGGCAATGTTATTATTATATTATGGAACAATCTCTAATTATTGTTCAGCTGGAATACTCTGATGAACTTATTATTCAACGAAACAATGTTTCAGAATAATAATATATTAACTAGTGCTATTAACTCATGGTAATGACACGACTCGCCACATAGGATGACCTGCAACTGTTGAGTCCTTATTCGAAGTTGCTTAGGATTTATGGACGGAAGAATTAATATATCAGTAATATTTGTGTAAATCCACCGGTTCAATCTAAGCATGCAAACACGCCAATTTAACATCAAATTGGCAAGAGATTTTCTCCCAAACAAATAGATTCCCCACATGTAATTTCAAGTCCAAATTCGATTGGTTCATCAAATATGCAGTGACACTCGGCTCAAGATTCGTAATAACGTGAGTAAAGAAAAACTAGAATAGGAAGCTGTTTCAGTGGATGAGTTCTTTCGTCCCTTTCTCTTTGTGTGTTGTTCAAGAAGGCGAGTTTCTTTACTTGAGTTGCAAAACATAGAATCTGACCAAAATCACTTTCTGTGCCCAATGTGCTCTAGATACCGAAAATCAAAGGGCTTCAAGCATCACCAAACGGAGTAGAAATCCATTACTTTCTGCCAAAGAATTCTAGTGGGTTACTTGGATTTTTTTTTTATATATGAAGATTGGTTGAAAGTTGAAAATTTTGACAGTGCATTTGAAAAATTTTAGATTAGCCCCCAACACTCCCAGTATCTACAGCGAGGTGCCCGTGCTCTCCAACTCGTGAAATTAATGGGCAGGTTAATCTTCGTGGTACATATGCATAGTATTGATTTTCAATCTATTTGCAAAGATATGCATATTAATATTTTTCTAGAATATGATATGCATATTAATATTGCATAACTAACAGGGACAGCCTATAGATTTAGTACCTTCTAGCGGAAAGACCCTGAAAAAAGCGACCAATTTCAGCATGATTGACCAAGTTTTTTTTTTTTTTGAACCCGGGATGACTGACCAAGCTTTATCATTTCAATTTTCAAGTTGCCAAGTATTCTATGGATGATAAGTAGCATTGTGAACATTTTGAGCTGCATTACGGCGTCTTAAAAAACAACACAAACTAGGATGTAGGAAATTAAAAAACAACACAAACTATGCTTTGGGGAATTTTTAACGGCACTAAGGGCCTATTTGGCACGGCTGCGGTTTATGGTTTTTGGCTGAAATGTTTAAATTTTAGCTGTTTGCGACAGAGATTATGGAGAGAGATATTCGCTTGCGATTTTGGTTGATACAGATATTGAACTTTTAACATGTACTACAATTAACTTGTAGACCCTGTCTTAAGAAAATATCTCATTTGAAAATTAGGTACTGTAACAAAAACCAAAATCCGTTAGCTTTGATCAAAAAGAACAGGACCTAAGTTGGCTCAAGAAATCACGTAAACCTATACAGATGACGATATTGTAATGGTATTATGTTATTATCTCAAGAGATCGTTAACACCTATGCAAAGTGTGGGGATTAGTTTCTAAATAAGCTAATTACGCCCATAATTGGTTAGTCCAAGCTACGTGTGCATTCATTGGCAACGACTGCGGCTTATGGTTTTTTGTTGAAATTTTTGAATTTTAGCTATTTACGGTACAGATTACGGAAAGAGATACTCATTTGTAATTTTAGATGGTACAGATGTTGGGCTTTTAACGTGTACATTATTTAACTTGTAGATCCCGTCTTGAAAAAATATTCAGTTTGAAAGTTAAGTACTATAGCAAAAATAAAAAACCGTCAGCTTAGGAAGAAAAGAACAGACCAAATATTGCTACCGTCAATAATGAGATGACATATGTTTACCTTGATAACTATGCTAGTGTTGATGTTATTTCACAAGTGATGCTAGTAGTATTACAATTCTTGGTATCATTCTATAGCATATACATACATATATATATATATATATATATATATATATATATATATATATATATATATATATATACACATATATATATATATATATATATATATATATATATATATACACATACATACATATATGAGATAGGTATATTTGAGTTCATGAACATGCTACTTTTGTAGCTCTTAATATGCCTAGTATATATGCTATGCTTATTTTTCTCTGGAGGTTCCGGAGGAGGATGAGAAGGAAGAGGGCCGTGACCAGCGAGAGGAAGAGGAAAGAGAGTGTTGTGGTGTTCGCCATAGATGGATCTTGGAGTTTGGGGTCAGGGAGACGGTAAAGGGGGAGCAAATCAGTAAATGGTGCTCGTGGATAGGTGTGTCGCACAACGCGGTGTCTGTGGACTGTGGTTTTGGGTGATTAAAAAAAGAGAAGTGCCAAGCTGAGCTCGTGGATGGTGAGGAGTAGAGTCTCTCCGACATCTGGAAGCCCATCTCGTGTCGCAGCTAGAACTGGGAGTTGGGCCGTGCTTTTTTGGGCCAGCTCAAAGCACGGCCGCCCAAGCACGGCCAAGCACGGTCCGCCCGACACGTGGCGGGCGTGTCAAGACAAAGACGAACGCTGGTCGGGCCTTGAAAACCAAGCCCCGGGCGGCGACCAAGACAAGACGGTGAATCGTGTTGGTGCTTGGGCGGCACGCACGACGGGAGCAAGAGCGCACGGCGGCACGGACAAGACGGCGGCACGCCCGGCGCCAACGACCGCCTCGGCCTCACGGCTTACCGCCTCCCAGCCTCCCTCCCGTCGACATCTCTCACGGTCACCCCAGATTTCCCATCACACATCACGAGGCAGAGAGGGAATAGAGGGAAGGAGGTGTACCGGCCACCGGAGCTCTGGGCAATCGGACGGGTGGACGATGGTCAGCAGGAGGAGGAGCGGTGTGGCCGCAGGAGGAGGCGGTGTGGTCGCGTCGCCGCCGCCGGGAGGAGCCGAGGTGGGAGGCAGCCGGGAAAGGAGGGACTACTGGGAGGAGGGGCGTCCGGGGAGAGGCACGCATGGGAGGAGGGACACTGGGAGGAGCCGAGGAGGGAGGCTAGAGGGAGGAGGCTACTGGGGAGAGGGGCCGGCGAGAAGATGGCGGCCATGGGAGGGAGGAAAGGTGGCGGGGGGAGTAGGGGCGGGGAGGATGGGGTGGCGGGGAGGCGCTGGGAGATCCGGGGAGGAGGGGCGGGGAGGAGTGGGCGCGTGAGGGCGCGGCCGGCGAAGAGGGGCGGTGGGGAGATCCGGGAGGAGTGGCGGGGAGGGAGGGGGCGGGAGGGCGGCGGGGAGAAGAGGGGGGTGGGGAGATCCGGGAGGAGGGCGGGGAGGAGGGGCGGCAAGGGAGGGAAGGCGAGTTGGGGACCGAGGAAGGCGCTGAGATCGGGATTCGGGAGGAATGACCGAATGAGATAGCGGCATGAGGATTTTAGGATTTAGATATTTTATGATTTAGTCCTTCAGGTTTTTTGAAATGTACAAATATGTTTTTATCTATTTTGATTTCTTCTGTTCTAGTCCTTAGAATGCCAAATTTGAAGATTGACTAAGATATTTGTGATTTAAGCCGAGTTTATTTTGCACTTGTGATATAATGTGTATAATCGTAGGGCTGAACTGCTCGAGAAGAAGATCAATCAAATCAATATATTCTAACATATATGATGGGATGAGGATTGTTGGATCCTAATATAATGAATGAAAAAAGTTACTGAGATATGCTGTGATTTAGGTCTCCCTACAGATCCACCCCTGTACCTTTGATTCTTGGGTCTCCCTACAGATCTCCTCAGTATTGGTGGATACACTATAGAAGTCAGAAACATATGTGTGGAACTTCACTCTCATAAAGTGATGAGATGAAGCATATCACATGAGTACAAGGCTGAGATGAAGGATATGTTGACCAAGATTTCACCGTTTTTACTATGTTCAAAGCAACTTGCCGCTTGAACATGAACCTGTTGGGAACTCCTACCTACTATTCTTGCACATGTATTGAACCTTAAGAAAATAGGTTGAACATGGGTCCATCCTATGGTATGGATGCACACAATGACAACATGCAATTCAAGTAGTTACTAAATGTTCTAGAAACTATTTAAAATCGATTTCTTAACTATAGTAAGCTGCACTCATGACTCTCTTTGAGCTTTTCTATTTTACTAGTTAGTATATACATATGTTGTTACTGTACTCTTTGAGCTTTTCTATTTTACTAGTTAGTATATACATATGTATGTATGTATGTATGTATGTATGTATGTATGTATGTATGTATGTATGTATGTATGTATGTATGTATGTATGTATGTATGTATGTATGTATGTATGTATGTATGTATGTATGTATGTATGTATGTATGTATGTATGTATGAGATGTCTTTTGTTCATTTTTGCACTTGTAATATGAGATGTCTTTTGTTGTTCTTTATTTTTGCACTTGTAATATGAGATGTCGTTTGTTGTTCTTCATTTTTGCACTTGTAATATGAGATGTCTGTTGTTGTTCTTCAATCAAATCAACATATTTTAACATGTTATTGGTGTGTGCATTGCACTCATGACTCTTATGGCGTATTTTCTATTTGACTAGTTGGGCAGCCCTATGCTAGATTGCCGGGCGATGAGCTATTGCACCTGGCTATCACGTTCCGAATGCGAAGATCCTTCACAGAGAGACCAAAAGGTGCGGATGGTCACCAAGCCGCTCTAACGCCGCCTTCTTTTCCTTACGACGGATCCGAAAGATGACGACCATCGCCACCGCCACAGATAGTTACTTGGGCGGGCTTGGGCGGCACGGCACTAACGCCGGCACGGTGGGCTTTGGGCCGTGCTTGGCCCGCCAGCGACGCGGGACGACAAGACGCAAGACGACAAGATGATCGGGCCGAGCCAAGACGCAAGACGAAGCAAGACGAAGCACGATGGGCTTGGGACTCCCAGCTCTAGTCGCAGCCCCAATCTTCTATTTGTCTCCTCATTCAGCAAAACGTGATGTGTATCATATCTTTCAAGATAGTCCACTATAGCCGCAATAATATTTTACTATCTCTCACCGGTAGTGCGGCAGATTATCGCAGGCCGATAACTCAGCATTCAGTAAAGATCTTAGATCCGACACTATGAATAAGGATTAAAGTTCTATTTTACATTCTTATGTGTTAGCTGGATTATTCTTGATTTTTCGAGATTATGCCATATGGTTGCTACATGTGAAATTAAGGGCTAAAAACACATAAAAGCTTCAAAAACTCCCAGATGCTACATAAGACCAAATGAACTTTTGGGAGTCACTCCAGTCTCCCGTTCATTTTAGCTCGAGCGTCTGGCTTATTTTTTACTATTTATAGATTTTGTTTTTTTTTGACTTTTTGTTTTGTTTTAACTTTTTTATCAGTTCTTTTTTTCCGTATTCGTTTGTATTGTTTGTGATGGACTAACATGTTTTTTCTATTTTTAATTTTTTTAATTTAATTATATCAAATAAGTCACTTTCAACTATATTGTAATTTTAGTTAGCTATAGTATGATTTTAGCTATAAGCTACTATTTTTTAGCTTAAATAAACGGCACCTCAATGTTCCAAATAATCGAGACCACAAGAACTTTTTCTATAGGATTTCGCTCCTTGACATTTCGATTACGTTTCGTACGTATCTTAAAAGATATCCCAACTTCTAATTAGAAGTCACTCCGACGACATCACGTATGGAAAGCCTTGATGCCTACTTACAATTACCCCCGTTGCGTGTTGAAATATCACGATAGAGTTGCAATTACTTCAACACGGGGACCCACCTAGAAACAGAGGAGCTGCTGCCTAAACAAGACCGCAGTTGGTTCTCTACTTCTGTACTCTCTAGGCAGTGATGTGAGAAGCATGTGACCCTCTTCACTTCGCCAGGAAGTCACGCGCCAGACACTCCACCAAGAACTCCGCCCGTCCCCTCCTCCCCTCCCCTCACACCCTCTTCCGTTCGGTTCCTCCCCTTCTCGAGCTCGGGGGAATCGGAGAGGGGTGGTGTGGCCATGGCGTCCAGCGCTTCCCGGTTCATCAAGTGCGTCACGGTGGGCGACGGCGCCGTGGGTAAGACCTGCATGCTCATCTGCTACACCAGCAACAAGTTCCCCACTGTAAGCAAAATCTTTCTTGGGCGATTTCTTGTATCCGGTTTTTGTGCCGAAGGCACAGCTTTCTTGGGCGATTTCTTGTGAAGTTAGGAGCTTCGATTTCGAGTAAAAAAATCAGTACTTTTGCTGATTTTGTTTTCTTGGAGACTGTGTCGTGGAAAAGTTCGATTTTTCTCGTTTTGCTTTTTAGGGCGCTTTCTTATACCAGTAGTTTATTTTGTCTGATTCTAGGAGTAATTTTCGATTACTTGTCTCTAATTTTTCGTATTTGTGACGCTTATTTTGTCTTGGCAGGACTACATACCTACGGTGTTCGACAATTTCAGCGCAAACGTAGTTGTGGACGGCACCACGGTGAATCTGGGCCTTTGGGATACTGCTGGTAATTCGATCTCTTGATTTGATTGCTTTGTTTGTCCTAATGTTGTTAAGTATAAGTGAATTGCCCACTTGCTAAGCTTTTGGGTGAACGGGTTGGTGCATGCAACTTAATAAATGTACTTGTGAATTACATGTTTTTCTTCTTCTAAATTACCGTAGTTGAAATTTTTTTCGTTTTGATGATTCTTTTGGTAACTTCGAGCTCACATGATCGCATCTGTTCCAGGGCAGGAGGATTACAACCGACTGAGGCCTCTAAGCTACCGTGGTGCTGATGTTTTCGTGCTCGCCTTCTCACTTGTGAGCCGAGCTAGCTATGAGAATGTCATGAAGAAGGTGTTGAAATGTGCTATCTTCGTTTCTTGGACTTGTTCTTACGGTTCCTTCCTGTTTATTTGGAATTACCAAGAGCTTTAAATGTTTGTTCTCTGTTCTTTCCTCTTCAGTGGATACCGGAGCTTCAGCATTATGCACCTGGTGTGCCCATTGTGTTGGTAGGCACAAAATTGGGTGAGTTATGTTGACAATGAAAGCTTGTTGTTTTTGCTTAATTGCGCATAGGTGGGTGGGTTTGGTAGGTTGTAGTATGATTGTGCATTTTATCTTACTATCTGGTTAGAATCTCTTTGTCTCAGCATTGTTGGAATTCTGTTAGGTTATCAATTCACTGATAGCAATCCTTGTAATACAGAGAGGTTGTCATCCATGTGGTTGGTGACCAAATAGTTGGTAAGAAACAGAACTAAAATTGGTCTCTCTAGCGAAGCTTAGTAAATGTGGCAAGCTTTGAAGTTATTTTTGGAACTGCATGAAATATCATGTTTATATGCAATAATGGAAACTCAGCTATAATTGAGTATGAACCATTGATGAAGCACAGTAGAAAACCCTAATTTTTTTAGTCCCTGAACTAGCTGCTTTTCGTAAAACCAATCACTAGTTCATAACCAAGATTTTATAATCGTCAGCAACCGTCCAATTACTGCTGAGATTAGGGACCCTGATACGCTATCATGAACACCTGGTTTAATATCATCTTAACTTATATAGTTATACCGGCTGACAAAACATTCCTTAATTATAGAATGGGTCATAATATTTATAAATCATAATCTTGCTTACAGATCTTCGTGAAGACAAGCACTATTTGTTGGACCATCCTGGTATGATACCTGTTACCACAGCACAGGTATTGTCTGTGTTGATTAGTGATAAATCAGTGCATTAGAATCTTGAGGTTTAAGAGAGAAAATGATGAATGCATTCCGGCTTCTGAAAAAACTATTTTGTCTTTGCCATTTCTACTTTGCAGGGGGAGGAACTTCGGAAACAAATTGGTGCTACATATTACATCGAGTGCAGCTCAAAGACACAGCAGGTAAAGTTGCTGTAAGAGAATTGTGTGCCCTTGCTGTAGTAGTTTTTCCTTTCTTTGAAGTGTTAGATTCTGTAACTTGCTGAAAAATCTTACTTTTGTGTATTTCAATAACATGTAGAATGTCAAAGCTGTCTTTGATGCTGCTATCAAGGTAGTAATCCAGCCTCCAACTAAACAAAGAGAAAAGAAGAAAAAGAAACCGCGACGAGGATGTTCTATGATGTAAGTATTGCTTCATTACCATTCTTCTTTTTGATATACCTAGTTATAAGGCTATTTTCTGATCATTCCTAAAATTTTTATTGCTTCATTACCATTCTTCTTTTTGATATACCTAGTTATAAGGCTATTTTCTGATCATTCCTAAAAAATTTTACACCTTTTGAATCACTGTCTCAACCACAAATTTGACCTGTAATGTGTTATTGACACCGATTTTGTCCTGAACTTAAAACATGAATGAATATATATTTGAAATAAATAATCCCTAAATTAATAAATTATGCTGACGTCATAAAACAACTATAAGTTTGAATGAAATTGACGCACCCGCCCCACCACAAGGACCACGCTGCAACATAAAACAACTATAAGTTTAAATGAAATATTTATCTAAATTCCCAATGATCCTCGTTCAGTATATAGCAGCAAATATTTATCTAAGGAAAGTAACGAAGAATATCATAAATTTCTTTCCGCAAATAAGGATGTGTTCGCTTGGACATATGAAGAAATGCCAGGGTTGGATCCAGCGGTGGCAGTACATTGCCTCACTGTACGAGAAGACGCTCCACCGGTCAAGCAACCACAAAAAAGGTTTCGACCAGAAATACTCCCAAAAATAGAAGCTGAAGTCGACAAGCTTATAGCAACCTGATTTATTCAAGAAGTCAAATATCCTCAATGGCTTTCCAACATTGTTCCTGTCAAGAAGAACAGACAAACCTGTGTATGTGTAGATTTTAGAGATTTGAATAAGGCATGCCCTAAAGATGATTTTCCGATACCTATCTCTAAAATACTTATTGACGCTACTATGGGACAAAATATTTTCTTTTATGGATGGTTTTTTGGGTTATAATCAAATAAAAATGGCTCCAGAAGATGAGGAGTTAGCAGCATTCCGAATACCCAAAGGTATATTCTATAATAGGGTTATGCCTTTTGGACTTAAAAATACTCGTGCAACATATCAACGAGCCATGACAATTGTCCTTGATGGACTACTGCATATCATCGTTGAGTGCTACATAGATAACATTATGGTAAAATCAAAACATGGAAGAGATCACCTAAAACATCTCTCCATGGTTTTTGAACGCCTTAGACAACATAATTTGAAAATGAACCCAACGAAATGTGCCTTTCGGGTCTCTTCTGGAAAATTTCTTGGTTTTATAGTTACAAAGCGAGGAATTGAAATTGATTCGACTAAAGTAGAGGCGATTGTTAAAATGCCGCCACCTAAAAACCTTTATGAATTGAAGAGCCTCCAAGGTCAGTTAGCATATGTTAGGAGATTTATCTCAAATTTTTCGGTAGATGCAAACCTTTTTCTCAGCTTATGAAAAAAAGGGTTCCTTTTCAATGGGTTCAAGCATGCCAAAATGCATTTATAGATATAAAGAAATACTTGATAAATCCCCCTGTCTTGAACACACCAATTAAAGGGTGACCATTGATTCTCTATACAGCAGCTATGCTAACATCATTATGCGCTCTTTTGGCACAAAATGGTGATGAAGGAAAAGAAATGTCCTTATATTATCTCAGTCGCACCCTTATAGGGGGCGAACGCAATTATCTAGATATAGACAAATATGTCTAGCTTAGGAATTTGCGGCACAAAAGTTGCGCCACTATATGCTGGAGCACACCGTGCACCTCATTTTGAGAGCTGATTTGCTCCGATACATCTTAAATAAAATGGTCCTTTCAGGGAAACTAGCTAAATGGGCAATGTTCTTGTCACAATTCGACATTATATTCGTGCCACAAAAAGCTATGAAAGGACAAGTCTTGTCAAACTTTTTAGCTGCACATCCTATCCCGAATGATTTCCTATCAAGGATGGTTTACCAAATGAAGAAATATTTATCACATCGGTTGCCAATTCAACATATCAAGTATATTTTGATGGTGCTTGTCGAAAGTCAGGAGCAGGTGTAGGCATCGTTTTTGTTACTCCTAGTGGAGGAATAATTCCATATTCATTCACTTTAACCTCAGCAGTTTCAAATAATCCTGCTAAGTATGAAGCCTTAATTATTAGGCTGGAAATAGCCTTAAATATGGGATTAAACACACTGTTGGTGTATGGTGATTTTCAATTAGTCATTAACCAACTTTTAGGAACTTACATAGTAAAGAAAGAAGAATTAATGCCATACTTCCGAAGAGCAAATGAGTTTATGTTTATGTTCATTAACTTAAGCATGCAGCATATCATTAGAAGCCAAAATGAAAAGGCCAATTGTCGTACGATTCGAGGAGAGTTCTCCATATCCCCATATCCACCTCCCTCTGTCGCCCTTCAGTTCGGCCATCGCGGTACGGATCAAGGTGCTTCGTCTTGTTTATGTTCTGGCTCCTATTTGATTCGGTCCTGTTAGTGGATACAAACCTGAAGAACGAGTGATTGATCCCGTATTTCTTAGGTTCGATCCCTACAAATGGATACGAATCAAGGCAAGCCATGAAAATCTCGTCTCCTCAATTCAGTCCATCATAAATGGATACGAACTAGGAATGAGAAGTTGAAAGAGCACCCCACTTTTTCAATTCGGTCCTCTCAAACGGATACGAATTAAGAGTGAATATATGCTGCCAAAAATAAAATATAAAATGCAGCCTTTGTCTCTGTTGTGCTAGTAGTAATACAAGGCAGAGTAAAACAATAAAGGATGAAAAAAAAGGAAATACTTTATCTTCGGTTTTGTACATACAAATGCTCGATATTCACGAGCACTATGTAATGCTAAACATCTGCATGCATTGTAGCAATGGCCATCTCCAAAACGTCGAAACTACGACCATCTCCAAAACCCCGAAGCTATGACTATCTAAAAATATGATAGCCACGACTATATCCGAAACCTGATAGCTTCGACTATCTCTAAAATACCGTAGCTGCGACCATCTACAAAACTCATAGCTACGACTGCCTCCAAATTCCGATAGCTACGACCATCTCCAAAATCTCGAAACTACAACTATCTACAAATGCGATAGCCACGATTATCTCCAAAACCCGGTAGCTCCGACCACCTCCAAAACCCCGAAGCTACGACAATCTCCAAAATCCCGAAGCTACGACTATCTGCAAATCCGATAGCCACGACTATCTCCAAAACCCGATAGCTTCGACTATCTCCAAAATACCGTAGCTACGACCATCTGTAAAGCCGATAGCTATGGCTGTCTCCAAATTCCGATAGCTACGATCATCCTCAAAAGTCGGTAGCTACGACCATCTGTAAATCCGACAGCCACAACTGTCTCTAAAACCCGGTAGCTCCGACCATCTCCAAAACTTTGAAGCTACGACCATCTCCAAAATTACGACCATCTCCAAAATCTTGATGCTATGACTATCTGCAAATCCGATAACTGCGACCATCTCCAAAATTCGGTAGCTACAATCATATGCAGCTATGACTAGCAAACCAAGTAAACGCCCATCAACGATGATAAGATTGAAGAACATTTTTTCTTACGTTTTGTAATTGTCATATGTTGTATTTTGTTATAATGTGTCTGTTGAAATTCGTAATCAAGGGTTTTCCCACAAAGAGATGTAATTAACAGAATTTTTCTGTAAATGTATTAATTCTGGAAGGAATGGACCTGCAATACATGATTCATGATTTTTGTATTTTATTTTCAATTAAATTTAACCAACTTGTCTCTAATGATGCGGAGACGAGTTGTCTCCCATTTTCCCGTCATCATGTGTATATACAAAACCAACATTACATGCTTGAAATATATTTATGATTTTTTTTATTTTGAGGATTGGTGGATCTCAACTCACCCCACCATATATGTAAACACATATAATGTCGGACAAATGTAACAGCAATAGTGAGAGCGTATAAGACTTGGATACCATAAGTTGTCTAGCTCTACTTTATTACAAGGAATGGTGTTGGTAGTCGCAAGTTTGGAGAAAGCCTCATGTCCAAGATGACCAAGACGACGGTACCAAAGAACAGAGGAGGTGCTAGCTGTGAGGGCGTGGGGAAGGAATGCCTCCGGACACAAGGAGTAGAGGGGCCCAGAGCTATTGCACCTGGCGATCACGTTCTTGGAGCGAAGATCCTTCACAGACACACCAAACGGGTCAAATTCGACTGAGCAAAGATTGTCAGTAGTGAATTTACGGACGGAAATTAAGTTCTTAATAAGATTAGGAGAAACAAGAACATCACGTAGGTAAAAAGAGCCGCTGCTAGCGGGAAAGAAGGTAGCACCGGTGGATGTGACAGGAAGGAAGGAATCGTTGCCAACTATAATATTAGAGGGTGTAAAAGGAGAGGGTGGCTGGGAAACGGAAAGATTACCGGCGTCCGAAGTCATGTGGGAAGTTGCACCAGAGTCGAGGTACCAGTCTGTGTTGGCGGGTGGAGTGAGTGTCATCGTGTTGAACGATTGAGCTAACATGTTCTGGTCCCAGCCGAGGAGTGGAGTTCCGGGAACGCCGAGCGACGATTGTACGTCAGGTCGGCCACCGAAATGCGGCTGCATGCTGGAGACGTGTGGATGCATGCCTTGCATGGTGCTGTAGCCTCCAGAGATGAGTGGTTGCATGCCATCTAGAGACGAGAGGCCCCCAGTAGCGCGTGGCTGCATGCCAAGTCCCTCGGCGAGAAAAGCTTGCTGCGGAGCGGACCCGTGAGACTGGGAAGCCGGGCGTGGCCCAAGCAGGCCAGAGACCGGGCGTCGAGCGGAAGGGCCGGACCAGAGTTGGATGGTTCCGGTCCACGGATTGTATACCGTGGGCCAACCTGGGCGGATGGGCGACCCGCCAGAGGAAGCAGCGCCGGAGTGGTTACTGCCGCCACCAGATTTGCCGCGACGGCCGCGTCGGCGATTGTTGTTGGTGTCGTGCGAGCCGCCCGTGTGCTGGTTAGGCACAGAACCACCCACGATCTGATGAGGCACAGAGCCGCCGGAGACCTGTCCGCCACGACCGGAGGAACCTCCAGTTGACGTGCCCGCTAGGAAGGCAGAAGTAGCAGACGATTTGTTGGCCATGGTTAGCTCCTCCAAAAGCAAATCAGAACGAACCTCGATAAATGTCGGGAAGGGCTTCTGACGCTTGAGTAGCGCCGTCATGTAGGAGAATTGTTCGTTGAGGCCGCGAAGGACATTGAGGACGAGGGTCCGATCGGGTACAGGCTCACCAAGATCGCCGAGGGCGTCCGCCATGCCCTTCAGTTGGCGGCAATAGTCCGTGATGGACAGAGCGCCTTGGACGAAGTTTCGGAACTTGGCGTCGAGGTAGAGTGCACGGGTTTCCTTGTTGCCAAGGAACTGCTGCTCGAGGCCAAGCCAGATGGAGCGTGCCGTGGCCTCGCGGTGCATGACAAGCTCCTGGAGGTCCGACGAAATCGTGCCGTAGAGCCACGACTTCACGGTACAGTCAAGTTGGGACCATGTGTCGTCGTCGGGGTCGCCGGTGTCGGAGAGAACGTGGTCGTCGAGAGCGTACTTGCCGAGCGTGTTGAGGAGGAGGGTCGACCACTTGCTGTAATTGGCAGAGTCGACGTCGAGAACGACGGGCACCAAGGTCTTGATGGACTGCACAGCGACGGCTTGAGCATGGAGACCGCTGCGCGCAGTGGTGACGGCGAGAGCGCGCATGTCCGCGGCGCGCTGCGCATCCAAGCGGGCGCGTTCGATCTCGGCAGCCGTGCAGCGTGTGCGTCCTCCTCGCGCTGCAGATGGGCTTCAGCAGCAGACGCCATGACGGGAAGTAGGGAAGAGTCGGCGAACACAGGCGGGATTGCGGCAGGGAGAAGCCAGCAGCGGCACCTGCGATGGTCGGCGAACGACTCAAGATTTGCGGAAGCGGAGAGGCCGCAGGAGCGAACCTTCTCGTGATACCATGAGAGCGTATAAGACTTGGATACTCTCATACACTATATCTTATTAGCCAGCATTGGTTACATATATAGATTACATGAGAGAGGAGAAGGCAACAGACTAGGAGATGTATGCGCGATACACATGCATGCATACTAAACATAGCATGGGAATAAGTCTAGGCAGTTGCCGTATCCTGGCCCATGCATGCATACTAAAAATAGGAGAGCTAAGCATGGGAATAAGTCTATGGCAGTTGTCGTTGCTCGCCTGGAGTGCGCCGTGTGCGGGAGACCAAGGCATATATGTCTGTTCACGTATACGATCAGTATATACGCTAACAAATAGTATACTAGGATTAGCCCTGAAAGTAATTTACGGTAGTGATATTGCCATGCATTAAGCCATTTTGAGGTAAGTTATGTTTTTGCTCCAAAATGCACATATGTGATACAGCGTGCAAGATTCCTAGCAGTTGTATGTTGTATTTTTTTAAACATTAAATTTCTTGTGTTACAATTGCAGGAACATCTTCTGCGGAAGGAAATTGCTATGCTTCAAATCCTGAACGATCGGGGAGGTCTTACATGAAGCAATCTCCTGGGCGCAACCTCAAGTTGGCAAAACAATCAAGATCTGAATGTGCTGATTACACAGTTAATGTGTATATTTGCATCTTTGGTAATTAATTACTAGAGGTAGATTGTTAAACTAGTCTGCTTATGTATTGCACAATACTCGTGTTATTAGCTTTCATTGAGTTAGGAAGTTCGATAGAGGCCAAAGAAACAAATGAGATTTTGTTCTCTCATGACAGAATCACAACTTTTGTGAACCTGAAGTCTCACTGTATTGTCAGTCAGTATTTTGTGATTCCATGGTAGAATTGCAAGCAACATTCCGGTTCAATTGGTGCTAAGGTTATAATATGAATATCAAGCTCGTTGTTCATCAGCTCGTTTGTTCTTCCCACCGCTCCTCTCTTTCCCTTCTTTGCCTGAGACAGTCCATCCGGCTTGGTGCCCGCCAGAGCTCGCCGCCGGCCACAGCCGGCCGTTGCTGCAGTCGGCGCCCGCCGCGGCCCATCTCGTCTCGGCCTGCCACCACCTCGCACGGTCCTGCACCCAAGCCATTCCCACGCCGGGCCACCGCAGCAGCACTCAAAACCGTCGCCGCCGCACAAGCTACCGCCTCGCGCACCTGGCCATGCGTTGTGTCGCCACCCTCGAGCCCGCCTGGCCACCGAACCGGAGCCGCTGCTGCTCCATGCCAGTTGCACACCCCACGCCGCCGCTGCTGCCAACCGCTCGCGGGCCGAGCTGCCGCGCCTCCGCTCACCTCGCAACTCTTTGGGCCGCCGCGACACAACCGCTCAATGCCGCTCCGCTGTGATAACCCGTGCCGCTCCGCCATGGATTTGGATTTGAGCTGGTGCGTCTGCAACTAGAAGATGTGAGAAGACGTCGTACGTATGTAAAAAACCGTAGTGCGTATAGCAGCGTTGATAGTGTTACATAGGCAACCTGATGTAACGCGCCCCAGCCCCCAAAAAAAAAAAAACATGTCCCCATCTAGATGCAGATGTGCTCAACAATGTGAAAATTGTTTATCATAAGAAACTTAAAACAAACCAACTGAACCAAATTACAGCGGCTTCAGATGTTTGAAGAGGCTCAGGACCATTACCATTTCATCCCCAAAGCCATACCCTCCCGAGTAAATTTCAAGCATGCCTGACAGCTAAGAAAATGTAGCAAAGCAAATGCTGAAGCCAAGGAAAATTGTTTCAAGGAAAGTATGAAATATGATAATTACAGCAAAGTTCCCTTCCTCTCACACTTCCCATCACCACAGGGATGAATCCATGTGTGAGTTGTACATTCAAGCAAGGGCGCTATACACCGCCCAGTTCCACTAGCAGTTGCCTCTG
Source organism: Bonia amplexicaulis (assembly GCA_036346245.1). Lineage (NCBI taxonomy): Eukaryota > Viridiplantae > Streptophyta > Magnoliopsida > Poales > Poaceae > Bonia > Bonia amplexicaulis. The sequence continues at coordinate 30,140,369 of CM070738.1, read as the reverse complement.
CAGACAAAAGCACCATTCTTTAATTATACAAGAAAAGGAGCTGCCAGTGAGAAATTGAACGAGTCTATAAAGTCGGAACTGAAGTACATACAAGCTCACCGGACACTGAAGTCGCTGAGAGGTGATCCCCTCGAAAGTTCTCATTGCCATGATAATTGCTTGTATGATCTTTCGGTATCCCAAGTGCCTTCCGGCTCCTTCCTCTTTATTCCCACACCTGGCATTTGGTAAATTCTTGCTTGCTCCTCCACAAAGGCTTGTGACGGTGTGATCAAATTTTGTCCAACCGGTAAAGGCACACGTTCATCCTTTCCTTCTACATCTATACTTCCAGGGCCAGAATTAAGATCAAGCCCCTGTCTTCCCCATTTCCGATTGCTGTCATGTCCACCACTGGCACTACCTTCAGGAAGGTTTATCGCATATTGCCTTGCATGCTGGGCAGGTAATGAACCGGTTGGCCCAACAAGTGATGGGGCAATGGGAGGAAAATATGAAACTCCTGCAGGTGCAGAATTGGCATATGATGTGGATCCGATCGAAAACCCTGGCGTTTGGATGTGAACACTGGGAGTGAAAGGAAATCCTGCGTACTGATATGCTGGAGGGTGAAACACCATGGTTGGTGATGTCGAAATAACTGGAGCCCTGCAGGATTCACTTCCAAATTGGCCACGGTCCACTGCAGACGGAATGATCCTCTGGGTTCCTGGTCCTGTTTCAATCGGGTAAGGCTGTTCTCCTCTAGTAGGCAAAAATGATTGTATAGCTACAGGAGCACAAGGGTTGGCAGAAGCAAACCATGGTGATATGTTACTCATTTCAGCATTACTCATTCTAACGCCAGCAACTTGAGGTAGGAATGGTATGCTGCTACTATTTTTAGATGATAGGCTCCTTTGTGCGGGTTCTATACCAGCTTCATCGAGACTTGGCCCGTTATTGAGATCGAAGTCCCTTGAGCTATTTGTATCAGTATTAGAGAAAACTCCAGGTAACGATCTTGCTGACAACATCGGGACTTCAATTCTGTGGGAAGCATTCAGCATAAATTGGCCATTCTCTGCAACTTCACCGGCCCTATTCAAGTCAAGTTCAATGCCAGCACTTCGTACAGGACCATCGTGACTTCTAGTGTTGCCAGATTCAGAACCAGTTGTGTGAGCAGAACTCTGTGAGATACCTTCCTCGAGAATTTGGTCATCTGCTACATTTAAATCAATGTCAAGTGCCGGGCAAGCGTGCTTCCCTGCAGCATCACATACTGGAATGTCAGGTGCGGTGAGAGTCATCTCAAAAATCTTCCGCGGTTCCGCAGGACGAAAGGCACTTGTAGCTGCTGAACCTTTCCACCCAGTCTCAGGCTTCACTCTTAGTAGGTTCTCAGGAGGAACAAAGGGTCCTTTAGCTGCAGCAGCTACTGTAATTGGAGCACGTAGACCACTTGAAATAGGTGATATGAATGGAGAAACGGGTAAATGAATTTCAGAAGAACATGTAACAGGAGAGATAGCTGGGTCAGACTGATGCCCCTCATCCCCGGGTATTCCTTCATTCAAATCAAAATCAAGCTTGACTGTAGCACTTGACTTAGCCTTGGCAGCTAAAGAAGAACCCTCATCTGATGAGACAAGGTCCTCTTTTCCACCCTCATCATGGCTCAATTTCTTTGAGATGTGCCTTGCGCTATGCTCAGTATCCTGAGATATAATACTTCGAGGTTTTACATGACTACTTGATTCACTGGAACTGTCTTTTGATTCTTTAATCTCGCTAATCCCATTTGCTGCACCAAGTGGGAACGCTGCTGATACAGCTAGTTTGGTAACATCAGCTGAAGCAGAAGAAGGCTGTTCCTTCTGTTCATCCTCTTCCAGCACTGTGTTACCAACCACTGAACCATCAGCCTTTTTCATGTCCACAGTGGAAGATGAAAACGAAGGCTTCGAATCCAATTTACCAGCCGTACTGTCAACAGACCTATCAATGGCTTCTGAATGATCTGGTAGACCCAGAAGATGCTTCTGATCTGTTGACTTTAACAAACCTTGACCTTGTTTATCAGCAGCGCATAAAGATGATTCCTCAGCAGGGAGCAATTTTCTATTTGGAACAACCAAACTACATTGACCACCTAATGTAATGCCAATATCAGAACTGATTGTACAACCATCTTCAACTTTCCCACGGACAGTACATGCATTCATATCTTCACATGAAGATGAATTTATATTGGACTTTGTATCAACCTTAATATCATCTGGACGTCTGGCATTTGACTTTTGATCACCATCACCAAATGAATCAACTGACGGCTGGTGAGAACATTTGTTTGAATACCCAACTTCATGATTTTCAGTCTTAGCCGAAGATTCGACAGCTTTAGAATCTATTCCAGGTAGAGGGGATGGCCTAGTAGATGTTGTGCCCTCCTTGTCCTGAGATGATAAGTTAGTTCCAGAATCCCTCTGGTGCATTTTCTCCTTTGCGACCAAACAGGCATTATTTTTCTCTTCCTTGTCAGAGACGACTTTCTCAGCATCATCTGATGGCCCTGGATGCTGTGATGGGCCCACATCACATTCTACTTTAAGCTTTCCAATGTTGTCACCTTCACAGCCCTCTTCATTTGCAGATGAATTTATGGGTGAAGCAGATGGGGAAATCAATTCAGATTTAGATATTTCCCCAGCAACACTAGCAAGAAGATTCATTGCTGTATCATCTCCAGCTTGCATGGAATGACTAGCTTCGGAATACTTGATTTCAATCAAAGCATTCATAGGGTTGAATGAGTTTCTCACCCTGGTTTCACTTGAGCAGACGCCTTTTTCATTCATATATGATGAACATGCAACCCGTGATGCACATGCATCCTTAGCAGGTTCCTCAGCTGTCCTGCTGCGATCATCATCCAACATAGCACAAGGCGATTTATCACCTTCTTCGGAACATGCAGCTCCTTTAACATCATTGCTATGCCAAGACTCAGAATTAGAATCAGAAACTAAATGAGGCCGAGAAATTTCGGTCTTCATTTTCACCCGACGATCATTCTGTTCATGCTTATCTGCAACCACAGGAGATGAAGCTCTACTCCCAGTAACTGATGGGTCCTCACAAGAGCCTCCACTTGTACTCCTAGCAGGGCTACGACCTGGATTTGGAAACCGGACAATCAATCTATGACTATTGTCGTGATCTGAAGCCATGTCAGCTCCTTTCTCACATGCCGTGCCAGATTGTGATGATCCATCCTGCAACAAAGAACAATCAAGTGAGCTGGATCTTATCACAGCAGCTTCCTTCTGGATTCCAGAACCAAGAGGCTCATTGTTTGCCCTTCGATGGCCATGTGCAGAGCTTCCAGAAGTTTTACTAGCACTCGCAGAAGCAGCAGTTGAACTTCGTGCGTCCTCCTTCCAAGAACCAACTGCTTTTGCATGATCACTAGAGCATGACTGGCTGTTATTCAGTGATTGGCTTGAACTGCTACTTTTCTCCTCTTTCACTGTAGGCAACTCAGGACCACAAACCCCGCCAGTTGATTTGCAGGGTGGGTCCTTCAAGTTGGTTGCAGCATTTGCTGGTTGCATATGTTGTGATTTTGAAGAGCCAGATATCACAGGATTCGACTTCACAACAGCATCAGTGGCACCAGGTTTAGCACTCAATGCCTTTGACAAAGAAAGATGAGACATTGGGTTTTTCATATCGGGCTCACTAGAGCCACTTCGTCTGCTTCCTGCATTAGAGATTTCTGGAAACCCCGCTTTCCCTGGCCAGGATACAGCTTGACCTGATACTACATGTTTCACATCATTTGACTTCATTTCAGCATCAACACGCTTCTTCCAGTTATCAACAAGACACTTAGCTTTCTTCTGTATCTCCAGATTTTTATGAGTGCGTAGATGATTGACAGATTTCCCAATGCTGCAACTTTGTAAGGCAGTCAGATTAATAGGCAATTTCGCTAGTGCACGGAGCAGGGCCAGGAGAAGTTCTTCAATAGTCTTATCAGTTTCTTTAGGACTACCCCCTTCACCAGACTTCCCTTTGTGAGCCTCTTGAAGCCAATCATCCAACACAGGAAGGCCCCTTAGTTGCACGAATCTGCCAAGGCAATCAGAGCTTTCTGTAGCTGCAATAATATCAGCAAGCATTACTCGACCGGCAAAGTCTATCTTCCGTTCAGTTTGATCAAGTTGCATGAGATGAACTAGTTTCTCAACTGCTTCGGCATGAGGAAGTCCACCTTTTTCTGTTATCTTTGCGATTTCAGACTTTATATTGTCCCCCTTAAAGTTTCCAGGCTCACTGTCATCGACCTTAAGGGGGCGATCACGGTCTCGCTTAGCTGGATCGATTCCTTGCTCACCTCTGTCCCTCTTCTTCCCTTTAGATGGACCGCAATTTTGTGCACCATCTGAACCGGCCTTCAATTGCTGGGAAGCTGATGGACCATTTAGCTGCTTTGGTGAGCGCCCACCTGACTGCACTGCAGCATGCATTTCTAGCCTTGTTCTGTATAGAAGCCGATTTACTTCTTCCTGTCGTTCCTGGCCATAAGTTGCATACATGAAGCGGCAAATATAATAGAAAGAAAGAAAAAGGTAACTATAGAACTCACATTAATATAATCCCGATCAGTAAGCCACCATAAACACCTGTTGTCAATATCATACACGCGCCAACATACAAAGGAGGAAGTTCCAGCTGGCAGCTCAACACCTTTACGTAAAAAGGCAACTTTACAAGGATGAAGCAGTGAGACAGCAGATGTCTCGTCCTGGTGGAAAGAATAGAAGATCTCGTTTGGAGCAGCGTTGAGTTTTATGCCCTTGTTGAGCTTAATGTCGGCACGTCTATAAAGCCAAATTACACGTAATTTGGGATAGCCTTCTTCCTGTTTCTCAATCCAACGTATCAACCCAATGAAAGGAGGAACATTAACAGCCCGAAATAGAGCACAATCACCGACTCGAATCTCACGTCCGTCCTGAAAAAACAGTGAATAACTTGTTATTTGTTTACAGAACAAAATAGTCTTCGTGTCACCAGAAGAACAGCATGCACATGAGATAATTTAATAGTTCAGAAAACATGGATCAGAGTAAGAAGCACAATTGAGATTCATTACAAATAAAACTTGAAAAATGGCAGTCTCCTTATGATAGCCAAACTGCTAAAGCATGAGATAATTAGCTATCTTCTTGGTGTCAAGTTGTAGAACAGTCGAATGTTCATGCAGCAAGGTCTCTTTCTTGAGCTTATCAACTGTCGTACAAGCAAAAGCCGGTTCAATGCAACAGCATCAATTGTTTCATGCATAACTATTCAATTCAGTTTTAGAACCTGACGAACTGATCAGTATGTCAAACATGTAATAAAACATTAAAAAACCAAATGTTTAACAGAACAGGTGATTGTTATCACGGTAGTATTTTTGATCAATTGGAAAGCATACACCATGTTCAGGATCTAATCACACCACACCAACTTGTGTTGTATACTTGTATTCACCAAATGCCACTCCATAATAGCCCACAGCATCACCATGATTTAGATCATTTCCTCATATAACAAGTGAGATGTACTAATGTTTATGATACTTCAGATGAAGATAAAATGACATCAAGTTATTGACACATGTAGGCAGGTGAAAATGTGGTAAACGAGCAAAGTATGCTATCTGGCTAAGCTTTGAAGCATCAAGCATGTGAGTTTCTTGCTGTGTTGTCTGTCTTGCAATAATAGCCATCGTACATAAACATCAGAAGTATTTTCTTCCCAAAAAAATGAATTCACATGCATCACGGAGTACATCAGCCAGGCTAAAACAACACAAGTGGATATCAGTATATCCGTGCTTAAGTCTCATTTCTTCCTTTGTCTTTTATTTTCCTAGTTTAAAAAAGAAGTTCAATAATTACTACCTGTGTTAGGAATTTCCTAGTATGCAGTACATTAGCAAAACAAACAAGCAGTTGAAGATGCAAACAGTAGGCAAATTACATTACTGTGGCAAAGTCCAGCACGAGCAAGGCATGACTTGCACCATGAGACGCATATGTAGTCCAACAAAACCACTGTATCCACGCCATACCCAATGTAATTTATTACACCTTAGGCACATATTCACTGGATGCTACTTGCCTGCAGATCATTGTAAAATGCCTTAAACAGCATGACTTTACTCCTCTACCCAATAGGCAGAAGATATGATCCAAACAACTTTTAACATGCAAGCAAGGCCACCTCTTCGCACATACCTTACACGTGGAACGCCAGAATTGACAAACTAAGATGCCCAAATGGTCCAATCCAACCATTCAAATGAAACCCCATTTCACAATTTACATGTTATCACGGTAGCTACCACAGCTAGCACCAACCCGATATAACTCATGTTTACTCAACCCAAAACTTCCTGACATGTTTCAGACTACCATCTGGAATCTCCCAAGCAGGCGAAGCAATCTAGTTACTTAATATTGATAAAAATTTCCAAGCAGAAACAGAAGAACAATTCGACCACACTAGCAAATTCTAAAGTGATTCCCACAAAAAGAGGCACCTTTACGAAGGAGTCGGGAGACACCGGCCGAGGAGAATCGACGCACTCCTGCTTCTGCGCCGCCGCTGGGGGAGTCGTCGGCGACGGTGGATAAGAGGTTGTCAGGGGTGGAGGAACAGACGAGCCGGAAGGAGCAGTAGTAGCTGGTCCCTGTGCCGATGGCGGAGCTGCCTCTACGCGAGTTGCTGGCCACATGTGCCGAACGAGAAGCCGCCCCTTGCCGCACCCCTCACCACCGCCTTGGCGCCGCCCATGCATAGCCTTGCATCTTCCCAGCCACCGATCCCTCCTCGCCGACTTCCGGCGCCGCGCTGCACCATCACCAGATCGCCGCCGCAACCGCCGAGTAACCCCAGCTCCGGAACCCTGGATCCGCGGCGTCACCGTCCATGGGCCTCCGGACCACCCGAATTCGCCTGGAATCCACCGATTCGGACGAAACGCCTCTCCGAAAATAGCAACCCGGAGCTCGAATTCAGCCGAATCGACTCCAATTGCGGAGAGATTTGATTGGAAATTTGGGGATTTAGGGTCGGATCAGAGGACGTGGCTGGGCGAGGGGCTTGGTCGCGATCTGAGGTGGGGTGGATGGAGGAGAGGAGAGGAAAATTGGCGATTGGGTTTTCGGGGACGGTACGCGAGGCGACGAGGTCGTGCTTGGAGAGGAAATCAGGGGCATTTCCGACAACCTACATTCAACCCAGCCCGCAGGGGAACCTCTGTGCGAGACGCCGTGCGGGCTGGCGACCCTCCTCACGGTCAGCTGCTAGGTGCGGCCGGTTTTTACTTATGAGGTCACTGCAGGTGGGGTAGGACAGAAATATCGGAACCAGAGAAAAACACCGGTCGGTTACGGAAAAAAGCGGATAAAATTTAGGTATTAAATTTTAAATTTGAGCTGCTTGAAAAACAAAAAATGCTAAAAAGCGGAAAAAACACTACTAAAACCGGAAAAAGCCAGATAAAACCGGTAATAGGTAATTAGCAATTGAAATAATACAAATATTAATTAGAAAGTGTTTAATAAAGTACTAAGTATCCAAAGCACTTTCCAGGATTTTCTACTGCTCATGCCCAAGGTCTTTTGCAAGATTCAAACTAGCATCTACTAGCTAGGCTAGATTGTCTACAAAATATTAGGAATTACGAGTACAATAATTGATGCATAACATATTTAGTTTATACAATAGGTAATATAGCATAAAAAAAGTCTAAATCAACTTAGAAAGTGTATATACAGTCATAAATTTAAATTTACATTTGAAAATTTTTGAGTGATTTTTCCCCTCCCGATTCCCACTGATTTTTCCGATAACCGCCGTCGGTTTTTCCCCCTAGGTGGGGCAGTGTTGACATGGAACTGGCCAGTGGTGGTGATTTTGTATGGTGTAGACGTGGATGCAGTGGACATGCTCGTACCGTTTAGGCATTCCTCCATCGCAGCTAGTGTCAAAGGTCTTATTTTTATTGGATTTTGTTGACGACTTTTGATTGTGGCTGATAGAAGTGGTTGATAAATAGTAGTATATTATGTAAGAAAGGCGGAGCAACAAAAGACACTACAATATTTGGACATCTATACGACCTACGGAATTATGACATAATAAAATACAAAATGTATTACAACATATGAAAGCGCAAAGTAGTGGCTGATAGAAATTATTGATAGAAGCTGAGCATTTGTATTAGCTTTGATTTTTAGAAGTAGAAGTCAGAAACCAAAGCTAATATGAACGACCCTAAATCATAGCTTTTGTGAATGGATCTGAAGTCTCACCATATTGCCAGTTAGTCTAACCTAATTTTATGGTAAAATTGAAGAAACACTCAATTGAAGAATAGTTGACACTTTTCTATAGGGCATACTAAAATTTTGATATCTTTATCCATATACATGGCATTTCGTACTAAATTCTTGCTTGCTCCTCCACAAAGCCGAGAGTGCATAATGTACTGCGCCCATGGCCCCAAAAGCCTTGGATTACATTCTTTTCGGCTGTAGATTATGCCTTGTAGTTGTGGCTAATGGTTTTTGGTCCTAATACGAATGCTTGTGCGAACAAATCGAATGTCGATAATCTGCTTCAAAAAGGCTATCCCGATAAACCGTTTCGAAACGACAACGGAGAAATCGTCTCGTTTGTTTGTTCAAGAAAAGTCATAAGTTATAAATTGTCGGACTTTATCTTGGTGGTACGGCCTAGATGACAAAATCGGCAAAAGGTAGCTCAGCTCGGAGTGCATGATTTGGATGCACACACAGTTCGGCAGAGTTGTTTCGGCTCAAGAGAACCGCCACCCACTTGCTTTGCTTTTGGGCATGGCTTGGTCGATTGTCTGTTCACTATGGCCTACACTTCGTAAATGACCTCTGCGGTGATATCTTTTTTCGTGGGGCTGACAGAAGATTGTTAGGCGGAACTCATTGAGATTATAAAGGTGGGAAATAGTACAAGGCAGCCCTTGATTGTTGGACTGAGGATTACAACCAAAAAGCTGTTGAGCAGTTCTGATACAGTCAGTCACAAGCACTGACCTTACACCTCTACAACAGAGCACTACGTGCGTATTCATATTAGCTTATGTTTTTGGTTTTTACTTAGAGAAACCAATATGAATACCTGATTTTTTAAAGTTGTTTCTCCCCTCCTCTCACTTATGTCTCTCTTTGGGAATAAGGCAGAGGGTCACGAGTGCATTACGCACTTCACTTCTCTCGCTCCCATCTTATTTACGCATCTCTCACTTACTTTCCCCATTGTTCATCCTCTCCTTATAAAACCCACTTTTTTCAGCTACTACTATTTATTTTCAGCTAAAAGCCAACAGCTACAGCAAAAAGGCGTCAACCACATGCAATATGAACATTGCTTACTGCTCTTGAATGTCAGTGGCAGAGCCACAGTAGGTGCATGGGGGTACAGTTGTAACTCCAAAATTTTTGCACAAAAATCTGGTATATACCCCTCTTAATACACAAAGTATACACTACATACTAGCATACTCCTTCAAGGCTTTAATTGCAGTTAGCAGCCCATTAGGTCCAACAAGTCAAGCCCAACAACACAACAACCATAGCACAGCTCACAGTGCCATCCTTAGGAAAGAATCAATCCCCAATCGGCCACCCAAATTCCCGGATCCTCATCTTCTAGCTTCAAGCTTCTGCCCTAGCTAGCAGCCGCCAGGCACCGGCTGCCCAGCTAGCCACCCTCGCATCGCGGCAGACGCCACCGCCGTCGACCACTCGCTCATGTCGTCCCTCGAGGTGTTGTGTTGCCTCATCTCCTCTCGACGCAGTTGTCGAGACCCGTGCGAAGCCGACGGGTGTCGCCAAGGTCGTCGAGACATGGGGCACGCCCGACGCTTCCAGGGATGCTATGGGTGTCAGAGGGCGACGATCGGAGGCCCACTCCACGTGGTACCACGAGCTCACCCGCGCCTTCCTCGACCTGTAGCCGTCGCCGACCAAGTCTTCGGCACCGTCTCGAAGCGAGTACGTGCTAGAGCTACCACGCCCTCCTCCTTTCCCTTGTCACTTAATCCCCAAAACCCTTTCAATCGTCCCGTCCCGTGCGCCAAAATTCACAGTTTCTGACATGGGGTTATCCTTTCTTTACTAGTCTCAGACCGCCGAAGAGTGCGAGAAGCTTTCGGCCAGTTCGTGGTAGATCAAAGCCACCAGAGTAAGCCATTTCTTCCCATTATTTAGATTGTCATAGTGATGTTCCATAGTTCTCGGTAGTCATGGCCATAAATTATGTTCCCTTTGAGCTGTTGAGTACAATACTTGAAAGAAATTGCTCTGGTGCAGAAGTAGGTATATGCTGGAGTTGTGGTAACTAGTAACTTATGTAGGAAACTAGCAAAGTTTCATATGCATTAGTTTGACCTAGGTCACCAATTGTAGTGTAAATATGTAATTTGTCACATTTGAATTTCTATACTGTATCATTTGAACTTACATTAGAAAGAATGTATTTTAAATCCGTACTTCATGGTTAAAATTCTGGCTCACCACTGATTGAATGCTATTGAAACTAGCGGTGATGTCTCGCTGTGCCGAGTAAACGACCTAGCCCAGCCTGCTTGCAACGTCCAGAGCTCGTTAAACGGGCCAATCGGTCCGGCCAGTCAGGCTGCAGTCAAGTACCGGCGCACGGAGCCATTGCGCACGGCCGTTCCGCAACGTGGCAGGGGAGGCGCCCACCGGCCGAACAAGTCCTTGTGCACGAAAGTTTCGCCGTGGCCGTACGTTGCACCGCATGTCCGGAAGTTTTGTCACGTACAACGCCAGAAACCACGGGCATTCCCACCCGGGCGCGAACGTCCAACCCCATGCGTCCGTGCATCATGCGCGAACCAGCCAAGCGGCCCGAGTCGGGGCCAGCTCACGCCCATCGGGCCGGCCGCGTGCCCGCCAGTTCCGTCACGCCCGACGCCGCAAACCTGCCACGAAATGACAAAACTAACGCCGGGCACGCGGCCACGGCCTACGCCAACGCAGAGCAGCCGTCCTCTCCCCGTCTCGGCGCACAGCACCACAGGCTTCTTCTCACCGTTTCCGCACGGCTTTATTTCTCCTCGGGCACGCGACGGGCCGCCAGTTCCCTCGACTGGGTTTGGACTTTGGAGCACTAGTCTAAGGCCCTCGGCCTGACCGAATTTCCTGGCCAGCACTGCCGGTTATCAAGGCCGAAAGCCCTGCACGGCTACAGACAGGGCTCCTAGACACAACGTTGATGGCATGGGCCACAGCCCAACACGAGTACAAGACCACAGGGGGTTGCATAGTGCATTTACCACTCGAACCTTCCTACTTTCCTCCATCTACAGCCCCCGGCACTGCTGCACTGCAAGGCTGCAGCAACCTGCAAAAGTGCGAGCCGGCAAGTACTGTACTTTTGCAAGAAAAAGCGGGGTGCAATCATGGCCTTTGTGGGCCGAAGGGCCCCGATCCTAGAAAGGAAGGAAGGAAGGCGACCCACTTCTTTTCACAGTGTTTTCCTTCGGACTCCTTTTCAGTCTCTTTCTTCATGCAGCTTACACGGAAGGGGACCAACATTATTATTCCCCCACTGGGGTGGATCTCCCCAGGCCATGTGGTGGGGTCATCTTACTAGATCCTGCTTGATTTGTTGCATGGGGCACGTTGTCGGGGTGGGTTCATTTCAGTGGGTGCTGTCCAGTTGTCCCAAGTGCGTGATCTTTTGTGAACCGTGCTTGTGCTCGACGCTTGGCGGGTAACCATCCTTGTCTGCCACTAACCTACTCATGTAAAAGTGCTGGCAGTGTTAGTGGTGCTGACTTATGACCTTCAAAACATCATTGACTTCTGTGATTGATGGGTGTTAATCTGGTTTAGCTTCACTGTTTAATTTGGCAGGGAGCGTGAAGGTAATTAATTACCTTCATTCGTAAGTGAATAAGAACACAATACGCTACTCTATTCAAGACGAGTCAAAGCATCTTAACACATGTAGGAAATGTGGTCTGCTCAGAATTCCAAATCATTGTCAATTTTAGCATCACTATTACATTTTCTTAGCTGAACTATTAGAATCGACCGCACCGGACAACTCCAAAGTACATGGCCACATATGATACAAGAGCTCATCTCACCTCAACAGCCGTTACTGATGCCAGTGGGATTTCCCCCACCATCCACGCCGTACCAACAAACAAAACCTCCCTTTCTAACTTCGAGGAGTTAAAGGTTTGAGGGCCCAACTCCCTCCTCTGCTAACATAAAACTTCGGATCTGCTCTTTTTAGCTACGGTTTATGATTTTTTGCTAAAGTTTTTGAATTCTAACTGTTTGCGATAGAAATTACAGAGAGATACTCGCTTGCGATTTTGGTTGATGCAGATGTTAGGTTTTTAACATGTACTACAATTAACTTATAGATTCCGTCTTAAAAAATATTTCATTTAAAATTTAGATACTATGATAAAAATTAAAAGCCGCTTTTAGAAATCTTAAAGAACAGACCCTTCACTTTGTGCTTGTGGGAAGAAGACCACATGGAGCATAATTTCCTCCATTGCATGCCTTGGTGCAGTTTTATATGCATGAGCAAACTACTAGCACACTCGCCTTGAGATAAAAAGAACGTCGTGAATTCCTAGCCACACAATGCAAATATTATCAAATCTGAATGAACTGCAACCCCCATTCGCTCTAATATGGATTGATCGATAGTTCAGCTACAATTCCCTCTATGATCAATTCATTACTTACATCGGTACTTACTTTTGGAATACTGAAACTCATATTAAAAACCTGAAATCAAAATTGCTGAATTATTAGCTAGCTCCCATAAGAAAATACAAATAACGATTGTGGTGCAAATTGGGATGTTCGTTAGCGGGCCGATAATTGCGGGTAACCTTCGTTTAGCCGGTAGAACACCGGTCCAACGAATAATAAGCATGTTAGAGTACTACAGTAGAACAATAGTCAAAGACATTACTTTTTTATTACAATACTTTTGCCACGTAGGGCTAAAGTTTTTAAATACATAACTTCGTAATTTGCATCTGAACACCGGTCCTCCATATGCTCACCCAAGCTTGTCCCACGAAGCATCCTCTACATATGAACACCCCACATCCAACCAGAGGTAATCCCCGGCTAGACAGGAACTCAACAAAGGAATTTACTAGAAAGAGTGAGTACAAATATACTTAGTAAGCATTAATAGCAAAGAAATACATTGTATAACTCATCTTTTTCTAATTATCATAATTTCTATTTATTCTCTTTTTTTGAAAAATAGTTTATTAAATTAAGTGAAATTTTCAAGTTTTTACTTTTGAAGATATTACTAGTCACTCGGTGAGAAGAAAGACTCCTAGTGATCTCCGTAGCCTTAAATCCAGGAGACAGACATGAATTCATGATTTTTATTTAGTACTGCGCAGGCTTATCCCACTGTACCCATAGCTACTCTAATCCTTCTTGAAACTAGGTATCCCGCATTTCCTTTGATGCGGTACCAAGTTCAGAGTACAGAACATTTTTCCATGTTACGTTATTAAATTTCCATCAACTATTTTCTGTCGGTGACCCAGGGCGGTTTCTCAACCCCCACTCGGCACCCATCAACCTTAAATAAAATGTTGGTTGGGCCGGATATTCTTTAACCTAACACTCCACCGACGCTAATATATGCATCTTGGATCCCTCACTTTCGGACTCTCTACCGATCTTGAGTTCCTCCACTAAATTATACTACTTACTCATTATGGAGAGAAATAGTAACATAAGAGGGTAGCATTTTTTGCCCATCAAAAAACAGAAATATGGCTGATACTTAAGTACATCCCCCTTTTTCTAGTGCATTGGGTTTGGCCTTATCTCTTGCTCCCTCTCACTCTCCCGTGACTTGGTAAAAATGAGGTTTTACCTCATGGGCTAAAAGGTTGTGGGGGTAAAATAGCACTGTGACTTGGTTTTCTACTGTGTGAGGTAAGTCAGTAAAACTACAGTGGGTGTTGGCTGACCCCGGATGGTCCTGGTATCTCCATGAGCACTCAGGTTCGGTATTAAAAAAACCGAATAGGTTCTGACGGAAATTGGACTTTTATTTATTTATTTTGTTCGGTCTTTTTTGGTCTTGTTGTTTGTTTTCTTCGCAATTAAAATAACATCGGTTGTTCTAATTTAGCGATATTGATGTAATTGAAATGGTAATGTAGTTATTTTTATTTTGGAGATGATTGACTTGGTTGAGATTGAGATTGTAAATTGATGTAATTGGGATTATAATTTATGTAAGTGGAATTATACTTGATGGAGATCAGGGATTGTAATTTGATATAATTCGGATTGTAAAATAATGTATTTGCAATTATTTATGCTTCAAAGATGATGACCTTGGTTGAGATCGAGCCTTGTGATTTATGTAATCTAATTTGTAATTGTTAGAGATCAAGAATTGTAATTGAATATAACTTGAGATGGGAAATAATATAATTCAGACTGTTGTACTGATGTAGTATTGACTGTTAATATTTTTATTTGATTTGAGAAACTATTTTAATTATTACTTGACTGATGGAATTAATTGCTGTAAATGAATTGCAGATATTTTGCTTGACTTGTGTTACTTGGAATCATGTTAAGAGGAATGTGTATTCGAAAATTTGAATTGAAAGCTTGTAAATTTTTAATTAGACATGTCTCGTGGAAAGCTTTTATTCATTTGGTTTGTTCTGCATAAAATAAAATCTATTACATAATCGCTTTCATCAATTATTGAATTAACTTTTATTAATTTTAGTTTATTAATTAAAACGGATTTGGAAAATGTGGGCCGTGGCACACGGGCTGAAAAGCGAAGGGAGACTAGACTGCTGCTTCGTGCGATGGACGCGGACGGACCGACGGAGACCGCTGCAAAGGAAAATAACCGGAGGGCGACAGATGGTAATGAACAGCGGCCGGCGGGCCGGACGCGGAAAGAGAGGCGGGGAAACGAACAGGGGGGACAGCGTCGCGTCACGGGCCACCACTGACCGCGACTATCTGCCAGCCTGTCGACTTCCCTCCTCCTCCTCCTGTCCGGCCCTTGCTTTTTTGCGCTGCTGCCTCGTGCCGTGGTGCTGCTGCGACGTCTCGTGTGGCTGCAGCTGTTGCGTGATTAAAGGGGCATCCTGTCCGCTCGAGCCCCTCGCATCACGCCTCTGTTGCGTGCGTGTCAGCTCGTGAATGCGCCAGGGGCCCGCGCGGGGGTACATGCGTGCACTCCTCCGCTTCGGTCTGTTCCTCCTGCCTGCCAGTCTCCCACCACCCCTTGCTCTGATTTTGCTCTACTTCTTGCCAGCCGCTGCTTCCCTCCCCGGCCCCGGGTTTCATGCAAGAGAAGAAAAAGGTAGGGTTTTCCAATTGTAACTTACTGTTTATAGCTATGTCTAATAGCTTTTTTGTCTTAACTAGTTACGTACACATATGTTACAACGAAACTCATTGAATGTATAGGGAATCGTACTATAAAAGAGAATTATTTTGATCAGTAATCAGTTAAAAAGTGAAGAATAGTGAGATGTTGAGAGAATAGAGCGGTTGAAGGAAAATGGACGTACAACCACCAACTCGTTTTTTTATAATAGTAAACATGTAAACACTCATGTGAATAAACCGAATCACGATAAATTATTTCAAAAAAACTGTTCTAATAAATCGTTTTGAAAAGAACACAAAAAATCGTCTTATTTGTTTATCAAAGGAAAGTATAAACCATAAGATGAAAAGAAAAAACTGTGCGAGCGAAACGTGTGCGGTACAGAAAAGAGATGCCAGGTATGGGAGTATGTAGACTTCCAAATACGACTACTTGGCACGTAGTA